>CM030359.1:439051222-439783722 GCA_017893485.1 Hemerocallis citrina | reverse complement strand
TTTGATTTACTGTTTACAAGGCTTTTCATATGTTGTATCGTTCTGAAGACGTGCCGTAGGCACGTGCCCACGGGCAAATCTAGTATATATATAGGGAGAATGACCAGTTGGCACCCAAAGTTACTCATAATACCTTATGCACACCTGAAGTTACGTTAATACCTCATTCACACCCAAAGTTACTCATAATTGGACTTATAGGCACCCGCCATTTGAATATCCGTTAAGTTAGTAGAATATTCGTGTTATATTCCTCTTAACGGGTTCATAATTGTGAAAAGACGAAGAAGCCCTCACCCTTTCTTCAGCTTCTTTTCTTCATGGTACTTCCTTCCTCCCCTTTCTAAACCCTAACCAGTCAATCCGAAAAATTCAAAATCCCAAATCGAAACCCTAAGTACTGTATATCTTTCATCTCTAATCTTTGTTTCTTCGATTCCTCGTACATCCTCAATCTCTGCCTCTTTTTCTTGTGAGCACCGATTACCCACCTGCATCTAATGTCGAAATCCCATCTGAATTTGAGGAGTGGAGTTGGGTTATTGAAGTAGCGTATGCCATTTCACATTATGATATCAGAAGGAAGTGTTTGATTCTGAGTTGCAATTTTATCATGCAATATTGTTTAAGTTCTTGCAAATTATTTTGGATTCTTAGTAAGCAATGATGGGTCACAGATAGTAGTCTTGTTTTTTTATTTTTCTGATACTTAGTTGCTTGTTTTTGATTGTGGATTGTAATCATACAATATTGATGATCCATAATATGGGTTGGGAATTATCTTGATTGTAGGCATGGGTGAACTGATTATATACTTCATCTTAGGCTTTTGCCTCAGCTGCTTCTGATATTTGGTGTTGATGCTGAACTATTGAAACCATTTTTGCCTAACTAGTTGGCATGGCATTAGAATGCAGCCCTAGTGAAACCTTTTTTGATTTAGCTATTGACTTGCTTGCTTCTGATTGTGGATTGAGCTGATCGTACAATGTTGGTTTGGGAATTAATATTGTTGCTACTCATCTTACTGTCTTTGTAGGCATGGGTGAACTGATGCAGCACCTTTATCTGATTTAGCTGTTGCTATTGCTGCTTCTGATATTTGATACTGTTCTTGGTTGCTTTTGAACTGATCTGTTTTTGCTTCTCCCTCTTGGTGTTGCTGTTGAACTAGTTGGCATGGCATTAGAATGCAGCCCTAGTGAAATCATTTTTGAGATGATACCACTTACTTTCCTTATGTTGATTGTGGATGGAAATCATACAATGCTGGGTTAGGAAATAATAGCTGCTTCTGAACTAATTTGTGTTTGCCTTTTGCTGCTGCTGCTTCTTATATTAGCTGCTACTGTTGGTTGTTTTTTATTGTGTTGTTGCTGTTGTTTTATCTGATTTTTTGGTGTTGCTGGAGTAGTTGGCATGACATTAGAATGCAGCCCTACTGAAGACAATTTTTAATATAATGGAAGAACTCATACTCCTTTAGTAGGCAAATTAGATCTGTCCGTGCTGATAATTGTGATCTGAGCCTGCTAGTAATTGTTTATTTGACTGTTAAGCATCATGTTCATACACATACATGAATAATGTTACTAAACTCCTGTTTTTTTGTGCCGCATGCAGAAGATGAAGAGAAGCTGGGTTTATGAATTTTTTTTCTTTCGTTGGTAGAAGACGAAGATAAAGAAGAAGCAGCTACTACTACTGAAGACGAAGATATTGAAGAAGTAGACGAATTTGAAGAAGTAGCAGCTAAATTGTACACAACATTTATCAGTTAGGCTGAGTGCAAGAAGTTGTTTATCTAGCAAACTAATGTACAAGAAGTAGATTAAGGAAAATTAATGTACATTGTAAATTTTTTTTGTTATTGGTTTTATAATTTTTGGTTTATTAAAAGAGAATTTGGATGTTCTTCATATTGTAAATGTTTTTTAACATTGCAATAAAATACGAAGATTTAGAATTGTTTCAAGTATTGTTGTCTTCAATCATACATTCATTTACTTTTCCCGAATTTGTAGAATACAACAAATAAGTGTATCTGGCAAAGGAAAACTCATTTACAATTTGCAATTATGAAGGAAATTTTTTGGAATGCAAGAGTACTCAAATTTATGTTGGATCTGCACATTTGAACTGATTATACATAGAAAAATTAATATACATTTCAACTGACTAGATCTTGAACAGTTCAGTTCAAGCGGTCATACATATACAGTTCAACTAATCATACACACACTAATTTTATATGGATTTGCAGATAGCAACTAAATTTTTTTTTATCATATCTACAGATTTCATACACATGCACTGAGCATATAGATAGACATTTGTGTACATACATATAAATTTCAACTGTTTCTGATTTAGCTATTTACATACACATACAAAATTTGAGTACACATACAAAATTGCTTCTGACACATACATATACAAAATTTACTACTGCTGCTTCTCATTGTATTTGCTACTATTGATGTTACTATTGATGTTGTTGCTGCTGCTTCTCTTCTGTAGCTTCTGATTTAGCTATTGCTGTGGCTGTTGCTGCTTTTGAGAAGTGTATCATATTGCTCCTTTTGATGAGCTAATACTACTGTTGCTGTTGATGCTGGTTCCTTCTTAATTTAATGCTGTTGCTGCAGCTGCTTCTTGATTTCTTTCGCTTTAATACTGATCAGCTACTGCTGGTTGCTTCTGATATTTGAGTGCTGTTGCTGTGGCTGTTGCTTCTGATATTTAATTTAATGTTGCTGCTGTGGTTGTTGCTTCTTCCTTTTCATGCGGTTGTTTTAAGTGTGGATTTTGAGAAGTGTATCACTACTTTTGAGAAGTGTATCACTGTAGTAATGAAGACTCATACAATATTCAAACCAGGAATGCCTTCTTCATTTTCCTATAAATACCCCATTCGGTCATGAATTTGTACATCATGTTGTCATTGAGCATGATAGAAAAAAAAGAAAAGACATAAGATGAAGAAAAGAAAGAAAAAAAAAACTGAAATTTGAGTTTTTAAGGAGAATATACCCAGCCTGAGTTCAATGAGTGTCTCCGTGCTTCTATACATACCCAATTCAAAGATAGTCTCCTTCATCATTCTTCATAACATTTTTTGTAGAATATGAAGGGGGAAAAAGTATTCGAAAGAAGATCAAGATGCAGAAGTAGAAAAATGGATGCATGTCTATGTTAGCGTACAAGTGCATGCTGGGTTTCACTCAATGGGTAGGGAAGAGTACTGGCTATGAATTTTTTTATTTTATTTATTTATTTATTTATTTTTTACAGTTCTTCTTTTGGGGATTTTTTAATGAATGCAGAAGTAGCAATTCTCCTCCTTTCATACACATTCGTTCCGCACTGTTACACAGAGTGCAACAATTCTCTGGCTTTGTAGGACGGAGTAGTGGTGAGTGTCACAATGTATTCATGATACTTTTCAACTTCTTGGCATGTACATCTCACAATCATGCAACAAATAGTATGAATATGAGAAGTGCGTATCAAGAAGTTGTTAAGTACTTTGAATATACAGTTACACCCATCCCACATCCCACTACTACTCCATCCCACGAACCAGAGAATTGCTGCCTCTGTGTAATAGTAGTGAACAAAAGTGTATGCAGGGGGGATAACTGCTACTTGTGCATTCAAAAAGAGGCAGAGTCTGTAGTCCTTCCTACCCGTTAAGAAAAAACCCAACATGTACTTGTATACTAAATTAATTGCAAATTATGGTGAAAGTGTCAAAGAATGAGTTTGTAATAGCAATTAACTTTAATTATGTATGCATTCTATGTATGTTCAATTTATATGTATTTGCCAGTTTCTATTGTATGAAGTACAAAGCTATTATAATGTGTTCAATATATAATTCTCCGTCAACCCCAAATTCCAATCTTAAAGCTAATTGCCCAAATTTGGAAGCCAAATTCCAATGCTCAACTCGGAACCCCTGAAAAAATTCACAAATTTCTAATTCGGAAACGAAAATACAATCCCAAATCTCCATTTCCAACAAATCGGAACCCTAACTAAACCCTGATAATAGTTACGAATTCAATCCTAATTTGAAGGAAAGAATAATCAACAATCAAGAGTAGTTCTACAATTATAAGCGAAATGAATATGCAAATAATACATAAAGACTACTAGACAAGTTCATCAGAAGCAAAGACAAGAGAATTCCCACCTTTCATGGATCTGCTGCTTCTGCGCCACCGCCTACCACCTACGACGCCGCCTACCACCTACAGCGCCGCCACCGTCTGCAGCGACACTCCACGCTGGCCCCGTCTGACGTCGTCACCACTCAAATCCTTCATTTCGAAAGACAAGGGAAGAAGAGAGCAAACATAACAAGGACAAGAGAGCAGCAGGCAAGGGTAAAAACGTAAATTCACGATGAATCTGTTAATAACTTAACAGATTTGAACAGCGGGTGCCTACAGGTCCAATTTTGATAACTTTGGGTGTGACTGAGGTATTAACATAACTTCATGTGCGTATAGGATATTATGGGTAACTTTGGGTGCCAATTGGCCATTGTCCCATATATATAACATCATTGAAAGATGTTAGATAATTTGAAATTTCAATCTTTTGTAGTTTCATGTTGTGCCAATATGGGAGTAGGGAACTCCTACAGTTCCCTGAATAAAAGTTAAAAGACGGCCAACAATAAGAGAAAAGAAATAAAGAAAAGGAAAGCTTGCATACTATGATAGTTTTGCAGAAAATGCTTCATGACCTATGAAGCATGGACTGTTCTATTTGGTAGCCGTCTTGTGTCGAACACACTCGAACACACAAACCCGATAATAAAGTGTAACGGTGTAGGGAACCCATACGAAAACATAGTGTCTAGACACCTTGTAATAACAATGTGCATAACCATATTTTGGTCTGGTCCGATATGGAACGAACTTATAATTTGATCAAGTCGATTCCATGATTATAAGTTCATAACCGTAGTCCATTTTGGGTAAAATAGATCTACTAAATCTTTTATTGGGTAAAAGAGATCTACTAAATCTTTTATTCCAGATAGCAAAAGGGATCTTAAACTAAAAAATTGACGTAAAAGATAAAAGTTGGTACTCTAAGCAATTGCAAGAATTGGTACATTGATATTCATGGTATAGTAGATGATATCTCACAAACAGTAACACTCCATTGGATGGAATTCCAACTCCTATCTCACAAACCATCACACTACGTTGGAAGAAATTCCAATAGCTATTATAATGTATGTTTTCAAAAGAAACTATGTTTAGTGTGTCATGTCACATTGTGTCCATATTGGAGTGCAGATGTCTATGCCTGTGTTTCTTAGCTCTGTGCTTCTTAGCTCTGCACTGATAGTTACACTAGCTTATTGGAGAAACTAAAAGACGCACTCGGTATGATTGTCAATGCGCATGATCAATTAAGATGGAAAAGTGAAATAATGGTCTAAATTTCTGGCTAAATTTGCAAACGAAATTAGTAACGTACCCTTGATGTTCAAACAATTTGGATAGTAAAATAATCTCAAGGTTAACCATACTTTGGAAAGGGAAGTTAAATTAGTAAATTGCAAGAAAACCCATATAAAAATAAGTTGAAATTAGAGGCCTGCTTTGTATTTTTCCTTGATGATTAAATTACCATCACATGCTTCCATGAGCAATTATAAAATGAAAAATTAATGTATTTAGTAGTAATGTTCTCAATATTAGAGCATCCACAGTCGTTTGCTATAATTTCTATTTTCTCATAATTTGAGAAAAATTTGAGAATTGACCCCTGCAATCGTTTGCTATATTCTCAAAAAATAGCAAAAGGTGAACAGTGACTTCTCATATATGAGAAGAGAAGCGAATATAGGAAAATAGAGGACGGAACATGATGCATCGTTTCAAAGATTAAATTATTTTTTATTGTAATCGGACGGGAATAGTTGTCTCGTCCCGTAAAATTTAATTTTTTTTTTTTTTTTAAATGGGTCGGACGATACAAGATGTATCGTCCTTCCCATTATCTAAAAAAATAAAGGCATTAACCTCCAACGGGACATGATGTCCCGGTTGTTCACAAATTGTGATCGGCCGGGACATGATGTCCCGTCCAAGGTATGCTTTTATTTTTGTTTTGGTTTTTTTTTTTTCTTTTTCTTCCCATGATGACCATCTACTCCCTCACCCTCCACTTCCTCCTACTACTTCTTCCACTGCTAGCCATAGCCATGACTTCCTCTCAGAACTTGCAGAGGACAACCAGAGGTTGAAGAGGAAGAACTCTGTCCTGGTTTCAGAGCTGACCCACATGACGAAACTCTACAATGACATCATCTACTTCATCCAAAACCATGTCACTACTGTTCATCAAGATCAGTGCAACTACAACAACAACAAGCCTTTTGCGTCGTCGAGGTCCGTGAAGATGACCGAAGAAGTAGAGGAAGAGCCAGTGGCTACTGACAGTGGCATCAAGCTCTTTGGAGTTGCTCTCAACATAAGTATACTTCTTTGTCTGTACAACTCCTCCAACTTAATTTTTTTTTTTTTAAATACTTCTTTGCGGACGAGACACCATGTCTCGGCCCGCTAAAAAAAATTTGTTCCGACGTTACATCATGTATCGTCGCAGGAGGTTTTCGAAATTATTTTAAAGGGACGATACAAGGTGTTTCGTCTTACTCCTTTTTTTTAAGTGACGATACATCTTGTATCGTCTCAGAAAGAAATAAGAAAATTTTGAGAAATGACCATTGCAGACGCTGCAATCTGTTCTATTCCTATTCTTTTCATTTTGCCAAAATATAGCAACTGCCATTGTGGATGCTCTTATAAGTCAACATGCATGCTTCAAACCTGCTATATATATATATTAATAAGAAAAGGAGGTAAGTAATGCATCCAATTAATATATATCAATTTGCAAAGTTTAAAAAGAGGTAGGTGTTAGGAAATTCGCTGCGGGGTTTGACGGCGACATATATTGATAATGAACAATAAAATAAGTAGATTAAATAAATCATACAAAGCACATGCACAATGATTTGTCCCGTTTCGGGTGAACCTAACCTGGAAGAGAAATAAGGAAGATTTTATTTCAATTAGAGAAGATACAAAGTATTACACTTGCACCAAGAACCTATATATCTCTCAGGCCTAACTGGAAGATAGCCAGCTGTTTACATTGAAGATCTCTCTCTTTTGCACTTATCAATGAAGTACTCTCTCTTATCTCTCAATGGAGACTTACAAAATAATATATTTGGAGATCTAGAGAAACCCTATGTTGTAGTCTTGATATATAAGCCGCTGATATATTCCGAATAAAAAGATATACGATAGGAGCCGTACAATTTAACTTGGAGAGAAAGTTGGGCCAAAAAGATCACCCAGACCTAAGCCCAAATGATATATTTGGAGATCAGAGAAACCCTATGCTGTAGTCTTGATACATAAGCCGCTGATATATTCCGAATAAAAAGATACAAGATAGGAGCCGTACAATTTAACTTGCAGAGGAAGTTGGGCCCAAAAGATCACCCAGACCTAAGCCCAATAACTGCAAACCTGTCATTGTCGGTCGACTATAAAAAACAACAGTCGGCCATTCCTTGGGTATTCCAAACCTGAGAGGTGTTCGGTTGATTGTTCCTTGTGTGCAGTCGACCGCCAAGATCTCTGTTTCAAAACAGCGCTCATGCGGTCGACTTTCCTTTCGACAGCCGACTATAATCTCTGGTAGCTGTTGTACTTGTTCTTATGACTTCTTCTCTTCGATGCTTTGACCTCCTTCGCTTCATCATCTTCTACATCTCATTGAACTACAAGTATGCAAGAGATAAACTCAAAAACTCCACCTTGGATTGCATACGCGTGCTATCAACACTGTGTGATCAAACTCATCTAGACTCTTTCATTCTCCACCTTCAAAACGAACTCGGTTCTGTGGCTTCTTCAGCTAGTTGAATCAATTTGCTATATTTTTCTCCAATCAGTATGCTCCCTCAAGGGCACACCCTAGTAAGCGTTAATATTGAGGTGCCGCCCTCCACACAAACTCCACTTACCCCAAGACACTCCACTTCTCGATGGTATTCAAATATCGTGGTATCACTTTGATGATTCTAATGACAACTTACTAGATGATACTTCATGGACATAGGACATAAAAACGCTTGGCCAAGATTTCTCGATCCCATAAAGCTTGTATAGGTTGTGCGAGACACACCTCTTTCCAATCATTACCTTACGACGACATTTCCAAACTGATGTAACTCCACCTTGAGCTGTGTACCTACAGCCTCGTGGTTCAAGAGTTCCTATGGACATAAGGTTCCGTTTCTACAAGAAATATGTATGACATTATCCAATGTGTACATGTTTCCATATAGTGCTTCCAACTCGCCTGTTCCAGCACCCATTACTGCACAAATCTCACCAACTACTATTCTCATACAACAATCTCCTGTGAACTTATAAGTAGAATACATCTCCCTCTCGGAGCATATATGAGAAGAAACTCCCGAATCAAGAAAACAGCTTGAATACACATCTATAGAACTTGAAATAAGAGTATAATCTAAAGTATTGCCTGATGCATTGGCATTGGTAACACTAGTAATGTTGGTGCTATCACGATTCATCAACTTCTGAAAATCCCTCTTGTATTGTCCAATCCTTCCGCAGTAGTGGCAACAGATCCTTCCCTTTCTTGCACTTCCTCTTCCATATGCACATGTAATATTTATATAGAGAGAATATACCAATATATCCAACAATCTCCTCCTATATTCTCAATATATAAAATACGGGATTATCTCATCAGTTCAGTATAAAACTGACTGGCTGATAGCAGTCCATAAAAAGAAAAGCATCATAAATGTATAGTTTCATAAGAACCAAAATAATTATAAATTTGAATAGTTCAATCAAGACTAAACCAATATAATTAAATAGTTCCAAACCATATCCAATTCAGAATAGTTCACAAAGACTAAACCAATAGATGAATAAACCATAGTCTCAAAACTAAATAAAGCAAATAAACTTCAAACCAAATAAAAGAGTTTTAAGCTCTAAAATGCAATCTTAAACTCAAAAGAAGTTTTATCAAGCAAGTGATCGGCAAAAGAAAATCCCCGCATGCTGCTTCATGATTACTCCTCCATATCGAGCAAGTCATCATCTTCAAAATCGAGATCTAAGATTCCATCTCCATTATCTTTGCTAGCACCTGTTGCTCAACATTGCAAATAAGAATTTCATGAGTTATTTCTCTTTGAATTCAAACAAATTGCATAAAAGTATCTAGTTCAAACAAAAGAACTTAGTACAATTCAAATTGGCTAGCAAGATTTTAACACAAGCATCACAATCAAGTATCTTTAACAAATAAAGTACATGAACTTTATAGTTTCTACACAAGAACCATACTATGTTTCATATTGGAATGAAAAAATTATCGTTTCAATCATGGTTTAACATTGAATCATCAAAATTGGAATGAAACATGTATCTATAAAAGACATATCATCAAAATTGGAATGATATTTAGGACAATTTAATCATCGGAAACATATCGACAAGTTTTCATATTTCGTATTGGAATAATATGATTATTCTAAGTAAATTCTATAGATATATGATACCATCAAAATTGGAATGAAATTATATATCTGCAGAATTTATGTGGAACCATCAAGATTTTCTAAAACACGTTAACTGTCAAATTGATGCTTAAGTTTGAACTTCTTTATGTCTGTTCTAATTATTAAAATAGCTAGGGTGTTAATGCCTTTATGACTTAATGGCTCTTAACCCCATTTCCCCCACAGTTTTGACAATTAGACCTCTTTGTAATCCCTTACTAAGGGCATCAGCCACATTCTGTTTTGATCTCACATCAATGAGGGTAATAATCCCTTGCTTAATGAGATAGTTCAACTTTTCCTCTCTAAGACCGACAGTTCTTCTCTTACCATTGTAAAGAAAATTAGTTGCTATAGTTTTTGCAGCTTGGTTGTCGCAAAACAAGCTAAGAGTGATTACTTTAAACTTTCTCAATGGAATATTTAGCAACATGTCTTTCATCCATTCTGCTTCTTCACTAGCACAAGATAGCACAAAGAGTTCAGACTCCATAGATGAGAATGCAATGTCTGGTTTCCTTTTAGATTTTCATGACACAGTTGCTCCTCCTAGTGTAAACACATAACCACTAGTGGATCAACTTTCACCAAGTTCTATGCACCACGATGCACCAGAATATCCTTCCAAAACTGAAGGATGTCCAGAGTAGCACAAAGCTAACTCTTGAGTACCATACAGGTAACCCATTAGCCTCTCAAGGGTATTCCAATGTGACTTATCGGGATTACTAGTGAATTTGCTATGCATGCCTACCACAAAGGCTATGTCTGGTCTAATACGGATCATTGCATACATGAGACTTCCAATTAGTTTGGAATAATCCAACTGTCTCACTGTTGCACCAACGTTAGGTGTCAACTTATTGTTATAATCATAAGGTGTTTCAAACCTTTTGCAATTACTGTATCCCCACTTTTGTAACACATTATTGATATAGTGAGATTGACTAAGGAATATACCTTGCCTACCAAAACTCACTCTCATTCCCTGTATAGTGTCCACAACACCTAGGTCCTTCATGCTGAATTCTTTGGATAACATTGTTTTAACTTCAACTACAATTGAGATGTTGCTTCCAACAACAAGCATGTCATCAACATACAAGCAAATTATATCAATTTTATTTGATAGAGCACGAAAATAAAGGCATTTATCAGAATTACTAGATTCAAAACCTAAGTTCTTTATTGTTGTATCAAAATTTTCATGCTATAGTTTTGGTGCTTGTTTTAATCCGTACAAAGATTTTACCAATTTGCAAACTTTGTTCTCTAAACCTTTAAGTACAAAACCTTTAGGTTGGTTCATATAGATTTCTTCATTAAGATTTCTATTTAGGAAAGCAGTTTTAACATCCATTTGGTGAATAACAAAGTTTTCAATGGATGCAAGGGCAAGAAGAATCCTTATTGTAGCAATATGACAAAGAGGTGAGTAAACATCAAAATAGTCTACCCCACTTTGTTGACTATAACCTTTAGCTACTAGTCGTGCTTTATACTTTGCTACAGACCCATCTAGATTAAGTTTCTTCTTCAAAATCCACTTGTTTCCTATGGTTTTAGCCCCTTTTGGCAGATCAACTAATTTCCAAGTTTTATTTTGTAATAAAGAATTCATTTCATCATCAATAGCTTCTTTCCAAAGTAAACCATCCCTAGACCGAAGAGCTTCATTCACACTAAGTGGATCAGCCAACAGTGCATAAGTTACAAAATCATCACCATAGGTTCTAGGTGTCTTATCTCTGGTGGAGGTCCTTCTAGGCTCGATTTCATTTGTAATTTCAGTGTTAGTTATGCTAGGTCTAGATTCGGTTTGTGAATCATTGACTAAGTCTGTGTGGCCAGATAGTGTTATGCCTTTGTCTTTGATGAACACATCTTCAAAGAATTCTGCATCTCTAGATTCAATTATCTTATTGAAAGATAGGTCATAAAATCTGTATGCCGCACTATCAACTGCATTTCCTAGATATACACAAGTCTTTGTACGATGTCCTACTTTAGGCCTTCTAGGGTTTGGTATTCTAACAAAAGCAATAAAACCCCATGTTTTTATTTTATCAAAACTCGGTGTGTGTTTATGCCATAATTCATAAGGTGTTTCAGACAATTTAGAGTGTGGTAACATATTAAGAATATTATCAGCAGTCAATGCAGCCTCTCCCCAAAAGCTCGAAGGCAATCCAGCAGTCAATTACATAGAATTCAACATTTCTGTGAGTGTTCGATTCTTTCTTTCGGCTATACCGTTTGACTGTGGTGAGTATGGTGCTGTTGTTTCAGAGATAATGCCATGTGAAGTGCAAAATTCTTTAAAACCCATTGATACTTATTCTCCGCCTCTATCAAATCTGAACCTTTTTATTTTAGCATTTAACTGATTTTCGACACTGACTTTAAATTCTTTGAATTTATTAAGTGCTTCATCCTTTGATTTTAACAGATAAATATGACAATATCTAGAATAATCATCTATGAAAGTGATCAAATACTTCCGACCTCCTCACGTCACAATGTTTTTAAAGTCTCATATGTCAGAATGAATTAGTTCAAGAAGTTGTGTACTCCTGGAAACAAAACTAAAGGGTTTTCTAGTGATCTTTGTCTGAGCACACACTTCACACTTGTCCTATCTTAAGGATGTATCAATTGGCAGATTAAAAATTTTAGCAACATCAAGTAATTTAATATAGTTTACATGTCCCAATCTGTTGTGCCAAGTATAAGGGCTACACAGTTTTGAGCTAACAACATTAATCACTTCATTTGTTAAACTAAGTCTATACATGCCATTGACTAAGTAAGCACAACTAAAGTAGTATGAGTTAACAGATAAAATAGCTCGACCACTTATCATAGAAACTACCATGCCAGCATTATTCAGTAAGCTAATAGAAATTAAATTCTTTGCTAAAGCAGGAACAAATTTAACATTACGCAAAATTAAATTCTTACTTGGTGAAAGACTGAGATTTGCAGTTCCAACCTGAAGTACCTTGACTGATTCTCCATTCGCCATAGAGACAGACTCGTTTGCATCTTTGAGATCAGTTAGTAGGTTCTTATTGTTGCAAGCATGACATGTAGCCCCCGAGTCCAACAACCAACTGGTAGAGGCACTGACCATATCGTCACCAACAACACACAGAATGTTGGTGGGTTCAGTGTTGCCCTCTAATAAGTTCACCGTTTCATTGTTAGGTTGTTCTCTTTTGGGTAGCTTACATTTAGCATGGTGATCCCACTTCCTACAGTTGTAGCACTTCCCTTTCTTTTTCACAATCTTTTTAATGGCTTCCAACTTGGACGGTTCACCTTTAACTTTATTAAGCTTGTTTTTCTTAAACTTAGGAACATGTTTGGTATTGGTTAGCACATTAGCATGAGAAAGTTATTTCTTAGCCAACTCCAAATTTATCCTAGTTCTTGTCTCATCCTCTACTTTAATACATCGTTTGAGTTTTGCAAGCTTAATTTGTTCTGGCAGTCTATACATTTCATTCTTAAATGTAAGCCATGATGCAGGTAATTTAAAGATTATTGCTCCAGTAAGAAAATCATCACACATAATGATATCTTCAGTTTTCAATTTAGCTACTAAGTTTTCAAGATCAGTTGCCTGAGGGAGAATGGCTTTCTCCTCTCTGAATTCAAAACTCATGAACTTATCAACCAAGTGAGTCTTGGAGACTTTCTCCTCCTTTTTGAATTCATCCAGCAGATTATCCCAAATCTCCTTAGTTGTTCCATACTTCATGTAGACATCTGCTAACTAATCTGAAATACTATTTAGCAGAAACTCCCTGTACAAGTCCTCATCTCTGAACCAAGTGGCATCATCCACATCTTTAGTACACTCATCATAAGTCGTTTGACAGGTATAGAAAATCTTCATGAATTTTATCCCATACTGTGCTTTGCTCTTCCAGCTATTGAATTCAGAACTACTAAATGCATCCAGTTTAGGAACCTTATACGGTCGATCATGTTTTTCCATCTCAAGGAATAAATAATGAATTCCTAAAGTTCGAGAGTATTTTCTGAATTATTACTACACAAGTAATTTATAGAGAGGAGGATTTATCTGTAAATCTGCTAACTAATAACAGAGTAAATGAATTAGATAAATTGCACGAATCTTAAAGTGTAACCCCTGTTTCCGTAAATACGTATTTCTAAATATTTTTTTCGTATTTTGATTATTTATAAACTTGTTTTGTGCTCAACTGATTTCGGGTCTTGTACTAAGTATTTTCTACTAGAAGATTATATATACTTTGAACAACAATGTAATTTTCTATTTTTAATTGATAGATTATCTATTTGTTATATTATTACGGTTTGAATTTTAATAAATTGTTAGTCTCAAATTCTAATATATATATTATTATTATCATTATCATTATTATTTCTATTATTATTATTATTATTGATTAAAGCCCATCGATTCTGATATATATTATTAAATTAATTAATTTAAAGCCCAATAACCAAGACCCATCTCTTAGTGGATCCAAATCCATCTAAACCCAAACCCAAATTTTTCTTTGACCGGATCATCAATTTCCCCTCACCTCTCCCCATTATCTTAGTAGTTAATTATCACTAATTATTCTCCATTCAATCAGTTATTTGACCCCCTAATTCTCTCCCTAAAACCTCTCCTTTAATTCTCCTCTACTCATTGATTTCCGTAACACCCTCCTCATTATTATATTCCTTTTATTATACTAATATATCTTCTCTCCCGTACTCTCTCTCTCCTCTCTGTTAATTCCCCAGAAAACCCAAACAGACTCAACAGAATCAAAACCCACCGTTCGTCTCCTTCCTCCCATCCACCACCATCGCCTATTCCGTCCGCCATTTCCCTGTTCTTCGTCCACGCCCAAACCCATTCATCTCCCCCATCATCCCGCTCCTCCCAAGCGCAGCAGACGACCACAGCCAGCCCCCCGACCTCCTCTTCTCCTCCGTCGCGTCGTAGACATCGCGACGCCACCACCCGTTCGCCAGCGCCCCCTCGCGGCCCTGTCGCGACATCGCGCGACAGCAGCAACCGCCCCGCCTCCCTGAGTCGACCGCGACGCTTCGCGGTGCCAGCCGCCGTTTCTCCCGAAGCGACTACAACAGACGACGCCACGACCCTGTGCTCCTCCGCAAGCCAAGTCGCACCATCTCAACTGTGCCCCTGGCCGTTGCCGCCATGGCCGCCGCCCCCTGCCGTCGCCCTCCGCCTTTGCCTCGCCGCCTCGCCGCTAGCCGCCGTTGGTCTCCCGCTCTCATGCTCTATTTTGAAGTGGGAAGAAGAAGGAGGAAAACAGTGGATGGTGGGATTTAATCTCGGCCGTTAGATTCGATCAAGATCTGATCTTGATCAGATCTGATCTTTTCAGCCAGATCGGATCTCAGCCATCCAATCCGATCGTGATCATCAGCTCAGATCGAAGCAGATCCAGCCGTCCGACCGTCTCGATCTTGATCTTCCATCAAGATCCGCTCCGGATCCGATCTTATGTGGGCATTTGTACGTGTTCCGCACGTGCGTGCGTTATCTGTGTCCGTGCTCGTGCCTCATCTCTCGGGATTTACATCCCGTATTGGTTCGTGTTCGGATTCTTCGTCCAAAAAGGCAAGTCACTTCTATCGAATGTATTTTTCTTGTATCATATTCGATAATTATTGTTGAAATTCCGCAAGTGGATCTTATTTTAAAATCATAAAATATTATTGTATCAATCGTTGAGATGCCACGGATTTACACGAGCGAATCCAAGTGGTAGTCTTGACATCGTGCCCTCTTTTTGCCTCTAAAGTATGGAGATGTTCATACACCATATAGTTATAGTTATTGATTATAAAAATAGGGAATTGTAGACATATTTCATATCATGAAGTTAAATGACAAATAGTTATAGTAGATTGTAGAAATTTGTTGATCGTTAATGTGATTGTTATTGCTAATTTGTTGAATTGTAGTTATTAAAATGTTAGACATCATCTATATTAATACCATGTTCATCTAAGGTTGATTCGTTACGATTAAGATTAATTAAACTCCAATTTACTATTATTAAACTTTATTTTTACCATTTTACTTAAAATGAACTTATAGGCTATTCAGAAAATTACGCTAATCTGAACCTTAACATGCTGTTTAGACCTAGAACACTTCATTAAAATCAGAAACTCCCTGAAAGTAAATCGTAGCCCTAACTGTCTAGATGTCGATAGACACCAAACTTTCGCATTCGGAGTTATACTGCTCCAGTTATGAACCTTTTACCACAGCAGCGCTGTAATTCCAGATTCACGTACATAACAACTTAGGCTAATGAATTAGGTGAACTATTAATCATATATAGCCAAGATAAATTCCAGATTTGTAAATAACATGTTTAGGGTGTTAAATATTATTTTTACTGATTTTTATAATATTTATTTACTGCCTTTATAATTAAAATTAGACAACATCTACACCCAGCCAGAAACTTAAACCTATAAAGATCATTGAGTTTCACATAGCTACCGTTGTCAGAACGTAGCTTTTAAGTATGCGTTGGAACCGGGTGGGAGTCTAGTTTCTAGACCACCTGACGGATCCATTATTGCTGTCTTGTGGCAACGGGAATACTGGTTTTGGTACAGCAACCTATTGCTGTCCAGAATTGGGATTCTATGATTATAATGTGCAATTGTGTTTATAATGTTATATTTAGTGTATTTAATTGTATATAGTATATTGCATGATCTTAGGGTTGTTTTCTCACCTTCTCTAGCATCCCTTATTAATTGTATTATTGTATGATAATTG
The DNA here is from genome assembly GCA_017893485.1 of Hemerocallis citrina. Taxonomy (NCBI): domain Eukaryota; kingdom Viridiplantae; phylum Streptophyta; class Magnoliopsida; order Asparagales; family Asphodelaceae; genus Hemerocallis; species Hemerocallis citrina. The sequence continues at coordinate 439,767,250 of CM030359.1, read as the reverse complement.
AGTAAAGAAAGTAAAGCAAGCCAGGGTTAAGGGTTGATTAGGGTAGTTGACAATATAGTAAGTGTACTCGGATGATGGCCAGTGTTTTATCGTTATCGGCATCGTGTAAGAAATTACACATGTTCCGTGTTTTATCGTTATCGGCATCGTGTAAGAAATTACACATGTCCCGTGTTTTATCGTTATTGGCATCGTGTAAGAAATTACACATGTCCCGTGTTTATCGCTATCGTCATCATACCCAGTACATGAACTATAGAGTCTACCACCTTAATCTAAACGAAATTGATTATATGCATCGAACCTGTGGTACGGCACACATGGGACACAGTAGTACGTGCATTAGCTAGGATTAAAAATGAATAATAGACCTAAGGCTCTCCCCACATTATCATTGCATATTGTTATCTAAATGAACAGTGTCCTCATTATTATTGCCATTATTGGTATTGTTTATCGTTATCGTGGTAAATCGTATTTAATGCATATTATACTGTTATCTGTTTTACACTGTTCAATACTATCGACTTCATTGTTCATTTGAATTCATTGCTATACCTTTATTGTCATTGTTTCACTGTTTCTCCACTTGCATGTCCACGACTTGCTCTAAGGACAAATTATTCTTTCTTTTTAGATGAACAAGTAACAGGTGTACAAGAAGAATTTTCAGAAGGCATTGGTGAGCAGTTCTATACGATTGGAGCTGGAGTCTATCGAGCTATTTGGTAAGTTCTTGTATTTCAGATTTGGTTATTGAATTTCATTATCGTTTATGTGATTATGATTTTTCTGTGTGGTTGTGATTCATTTTCTTATATTGTTGAATTAAGACTGGTACAGCTTATGGATGATATGAGTTGGCATACCTATATCATTCGCTGGGCCTCAGTCACGTGCCTGTGTTTCCGTATTCCGGGAAGCGGGGCGTGACAAGGTTTTTAGTGGTATCAGAGCCTGGTTAGAATCTAACTAGTTTGGGATTGGACCCTGATTAGTTTGAGTTTAACCGGTCTGACTCAACAATATGTACACCACGTTGATCATATGGATAATGAATAACCAACATAATCTGGATACTCCTCTGATTTGATTCCTCTTTGAACCCTTCATATTCAGTCCTTTCATTTCTCAATTGTTTCGTCCCTTCCATTCATTTACATTTATTAATTTCTTATTGGGTATAGAATCTTTCTTTTGTACCCATATTATTTTGATTCTGGTGCAAACAATCTCTGATTTTCTGTTTGCCTCGTTGATCCCTTCTTATTTCAACTCATGTGTCGTTCATTGTTTTTCCTGCCTTGCATTCATTTTTAATTGTTGATTCATATTGAGTATCATTTTAGTTATTTCTTCCCTGCTTTATTCCCTTCAATTCCGATGTTGCTCATCGTCCTTCTCCCTTCGTATTAAATTCCTTAATTTTCTTCTGTCCCTTCTAGTCATCATTCTCTTTAACTCTTTTTTTTTGGGTATAGCTTCATTTTTCTCCTACCTATTTTCTCCTTATAATTATTTTTCTCGAATACTTTCTATATTTCGATTATTAAATGTTATATTTATTTTCGATCTTCTATAAAAATATTTCTCAACAAAGACTTTGTTATTTCGAACAATGGTATATTTTAACTTCACTTTTCATTTTTGACCGACTATATATTTCTGCTGGATTATTTTGATAAGACAAATTCTCACCTTGTTGTATGATGCCATTAATACTACTATTACTATTATTGCTATTATTTTCATTATCATTACTAGCATTAATATTATTGTTACTACTATTGTTATTCTTATTGTTGTTTTCATTATTTTATTACTATTGCTAATATTAAATTAATTTCACAAAAATGTTTGGGGTTCTTGTATTATTACTTTTACTAGTGTCGATTTTAATATTAATGTTATTATTATTATTATTATTATCAATCTTTTGCAATTACAGTTATTGTTATTGTTATGATCATTGCTCTTATCATTGTTATTCTTATTGTTAATAGTATCAATATTTTGTTATTATTATTGGTATTCGTGTTATTATTTTTATCGTTACTATTATTATTATTATTAATTTATTTTGAGCCTGAGCATTCTCAATTTTATATACACTTCACTACTTCGGTGCAACCTAATGTCGAGATGGCAAATATGCAACTCGATGTCAATGGAGGCAAATCGCAACTGGACATCGGCGAGGCAAAATATGCAGCCGAATATTTGGATGGCAATTTGAAACCTGATGTCGTGGAGGCAAATATGCAACTTGATGTTAAGGAGGCAAGATTTTCTACCTATTACTAATTGATACTTCAAGATTCGTTACTTATATAATGAAACTGATGGTAAGGAAATATTTTCGTTATTATTGGTATTATTATTATTATTGTCATTTCAATTGATGTTATTATTATTGTTTTCGTTACCTTTAGTACTCTTATTATTTTATTATTATTACTATTACTGTTACTTTATTGATGTTATTGTTATTAATGCTATTATCATCATTATTATTATTATTATTATTATTGACATTATTTTTAATGTTATCATTATTATTATTATTTCATTATTTTCATAAATGTGTTGAATTTTATTCGGTCATGAATGTATTATCATTATTATCAGTATTATTGATATTTTTATTGCTTATTTGATTATGACGATTTTAATTACTATTACTATTATTGTTGTTATTATTTTTATTATTATTAATATTTTTATTATGGTCATTGTTACTTGTATCATTGTTGTTATTAATATTTTAATATTATTTTGTTATTATTAATACTATTTTTATTATTATTATTGTTATATTTATTTTTATTATTATTGTTATTATCATTCTATTAATATTGATATTGTTATTTGTTGTTGCTATTATTTCTGTTAAAGCTAGTCTTAATCCGTATTATATCTTTTAATTATGAACATTAAAGCTCAAGCCTTATATTCACCTTGCATTATTGCTTGTCTCTATTTGGAGCCCATATCCTTTTCGATTCATGTGTCTTAATCTTTTCTCCCTGCTCGGTTCGTCGATCAGTGCCATGTGGTCTACAATGACAAATCTGCAACTTGGAACGTCGCCATCAAAGCAGCGCAGCGGAAGCGTGGTGGGCCCATAACCCATAGGTCTCAGAATTGTCTTATTGCTTTCCCTTCATTGCACTACTTGCTCTTCCTTCATACATTTGCATTGTCTTCGTTCATTGAATCTCTATTGGACATCATTCTAGATCACCCCATTATTATCTATGATTTTCTTATTCTGGTATTGCCACCCTCTTGACATTTCATTGAATCCCTTGTTTTGTTATTCCCCATAAGAGTTGTTTTGCCTTGTCCTATATACCGCCTAAGCAAATTTCGAGGACGAAATTTTGTTGTAAGGTGGGTAGGATTTGTAACCCCTGTTTCCGTAAATACGTATTTCTAAATATTTTTTTCGTATTTTGATTATTTATAAACTTGTTTTGTGCTCAACTGATTTCGGGTCTTGTACTAAGTATTTTCTACTAGAAGATTATATATACTTTGAACAACAATGTAATTTTCTATTTTTAATTGATAGATTATCTATTTGTTATATTATTACGGTTTGAATTTTAATAAATTGTTAGTCTCAAATTCTAATATATATATTATTATCATTATCATTATTATTTCTATTATTATTATTATTATTGATTAAAGCCCATCGATTCTGATATATATTATTTAATTAATTAATTTAAAGCCCAATAACCAAGACCCATCTCTTAGTGGATCCAAATCCATCTAAACCCAAACCCAAATTTTTCTTTGACTGGATCATCAATTTCCCCTCACCTCTCCCCATTATCTTAGTAGTTAATTATCACTAATTATTCTCCATTCAATCAGTTATTTGACCCCCTAATTCTCTCCCTAAAACCTCTCCTTTAATTCTCCTCTACTCATTGATTTCCGTAACACCCTCCTCATTATTATATTCCTTTTATTATACTAATATATCTTCTCTCTCGTACTCTCTCTCTCCTCTCTGTTAATTCCCCAGAAAACCCAAACAGACTCAATAGAATCAAAACCCACCGTTCGTCTCCTTCCTCCCATCCACCACCATCGCCTATTCCGTCCGCCATTTCCCTGTTCTTCGTCCACGCCCAAACCCATTCATCTCCCCCATCATCCCGCTCCTCCCAAGCGCAGCAGACGACCACAGCCAGCCCCCCGACCTCCTCTTCTCCTCCGTCGCGTCGTAGACATCGCGACGCCACCACCCGTTCGCCAGCGCCTCCTCGCGGCCCTGTCGCGACATCGCGCGACAGCAGCAACCGCCCCGCCTCCCTGAGTCGACCGCGACGCTTCGCGGTGCCAGCCGCCGTTTCTCCCGAAGCGACTACAACAGACGACGCCACGACCCTGTGCTCCTCTGCAAGCCAAGTCGCACCATCTCAACTGTGCCCCTGGCCGTTGCCGCCATGGCCGCCGCCCCCTGCCGTCGCCCTCCGCCTTTGCCTCGCCGCCTCGCCGCTAGCCGCTGTTGGTCTCCCGCTCTCATGCTCTGTTTTGAAGTGGGAAGAAGAAGGAGGAAAACAGTGGATGGTGGGATTTAATCTCGGCCGTTAGATTCAATCAAGATCTGATCTTGATCAGATCTGATCTTTTCAGCCAGATCGGATCTCAGCCATCCAATCCGATCGTGATCATCAGCTCAGATCGAAGCAGATCCAGCTGTCCGACCGTCTCGATCTTGATCTTCCATCAAGATCCGCTCCGGATCCGATCTTATGTGGGCATTTGTACGTGTTCCGCACGTGCGTGCGTTATCTGTGTCCGTGCTCGTGCCTCATCTCTCGGGATTTACATCCCGTATTGGTTCGTGTTTGGATTCTTCGTCCAAAAAGGCAAGTCACTTCTATCGAATGTATTTTTCTTGTATCATATTCGATAATTATTGTTGAAATTCCGCAAGTGGATCTTATTTTAAAATCATAAAATATTATTGTATCAATCGTCGAGATGCCACAGATTTACACGAGCGAATCCAAGTGGTAGTCTTGACATCGTGCCCTCTTTTTGCCTCTAAAGTATGGAGATGTTCATACACCATATAGTTATAGTTATTGATTATAAAAATAGGAAATTGTAGACATATTTCATATCATGAAGTTAAATGACAAATAGTTATAGTAGATTGTAGAAATTTGTTGATCGTTAATGTGATTGTTATTGCTAATTTGTTGAATTGTAGTTATTAAAATGTTAGACATCATCTATATTAATACCATGTTCATCTAAGGTTGATTCGTTACGATTAAGATTAATTAAACTCCAATTTACTATTATTAAACTTTATTTTTACCATTTTACTTAAAATGAACTTATAGGCTATTCAGAAAATTACGCTAATCTGAACCTTAACATGCTGTTTAGACCTAGAACACTTCATTAAAATCAGAAACTCCCTGAAAGTAAATCGTAGCCCTAACTGTCTAGATGTCGATAGACACCAAAACTTTCGCATTCGGAGTTATACTGCTCCAGTTATGAACCTTTTACCACAGCAGCACTGTAATTCCAGATTCACGTACATAACAACTTAGGCTAATGAATTAGGTGAACTATTAATCATATATAGCCAAGATAAATTCCAGATTTGTAAATAACATGTTTAGGGTGTTAAATATTATTTTTACTGATTTTTATAATATTTATTTACTGCCTTTATAATTAAAATTAGACAACATCTACACCCAGCCAGAAACTTAAACCTATAAAGATCATTGAGTTTCACATAGCTACCGTTGTCAGAACGTAGCTTTTAAGTATGCGTTGGAACCGGGTAGGAGTCTAGTTTCTAGACCACCTGACGGATCCATTATTGCTGTCTTGTGGCAACGGGAATACTGGTTTTGGTACAGCAACCTATTGCTGTCCAGAATTGGGATTCTATGATTATAATGTGCAATTGTGTTTATAATGTTATATTTAGTGTATTTAATTGTATATAGTATATTGCATGATCTTAGGGTTGTTTTCTCACCTTCTCTAGCGTCCCTTATTAATTGCATTATTGTATGATAATTGAGTAAAGAAAGTAAAGCAAGCCGGGGTTAAGGGTTGATTAAGGTAGTTGACAATATAGTAAGTGTACTCGGATGATGGCCAGTGTTTTATCGTTATCGGCATCGTGTAAGAAATTACACATGTCCCGTGTTTTATCGTTATCGGCATCGTGTAAGAAATTACACATGTCCCGTGTTTTATCGTTATCGGCATCGTGTAAGAAATTACACATGTCCCGTGTTTATCGCTATCGTCATCATACCCAGTACATGAACTATAGAGTCTACCACCTTAATCTAAACGAAATTGATTATATGCATCGAACCTGTGGTACGGCACACATGGGACACAGTAGTACGTGCATTAGCTAGGATTAAAAATGAATAATAGACCTAAGGCTCTCCCCACATTATCATTGCATATTGTTATCTAAATGAACAGTGTCCTCATTATTATTGCCATTATTGGTATTGTTTATCGTTATCGTGGTAAATCATATTTAATGCATATTATACTGTTATCTGTTTTACACTGTTCAATACTATCGACTTCATTGTTCATTTGAATTCATTGCTATACCTTTATTGGCATTGTTTCACTGTTTCTCCACTTGCATGTCCACGACTTGCTCTAAGGACAAATTATTCTTTCTTTTTAGATGAACAAGTAACAGGTATACAAGAAGAATTTTCAGAAGGCATTGGTGAGCAGTTCGCTACGATTGGAGCTGGAGTCTATCGAGCTATTTGGTAAGTTCTTGTATTTCAGATTTGGTTATTGAATTTCATTATCGTTTATGTGATTATGATTTTTCTGCGTGGTTGTGATTCATTTTCTTATATTGTTGAATTAAGACTGGTACAGCTTATGGATGATATGAGTTGGCATACCTATATCATTCGCTGGGCCTCAGTCACGTGCCTGTGTTTCCGTATTCCGGGAAGCGGGGCGTGACATAAAGTTTAGAAATACCAGATCTGATGATGAGATACAAAAACTCCCTTCACTGTCTTCTTCAAACTTGGGTTCTACACACACATACCCAATCGGCCAAGATGAAGAAGAGAGACGACGATCAGACACGGCGCCTGAGGGGAGGCAACGCCGTCGACTGCGATCGGAGAAGAAGGGGGCAAGAGCTGCGCTTGCGATTAGGGTCCCATTGGATCTCGAGTCAAGCGCCTCGCCTGTGGGTCGACAACACCCGACACGTCGACAGAGGAGGAGGCGATGGGCGGCGAGCATCTCCGACGGTGGGTTGTCGATGGTCAGCGTCGGTGACTCCGAGGGTTTCGACAAGATCCGACGGCTTCGACAAGATCCAATGAGATCCAACAAAACTCTGTTTTTCCTTTTAATTAATCTCACAAATTGATTAATAATATCTTAAGATTGTTAGGTTTTGTGAGAAATTAACAATTGAGAATTAGGGTTTATCTCTAGATCTAAGTTGCTTGAGATATTCACCCTAGGTATTAAGATTGGAATACCTAGACTGCTATCACAAGCCAGTATTCATCTCTAAATACTGGTTTGGGTATCGGGTTATAAGCCCACAAACCTGCATTTCAATATTCAATCAATTGTACGTTTAATACACGTATTGCTTATATGCACATGTAATATTTATATAGAGTAAATATACCAATATATCCAACAGTTTCATTAATGAGATAACAATGAAAAATGTTTTTTTTTTTTAATTTTGAGGTTAAAGGTGGAATAAGGCCACCCTGTTTCATTAATAAGAGGTTAATAAAACAATCCCGGCGTACCGGGAGGACACAAAAGTACAATGCAGGAAATAATAAAAGACAAACACACTCCCCCAACAAACCTTGGGGGTGGGTCTAACTACCCAAACATCAAACAACCAAAGAGTACAGTAGGTTGATACAAAACACAAAGTGGCAGAAACTCTGACATGACTGGTGAAGCCAGCCCCTCAGTCCAGCGTCGGCCCGAACTCTACCTCTTCATCGTCAAACTCCTCCACCTGGAAAACTCTGGCTATCCTTCCTCTTGCCCCCATGGCCGCAGCTGTGGCCCAAAAAAAGATAAAATGCATGATGTAATTAAGGTTACCAGAAATACTATTACATGAAGCATGAACATAAAAATTATTTCTGTCTAGCCATAACACCCATGTTGTTGCCGCAATTGCGATGTACCACGCATCCTTCATTTCTTGGCGAATCGAGGCAAATTTGGGGCCAATCCACAAATCTTCATATTCGCAGGGGTAGTCACCTGTTCCTAAGGCTCGGAGTACCTCCACCAAAGTTGCTTTACTTCTTGGACAGTGAATAAAAAGGTGATTTAGATCTTCCGCATGCATGTTGCAGAAACCACAGTTGGTCTCAATCTGTGGTTGTCTTTTGGCAAGGTTCTGTCTAGTGAGGATAGCATTATTGAGCACTAGCCATAAGAAAACTCTGACTTTGAGGGGGGTTTTCGCCTTCCACAACACATGTGCCCAGCTGGGTCTGCATCCTCGATAGTGGATTCGATGATACAGAGATCTAACCGAGAAAATCTCCCTTGCTCTCGAGTCCCCATCGCATCTGATCTGGGCCTTGGGCGCACCTTGCGCCTCCCCGTGTGATGTGTGTTTGCATGTCAAGCAATTGCTGACGTAGTTCTGGGGTGAGCGTTCTTCGGAACGACAACCTCCAACTTTTCCTTTTCCAACCCTCGGCTATGGACATATTCGGTCGACTCGACTTCTCATACAGCTCTGGGAATGTGTCCTTCAGGGTATGGGCACCACACCACCTGTCCCACCAGAATCTGGTGGACCGTCCATTGCCGATAGTCGACGTAACTGCTGAATTGAAGGGACCGCTAGCCTTGGTAATTTCTTTTCAGAGTCGCGAAACTTTAGCCCCTACTCGGAAGCCTAGGCTTCTCGTGCCTTTTCCCCTTAGGTAAGGTTGAATGAAGTCCTGCCATCCTTCCCCGCTGTTGTGGAATACCTTCCACCACCATTTTCCTAGAAGGGCAAGGTTCATATTTCTAAGGTCGATGATGCCTAGCCCTCCATGCTTCTTCTTCATGCAAGCGATACTCCATTTGATCAGGTGGTAACCTCCCTTATTCGAATCTACCCCCTTCCTTGCTTGCTGCCACACAATTATATGTAGGTACTCAGCACCTCCACTTCGAGAACGGATATTTCACTTTTCCTCTGACTCCATTGCTAAAATAAAAGCGAAAGCCAATCAAGAATGTGGTGGTTCTGACTAGATTTTATCGTTCCAAGCATTGTGCTCTGTGGTATGGCGATCCATCACATTGGCACGACGTCTACCTGCTGAACAGTTAACTACTTGTAGACTAGTAATCCAAAACAGAGCTCGTCTGCAACCTCCACTTTTGCCCAATTACTTTGGGAATTCGTTATATGCATTGACTCCTACAACAACTGCTGGGAAACTGACATCCTACGGGCTCGAATGAGCTGCATTGCTGATGAATCAGGCTGTGAAGGCCCACACTAATGAAGCGATTAGGGGTATGGTCCGGAAGTACCATGAGAGTCCATATGTGTACACGACGAACATGTTTGATAGGTACAGTGTGATGATGGGGAGCTCTCTGAGGTTTGAAATGTACGAGTGCAACTTCGGATGGGGGAAGCTTGTTATTGTGAGGAGCGATACGGTGCATAAATTTGTAGGATGGAAAGGTGACTTCTTATCCTGGAAGGGAAGGAGGGAGTGTGGATTTGGAGGTGTCTGATTGCAGAGCATGTGGATTCTCTTGAGAGGGTTGAGGAGTTCATGACTGTTGTATGTTCTAATTTGAACAAGGATTAAATTAAGTTGGATGTTTCATAGACTTCAAAATCATGGAATTTAACTTGTACTAAACTTGGAATGTGAAACTATATATGTAACTCATTTCCATGTTCAGGAAAAAAGAATGATGCTCATACCAACTCCCCATGAGGCAGAAATCTCATTCCAGCCAAAACTAGTATATATAAACTAAAAGTTACAGTACGAAGCATACCATTTTTAGCATATCACTTTCGCACTACTCGATTCAACAACATACACTCTGATCTACACCAGTTTCATCTGGCGGCTCCTCTCCAAAATCGGCCTACCTCTCTTCATTAATCTTGGTCAGCTCTCTCTCCTCTCTCGACCCATCTCCTTATTTTCTCCTCTCTCGTTCGTTTCGATCGTCGCCCCCTTCCATCCTTGTCCCTCCTCCAGCTCTCTCTCCTCCGTCTCCCAGTCTCCGGCTCGCTCGGCGTGGCTCCTCCCTTCCCCGGAGGAGACTGCGCTCTTTCCTCACAGGTTCCTGTGGTTGTGAGGTTCATCAGAGTTGATTTGCTTCAGGGCTTTCTGGGCGCGTCTTCTATCGGTGCTGGCGTAGTGGTTGGGTGGAGCGATCGTGTGGGGAAGTGTGGGTGCCCCAGCTGTCTCCTGTGGGTCCCGAGCTAGGAGATTTACCCCAAGTGGGAGGATCCAAGCTGTCTAGCGCGGCCGATCGCGTCTGTCATCTTCCAAGCCGATCAATGTGAGTTCTTTCTGTTCCTTTTTTTCTAACTTGCTGGTGGTGCTAGCGGTTGATGTCGTGCTTGTTGGGTTTTTTCTTTGCTTCGAGATCCTCTCAGATCTCACTTTCGTTGCTTCCATTTTGGTAGCCTGGTCTCATTTTTTCCAAGTAAGTTTCTTCACTGCGCTTCTGTGCGCTTGGTAGCCTATGCGTTTCTGTGCGTTTCTATGAGTTTCAAGCCGTTCACCCAGTGCGTTTCTCTTTGCTTTACCGCAAGTTCACTCCTGATCTCTCGGTGGAGCTTCTTTGGTGTTTGGTTGTTTTCTTCTTCTTTACTTTTCTCTCCATTTTCAGAGGGTTTTCCTTCTTCTATTTTTCGGTGCTCTTGGTGTTGCATTCGAATCGCTACAGGAGCGGTTTGGTTGACTTTTCTACGTCAGTTTTTTTTGGGCCGACATGAGCTCATCTTCGGTCGAGGTGGTTAAAAAAACATTATTAAAAACTATGAAGTGACTTCAGTTTATAACGCTCCTTCTCAGAGCTTTTTGGCGCCAATTATTGATGGGCCTTCTCCTCTTTTTGCTAACACCTATCCTTCTCGGTGCTCTCCCATCTTCCCTATTTCCCCGTCTTCTTGTAGGTCCGACCCTCATTTGGTTTGCTTCAGGTGCCTCCTTCCTGCGCATGTTAAACGTGAATGCGGGAATAAAATGAAGTGCATTTTCTGTGATAAGTTTGGTCACTCGCGCAGTCGTTGTTTTTCCCTTCAAAAACTCTCGGGAATTTCCATAGGCCATCCCATTCCAGCCAAACTTCTCACCTTTCTTAACTACCCCCTCTTAAAGCGCAAGCTTCATGATTGCTTGGCGAGGAAGTTTAATCGTGAATCTGGAAAGGATTGCCACTCCTCGGTAGTTGCTCCTTTACCAGTTAGGAACTCCACTACTTCTTCCAATGCTCATTGTGAGTCTATTGCTACTCTTCAGCCTCCTAACATTGCTAACCTTTTTAAGGATCGGAAGGTTTATACGAAACTCGTCTCCTACCCTCGGTTGGGTTATTACAAGGCATGCCCCCACTCTTCTTCGGTGGCGCCTTCGGTTAGTTTGGGTCTGGATAAAAATGAGGGTTTCTTTAAATCCTTTATCTCTTGTCATTCTTAATTTCGTGGCGCGATGGGGCATGTACTGCATCGCCGCATTTCAAGCCCTCAAGTGCCAACTGCTAATGTTAATATTGATCTTAAGGCACCTACTTTATTTTATAACTTTCCTTGTTCTATGATGATTTCTTCACTTAAACTTTCTTCATTCTCTTTTTATTTTTCGGGATGCATCTTCTCGTTGTATCAAGATTTAGGGGTTCAATCTTGGCTCAATCATCTCTTGATGGAGGTTCTGCATATCCTGCACTATTTCCCCCTTAAGTTTTCTCCTATCCTGGATACCTCTTCTTTCTCCGATTTTTCGTATCATTCTAACTCCATCCCTATATCCTCATCATTTGATTCCAGTGTTCTATTCTCCTCTTCTTGCATCATCAATGACGAAGCTAGCATGTCTGCCCCTGCTGTAATTTCGTTCCCATTGGTGCAGGTCGTCCCTCCCCCCGTTAGAAAACAATAAGAAAGTCCTTAATAATTTGCAGATTCGTGTGAGTGCTCACATTCTTGCTAGGAAACAAGCTTCTATGTCGGCTCTTCAGCTTGGACACAGTTGAGTTTTGACTTCGCTATGCCATCCTCGGTATAGGCAGTCAGGCTTTTCATTTTTGTGCTGCTAGAGTTCTCTTGGGCTGCTGAGTCCTTTTCTGCTCAGTTAGCCTATCCCTTAACTAGCTTGTGACGTGCCCGGTCTCCGCCTACCTTCTCCTCCTATTTTTTATTCTTATTTTGTATTTGTTTCATTTCTTCGTCGGGTATTCCTTGTGACAGTGTGCCTTTCTCCCTGTCCATTCCTCTTATCTTTGAATCTTACCTTTAGGCGTGTGGTTGTGATCTGATCTGTATTGTCAGAGTCACTCTCCTTGTATAGCACCCTCTTTATTTGCTTCTTTGTTTCGTTTAGTTTGGCGTTTTCTCTCTTTTCTTTTCTGTGCAGGTGGAGACTGGTGTCTCCGTGTGGGGATGTTTGGCCTTCTGTTTCATGGCTCTATCTTTTGGGACTGATTCACTTTTTCGCTCATGTTGTCGAGTTGTCTGGGCTCCGGGACCTCACTTCATGCTAGTAGCAGTTCCTATTGCCTTGCGGAAGTGAGCCTTAGTGGGTATATGCACTTCTCTTAGGTGCGGCAGGATGCTCTTTTTGATGCTTAGTGATCCTGGCTGAGGGCGCCGTCACCCTTTTCGGTGTTGTTCTATTTTGTATTGCTATTCTCTTATTTGCGTGATGTTCAGCCGGTTTTTTATTTCTTCGTTGTTATCTTATTTCAGTTTTACAGCTTTTAAAACCATTGTATTATTGTTTGTAACTATACTGTTTTTATTGATTTTTATATTTTTTTTATGGCTGGAGCCGTTTGGCTTTATCCAATATATCAAAAAAAAAAAAAAGTTACAGTACGAAATACAATCTAGAATGTCCAATCCATATTCTAGTAGGAACAATACAAGAAATATAACCCTACAAACTGTACCATAATCAAAATGAAAAAAGGGAGGTCAGAAACTTATCGGCTCCATTCCTAAGAACTTAATGGAAATTTCCTAAGAAAACAGTCTCATAAGTCTGATCTCTCAAAAGAATGATACTTATAAAAGAATTTAAACAAAGTAAACCAGACATCAAGTTACTCGAATGATGAATTCTCCAGCCGATTTAGTGCCCTTGCCACGCAGCACCAGCATTGATCAGTTTGTGCTGATTTAACTTCAATTATAGATGATGACACTCGAACTTGTAGTTTACAGAAGGTAGTTATTGATTAGTTGAGAATTAGTTAAGAATCGAGCGAAGGTGATTATTGTTTATTGAGATTATTGTAGAGTCATTGTATAAACATTTTTTATATATAAAAAGGTGACAATGATCACCTGTTTCATTAAAATACTTTTAACAAAATATACTTACAGCCAAAATTCAGAATAAAATAAAACTACATCAATCTCCACCCTACATAAAAGTCAACTACAATCATCCAACACAAATAAAGAGTCTACTGCTACAAAATACAAGTCTATTGGTATGGGGTAGATGACGTGGTCCCATCTAGACCATCAGATCTCCTCATATTTCGCTCCCCTACGATCATCAGGTCAAACAGGCCAAATGGGCTTCAGCTCATTCAGGCCCACAGGCAAACGGGTTCGACCCGGTCCGTTAGGGTCTCAAACCCGTTTACCCCTACCTATAAATACCAGATCCCCCCTCACTTCCAAATGTAATAAACTTTTCCCCGCCTGAACCCTAACTACTATTGCTTTCTCAGATACTAACTAGATCGTCGGAGGGCCTGTCGCCGGAACTTCTCCCGGTGTTTCTAGGCAGTGCGCAGGTACAAAAGATCGAGCCGAGCTACTATATCCGAGCCGAGCACCCGGCCTCCACCTCTCTCCTACTACTCCCAAGCCGATCCTACGGCCTAGGATCGGATCAACGCCAGTACCACATCTTCAGCTACACAAATTATAAGAACTCACACCTGTTGCCCCCACACTCTAAAAACAAATAACATCATCTATCATCAAAAGTCCCCATGCCATATGGAAGAAGCAGCTCCCAAGCCAAGCCAAACTACTTCTCACCATCCAACTGCACCATCTTCCTAGCCTCTGCATGCCCTACGCATCTATTAGAGGAAAAATTTTATGCAACATAAGGAAATATCCAGATGGGGTTACGAGAACATGAATCATTTCTATCAAACCATAGGGTCCACAAAGTAGCCGCTATAAATGTAATACCCCAGATTGTACGACACTTCTATATATATATATATATATATATATATATATATATATATATATATATATATATATATATATTATCTGTATGCGTGCATATGATTGCAATATTTTGTTTGAGTATATGAATGTTGGAGTGAGTCCATGTTTGCGAGACGGTTTATGAGGGTGGTTGCGTTTTAAATGATGCACGAGAATGAGAAGGACCGATACTAGTATAATCTAGTTTTTGGTACGATACCTATACAAATGCATCACTGTATGATACTGCGATGGGTATATCTTGCATACACTCGATAAACCTCTCATCTCTCATCTAAGAACCCAATAAAGTACTAAATAGTGCAGCCAATCCATTGTACCCCAAAACCAATGGCTAAAGACCATGGTTTCTCACCCAAAACCACCCTAAACCCTATCCCTACTCTTTTCCATTAAAAACCCTTCATTTCTTCTCCTATATTCTGAAAATTTCAGAACTCAAACCCAAGAAAAGAAAGAGAAGGAGAGAAAGGAAAAAAGATTGAAGGAGCTCTTGGAGTGAATTCTTGAAGAAGTGAAGCTCAAAGCTATCATCTACTCTACAATCAACTTAGGGTGGGGTGTTTCTCTAAACCTCTCTTTTTGTTTCTTGATTGATTTTTTGCATGCATGTGAAGTAGTAAGAGTTAGAATGAATGTTTAAGAAGGTTGGAAGTTGAAATCAGAAACTAGAACTGAAATCTTGATCTGTATGCTATCTTCTAGATTTTCCCGAGAGCAAACCACATGGAATCTGATCACGAAATTTTTACAGATTATTAATTTATATGTCTAGATGATTCATGAATTATTTCGGATTTTTCTGAGATTATTTGGTATTTTAATAAAATCCATTTGTGGAACAGTGCCGTAAGGCAGTAGCAGAAATTGGTTACTATGATGCCTGCGATTTTTAGATTTTTCATAATTAATTGGAGTAAGATATTAATCTGAAATTTTTACCTTGTTTTTCCACTTGTATATAGACTCTACAGAAAAATCAAGAAAATATTTGGATTAAGTTACAGGCATGTTAAAAATTAATCTATCAACAGTATCTAGAACTGTGATTGAAGAACATGATGATTTTTGTGCTTAATTGAAACATGAAGAACTCAGTGTAGACTTGGAAATTGCACATGAAACCTTTTAAATGTTGTTACATATGAATTCGAGTTTCCTTAAGGTAAATTTTGTGACTATTGGATGAGTATATGATTTATGATGATTTTTATAGCACGTACCATGCTGAATTCAGTCAGATTAGACGCCCTGTAGAGATGACACAATTGAGGCTCCTTAAGAGCAAATTTTGAGGAAGTAATTCTTTAGAGGATTGTAATAGACATCAAGACCTTTCTAACAATACCTATTTGGGGTGTTTCCAGTAAGTGGTTGATTTATTATGATTTTTTCAATACTGGATAGAGACCAGGATTTGAGCTGAGTGCTTTGGTTGAGAAAGTCTTAGTGTATGACTCGGTACACTTGAGAGTAACGTGTGTTTTAGGGAGATCCAATGGCATATTTTGGAATTGTGACCAACTAGAGGATTGTGTAGGACATCCATACCTTTCCACAGAACTTGGGTTTGTAGCATTCTGATGAGTGAGCAGTGATTTATGCTACCGGTAAGGTGCAGCCCGTGTACAGGAAATACACAGGCTGAGGCTTGAGAAGCCATTTTGAGGAATTAGATGATGGAATATGAAGTTAGGATCAACTAGGAAGTTGTAGCCTAGGTTCTTACCTTTCCAGATTGGGCATGTACACCCCAATCGGAATTGTATCGAGGAAGTTATGACCTTTTTAAGTTTTGAGCAGCAACCCCGTAGGTTGCTTAGTCTTGGGCGTTGACTAGGTATCGTGAGGACTTTTCCCCTGTATACTATTAGAGTTAATAACTCTTGCCTGGGGACGTTTAGTATTTGTTATTGGTTTTGTTGACTTCCATAGTGGGTGTGTGACTCGATTTATTCACTAGGGTAAGGTGATACCCTGCATCTGTCGACCCTAAGTTGTGAACTTTCACCGAAGCGTAGGACATCCGAGCCGTGCCATCAATTTAAGTTCATTGCCCGGGTTAGGGGTGAACGCATATGTTACACCCCGAATTCCACATAAGGATAAATTCGAGATTCCACAAGATCTTTACTTCACTTCGTACAATTTTACAAGGAATTTGCAAACTTTTTCAATAGCATCAGAGTTACATTACACTTTGTTTTACACAGCGGAAGAATAAAAGATTACAACATTTGAAAACAAAATATAACTTGTACAACTTCATAAATTGAGTCATCGATTGCATCATATTATCTTTACTCCTTCAAGAATAGTCCATTACCTGCATGTCAATCTATGGGCACGTCAGTTACTTACAACTGACGAAATGTTATACTCGGCTATCCTCTCTATGCCGGAAATATAACGATCTCATTACTTTAATAAAAACACAACAGTTGAATGAATAAATAAGTGTTAACTGTGTCTACGCTAAACATGTAAGTGTATGCCATGCCTTAATGCTTAATACACACAATTTTACACTAGGATTACACTAATGCACACTTATTCGGATTCTATGCATCCCATACTACATAGGTCCGAGGGCAAGCACCACGTTCTTCACAATAAAGGGTTCGATCCCTCGCCATGATAACTACCCAGTAATAAAGCAAGATTTGGACATTCCACGAGTACGGATCCCAGCCCCGGAGTACACCGCCCGACTGTTATACAGACTCCTCATCGTGCGAATCTCCCGCAAGTGTCCCTCTAGCCCCGGTATACGTATATACACTGGAGTACGAAAAACTATCCGTCCGACTACGCATAGTCCCGGATTTCAAAAACTATCTGCCCGACTATTCATGATCCCAGATTACACCACTTGATCAATCATTATAATCCCGGATTTCAAAATAAAATTCGTCTCCATCGGAGCAACCTCAGTCCCGGAGTACACCGCTCGACTGGGTCTCTGCCCGACTATTCATGATCCCAGATTACACCACCCGATCAATCATTATAATCCCGGATTTCAAAATAAAATTCGTCTCCATCGGAGCAACCTCAGTCCCGGAGTACACCGCTCGACTGGGTCTATAGTCCCGAAGTATATCGCCCGACTATATAGAGTGCCTCACTTACGTTTGCCCAAGTTTACTACTTCACCTAAGTGCCTAATTCATAATGTTCGAGACATGAATAATCTTTCAAGCCTAGAATCAGTATTACATACTACCGGACTTAATCAACATCCACCGAGATGGCTCCATGGCAAATCTCAAAATAAAATAATTATCTCATTTAAAATTGCCGGTATACTAGGTCTTACTAACTCTAAATCAAAATTTCTCATGTACAAGAATCATGAGTATTCATACCCTTTCATAAGCATGTCTTAACTCAAAATATCTATTCACAACTTGG
The DNA here is from genome assembly GCA_017893485.1 of Hemerocallis citrina. NCBI lineage: Eukaryota > Viridiplantae > Streptophyta > Magnoliopsida > Asparagales > Asphodelaceae > Hemerocallis > Hemerocallis citrina. Next base: position 439,749,333 of record CM030359.1, on the reverse strand, counting down.
TATATGTCTTGTTTAGCATTATTCAATTCATTCACTAGCTTTTAAGACCACAATTCTTTTTGAAGCATAAATCCAAATCTCTTTTGGAAAAATTTATCACATAAAAGCTCATAACTACAAAAAAGCATATTTACATGATCTTGTCAACAAATAAGCATATTAACATAATCTCGTTAAGCATTTTTACTCAACAAAGGGGTTAATTATAACGAGAGAATCTCATTACATATGTTCTTTTCTTCAAAGGAATTATTTATTTCAAATAATTATTTTGGAAATAAATTGCATTTACCATTTCAATTTCCTTTTCACTTTTCTCAAAAATATTAATACAAGATTAAGTTTTAAAACCATTTCCAATAGAAATCTCTAAGTAGCTTATATAAAAGATGAAATATCTCCCTTTTTTCCAAGGTCAGTAAGTCCAAGCACAGATTTAAAAAAAAATGAAACTGAACACAAAAATAAAAAAACAGTGGTTGGGTTTCGAACTCCCTAAACTTCACCTAAGTGCCTAATTCATAATGTTCGAGACATGAATAATCTTTCAAGCCTAGAACCAGTATTACCTACTACCGGACTTAATCAACATCCACCGAGATGGCTCCATGGCAAATCTCAAAATAAAATAATCATTTCATTTAAAATTGCCGGTATACTAGGTCTTACTAACTCTAAATCAAAATTTCTCATGTACAAGAATCATGAGTATTCATACCCTTTCATAAGCATGTCTTAACTCAAAATATCTATTCACAACTTGGTATATGTCTTGTTTAGCATTATTCAATTCATTCACTAGCTTTTAAGACCACAATTCTTTTTGTAGCATAAATCCAAATCTCTTGTATTAAAATTTATCACATAAAAGCTCATAACTACAAAAAAGCATATTTACATGATCTTGTCAACAAATAAGCATATTAACATAATCTCGTTAAGCATTTTTACTCAACAAAGGGGTTAATTATAACGAGAGAATCTCATTACATATGTTCTTTTCTTCAAAGGAATTATTTATTTCAAATAATTATTTTGGAAATAAATTGCATTTACCATTTCAATTTTCTTTTCACTTTTCTCAAAAATATTAATACAAGATTAAGTTTTAAAACCATTTCCAATAGAAATCTCTAAGTAGCTTATATAAAAGATGAAATATCTCCCTTTTTTCCAAGGTCAGTAAGTCCAAGCACAGATTTTAAAAAAAATGAAACTGAACACTAAAATAAAAAAACAGTGGTTGGGTTTCGAACTCCCTATAAACCCAGACCGAGCCCAGCCCAGAGCCCCACTACTCTGACCAAGAAGTCCAATTGGACTTTATATCTAATTCCGTTTCGAGATGATTATGTATACTTTTTTCCAGTTTCGGAATTTCTTAAAAATATATATAAATTATATAAAAGCAACTATCAAGTCTTGAACCAAAGACCTCTTATAACTTGTAGTGCACTGGCTAACCAATAAGCCCATATATATTTTCTGTTTAGAAATTTCATTTGTGTTGTTTTGTTTACACTATTCTGAATCTACTTTTTTTTTCAAAATCTTCACTTTTCTATCTTTTAAGATTTGATAGATAAATCTTTCTTTTAGAGCTGAAATGAATCAAAATACAAAAGACAAATTCAACTCATTATTTAGATAAGCATTTCCTATTATTTTCTCCTCACTTTATAAAATTTGCATTTTCAATAAAATTCGAAATTGTAGAAATCATGGTTAGTTTAAGAAAATCCATCATCTTACAAAATAAATTTTTTGTTACAAAAAAACCAACTGTATCTCTAAAATCAACTTTGGACATCACAAATGTTTCTTTATGCGAAAACTATCATCCTTTTCATATGTCTACAAGCCAAAATAATAAAATCTATCTTTCCCTTTTCTTCTTTTAGGCATTATGTTTCTAAGCATGTCACAATAAAATATTAACATTCCTTCATACTCATCATGCATTTGTCAAACAAGAATTTGCAAATATTCTACCATGATTTATGTGATTATTTCTTTACTTTCAATTAGCATAATAACAATAAATTGCTAAATTTCAACAAAAGGACATTGCATATTACGCTAGTATTTTATCCACACATATTACATTCAATTCTTATACTTTAAACTATTAGCATGGTAACAACAAAATTATTATATGAGATGCTAGCATGGATTCTTATCTACAATATTTCATTCAATCCTTTACTACTCATTAACCTATTAGCATGCAAATCCTACTTAGAAAGCATAAGAACACCCACTAACATAATGTTAATCTATTTGCCAACATGGCATGATTCACTATTAATCTCACCACATACATAGTATAGTTATTCTATTTTATCACCTCAAAACTACTCATTTACTTTCATTAACATGCACATTCTAAGAATTAGAAAGTATGAGAACACTCACCTTATGTGAAGATTGGAAGTGAGAAAGATGGAACCAACACCTAGCTCCTAGCAAGAACACCTCCTCATAGCAAAGAATTTCTCCATGCATAAAGACTCTCTTCTCTCTTTCTTTCTTTTTTCTTTCTTTTCTTTCTCTTTCTTTCTTTTTCTTTCTTTCTTTCTTTCTTTTTCTTTTCTTGCTTTTGTTTTGTTTTCTTTTGGTGTGAGAAATGAGAAGAAATAGGGGGTTATTTATAGGTCTAGGCTAGGGTTCAATTTGCAAAATTTCACAACCTAATAAATTACTCTTTTAATTACCCACCCCTTCACATTTCATAACTCTCAAACTCCTAACCTTTCATTTGTCCACCCCTTCAACTCCCTAACTCCCAACCTTTTCCTCTCCCCACTACAAAAATCCGCTCACCCACCTGGTATCACCCGGCCAAAATGAAAAATATCAAGTGTGCACATGCACAAGCACACAATACAACATTTGTAGGTGGGCCTCCATTCAATTTACAATAAACACTAAGCCCACCATCAAGTGAAAGCACAACAGCAAGCACAACAGCAAGCACAACTTGCTGGGTACTTCTCCTTCCACCGTGGGCCCACTTCCACCTACACATTATTATAAACTTATATATATATATATATATATATATATATATATATATATATATATATATATATATATATATGGGTAATGCTCAGTTGAAAACGCAAATGTCTGTGAAAACGTGGAAAACCACTAAAGTCGTTGTTTGAAACAACGGCCTAGGTTATAATGCATTATAACCTAGGCTGTTGTTTCAAACAACGGCCTAGGGTCGTTTTCACGTTTTCACAGATATTTGCGTTTTCAACTGAGCATTACCCTATATGGGTAATATATATATATATATATATATATATATATATATATATATATATACTTATACCATAAATTATATTATTAAATTACGGGGTGTCACACGCACTCCGAAATTTATTTTGAAAAATAAATACACTAAAAGATGTTTGCCGAAAATATGTGTGTTGCACGTAAAATATCAAAATGCGAAATCGATTTTACCAATGGAAATTTATTAAAATATAATCGAAAAAAATATAAGAAAAATTATATTTACTAATTTTATATATTTCATGATGAAATCACTGCATATAGAAAACACGTGCATTGTACGTACAAAATTATCTTAATAAAAAAAATAGGGAAAATGAATTTCCGTTTAAAAAAATTGATTTGAAAACATAAAATAAATAATTGGAACCTAGAAATTATCACCCTTAGCGGCGGAAAATATGTAATTAATACGTGCATTGAAAACACGTAGAAAGCACGTAGAATACAAAGATTGAAATATTATATTTTTGTTGACTCAGAATAGGGAAAAATCAATATGGAAAATGTATAAATAGTTGGTAATCAAAATACGTGGTGAAAGCATGTTACAAAATACACGTGCATAATACACGAGGGCAAAATTGTAATTTCCAATTTTGCGAGGTGTTACAGCATACATTCATTGCCGGGGTTAGGGGTGAATGTAGGCCATGGCGCTGGACAATTCCAAGCCTGGGGAAGTAGCGAACCAAACTGGTATCGCCAGGGCCAGAGGTCGATAGGCAAGTTTTTGGAAGCAATCTTATCTTTTACCCAAAGTGATTAGAGTGAGGCTGGGATTAGAGTGATACATTAGGGGTTTGGTAATTGTATTAGTATTAGCAGACCATAGTCGGTGTTGTACCTTCCTGTCATAGGGATACATTTTCGGTACTCTTGATTGAGTCATCGGTCTCGTATCTCGATCTGTTAATCCCCAAAGTTTATCGGAGTAAGGAATGGGAGGATAGGGGGATTTGACCCTCGAGGCCGTCACGTTCCTATGCACGTGGGTTACTTCATACATCAGTTCATTACCCGGGGAGGAGGTGAACACACATATCATTGACGTCATGCGTACCGAGTAGGTACACGGTCTTACGACCGAATTTAACGCGGCTTTCTGAAGAGGTCCGTACGTGAGTACCGAGTGGAAAACACGACCACCACTTAGGCACTGCAGTGGCGGAACTAGAACGACCAACTGTAACCTCCTTGGGCATGGATAATCTATTGGGAACAGGATGAGTACAAGGGTAGGACGCATGGCGAGGAATTGAACCCTACAATCAGCATAGGCGTAGTCCTTGGAAAGTACGTAGTATGGGATGCATACGTTTCCATCGAAGTTGATTTTGGAAAAGTATGTAGTATGGGATGCATACATTCCCAAATAAATTGCATTAGAGCAGGTGCATCGTGTGCATTCTTGGTTTTGTGCATTAGATTAGGCCATGTTTGGGTTTGGAACGCATGTAGTATGGGATGCATGCGAATCTAGAGTTCTAAAGTCTTGCTTGCATTAGAATTAGGTATGTGATTTGTTGCATCTAGTCATAGGGTCATGGCATTCCACTGTACTAGAACTCGAATCCATTAAATCCTTGTTTGGCACATCATTTTTCTTTTGCATAAAATTATGGTTGTGATTGTAATTTAGAGGATCGCTGTTATTATCAGCCTTGCCTCAGTCAAAGTATTGACGTTTCCCACCTTTTAGGTATCAGTTCGACCTTTCGGGCAGGTGCAGAGATATCAGCAGAGTTGCGCATCAGGAGACTCATGCCGAGGAGCAAGCCCTAGGGAAGCAGATTGACCGTTTAGCGGAGCTTCGGCAGTGCCGTCGGTTGCCATTCCGGGAGACAGCTATTAAATTTACAAGAGGAGATGATATATATATGTAATAAGATGTAACGAGTTAATGTAATTTGTATTCTGGTTCAAGAACAAGACATTGGTTGCAATCAATGATGTAATGACTTTATTTGGCAATAAAAAGTTTTTAAATTTTCGTGTTATTACTGTGTTGAGATGCATTTGAAGGCAAACATTCTGGTTACGTCACGGATATCCGGTAACGAGGATCCGGGGCGTTACAACAAATATATCTCATGTAATACCCCGCAAAATAGCATATGGCTATTTTGCATTGTAATCTGTGCACAACTAAGAATTTGCGCGAGATTATGTATTTTGTACTATTCGTATTATTAAAGTATCGAGTTGGGATTTATTTGAAATATTTTGGAGATATGGGGTTTATTTGTAAATATCCCCTTATAAATATATATTTATATCATAATTTTTTTTCTATATAAACCCCTCCCCCCAACCTTTTCTCTTACTTCCTTTCCCTTCCTTTCTGTTTTCCCTACCGACCAAATCAAAACCCACCGAAAACCCACCTTTCGGCCGATCACTCTCCCGCCCAAATCCACCCAAATACTTCGTGTTTTTCAAATTAAATGGAGGGATAGACTAATTGGAGGGTGCTCTAGCTTGTAGTAGCATCGGTTTTTGGAGAGGGTTTCGGGAAGGTATACCCTATTTTATTTTATTGTATAGAATTAAGTGTTGTTAATTTCTATTGAGTAGGAGGATTATGGCAGGAAGATTAAGAGATGTTGGGAATGGAAGAGACAAGAAATTAGCAGATTATTAGAGAGTTTGCAAGTTGTTGATAAATTAGGGTTTTGGGTTTGTAAAAGAGAATTAAATATGTAAGTATTAGTTCTCGTATGGTAGTAGAAATTGTAGTTGGACTATTAAAATAATTTGGGAGTGATTTTAGTAATTGTTTGAAAATAAGAATCTTATCAGAATTCGAACATTACGTGCAATGCACATGTGCATCCCAAGCGTTCAATAAACGCTTGTGTGATATTTGGAATAGGGTTATTAACTCTCGTGATTGGTTTGGATGACTTGAATCTTAATTACTTTGAAATTTGATGATAGGATATATTAGCGACTTTGGATGAGGGGTGGCATGGTGACGCTTCGAGTCTTCGCGGGATATTTTGTGAGTATGATCTCTTTTATTTTTTATGTACATGGTGTGTTATGAAGATTTTAAATTACGATTTGCTGTGTATTTTCGATTTCGTATCTCAGTGTAGCCTGGGTGTTTTGAGCTAAGAATTTGTATGGACACTCTTGTATGTGTCCACTACTATAGTCTAAATTTTATAAATTTTCGAGGTCGTTTGATACCTCAAAAATTTGTGGAGTGCAGCTGGTCTGAAAGGGCAAACCTGAAGCTGATTGCTTTTGGACCGAAGTCCAAAAGGTCATAACCAGTTGTGTATGTATGATCTTACTATGAAATTTTGGGAGTAGCTTTTGGTATGAGTCTATTTGATGATTCTCAAGTTTCAAAATTTTTTAAAAATCGTTTGATGTGCTTTCAACAATAAGCCGTATACAGTGGCAAAAACCCTGTTGAAAGAGTGGCTGAAATTGTGTGCTATGTTTGAAGAGTCGTAGCTCATTGTGTGAGATGAATCTAAATGTAAATTTTGGACACAATGAAATGACACATGTGTAGATTAAGGATCTCAAATTTCATGAGCATTGTACTCAAGGTTGATTTATTATTGAATTTCAAAGTGGGCTATGTTTAGCCTAGTATAAGTTGACTAGTCAGTGAAGATGGATAATCCTGGACTTATTTGCTAAGAATTTGGACGACTGACCAACTAGAGAGTCGTAGTAGGGAGTCATAGCTTTCTAGCACATCTAGAGTTTTGTAATTTCAGTTTATAGGTTGAGAGTTATGATTTTCCAAAGATGGAACGGATCCAGTCTTAGTTAAGGTATTATTGGCTAAGTAAACTAGTTTTTCCCTGTTTGTACACCTGATGGAACTTAGTGTTTTCGAGAACTTAAATGATAGAATCTGAAAGAGGTGTTCAACTAGGAAGTTGAAGTAGACACTCCCACCTCCCCATAAGACCCGGAATTGAGAATTTACGACGTGTGTGCAACCTTTTATGATATTGAAAAGGTGTAGCGAGTGCAAGAGGAATATACTATTGAGAGTATATGAGTTTTTATAGTATCAAGATGATTGGATTCGAGAAAATGGTTAGCTGGAGAGTTGTAGACTAGGGTCTTATCTTTCCAGTATGGGTAGTATCAAGCAATTCTGTATTGTGTACTGAAAGTTATGGACGTTGCAAGTTGGCAACCTGTTGTTTAGACCAAATTTCAAGTTTAAGGTTACTCGGGGACTTGATTTCTATAAGAATTTGAGGAAGCCACCCACTAGGGGATTGCAGTGGATTTCCCTACCCTTCTAGAAATTCTGAGTGTGTTGGATTTCGATGAGCGTAGCTGTCACAGCTACTACTTTTTCTTGAACTATTTCATCAGACAATTGATGAGGAACCCTCTGCATACTGCAGTGTGGTGATCATGAGCTATCAGGTTTTTAATGATGTTTTAGCATTTCATTTGGAACTTAGATAAGTTCATGTGCTTAGTACTCATGGTGGACATGAGTGAGTTGGGATATAGCTCTGGTCGGTTTGTGTTTGGTGTCTCGATGCCTAAGTCTGTCAATAGTCGAGAATTGATGGTTATGTGTGTGCTTACCTTCATTTTAATTGTAATGCATCCTTGGGGCGCCGTTGGACCACTCGCTGAGGGTCATGGGCCGGGATTATTTTGGTCGCTCACCTGTGAAGGTATTGGGAATCAGTGGATGTGATTCCGTGATGGTTGTTACTTTGACAGACTAGTCAGGCTCGACTTTGTTGATCGACACCGAGTGTGATTTGAATAACAACATATTTTTAGTAAACTGCATTGATTAGGTTTTTTTTTATTGTTTCGCTTGAAGTCCGAATTGGTGTTAGGGGTGATTCCCTATAATCCAACTCGTTCTGAGAGTTAGCACTAAGTAGTGATACTATGGGGTTGTCTCTTCCTGTCATTAGGGATACGTGTTGTGTGTGCGTATCTTGCACTGTTGATTCCTGATGTACCATGGTAAGAACGGGATGCCGATATCCTAGTGGATAGAGGGTTTTAGACCTTCGAGGCCGTCATGTTCTATGTTGGTGGACACGAACGGATCATAAATGATCTTCTGCGCAATGGATATGCTACGTGTATATCTGTAAATTTGTCACAGCATTCAAGGAGGGTCTGATGCAAAGATTATTGGTGACAACGGGGTAGCGCCCCGAATTATTTTTGTTATTTATATCTCCTCAACCATGTCATACTATCAGGAACAGGAAGTAGACCAAATTAGAATGCATTGTCTAGCAAGGGTTCAAATCCCTGAACTGGAGAAATGGCTTGATCTGGGGCACATGTAGTATGGGATGCATGTGTGTCCAGAATCTTGCTGACATTAGATTAAGTGCATATATTCTATACTCTGTATTTTTGCACTAGACTCCGATCATGGCATACACGAACACTAGGAAATCAGGATACACGTTTATTTTCCATTCAAGATGAATTGCGAGTGTGATAGTTGAATTGTATAATGAGTGTGAAAGTAATGTATTGCAAGACGTGATGATATATGTTGTAAGAAATGAATGAATGCGATGTTATGTGATATGAGATTGAGAAAAAAAATGTTTATGAATGGAGATGAGTACAAAAGAATATAAGTTGTGAGTCTGTAAATGCAAATGAATGGTAAATGAGGTGCAATTTATGAAAGTAGAGTTATTTGTGAATGATTTCCAAACTAAAGATAAGTATGTTGTAAGCGGGTATGGATATACATACAGGTGATGACTCAGAGGGTATTTGATGTGAAATACCATTTATGATGTTTACATGTTCAGATTTTAATTAAAATTTGATTATCTTGGTATTCATAAGTTCGTTCTGTTTTACTTATAAAGTTTAATTTATTTGCTTAATTTATAGATTATACTCACACCAGAAATGGCTAACCTCTTAGTGTTTGGAGGGTTAGGGAGTCCTTGGACTACCCTAGATCCCTTACTGTTACAGGTCCTCAGCAGTGCAGAGGTGAGGTGTAGATTTTGCGGAATGGAGCTTTTATTTTAAAATTGTTGTTTAAGTTTAATTATGTGAATAGTAAAATTTATGATTTAAATTATATTTTAGATGTATAAGTATATGGATGATGATGATGAGTATAGTATGAAGTGGCATGATATGTTTTTGACCCGTACCCATCTCGTTGTGGAGTACCGGGCCCTATGGTGTGTTTTATAAGTTACTTTTCTAAAAACTTTACTACTTTTTCAAAGGAATTTATGGTTTTTAATTGATAATTGATATCCTATTATGAGTTTGGCCCCCAGAGCATGATATTTATATTACCTGTGTGATTCTGCTCATTTTGGCCTGGGGAGCCCATGATATTATTGCCTGTGATGTGAGCTACGGAATTAAGAGCAGAATTTCGTAAGCTTTTTGTGTTTCGGGGCAAAAATTTCAGGGAAAACTCTGCCAAAAATTTTCTTTGAAATATAAATATCTTAGTTTATATTTAAAGTGATATAGAAATTGAAAGAATTAAATTTTGAAGTCAAAAGAAAAGGGGGGAGGCATTACAGTTTGATATGACAGATTGATAATTGTAATTTTGATGTAATAACTCTGATGGCAATGAAAGTGTTTAAATTTTCGTATTATTTATTGTGTTGAGATGCATTTGAAGGCAAAGATTCTGGTTGTGTCATGGATGTCTGATAACGGGGATCCGAGGCGTTACATCTCACGTATCTCTATTATCTTTTGTAATCATTCTGTATCTCCAGGGACCCCATAAATCAACAGTTGAGCTCGAATACTCTCCTAACCCAAACCCCAAACTGATGACCTCTCATGCTAACCTGGTCGTAGGACAAGAGAAAAGTATGTGATTTGTATCCTTATCATCTAGATTACATCTAGTGCACCTGAAATCCGCCTATTGTTGGGTCTTTGTCTTGCATACTTGTAGTTCAATGAGAATTAGAAGATGATGAGACGAAGGAGGTCAAAGCATTGAAGAGAATAATTCAAAACCACAAGTACAACAGCCAGCAAAGATGTACAGTTGACTGTCCAAAGGACAATCGACTGCATGAGCCCTGTTTTGATACAGAGAGCTTGGCGGTCGACTGCACCCAAGGAACAGTTAACCGACCACCTCTCGGGTTTGGAATACTCGAAGAACTGTTGAATATTGTTTTTGACAATCAACCGAAAGCGGCGGGTTTGCAGTTATTGGGCATAGGTCTGAGTAATCTTTCGGGCCAACTTCCGCTACAAGTTAGATCGTACGGCTCCTATCATGTATCTCTTTATTCAAAATATATTGGATGGGTTATGTATCAAGACTACAACCTAGGGTTTCTCTAGATCTCCATATATATTATTTTGTAAGTCTCCATTGAGAGATGAGAGAGTACTTCATTGATAGGAGCAAAAGAGAGTTCGCCATTATAAACAACAAGCTATCTTCTAGTTAGGCTTGAGAGATACAAAGGTTCTTGGTGCGAGTGTAGAACTTTGTATTTTCTCTAGTTGAAATAATATTTTATTTATTTCTCCCCCAGGTTAGGTTCGCCCGAATTGGGACAAATCATTGTGTGCTTTGTTTGATTGATTTAATATACTTATTTGATTGTTCGTCATCAATATCTATCGTTGTCAAACTCGGAAGCAAATTCCTAAAATTGGTATCAGAGTATCAGGTCAGAAATCTTCTGCAGTTCAAGAGTTGCTCGAGTTTCCTTGAAGAAGATGACAGATCAGATTTATCAAGCAGGAGAGACCGTCTGATATAAAGCTAGAGGTTCAGGCGAAAGAATTATGCAGAAGCCCATGAATTAATTCGCCTGTTGATTAATAAATTATTCATGTCTGCTTGGTTGAGTATATTCTTGTTATACTTCTTTTTATGATGCTGAGTCGATCCTACAGCTTATGGATGATGTTAAAATCATTCGCCGGGCCATGTCACGTGCTCGTATCCCCATATTTTGGGAAGCAGGGCATGACTGCAATCATGCTCTCTATAGATTCATGTTCTAAGCCTACACTATTTTTACCTAAATTCTAGTTGTTTATGCATTACACTTTCTGTTAGATATGTAGTGATGCCATTCTAAACTGAATATATATATATATATATATATATATATATATATATATATATATATATATATATATATATATATATATATATATATATATATATATATATATGAATTGCAGATGAAGCATGCGGCATAAAAGAAAATCGACAGACCAACAGTAGATGAGTAGATGAAGTAGTTGATGCATGCAGCAGGAAAATATACAATTTTTTGAGATGCAGCCATAGTGTTATTTAGCTCTCTTGATGTATTTCTGAACACTAAACTCTTTTTATGATATTCCGTTCTTTGGATTTGTTTGTGTGTGTATATATATATATATATATATATATATATATATATATATATATAGGGAAATGCTCCATTGAAAACGCAAATGTTGTGAAAACACGTGAAAACCACTTAGGTCGTTGTTTCCGGTTATAATGCATTATAACCTAGGCCGTTGTTTCCAACAACCGCCTAGGTAGTTTTCCACGTTTTCATCGCTACAGTACGTTTTCAATGGAGCATTCCTCATATATATATATATATAGGAATTGCAGATGAAGCATGCAGCATAAAAAAAAATCGACAGACCAGCAGTTGATGCATGCAGTAGGAAAATATACAATTTTTTGAGATGCAGCCATAGTGTTATTTAGCCCTCTTTATGTATTTCTGAACACTAAACTCTTTTTGTGATATTCCGTTCTTCTTTGGATTTGTTTGAGTTCGTTTCTAGGCATGTTTTGAGCCAAAAGTGTGATATTTAGCTCTCTTTATGTATTTCAGAACACTAAACTCTGTTTATAATATTTCTTGTTCAATTTGAGCGCTGTTTGAGTTTGTTTCCAGGCATGTTTTGAGCCAAAAGAGTGTGTTTTGAGCCAAAAGAGTGTTATTCAGCTCTCTTTATGTATTTTTGAACACTGAACTCTGTTTATTTTTTTCCCTATAAAATTTGAGCTCTATTTGAGCCGCTAACAAGCAGGTTTCAGGCATCTTTGATGCATCATGCTCTGTTTGCGTTTGTTTGCATGCATGCTTCAGCTTTGTTTGCATTTCTGACCATTCCCTACTCTGTTTATGAGATGCACAAGAGGCTTATTGAGCTCAATTTATGTTGTTTATGTAGTATTTGATCTCTGTTTGCCTTTTTCCCAGGTTTATGCAACTCAATTTATGTTGTTTCTACCATTTTCTAGCTCTATTTATGTTCATTAAGTTCAAGCAAAATGAATTTCTTGGCATTGACAACATACACACAGCTCAAGCAGCCATGAATAACAGATCTCAAGATTCTCATAAACAACATAAATAGCTCAATCAGCCTGGAAAATGACAAACAGAGCTCAGAAAGCTTAGAAACAATATATACACAGCTCAAGCAGTCATGAATAAAGATGTAAACACAGTTCATAATGCTCAATAAGCCTGGAAACAACATAACCAGAGCTCAATAAGCCTGGAAACGACAAAAACAGGTCTCAAGATTCTCATAAACAACATAAACATAGCTCAATCAAAATGCTCATAAACAACATGTAAAAAGTATTAATAAGATCAGCAAAATCATGAAATCAAACAACAATGTGCTGCACAAACAATCTTTTGAGCTCAATTGTTGCTGGTGCTTGAATTTTTGGGCCTGCATGCTTCATCTGCTTCATCTGCAGGCTTCTCCTCCTTATCGTTCTCAGTTCTCATGCTCTCTCTCATTGCTTTCCTTCTCTTTCTCATCGCGCGCAAAAAAGAAACCCTAGTTTCGAGAAATCTCATAAACAGAGTTTAGAATGGTCAGAATTTTAATAATAACCTTATGAACATGGATTACATTAATATCTTTACCATCATAACTCCAATAATATTGAATTATGAGTGAGTCCTGACACATGCACAAGACATATCTTCTCCTAAAAAACTGAACTTCTTCTAGGAATATTTAAACTTCTTCTAGCTACTACTACTCTTCAAAACTGATGCAGAAACAAATTTTAACTAACCCAAACAAATTTTAAAAAGTAAAAAAAAAAATAGTAGGCTCAAATTTATAAATAATCAAGCATAAGTTCAAATGCATAAATACACCCTCCATATAAAATAGGGAATCATATGGTCAAATACGTCAGTTCAAAGGCATGGGGATTCATATAAATAGCTGCAAGAGTCAATCCAATACCTATTATCAAAGCAAAAGAACATTGTCTCATTCACATAATACAACAAAAGTAATGTAACAAAGGGATGTGAAATATGAAACCCTAATTTATAGGATGTGAAATATGAAACCCTAATTTACAATATATTTCAAGAATTTAATTTTTCAATTGATTATAATTTTTTTTCTACACCTTAATTTTTTTAACTTATAATATGCAATCCTGAATTTTCTTGATTATATATTATTTTTCCTTTACCCTAATTTTTTTTCCTAATGATCTTGGAAGAAATTAGGGTTTCATTTGAACTCAAATAAAGGGAAAAATTTATACCTGAGATCGATTCGAGATGGGGGAAGCGAGCGAGCAACGGTGAAGGGGGAGCGATGAGATTCGGAGCTAGGGTTTCGTCAATTTTCGAAAATGGTGGATTTGGAGAGGAGAATCGACGGGGGTTTATAGAGAGAGAGATTCGATGAGGTAGGGGGTTTGGGTTTCCGAAGTAGGTCGCAGTGGATTTGGGGATTTTTCTGTGCTCGAGTTTCAATTTGGCGCACGATGAGAAAGAAAAGGAGAGCGATGAGAGAGAGCGTGAGAAGTGAGAACGATGAGGAGGAGCGCTCGTGAGTTGGGGGGGGGGGGAGGGATTTCATATGGGGATAGGGGAGATGACCAAAATAGCCCTCAATGCAAGTGAGAAGAGCGGGGGTTCTAACAGCCGTTAGATCACGATCATGATCTAAAGGGCGATCGAATGGCTCAGGGTGAGTGCACACGGCTGTGTGCACCAGACGAGTGCATAAACGAAAGGCCATATATATATAGAGTAAGTCTATTAAGAGTTGGGGAGCTGAAATCCTTATCGGGGGCTGGGGTTTTTAGCCATTCGATCGTGATTGATCGCGATCGAACGGCTCAGTTCTGATCCCGCTTATCTTCAGATTTTTTGAGGGGTAAAAGGGGTAAAATCGAAAACCCCTATCTCTCTTTCTTTCTCACAATCAATCGACCTCCTCTCCCTCCCGCTGTCTCTTTCTTCGTCACTTGTCTAAACCCTACTTCAACGCCTCTCCCTCCTTCTCTGTCTCCGACTCTTCATCGAAACCTAAATCTTCGAATTGGCTTTCTCTCCTCGACGACAAACCGATCTTAGCCTCTATTCGAGGAGAAACCCAAATCGATGTTAGAGTTTCAATTTCTACTCTCAGTGGGTTATGCCTCTCTCTCTCTGTGCAACGAAAAACCCAAATCACGATTAGGGTTTCGATTTCTTCTCTCAGTGGGTTCTCTCTCTCTCTCTCTGCAACGAAAAACCCAAACGCGATTAGGGTTTCGATTTCTACTCTCAGTAGGGTTCTCTCTCTCTTCGACGACCCAAATCGAAAACCCAAATCGCGTGAGATCTTTCTTCAAATTGGTGGCATTTTTTGGATATCGAAACCCCTTAGCGCGGTGGGTTTGGCTGACGCTTAACACCTTCTGTCCAATTGACTGCCATTACAGGCCCAAATTTCGGAGGAAAGTGTTTGATTCTCATACATGCTTTTATGATTTTTGGTTGTGTGTGTAGGAAATGATGAGATTCATTTTGATATAAGTTGGTTATTTATTTTTGGGGATTGAAATTATTGTTTTGAAGCATATTTGGTTGTGCCATGATAATTCACTACAAAAGATACTCGATTTACCGACGTTTTTTTACGTCTTTGCCGGCGTTTTTTTACGCCGGTGAAACCTTCACCGGCGTTTATAATAGCGCCGGTCCAAATGCCGCCGAAGCGAGCGTCGCGGAAAGGAAGGGGTCTACACCGGCAGTTTTAGTGGACGCCGGTAAATGTGACAACTACACCGACGGCTAGAAAATGCCGGTGTATGGGGGTCTCTGAGTGCCGTTCTTTCACCCCCAATATACATTCACCGGCGGTCATAAACCGCCGGTGTTTATCCATTCACCGGCGTTTATAGAAACGCCGGTGTAGAATGAAAGTATACCGGCGGTCATAGACCGCCGGTGTATGTGCGTTTATGAGTGCCCGGTTTTCCCTACTTACAAGCACCAGCGTGATCAAAAAACGCCGGTGTAGTTAGGTTCACCGGCGTTTTATAAAACGCCGGTGTTTCTTGGTGCCGTAACAGCTAGCGGCATACACCGGCGTGTGTGGGAACGCCGGTATATCGCACACTGCAACTAATTCATTAGATAGACCGGCGTTTTATAAAACGCCGGTCTAGCTATGCCCGTTTGTTTTCCATTCTCCGGTTTTCCGTTCGATTTCAATTCGCAGTTTCATTTACAAAACCTGTAAACTAATTCACAACTGATTCAACCAATTTCGTTGCATATTAATGCGCAAATCACAACCAAACACAAGAATAATAAAGTTTCACACGTGTCATATCCCAAATATCTCAACAAACTAATTAACAGTGTCATAATCACAACCAATCACAACCAAATTCACCGCAAAATTAACAGTGTCATAATTAACAAATTAATATAGTGACGAACATCCCAAATATCTCAACAAACCAGTCTGACAAATATCTCAAATATCCCAAATTAACAGTCTGACATAACTCTCATAAAAAAAACAGTCTGACATAACAGCAAGGAGGACATAAGAACAACAATCATACAGCAAGGAGGACATAAGAACAGCAAGGAGGACCACGGATTCATACCCCTCGAGTAGCTTCAGTTCTGATCATCAGGATTTCCTTCATCTGGGCGACCGCTCTGTGAAAAAAAAACAATAGTTTAATTCAACAGTAGACCAAAATACAGAATATACATATTTTTTGAACTTGCAAAAAAATCTAACTGTATCTTAAATTATAAGATCAAAGTGCCAATTGCAAATGGAATTGTTAATGATATATAGAGAGGTAAAATAATTACATTGCAATGCTAAAAATCTAGTACTTAATTTTGTTTTTAAATATATCTAAAATAACAAAACAAATGAAAATTCAGTATCTAACTTGAAACCTTTATATTCTCCTCTGATTGGGAATATCCACTATCTAAAACAGTAAAACAAATGAAAATTCAGTATCTAAGCATGTCTTTCATGGATTGTTTAGACAATCCATGAAACTGTCATCGTGGACGGAAACCAAATATAAGAAAAATAAGAAAAATAAGATAGGGCTCATATCAAGTGTATTTTTAGGGAACTGTCATCGTGTAAGGAAACCAAATATAGAAGTCAGAAATGGAAACAGAAAGAAGAATGGTAGAGACTATGGATACACCAGGCTAACATAGCGGCATTTTCCTCATCTCTCTCTCATCCCTTGTTTCCCTTCAGCACACGAACACAAAGAGACATCAGCAACAACAGCAAGAGCGACAAGAACAACAATAATAATAAATTATTATGAACAAGATGTCTCTATATGGGTTTCCAGATCTCTACTCGAGCCCTCTCGTTCTAATCACAGCCCAATTAAGAATATAGACAACAGCCACTAAACAATCCAATCATAGCCCAATCAAAATTTGCCATCCTGGATCTTAAATCTTCAGATGCATGAATTCAGCTTCTTTAACAGTAAAAGAAAAATGATAACATAGCGGCATCTAAGCATATATGTTTCTCTATTAATTCATCATCCCAACTAAATCATTGATGTTTGTGGCTCCAAAAGAAACCCCCACAAGGTTTGTTCAGCCCAATTGTTGTACATATCCGGAGGATTTTGGCATACAGCTATACCATCCTCAATTCACAGTGAACCCATTTTGGTCAAAAAAACATGCCAAGATGACAATCAGATGCATGAAATAAGCTTCATTAACAGTAAAAGAAGATGGGGATGCTAGCAGCATACTTAGTTTGTAAGTGAACCCATTTTTTGTTAAAAAATCATGCCAAAGATGGCAAACAGGTTACTTTAACAGCATCTTAAAATGAAAATTCCATTATCTGAGCTTATATGTTGCTCTACTAATTCTTTAGCCCAACTAAATCTAAAACCCAATTGTTGTGCATATCCGGAGGATTTTGGCATACGTACCTATAGCATCCTCAGTTCACAGTGAACCCATTTTGGTCAAAAAAATGCCAAGATGACAATCAGATGCATGAAATAAGCTTCATTAACAGTAAAAGAAGATGGGGATGCTAGCAGCATACTTAGTTTGGAAGTGAACCCATTTTTTGTTAAAAAATCATGCCAAAGAGGGCAAACAGGTTACTTTAACAGTATCTTAAAATGAAAATTTCCGTTATCTGAGCATATATGTTGCTCTACTAATTCTTTAGCCCAACTAAATCTAAAACCCAATTGTTGTACATATCCGGAGGATTTTGGCATACAGCTATACCATCCTCAGTTCACAGTGAACCCATTTTGGTCAAAAAAACATGCCAAGATGACAATCAGATGCATGAAATAAGCTTCATTAACAGTGAAAGAAAATGAGGATGCTAGCAGCATACTTAGTTTGGAAGTGAACCCATTTTTTGTTAAAAAATCATGTCAAAGATGGCAATCAGCTTCATTAACAGTATCTGAAAATGAAAATATCCATTATCTGAGCATATATGTTGCTCTACTAATTCTTGAGCCAAACTAAATCTAAAACCCAATTGTTGTACATATCCGGAGGATTTTGGCATACGTACCTATAGCATCCTCAGTTCACAGTGAACCCATTTTGGTCAAAAAAACATGCCAAGATGACAATCAGATGCATGAAATAAGCTTCATTAACAGTGAAAGAAAATGAGGATGCTAGCATCATACTTAGTTTGGAAGTGAACCCATTTTTTGTTAAAAAATCATGCCAAAGATAGCAATCAGCTTCATTAACAGTATCTGAAAATGAAAATTTCCATTATCTGAGCTTATATGTTGCTCTACTAATTCTTGAGCCTAACTAAATCTAAAACCCAATTGTTGTGCATATCCGGAGGATTTTGGCATACGTACCTATAGCATCCTCAGTTCACAGTGAACCCATTTTGGTCAAAAAAACATGCCAAGATGACAATCAGATGCATGAAATAAGCTTCATTAACAGTAAAAGAAGACGAGGATGCTAGCAGCATACTTAGTTTGGAAGTGAACCCATTTTTGGTTAAAAAATCATGCCAAAGATGGCAATCAGCTTCATTAACAGTATCTGAAAATGAAAATTTCCATTATTTGAGCTTATATGTTGCTCTACTAATTCTTTAGCCCAACTAAATCTAAAACCCAATTGTTGTGCATATCCGGAGGATTTTGGCATACAGCTATACCATCCTCAGTTCACAGTGAACCCATTTTGGTCAAAAAAAATGCCAAGATGACAATCAGATGCATGAAATAAGCTTCATTAACAGTAAAAGAAGATGGGGATGCTAGCAGCATACTTAGTTTGGAAGTGAACCCATTTTTTGTTAAAAAATCATGCCAAAGAGGGCAAACAGGTTACTTTAACTGTATTTTAAAATGAAAATTTCCGTTATCTGAGCATATATGTTGCTCTACTAATTCTTTAGCCCAACTAAATCTAAAACCCAATTATTGTACATATCCGGAGGATTTTGGCATATAGCTATACCATCCTCAGTTCACATTGAACCCATTTTGGTCAAAAAAACATGCCAAGATGACAATTAGATGCATGAAATAAGCTTCATTAACAGTAAAAGAAGATGGGGATGCTAGCAGCATACTTAGTTTGGAAGTGAACCCATTTTTTGTTAAAAAATCATGCCAAGAGAGCAAACAGGTTACTTTAACAGTATCTTAAAATGAAAATTTCCGTTATCTGAGCATATATGTTGCTCTACTAATTCTTTAGCCCAACTAAATCTAAAACCCAATTGTTGTACATATCCGGAGGATTTTGGCATACAGCTATACCATTCTCAGTTCACAGTGAACCCATTTTGGTCAAAAAAACATGCCAAGATGACAATCAGATGCATGAAATCAGCTTCTTTAACAGTAAAAGAACATGAAAATTTTCAGTATCTAAGCATATATTTTTCTATTAATTCTTCATCCCAACTAAACCATTCATGTTAAGGAAATCAAGATGCATCTATCTGAAAAAACATGCTAAGTTTGAAAAATAAGGGAAATCAAGAGATGATACCGAAGAGAGAGAGAGAGAGAGAGCGGGGCGACGAGCGCGGGGGGGAGGAGATAGATCAAGAGCGGGGCGACACGGTGGTTTCCGATCGCCGATTCACCTCCAAATAGAGAGAGGGAGGAGGGAAATCGAAAATGACGAATAGGGCTCATATCAAGTGTAGTTTTAAGGAATTGTCATCGTGGAAGGAAACCAAATATAGAAGCCAGAAAGAGGAATGTTAGAGAATGAGGATACACCAGGCTAACATAGCGGCATTTTCCTCATCTCTCTCTCATCCCTTCTTTCCCTTCAGCACACGAACACATAGAGACATCAGCAACAACAGCAAGATCGACAAGAACAACAATAATAATAAATTATTATGAACAAGATGTCTCTATATGGGTTTCCAGATCTCCACTCCAACTCGTCTCTTTCTAATCACAGCCCAATTAAGAACAATTGTTCACAGTCACTGTTATAGAAACATATATGCTCAGATAATGGAAATTTTCATTTTAAGATACTGTTAAAGTAACCTGATTGCCATCTTTGGCATGATTGCCATCCTCATCTTCTTTTACTGTTAATGAAGCTTATCTCATGCATCTGATTGTCATCTTGGCATGTTTTTTTGACCAAAATGGGTTCACTGTGAACTGAGGATGCTATAAGTACGTATGCCAAAATCCTCCGGATATGTACAACAATTGGGTTTTAGATTTAGTTGGGCTAAAGAATTAGTAGAGCAACATATATGCTCAGATAATGGAAATTTTCATTTTAAGATACTGTTAAAGTAACCTGTTTGCCATCTTTGGCATGATTTTTTAACCAAAAATGGGTTCACTTCCAAACTAAGTATGCTGCTAGCATCCCAATCTTCTTTTACTGTTAAAGAAGCTGATTTCATGCATCTGATTGTCATCTTGGCATGTTTTTTTGACCAAAATGGGTTCACTGTGAACTGAGGATGTTATAGGTACGTATGCCAAAATCCTCCGGATATGTACAACAATTGGGTTTTAGATTTAGTTAGGCTAAAGAATTAGTAGAGCAACATATATGCTCAGATACTGTTAGAGAACCTGATTGCCATCTTTGGCATGATTTTTTAACAAAAAATGGGTTCACTTCTAAACTAAGTATGCTGCTAGCATACCAAAATCCTCCAAATCAGTACAACAACACGGCTGAACAAACCTTATTTGCAGGTCATACAATGTCATCTAAGCATGTTATGTGCCAAAGTGGGGTTGGTCATACAATGCATGAACGACACGTATTAGTTGTTTGTGAGTATGCAATAGGGTGCAGCTATGAACAAGGCTCATATCAAGTGTAGTATTTACGGACTGTCATCGTGGAAGGAAACCAATTTAATATAGAAGCCATATATGGAGCCAGAAAGAGGGATGGTAGAGAATGAGGATACACCAGGCTAACATAGCGGCATTTTCCTCTACTCTCTCTCATCCCTTCATTCTCTTCAACACACGCACACAAAGAGACATCAGCAACAACAGCAAGAGGGGGTTGGTCCAACAATAAGTATAGATTATAATAAATGGGATGTCTCTATTTGGGTTTCCAGATCTCCACTCCAGCCCTTTCTTTCTAATCACAGCCCACTTAAGAAACATAGACGAAATGCTTATAGACGACAGCCACAATGCAGACTCACAAACACTAGTACGTGCCTTTCATGCATTCAAGACCATAATCTCTTTAAAAATACCAATTTAAAGACTTACCGAGGGTGGGACTTGGGATTGCTGCCCTATTAAATTGGCCATTTGTTCTTGTAGGAGTGCAACTTGTGCCTTTAATGTAGTCATCTCCTCGTCCCGATTGGCACTTGAACTAGATTCACTCCGTCCGAATAGTCGCGAGGGGGTTGGTCCTAGCCCCATACCACGGACACGTCCATGCCTCTCCTTTCCCCTAACCTCGGTCAAGGCAGCTCTCTGCCGGGTACGCCAATCTGTGGGTGTCGCCGTAGGGTCAGAATCTGAAGCGGAAGTGATTTCATCATACCTTCTCCGAGCGTTAGTCTGTAAAAGGACATAACAATCAGAGTTAAAAGCAGATGAGATTTCGACTACTCATTAGATATTAGTTCACAAATTACCAGAATCCGTGCTGCCTCAGGGCTCGCATACGTCCCATCCTTCGATTTGTGGGTGGCATCGAAAAAGTCAATGTCGCCAAACTCCGTAGGACCCCCCAAATCTTCTTCCTATATATTAGTAAGATGAAATGGTTATAAAAAAATAACTGTAAGTAAAAAATGTTCAATACGATTGCGCCTACCAATTCTTCCCGAACCAGAGCAAAGCTCTGTGTACCAGCGGTGTGCAACACTAGCTGCTTTGACCGACTGGCAACACCCACCTCCGCCCTTTTCTGTACATGCCACAATGAAGTTAGCAGAAAAATTCATTAGAGTAGCCATACAACCACATACTCATTAGATTTTTGTGTCTTTAATGTAAATACCTGACCGATCGCCGAACTCCAGTAGTGCACAAGGAATTGCCAATCTGAAGGCTCCACATTTTCTGGCACATCCATTACATTCTCCGCCTCTGAAAGGTCTTTGTCAAAAAACTTCGCCTTCAAGTCACTCTTGTAGTCCCCCCACTTTTTGGAGAGTGACTTTTCAACCCAAGGCGTAAGGGAGTCGGCGAACGAGAAGTATTGCTGCAAAATTTATTACCCATCACTAAAAATACATATTTCAATAATATATTTGCACCTACCAATTATTTATTTTAGATGGGAAATACCTTGATTGTCGTAATAGCAGTGGCCTTTGTCGTGGTTGGCACCTTCGGCCAACTCTCGTATGACAAAGGAAGTATCTGGGGGTTCCTTGCTATAACCCCAATAAAGGAAGAAAATTTGCTGGCGTTATCGCCAACCGGTTGCCCGACACCGTTTACATCCACCACGATCCTTTCGTCATTCTGAAGCCTCCAAATATTCGTCATCTTAGTTCGCCCACGATGTTTTTTGACAGTGGGCGGCGTGCTACCCCCACCCTCATCTGTTTGACTGCCACTATTATGTAGTGGCTGCTCATCCCCATGGCTCTCGTTGCCATCATTTATATTTATCCTCTTTCCACGCCTCGGCATGTTGTACCTGTCAAGGATTCAATAACTTCCTTAGAGATGCAAATTTAATTAATAACATGTTTATAATAACTATCATAAAATTTGTACTTTAGTAGGATTAACAAACCAACATAAGTATAAAAAAAATTTAAAAAATGAGATTTGTAACAAATTAAATTACAATGATAGTTTGGTTCAAAAGACACTAAGCATAGTTTAATGTAAATAACACCAAGCAGTAGAAAATAGGAAGATAATTAAACTGGTGTATTAAATTGTTGTACATATCCAGAGGATTTTGGCATACAGCTATAGCATCCTCAGTTCACAGTGAACCCATTTTGGTCAAAAAAATATGCCAAGAAGACAATCAGATGCATGAAATAAGCTTCATTAACAGTAACAGAAAATGAGGATGCTAGCAGCATACTTAGTTTGGAAGTGAACACTTTTTTTGTTAAAAAATCATGCCAAAGATGGCAATCAGCTTCATTAACAGTATCTGAAAATGAAAATATCCATTATCTGAGCATATATGTTGCTCTACTAATTCTTGAGCCCAACTAAATCTAAAACCCAATTGTTGTACATATCCGGAGGATTTTGGCATACGTACCTATAGCATCCTCAGTTCACAGTGAACCCATTTTGGTCAAAAAAAATGCCAAGATGACAATCAGATGCATAAAATAAGCTTCATTAACAGTAAAAGAAGATGAGGATGCTAGCAGCATACTTAGTTTGGAAGTGAACCCATTTTTGTTTAAAAAATCATGCCAAAGATGGCAATCAGGTTACTTTAACAGTATCTTAAAATGAAAATTTCCATTATCTGAGCATATATGTTGCTCTACTAATTCTTTAGCCCAACTAAATCTAAAACCCAATTGTTGTACATATCCGGAGGATTTTGGCATACGTACCTATAGCATCCTCAGTTCAGAGTGAACCCATTTTGGTCAAAAAAACATGCCAAGATGACAATCAGATGCATGAAATAAGCTTCATTAACAGTAAAAGAAGATTGGGATGCTAGCAGCATACTTAGTTTGGAAGTGAACCCATTTTTGGTTAAAAAATCATGCCAAAGATGGCAAACAGGTTACTTTAACAGTATCTTAAAATGAAAATTTCCATTATCTGAGCATATATGTTGCTCTACTAATTCTTTAGCCCAACTAAATCTAAAACCCAATTGTTGTACATATCCGGAGGATTTTGGCATACGTACTTATAGCATCCTCAGTTCACAGTGAACCCATTTTGGTCAAAAAAACATGCCAAGATGACAATCAGATGCATGAAATAAGCTTCATTAACAGTAAAAGAAGATGAGGATGCTAGCAGCATACTTAGTTTGGAAGTGATCCCATTTTTGGTTAAAAAATCATGCCAAAGATGGCAAACAGGTTACTTTAATAGTATCTTAAAATGAAAATTTCCATTATCTGAGCATATATGTTGCTCTACTAATGCTTGAGCCCAACTAAATCTAAAACCCAATTGTTGTACATATCCGGAGGATTTTGATACAGCTATAGCATCCTCAGTTCACAGTGAACCCATTTTGGTCAAAAAAACATGCCAAGAAGACAATCAGATGCATGAAATAAGCTTCATTAACAGTAAAAGAAAATGAGGATGCTAGAAGCATACTTAGTTTGGAAGTGAACCCATTTTTTGGGTAAAAATCATGCCAAAGATGACAATCAGCTTCATTAACAGTTTCTGAAAATGAAAATTTCCATTATCTGAGCATATATGTTGCTCTACTAATTCTTGAGCCCAACTAAATCTAAAACCCAACTGTTGTACATATCCGGAGGATTTTGGCATACGTAATTATAACATCCTCAGTTCACAGTGAACCCATTTTGGTCAAAAAAACATGCCAAGATGACAATCAGATGCATGAAATAAGCTTCATTAACAGTAAAAGAAGATGGGGATGCTAGCAGCATACTTAGTTTGGAAGTGAACCCATTTTTTGTTAAAAAATCATGCCAAAGATGGCAATCAGCTTCATTAACAGTATCTGAAAATGAAAATTTCCATTATCTGAGCTTATATGTTGCTCTACTAATTCTTTAGCCCAACTAAATCTAAAACCCAATTGTTGTACATATCCGGAGGATTTTGGCATACGTACTTATAGCATCCTCAGTTCACAGTGAACCCATTTTGGTCAAAAAAACATGCCAAGATGACAATCAGATGCATGAGATAAGCTTCATTAACAGTAAAAGAAGATGAAAATTTCCAGTACCTAAGCATATATTTTTCTATTAATTCTTCATCCCAACTAAACCATTCATGTTAAGGAAATCAAGATGCATCTATCTGAAAAAACATGCTAAGTTTCAAAAATAAGGAAAATCAAGAGATGATACCGAAGAGAGAGAGAGAGAGCGGGGCGACGAGCGCGGGGGGGAGGAGATAGAGAGAGAGCAGGGCGACACGGTGGTTTCCGATCGCCGATTCACCTCCAAATAGAGAGAGGGAGGAGGGAAATCGAAAATGACGAAGGGAAGAAGGGACGATGACGAAAGATCGAAGGCTGTCGAAGAGGACGAAGCGGCGGAGGCAAACGCGCGAGAAGTAGAGCGAGGAAGGAGGGAAAACGAATGCGCCCCCTTTTTTTGGGGTTTGGAAAAATGGCGAGCGAAAGATTAGGGTTCGCGGGATTTATCGCAGCTTATTCACCGGCGTTTCAATTAGACACGCCGGTGAATGTATCGGAATATTCACCGGCGTTTATTATTAGAATGCCGGTAAATAATACACTTCACCGGCATTTTTAAATAAAACGCCGGTGAATACGAGGATTGCCCGGCGGTTTAAAGCGACCGCCGGTGTATAACCATATCCCATCTGGCGTCCCATTCCTATTCGCTCCCTACCCCGGCGCTACTAGTAAAACGCCGGGGAATATTCGTCGGTAAATCGAGTATCTTTTGTAGTGATTATGCAAAGTTGAATAGAGTTCGGGGAATGAGCGGGAGAGAGGATGGGGAAGAAATGAATGAATGTTATGGAACCCCCAATGCCTTCAACACTTACCTTACATTTAAGTGATCTGAATCCAGCCCAATTCATCTGATTTTTGGGCAGCGATGACACATAATGATTGAACGTATCACTATATTTTTGTAACTCACGTTGGATGCGTTTGATTTGGATACTCATTTAAGCCTTTTGGGGTTTGATTCTCTCCTTCAGTGTGTTGGTGTAGGCAGTGATGCAAAACACTTTATGATCTAAATAATTTTTTCAGCTTGTTGTATTTATGCTTGATTATTTATCTGTCATATTCTAGTTGGCACGGCACCCCAATGCAGCCCTAGTGAGAATAGTGTGTTCTGAGCCTACTGATTTTTTTTACTCTATATATATACATGAGTAAGTCTATTATGAGAGGAGGTTGATTGATCGTGAGAAAGAAAGAGATATAGGGGTTTTCGATTTTACCCCTTTACCCCTCAACATTCTGAAGATAAGCGGGATCAAATCTGAGCCGTTCGATCACGATCAATCGCGATCGAATGGCTGAAAACCCTAGCTCCCGATAAGGATTTCTGCTCCACAACTCTTAATAGACTTACTATATACATATAAGACAAGTGATGAAAATATATGTTATTTATTCATGATTGACCAATTTTTTATTTATATATAAGAATGGCTGACCAAATTTTTATATTCATGATTTTTTCCTTTTGGAGTGTGTAGGCAGTGATGAAAAGCTTATACAAGACAAGTAAAATGATTATGTTTTTTTGCACCGTCCTACCAAGTTAGTGTGTAAGTCTTTTCAGCTTCAGGTACAATTTCTATTATCGGCAATTAGTATACATATTCATGTATATTTTGAAATTTATCATTGTTGTTATTAAAGTGATTGACTTGGAAGAGGTGGAGATGCAAAAAAAAAAAAAAAAAATAACGGGAACTAGTAGGCATGGCTTAATAAAGCAGCCCTAGTGATAAACTCAAATTTCTGCATTTGACTCACTTATACTTGATTTCACTAGTAGAAAACCTTGCAATAATAATGGATTATTTGCAAGCACAAAAAATTCATTGTTGGTGCTACCATCAACAATAAATTAATCATAACAAACTCATCCATTGCAAATGTTTTAACATTCGCAAGAGATTCTATTGAATTGTTGCAGGTGTTGATAATTACAAGGGAATAACTGTAACAAACAATATTCCATTACCAAAGTAGAAATAAAATATTTAAATTTTAAAATAAATTAAGTATGAACACGTGCTTTACACATATAATTTTGCCGCTCAACAATTTGATGCTAAAAAGATAAGAGCGGGCAAAAAAAAGAAAAAAAGGAAACAAACAATCAAAACCCTCATCTTTTCCTGATTCAAAACAGAAGGGAAAAAAATGAAGGAAAAAAAATCAAAACCTCCCCCCAAAACCAAAACCTCCTCCTCCACGCCTCATCCTCCCTGTCACCTCTTCCTCCCTTCCTCCTCATCATCCATAACTCCTTCTCCACGCATCATCATCATCGCCTCCACACCAATGGCTCTCGAGCGTCCTCCAACCTGTCCGCAGGTATATCATTCTTCCTCTCTCTCTTCTTTCTGGTTAGGGAGGTGAATGATTTGATTTAATTTGGTGAAGCTTCTAGACGTGCTCGCATTCTTTCTTGCTCCGCAAACCAGTCCCACATCTCTTAAGCCTTTTTTTCTTCTCCGCCTCTCTCCCATTTCTCCAACCCCTAACCCTAGAAATCTCACATCCTCTTCAATCTACACCATGTATCGTGTAGCCGCCAGCCTCGCCTCCAAAGCCAGGTAAGATCTAGATCAGAAATGTCGCTTCTTTCTACTTCTTCTTCTTCATCCGATTCAACTGGATTCAGCATCTGATCATTTGATTTTGATTTCTTGATCTTTTGGAATTTTCCCAGATCTAGGGCTGCTAGTGGCAACGGCCGTCAGGTAAAGATCTCGGCTTTTCTGCGATTTGATTGTGCCATTTGATTTGAATGTTGTTGGCTAATTTCGATTGTTGCTGTTGTAGATTGGAAGTAAATTGGGATGGAGTAGGAATTATGCGGCCAAGGATATCAAGTTTGGAGTGGATGCACGTGCTTTGATGCTTAGAGGAGTGGAGGAGCTTGCAGATTTTGTAAAGGTCACTATGGGTCCAAAGGTATTGCCTTTTGAACATTTTAGTTTATACTGAAATGAAATGAATTGAATAGCACTTTTTTTTCTTATGAATCGTAGATATACTGAATTGTTTAGCCCTTTTCTTGACTAGGATTTCTTATTGATTAGGCAGTTATATCCTTTAGTAGAACAAGAATGGGTGTCTATTGATTAGATCTACAAGATACATTTTTCAGTGTTGGTATTTGTAACATTATAATTTACTATGATCTTTAGTTCTCATCGAGGATTAAAGAACTTAGCTAAAATTAGTACACAGTTGAGCATGCATCCCTGTCCTTTACATGGGTATATCTTGATAGTAGAGAAAGTAAAGTTAATTTGTTGTGCCATTAGGATTTATTTGAATAAAGCAATGCTTACTCGATGATGGCATGCTTTATAAGAGATTCAGCATAAAAGGATGAAGAATACATATTGTCGTTTGAGCATTTTGTCGTTTTTCAAACGATATGGTGGCTGTATATGCACTCAAATATGATCATGCTTTGATGAGCACAGGTTGGAACTTGGAAGAATGTGGTGGCAACAATCAGATAAGTGAATGAGTTGTAGATAGTGTGAAATTTATCAACTCATTTTCAGTTGAATCCTTCGAGATAGGTCAAGGTTTAGTAGATAGATGTGAGTTCATGGAGAACACTGGCAGTTACCTGGTCTGTTTTTTGGAATGGTTCTTATAAGGGCAATAGGAGATGAGAACTTACAAGTGGTAACAGATTTAGTATTTGTTTGCATCTTCTAAGATTGTGCTTTTTTGTTCAACAATTCAAAAATCTATGGAACTGGAACAATGCTTTTAAAATGCAATCCTCTTTCGATATCTAGTTTCCTTGGCAAATATTATATTTTCCTATAGATGATTGGTAGAATCGGTGTGGATGTGCTACTGTTTTCAATGGCCCTTAGTACTTTTTAAACATTTTTATTCCCAACAATGGTGGCTTGCATAGTAATTAATATGTTTCAATATGGAATTAGTTTGATTTCTTGTAGTTGCTCATAGTACAAGAGAGGTTATTACTAATATTAGTTTCTGTGCTCTTTTTTTTGTTGAAAAATTGTTTTCTTTTGTGACTGAAAAGGGAATAGTATGTTGTGTGCTTAGCACTAATTATCACATAATTATCATAGGCGGATGACGCCCAGCTCCACGCCCTGCTCCTATGAGGAACCCTCCTCAACCAGGTAAAGAAATATGTTTCCCTTAGATTATTTTCTAGCATTCTTAATCATATTCCATCCTCAGTTATCTAATAGCTGTCCAAGTTAGCCAATGTTTAACATACATGCACCTTTTCCCACAGCACGACAGGCTCCTCCCCCAGCACCTGCTCAGAGGGGTGGTGGATCATCCATCCTTGGAGGAATTGGTTCAACCATTGCTCAAGGTATTGTCAACATTCTTTATATTCAGCATTATGTTTTATTATACAGTACATGGTTACCAAATTATTAAAAGCCTCTTCTTGACCTGTATTTCAGGTATGGCTTTTGGGACCGGAAGTGCTGTTGCTCACAGGGCTGTTGATGCTGTTATGGGGCCTCGAACCTTCAAATTAAGTTTTTTTTTTCACAAGAAGAATCAACTGTTAAATCTTTGTTCAAAAAGTGTGACAAGTTGGCAATACAAAATCAAGTTCTTATGGACTTCTTTTGTGAGCTGCATCCTGATAAGATGGAAGCCTTGAAACAAAGGTTGGAAAATACTACTGTCGACTCATCCAATAGTCAAATACGACAAGAGGTAGCCATATATTTAATTGCCTCAATTGGATAATATATTATTATCTATATATATTAAATACCGATTTCTAATTTTGTATTGTTTCTTTTTCATGTAGTCTATATGTAGTGGCGATGACTATGAGACAACGGGTAATGAGGAACATGCAGAAGACCTTACGTGAAAAGTGAAGCTGGGGATACATGGAAGCAGTAGCGGGTTAAAAGTTATTTTGAAAATATTTTATTTTGTTCTTGGAGTTTCACAACTTATATTTTCTTCTAGAATGTATTGTTGTTTTGGCACTATGAAACAAACAAAAAAATTTGTAATGAGAAGGTTCTGAATTATATAATATTCAAACTTATTTTGCATTATTGTGTTTTCTTCATATAATTGTGTGAATCAATATGTGAAATAATTATATGTTCTTCATTGCAAAAATACATTGTTTTAATTTGTAAATTTGGTTAAGCCATTCAAATATAATCAGTAATGAAGAAAAAAATGTGTGCAATTGCATTTGCGAGGTAGCAATTGCAAGAGAATCAGTATCTTGCAGATCTCTGTAGCAATAGTTCATCAGCAACGGGAAAAGTCCCTTTTAAAACACACTTGCAAGAGACGAATTTGTTGTAGATATTCTCTTATATATGGGGATAGCAAGGTACAACTTCAATTGCAGATATTCTATTGTGGCTAATATTCGCAAGGGATAGTTAAAATTCCGTTGCGAATGTGTACATTAACCAGGAGAGATTTCGCAACAGCACAATTACAAGGGAATGAAGAAAAATCCCTTACAAATGTACACTAACCATGGAATTGTACTCTTCTACAAGGGAAATTTCTATTGCGATTGTAGCATTTTCTACTAGTGTTTATTAGTAGGCAGGGATGAAAAGTTTATGCATGATTTTGTTTATTCATGATTTTTCCCTTTTGGAGTGTGTAAGCAGTGATGAAAAGTTTATACAAGACAAGTAAAATGATTTTGTTTTTTTGCACCCTCCTACTAAGTTAGTGTGCCAGACTGCCAGTCATTTCAGCTTCATGTTCAGTTTCTGTTTTCAACTATTGGTATACAGATTTTTTTTTGGTGGTGTTCAGTTTTTGTTGTTCTGAGCTTACACATTTTGAACTTCAGTTTCTGTTTCTGTTGTTCTGAGCTTACACATTTTGAACTTCATGTTCAGTTTCTATTGTTCACTTTCTGTTGTTCTGAGCTTCATGTTCAGTTTTTGGTGGTGTTGTTCTGAGCCTACAGATTTTGGTTGTTGTTGTTGTTGTTGTTGTTGTTCTGAGCCTACAGATTTTTTTGCTGAATTTTTTTGTTGTTCAAATACCTGTCTATCCTGAATTTGATGATACCCTGTGATTTAAAATTTTCAACTTTATCATGTTCATCAAACACTCTTGAGGAACAGCCGAGTGGTATGTGGTTATATCTCCAAGTCAAAAGTTTACATGCAATTCATTATAATACATATAGTACTTGCTTCTTTATTTTTTGGTATAATACATATAGGCAGCGATAACACACAATGATTGAACGTATCACTATATTTTTGTTACTCACGTTGGATGCATATGATTTGGATACTCATTTAAGCCTTTTGGTGTTTGATTCTCTCCTTCGGTATGTTGGTGTAGGCAGTGATGCGAAACACTTTATGATTTAAATAATTTGTGTTCTGAGCCTACTATATTTTTTAAATAAAAATTTTGTTGTTACCAGGCTCAATTTGTTTAATTTTGATTTCAGGTTGAAGTGCTTCTTGGAGCTACTCACTACTCGACACCAGTTGACATTTGGTCTGTTGCTTGTATATTTGGTGATAAAAGTTGTATAGTTGCTAAATTTTTAAAGTTTTCGATGTACTTGTGCATTATTGAAGCAAGTATACTAGCAATGTATTGAAGCAAATAGCATCATTTATGATATTAATTTCTCGTGGGTTCTGTTATTGGGCTTGGTTGAGGATATTTGCATGTATAAGATTTCAGGTGTCAAGACCATGGCATTACCTTACACTTGTATGATGATCGAAATTTATTCAGATTTATTTGCTTTTATTGTTTTGGTGTCATGTGATCATATGATGAATACTCATGTATGTGTGCTTTACTTCTACTAGGTTAAGTTGCGATTTACCCACCATTTACCCTCAGTATCTTGATACTGTACTTCTGAAATGGAGATTATACTCTTCAGAAATGACAATGAAGACTCCTCCAGCTCCTTTGCTATAGGTCTTATATTCAGATCATTACCAATTCATATAAGATTGAACATATCTGGCAGCTACTTGAAAGAAGGTTTCAAAAGCAGCAGCATCAACATCAGTGTCACAAACAAAAGGGTTAAAAACACAATTATAACCACAAACTAGTTTTAACTTTCAACTTCATTATTTCCATTACAATCCATACATGACCAACACACTAAAACACATTTAAACCTCCTGGCAAAAAACTGACTGACACCAGACCAAACTAAAACCCAAAAAGAGAGAGAAACTGAAACAGCTGGGAGCAGAACAAAATACAAGACTCAAACCACAATCCTAAAGAAGCTACTGAACCTTGGGGATTCTAGTCGACCCACCAACCAACACAACATCGTCGACACTGCTCTTGTCCATCTTGGCGTCCCTCAAGCACTTCTCGATAGGCTTCATACACTTCCGGAACAGGCCCATGTTCAGCTCCTCAAACCTCGCCCTTGTAAATATGGTCAAGTAGAGGTCAATCCCCTTGTACAAAGAAACAATCTCAATGGTAATTTGGGTAATCGAAGAGAGCATCCTCTTTGCCCTCTCGCAAGTAGTCCTCAGCCTTCTCAAGGCTCTCGGTTTCTCCACTAATATCCTTCTTGTTCTTCCTCTTGAATTCCTGAACAAAGTGATTCACCGTCTGATTGTCAAAATCCTCACCACAACATATATACCAAAAAATAAAGAAGCAAGTACATAAATATATGTATTATAATGAATTGCAGGTAAACTTTTGACTTAGAGATATAACTACATACCACTCGGCTGTTCCTCAAGAGTGTTTGATGAACATGATAAAGCTGGAAGTTTTAAATCACAGGATATCATCAAATTCAGGATAGACAGGTATTTGAACAACAACAACAAAATTCAGCAAAAAATCTGTAGGCTCAGAACAACAACAACAGCAAAAAAATCTGTAGGCTCAAAACAACAACAAGAGCAAAAAAATCTGTAGGCTTAGAACAACACCACCAAAAACTGAACATGAAGCTCAGAACAACAGAAACTGAACAACAGAAACTGAACATGAAGTTCAAAATGTGTAAGCTCAAAACAACAGAAACTGAACATGAAGTTCACAATGTGTAAGCTTAAAACAACAAAAACTAAACACCACCCAAAAAAAAATCTGTATACCAATTGCCGAAAACAAAAACTGAACATGAAGCTGAAATGACTAGCACACTAACTTGGTAGAAGGGTGCAAAAAAACAAAATCATTTTACTTGTCTTGTATAAACTTTTCATCACTGCCTACACACTCCAAAAGGAAAAAATCATGAATAAACAAAATCATGCATAAACTTTTCATCACTGCCTACTAATAAATCAAGTATAAGTGAGTCAAATGCAGAAATTTGAGTTTGTCACTAGGGCTGCTTTATTAAGCCATGCCTACTAGTTCCCGCCAATTTTTTTTTTTTTGCATCTTCACCTCTTCCAAGTCAATCACTTTAACAACAATAATGATAAATTTTAAAATATACATGAATATGTATACCAATTGTCGATAACAGAAACTAAACCTGAAGTTGAAAAGACTTGCACACTAACTTGGTAGGAGGGTGCAAAAAAACATAATCATTTTACTTGTCTTTTGTCTTGTATCAACTTTTCATCACTGCCTACACACTCCAAAAGGGAAAAATCATGAATAAAAAAAAATCATGCATAAACTTTTAATCACTGCCTACTAACTTGGTATTATTTATATAAACAAAATCATTTTACCAACATTTCGAAGATAAATTTCAAATCATGCATTTCTTTTATGTCCATCATCATTTTTCCTGCAAACAGTCTAGACATAATGATTAATTTAACAAATGTGCTATTTGGTCTTAAAGAACAATAATTACAGATATGGGGAAAAAACTATTTTAAATCATGTAAGACACTTACCTACAAAATCCACAGAAATAAATTAATAAAGTTCATGCGATATTTGGAGCCTCTTCTGTTATGGTTCCATTCTTGAAAAAATAGTAGAAGCTTGTGACTCATTCATATTAGAACTACACGATTAATCAGCACAAATTAAAGATAAGATTATATTATATATAATAAAAATTGAAATAAAGTATGCAAGAGAATACCAACCTTTCCTTCAAATGACAAGTGTGACTGTCATGATTAACAAGCTTCTTGCACAAACGACACTTCCTTAATGGTTTCGCGGCCTTCTCCAATTCTTTCCCTTCACTTCACTTCACATCTAATAGTTAACTAATTAATAAAGTCTTCATACTGAGAGGATATGAAACTTAGTGTTGAAAATTTCAAGTATGTACGCATTTTGGACACTTAAATATTTTTCTTTTTTGAGAGAAACTTCCCTAGTTAAATGAGAAATATCCCTCGGCTTCTTTCTCTAAAGTATTAGTACACATACACAACACGCAGAGGATTTCACTTCCCAATTTTGATTTGATGCAATGGGCAGGCCAAAAAAATACCCCCCATTAGCAAAACTATAAACAATGATTTAAGCAAATCTCAGAACAAGTAACTAGGGTGCATCTATGATGTATATGCTTTAAGTGAAGTCTCTTTAATATGAATATACTAAACCAGTATAATTAATTATGGTATAAATATGACACAATATTACTTGATCAACATCAAAACATAATAAAGGTAGCTAACATGAAACTGTAATGTTCATCACAGACCTAAAAGAAAACTTCTTCTACACAAGGGACCGTCATGATTATGTGTGCTCATATGCATGTGTCATGTCTGCATCTCAAAATTACAGATGTAGTTTTGATTTAATGCTCGACAGACTTTAGGTTATTAATCTAATACGAATATTATTTGCTGACTAAAAGATTTGAACCATTCACAAATGCAAATTTACCGATCTGACAAGTTTCTGACATGGCTAAAATATATTTCAAGAAATGAATGTATAGTTGTTAAAGAAATAAATGCATAATTTTCGAAATAAAAATCTAACAACAAACTATAAGCGATTATAAAGGAAATAAAATTTGAAATTGAGATTACCCGATGGAAAGATTGCAGCCCAAGCTAGAGAGAGATAACCCTACTGAGAGTAGAAATTGAAACCCTAATCGCGATTTGGGTTTGTTGTCGAGAGAGAGGCAGAACCTATTGAGAGTAGAAATCGAAACCCTAACATCGATTTGGGTTTCTCCTCGAAGAGAGGCTGAGAACGGTTTGTCTTCGAGGAGAGAAAGCTGATTCGAAGATTTGGGTTTCGACGAAGAGTCGGAGACAGAGTAGGAGGGAGAGGCGTCGAAGTAGGATTTAGACAAGTGACGAAGAAAGAGACAGCGGGAGAGAGAGGAGGTCGATTGATCGTAAGAAAGAAAGAGAGATAGGGTTTTCGATTTTATCCCTTTTACCCCTCAACAGATCTGAAGATAAGCGGGATCAGATCTGAGCCGTTCGATCGCGATCAATCGCGATCGAATGGCTGAAAACCCCAGCTCCCGATAAGGATTTCAGCTCCCCAGCTCTTAATAGACTTACCATATATATATATATATATATATATATATATATATATATATATATATATGAACTCTATGGTTAAGAACCTAAATTGGTGAATCATATCAAGTACAACTTCAAGAGAAGTGAGTGTCGAGTGTTTCAAAGGTGAGTGAGAGAGAGAGATTGAGAGTTTTGATCTCTTTATAATCTTTGTATTTATTGAGTTATAAGAAATACTGGTTATCTCTGCATATTATTTTATTCATATGGTTGTGAGATCTTGCAAGTATTGTGGTGGCTTGTTCTTGGTGCATCTAGATCTTGGACGTATCTGTTTATTATGTTGTGCATTCCGCTATTGGCACCACGAGTGGTATCAGATCTCTATAGCAACACAACAAAAACACCCAGTTAAAGAGTTCCGTAATCTAAATGGCAAGGTGTGGGAGCAAGTGACCGTCGTGATTAACCGCTCCATTAAAAGGAAAGATTGATCGAACAAAGGAAGGTACATCATCCAATGGTGCAAGAACGTCAGAGACAGATACTTTATTAGCAATGCAATGGACAAACTCGGCTCCTTGGCTATTGCATTGTATCAAAACCTGAAGGCCGGTTACTTGGTTGTTTTTGCCAAGGACTTGTTGAGTTACGAGACGACCAACAAGGAGGTACAAATGGGATAAAGCTATTGATAGTGAGGATTTGAGACGATCAGTTATTGAATCGATAGAGAAGGAAGAAGGGGGGGTTTGAGAAGAGGAGGCCCTTTTGGATGTAATTAGAGAAGAGCATAGTAAGGTCCCAAGGAGTGAGATTGGATTGGTCGGAAGTAGAACAACTAAGGGGCACTGACGAAGGCTTTACTAGTAAATCCCTGTGCACAATGTTGCACAGACTTCTTTTATAAGTAAGTTTTTGAAAATTAATCCAAAAGTAGACTCCTGGTTTATAATAATAATAATAATAATAATAATAATAATAATGGATATTTGAAGGAGGCATGCAGGTAGAAAAAGAGAGGAAATGTTGCACTTACCACTTGTTGAGAAACTTGATTTTTTTTTATTTTTTTTTTCAAAACAATCCGAACAAAGCATCTACTATCCAAACTAAATTACATCTTTAAGAGTATAGTTTAGTGAAATCTACTCTAAAAATAAGGCTTGTGATTTTGGCTTCCAGATATCCGAACGGCCCATTTCCATTCAAAAATAAAATTCCTAACATATTTCTTCCCTTCAATTTCCCAAACATCATATCACTCTTCTTCAAGCTCATCTCATTGCCGCCGCCACCGCCACCGCCAACGTCTTCATCCTCCTCCGACTCCCATAACGTCATCACCACCCTCTCCGACAATATCCTTCTCCCCATCTGCAACCTCGTCACCCCATCAGCCCTCTCCCAATGCTGGCGCCACTTATAGGCTCTCTCCCCTTCCTTCGACCTCCGTTACGATCTAGATCTGAACTACACCCTCTCCAATGCTGCTGCCACTCTGCCCCCTTTCTTCCCCTTGCCACGTTCCCTGCCACTTTTTCCCTTCACATGTCCTTCCTCCTCGACCACCTTGCCCTCAGAATTATCCAAACCCTAACCCTAACGATTGCGGCCACGATAGCACGCAAATGGCGAGATTACTCACTCGAGTTTTCTCCCTCGATTCCATTCAAGAACTCACCATCGAAACCCTTGAACTCAGAGACCCACCAGATATCTGTTAGGGATTTATACCGAAACCCCCCCTTAGGATTTTGCTGAGTTATTCGATGTAATTAACACAAATTACCAAGCACACATGAGATCATACCAAACACACCAAAGCACACACAAATTTATCCTGGTTGGGGCTTTCATCTGAATCCGGGAGAGAAGAAACCCAAGACGTTATTCAACTAGAGAAAATACAAGAATATTATATTTCTCACCACGACCCTCTATTAAGCCTCACCAGTAAGTACTTGTTGTTTATAATTAGAAAATCACTCAATCTCTCTTTCAATGAAGTATTCTCTCTCTTGACTGTCAATGGAGGCCAATAACAACAATATATAGAGATTCAGATAAACCCTATTTCGATATCTTGATACAATAACCATTGGATATTTCTGAAGAGATAACCCTACGATAAGAGCCGTAAGATCTGACTTGAAGAGCAAGTTGGGCTTCTTACGAATCGCCAAGACCCGACCCAAATAATCCATCAGCACCGCATTTGGTCGACCGCACCTCAAGGTCGGTCGACTGTCCCCCTATCGGGACTTCTTCATAGTAGGGCGGTCGACCGTACCCCAAGTACGGTCGACTGCAACTCCACCTGCTGCTACTGCTGCTGACTGTTTCCTTGCTTCCACACCATCTCCGATCGTCACAATTCTTCCATCGTCTCATCGTCTTCGTATCCAACATAGTATGCAAGACATAAACCCAACAATATCTCGCTTCTCATCAATTTACATAGCCTTTCCATGGTGAACGTTATCGGACTTTAGGAGTGGCCGTTGACCAAGATTCTGGAGGGGATTAATATAGTTGAAAGGTTAAGGCTGTGGGGCCTAGACGATGAGAATGAGATTAGGGTTAAGGCTGGGTAGAAGTTGCGGGAGTTGGAGATGGGGAGGATGTCAAAGGTGATCAGTGTGGTGGTTTATGCGCCGAAGTTGGAGAGGTAGAAGGTGGATTTGGAGAAGGATTGCGGGTTGAAGGTTTATGCGCTGAAGGATTTTGGAGGAGAACAGGATCAATTAAGAGAAGGTTGAGTTTGTGGAGAGAAGAAAAATAGAAGGTTTTAAATTTTGTAAGATGTGAGTTTTTTGAGAAGTG
Source organism: Hemerocallis citrina (assembly GCA_017893485.1). Lineage (NCBI taxonomy): Eukaryota > Viridiplantae > Streptophyta > Magnoliopsida > Asparagales > Asphodelaceae > Hemerocallis > Hemerocallis citrina. Next base: position 439,711,136 of record CM030359.1, on the reverse strand, counting down.
TGGACGTTATTTTTGGAGAGAGTAAGCAGTTAAAAAGAAAAGAGGCTGGTTAAAAGAAATTCCTATATCTACAGAAGTGATTAAGAAGATTTTTGAATCATAGCATATTTTTCCTTTTTTTTTTCTCATTTCTCTCTTTCAAAATAGCAAAAGGAGCGATGGGTAGACATTTTAGCTTAATATCTAATTAGACTATAATTATAATTATAATTATAATTTGGAGATTTGCCGAAAATTAGCTAGAGATGAATGCGTTGTCTTTGTACTATTTTGTTTTGTTTTTTAGAAGAGACTTTTGGACTTCAATTACCCTTTTAAGCTAAACTGGCCTTCCTTAAATTTTATACTACCAACTTTGTGCTTGCTACATGCAGGGCCGGCCCTGAGTTCCGGGGAGCCCTAGGCCAACTTCCGAAATGGGGACCCCCTGTCCCATATAAAAATTAAAAAAAAATTTACGCGCGAAACGTGTGCCTATATTTACAAGGGAAGTTTGAAATCGGGGCTCCAAAAATGGCGAATTCCGCGGGGACCCGAGGCGACCGCCTTACCCGCCTTCATATCAGGGCCGGCCCTGGCTACATGTTTTGTTCACTTAGAGCATCTACAGTCGTTTTTCTCATATGCTATAAAATGGCAGCTACAGTAATAGGAAATAGAATCGATCGCTGCAGTGGTTGTTTGCTATATTGTTCGCTAAAAATTGAGTGGGACGGTATATCATATACCGTCTCAACTTTTAAAATTAAATTAAAATTGTTAATTACTTATTAACTATTAAACTATATTAATTAAATAAATTAAATAATATAATAATAACTAAACCTAATTAAACAACTACCTAAACCTACCCACTTTTTCATCCGGATTCCTAGGACGGGGAATCATTCCCCGTCCCACCATTTGGAATTTTTTTTTTCTAATCGGCCAATCATGGCCGTTCATTTAAAATAAAATAAAATAAAATAAAGTAAAATAAAGGTGAACGACGGGATATGATATCCCGTCTGACCCTTTTTTTAAAAAATAAATAAATAAAATTTAACAGACGGTATAAGATACCCCGTCTGTTGATAATAAAATATATTAAAATTTGAGAGACGGGGAATCATTCCCCGTCCTTTATAATTTGAGAATTCTCATTTTCGTTTCTCATATTTGAGAAACAAGAATGGAAACTTTGCTATAAAATGGCAAAATGAGAAACCGTTGCAGCCATTCGTTTGCTAAAAAATGACAAATTGGCATTTATAGCAAACGACTGTGGATGCTCTTATTGTTTCCTATTTTCGGAATTCGGTATCAGTAACATGTCAACTTCTAATACAGATACGATGGAACATGCTTATCATGCCAATAAGCAAAAAGTCATAAAATGCCACGTACAAACAAAAGTGTTAGCTTGCAAAATGACACTTGAGGAGGGTTACAAATTTTTTTGTAAAACATTGTCAAGCCCTTTTTGGTGTTTTCACATCTCTATAATGATAGAGTAATGTACAAGTTTTACTCCACAAAATAAGCTGACAAATCTACGATATCTTAATGGATATTACAAGTTCAAAATATAATAATTTATTATTATTGTTGTTCTTGTCGCTCTTGTTGTTGTTGCTGATGTCTTTTTGTGTGCGTGCGCTGAAGGGAAAGAAGGGATGAGAGAGAGATGAGGAAAATGCCGCTATGTTAGCCTGGTGTATCCTCATTCTCTACCATTCTCTGTTTCCATTTCTGGCTTCTATATTTGGTTTTTTTCCACGATGACAGTTCCTTAAAACTACACTTGATATGAGCCCCTTCTTATTTTTCTTATTTTTCTTATATTTGGTTTCCTTCCACGATGACGATTTCATGGATTGTCTGAACAATCAATGAAAGACATGATCAGATAATGAATTTTCATTTGTTTTACTGTTTTAGATACTGGATATTCCCAATCAGAGGAGAATATAAAGGTTTCAAGTTAGATACTTGATTTTCATTTGTTTTGCTGTTTTAGATATATTCAAAAACAAAATTAAGTACTAGCTTTTTAGCACTGCAATATAATTATTTTACCTCTCTATATAGCATTAACAATTCCATTTGCAATTGGCACTTTGATCTTAAAATTTATGAATTGGGTAGATCTTTTTGCAAGTTCAAAAAATATATATATTCTGTATTGTGGTCTACTGTTGAACTAAATTATTGTTTTTTTTTTCATAGAGCGATCACCCAGATGAAGAAAATTCTGATGATCAGCACTGAAGCTACTCGAAGGGTATGAATCTGTGGTCGGCCTACTCTAGTTGTTGTTGTTATGTTGTCCTTGTTGTTGTTATGTTCTGGATTGTTGTTTTAAGTAATTGTTGAGATATTTGGGATGTTAATTACTGTATTTGTTAATTATGACACTGTGTTAATTATGCGGTGAATTTGGACGATTAATGGACTATGTGTGAAACTTTATTATCTTTAATTCTTGTGTTTGGTTGTGATTTGCGCATTAATATGCCTGAAATTGGTTGAATCAGTTGTGAATTAGTTTACAGGTTTTTTAAATGAAATTGTGAATTGAAATCGAATGAAAAATTGGTGCAGGAAAAACAAATGGGCATATACCGGTGTTTCATAGAACGCCGGTGTATCTAATTGTTTAGTTGAAAATTTCGTTAGAGAGACGTTTCCACGCACGCCGGTGTACCCATATATCTATCGCGGCGTGTCATAAAACGCCGGTGAATATCTATATACCGACATTTTATAACACGCCAGTGATTGTAATTAGGAAAATAAGGGCGCTCAGAAACAAGCATACACCGGCGTTCTATGACAGCTGGTAACTATTGGACATACACCGGCGTTTCTACAATCGCCGGTGAAATATATATACCGGCGGTATGTGACCGCCGGTGAATGTATATGGGGGGAAAGAACGACACTCAGAAATTTGCATATACTGGCGTTTGTCTGGCTGCCGGTGTATTTTCAACATATACCGGCGTCCAGCAGAAACGCCGGTGAATACACCTATCTTTCCATGATGCTCGATTCGGCGGCAGTTGTACCGGCGTTTATAAAAACGCCGGTGAATGTTTCACCGGCGTAAAAAACCACCGGTGTAGGTCTAAAAAAACTCCGGCGAATAACTTCTGTGTTGTAGTGAAAATGGCATTTGAGGAGGGTTACAAATTTTTTGGTAAAACATTGTCAGGCCCTTTTTGGTATTTTCACATCTCTATAATAGAGTAACGTACAAGTTTTACTCCACAAAATAAGCTGACAAATCTACGATATCTTAATGGATACTACCTTGTGGATCCTATGGTCAGGCTGCAATGAGATTTGCTTCTGTAATATTGATTGTAAATTCACTACTGTGATACATATTTATGTTCATTAATGCTTAGGTAGGAAAGATAGGGGACGAAAAGAGGCTGCACATGGATGGATGGAGGAGAGTATACACAATGAGACCGAGGAGCTGAAATAAATGGTGCATCTACTTTGTGTTTTTTTTTTTTAGGGTAAAGGTTGAATAACGTCACCCTGTTTCATTAATAAGAGATTAATAAAACAACCCAGGTGAACCGGAAAAACTACAAAAGTACAGAGCAGAAAATAAAATATCTCCCAACAGAACCCTGGAGAGTGGGTCTAACCATCCATAAAAAGTACAACCAAACGTACAATAGTTCGAAACAGAAAGTAAAGTAGAGGTAGTTGCGGCATGTGGAAATCCAATGTATCATGTGAGCAAAATGGGCTCCTACCACCTCAATCTACTTTGTTCTCTTTTCCATATAGTACTCTTTAGCATGATGTTATGTTGTTTTTTTGGCTTATTTCATTTAGATTCACTATAACTTAATGTGGTAGGTTTCCTTTTGCAAAATGCTACACATGGTTTTTTAATCTAAACCTACATTATAAATGCAGTGAGATCCACTTCTCCTTAAAAGACAAAATTTTATCTTTAAAAAATAATTTAAAAATTAATAAAACATTGTCTTTTAGTGAGAAGCGGATTCCAATACATTTATAATGTATGTAACCTTGTCTTTTATTGAGAAGTGGATTCCAATATATTTATAATGTATGTTTGTGATAAAAACTCATGTATGTACAGTTATTTTCTTTTCTTTTATTGTTTGTAATATTTGGATGACTATGCTGGCTGCTGGCTTGAGAATATCTAGATTAAAAGGAGAATGCATGACTAAGTAAAAGATGTACGGTAATAGTCTTCTACTTTTTCTTCACACTAGCTGTAAGACACATATATCTCTTCCCTTGTATCATTCTTTCTCCTGCTTTAGACCCATAACACACTTAATGCGGTAAACATTATTAATTGCTTGTAATATATTTTGAAGTAGACAATATGTCTACCTTTTTCTAGTAAAAATAAAATAAAATAAAATTGGATGACTACGTAATTTGGTTATTATTATCTTCACTTTTTATTCTAAAGAAATACACAAGTTGACAAAGCTGCATATATCATTACTTCCTCGTAATACTTTTTTTTGATGAATCGGATAGAGTCGAACGACTCCAGCCATCAAGATATCATATAATGAAAATAATAATAAGTAATTTTACAAGACGTAAAACTAGTAAATAGACCATGAATACATCAGCAGAATAGTTATCGGGAATAGACATTGCTAACAAGAATTAGAAGAATAAAAACAAGGCCAGCAATACTGGAGGCATGAGCAGCTCCTAAAGGCTCCCTCATTTGCGGGCTCGGTTGATGAAGCAAGGCAGGATCCGATCACCTGAAGGAAGCAAGAAGGCATCCATCCATTGCCCAAACCCTCGATGACCGCTGCACAATGAAACATCTCAAAACTGGAGTGAATAGTCACCTGAATTAGATTCAAAATTGACTGAAGAGAGGATACTAAATGCAACATCTGCACCTTAAAGAGAAGAGCAACATGCTAGTAAGAAGAGAAATAAGTTCAATAGGTGGGAGTCAAGGATACGTTAAAGCATCAGAAACCCAAAGAGCAAAATGGTGAAGTCGGTGAAAAATAAAACCATCTACAAGCGCAATCACAAAGATAGCCAGACTACCGATCAAGATAAATCGGATCGCACACAGCATTATACATCAAAAGATGGTTCAAAACCAAAAGCCCTCCAACCAAAGAAACCAAACATGAACCAGGCAGACATTAAGAAGCCAATAACAAAGCCATTATAGCGCTAAACAGCTAACAAAACATAAGAGTGACCAATAGTTCAGTAGTCAACCCTCCAACATCAGCTAATTACATAGGTGAGCTCCACCCGAGAAGATGAAACAGTAATAAAGATGAACAAACAACTAAACAGAGTAGCTGCTGATGTCCTCACAACAAAAAAAATAAGATAGACCCCAACAGCCACCAAAAGAGTAAAGGCCTTAATGCTCTACCTGAGCTAGTTAATCCAACAGCCACCAAAATAAAAGAGACCCCAACAGCCACCAACATCAGTTAATTACATAGGAAAGCTCCACCCAAGAAGATAAAACAGAAATAAAGAGGAACAAGCAGCTAAGCCGAGAACCTACTGATATCATCGCAACCCACAAAATAAAAAAGGCCCCAACAGCCACCAAAAGAAGAAAGGCCTTCAAGAACAACCTGAGCAAACCCAAAATAGCAAAAGCACTAGATGATCCCACCATTAGTTAGTGGTAGTGTCTTCGACAGGAACAGAGGAAGCATCCTGCCAAAAATAAGAGAAGAAGAAAGAGATTGGTTATTTGAATCAACAAAGAAAAAGAAACCATCCAGTTAAAATGCATGAAGAGAGCGAAGACAGAGATAAGCATTTTCTAAAAGACGAGAAATAGAAGTGGATGAGTCCTTGGGAATCGATACGGACGACCAAAGTTTAAATAGAAATAAAAATTCATCGATAACCGCAGTTAAAGGGGATCTGCGGTTCTGAAATAATCTACTATTCCTCTCCTTCCAGGTAATCCAGATGATGATATGAACCGCTGAAATCCAAGCGTTATGGAATGACATATTCGGGGGCTTGATGGACCAAACGGAATCTAAATCTAGAGGAGTAGAGACCGTGCCCCACGCCAATGTGCAAATCTTCCATAAAGGAATCACCATGGGGCAACGGATGAAAAGATGGTTAGCATCTTCCGAATGCTGATCACACAAAACGCAGAGTTGACCCCATGCTAGGTTTCTTTTGTTCAAAACTTCGACCGTAAGAAGTTTGTTATTAAAAGCAAGCCAGGAGGTGATCTTGACCTTAAGAGGGACCCAGGAATCCCAAAAATATTTGGCAGTTGAGGATTTCACTCCTCTCGTATTGAGGAAGCAGTAAAAAGATTTAACAGAGAATAATCCATTAGACGACCACCGCCAACCAATACCTTCAGATAATTTCCAAACGTAGCTATTGATATACGAAATGAGTTTATTAAAAACCTCAGATAATGCTGGGGAAAGATCATCCAAGAAAGGAATGAACCAGTAGCGATTGCCGTCCATTAAAGTGAATGAGTCTTCTATAGTAGCCATAGGGAAGACAGACAAACGGAAGAGGGTGGGAAATGCTGTAGCAAGAGAGGTGTTACCAATCCATTGATCAGTCCACAACTTAGCTCTAGAACCATCATAACAATAACGGATGATACCACACTGAAAGGCCGCTGAGGCTTTCCAAACACCCTTCCAAAAAGGGGAGGCAAGACGATAAGTCGCCTCTGGAAATTCCTACCAAAGGTGGGAACCAGAACGATAATTTCTAACGCATTGAACCCACGGCAAGTGGTCAACATTATGAAGTTTCCATAACCATTTACCTAGAAGCGCGATGTTATGTTGTCGCAAATCTAGGGCACCAAGCCCCCCTTCCTCCTTGGAAGAACAGATCAATTTCCATTTACACAGGTGGGAGCCTGGTTTAAATGCTGAGGAGCCATTCCAGAAGAAATTACTACGAATTTGATCAATTCTTTTAATAACCCACGAAGGTAATAGGTAAAAAGATATGAGATAAAGGGGCATGGCTGAAATCACCGAATTGATGAGAGTAAGTCTGCCACCTCTAGACATAAGCTTGCCGGACCATCCATTGGGCCTGGCCTCTACTCTATCAATAAGAGGGAACCAATCTGATCTATGCAGTTTACCCCAGCAAAGAGGAATACCTAAATAGGTGATAGGGAAAGACGCTACAGGGCAATTAAAAAAATGGGAAACCTCTTGCTGGCGGTTGGGCGAACCTCCCAACCAAAGCACAGAAGATTTTTGAAAGTTAATCGATAGTCCAGACGCCAACTCAAAGCAATAAAGGAGAAGTTTAAGGTTACGAAGGGAGTGTAAGTTCGGTTTGGTGAAAATAATAGTGTCATCAGCATATTGGAGATTGAGTACTCCCTCGAAAACATGGGAACTGCCAAGACCCTCAATCATATTCAAATTCCAAGCATTACGCAAAAGTTTGCTGAAAACGTCTGCAACCAGAGAAAAAAGCAGGGAGGAAAGAGGATCTCCTTGGCGGAGACCACATCTGATTTTGAATTTGTATGATTGGCGGAGACCACTTCCTCGTAATACTTAAGCCACCATACTCAATCATGTGCCAAGTTAATGTCTGTCTATTTCCAGCATTTTTCCCTCCAGCTTCCGTTAGAGTGTGTTATGTGCAACGACGACGGTTTAGAAACGATTGATCATCTTCTTCATATGCTATTTCAATTTGATCAAGACTTGCCTATATTCTTTCATGGTCTACTTCAGCCAGGACTGGCCCTAGGATTTTGGGGGCCTAAAGCAAACTCTCAAAAAGGAATTCTATATATACCAAAAAAAAATATCGATTCATGTATTAGAATTTTTTTCACATATACCTTACATATACACATTTCCAATTTTTATTTTTATTTTTTTTTTGAAAACGGGACCCCCTTTTATTAAAAAAAAAATTCAATTCATGTATTAGAATTTTTTTCACATATACACATTTCTATTGTTTTTTTCTAAAAACGGGGCCTCTTTTTTGTTTTTGATTTGGGGGTCTGATGCAAATGTTTCACTTGCATCAGGGCTGGGCCGGCCCTGACTTCACCAAATGAAGTGGCGAGAATTTTTTCCCAAACTGTCCCACTTTTTGAAAGTTTTTCTCAAAATGCCTTACTTTTTTTAAAATTTCCAAATTGTCAAAAAGTAAGTGTGGTTAAAACTTCTTCGCTTTTTCTTTCAGAAAGTCAGTGTGAGGTTTTGATTTTCGAAATCCTAGATGCGTTTTTTGAAAAAGCGACTCGTCGTAGTTTTTTGGAAAAGCTACGACCAGGATTTTTTCAAAAAACGAGTGTGTCATTTTGGTAAATACTTTCGAAAGTGGAACAGTTTGGTAAATACTTTCAAAAAGTGGGTCATTTTGGTAACAAGTTCCGATTAGATCGAGAAGGCAGATAGATCTCTTGATCCAGATCGCAATGGATAGGTTTGAAGAGGAGTTTCGCCATTTGATGATTCGCAATGTGATTGGTCTAGAATAGATGCTTCTGAATCCGGAGAGAATGAAATTGTAAATGAGGATGTTGAGACGGCAACTGAGGCGGCGGAGAAGACAGGAAAGCTCGAGTCTTGGTGATGAAAATAATCGGAATGAGGCTCCCGTAATAAACTTGGAGACTGTTGAGTATTTGAAGGATATAGCAGAGAGAGGATGATGCATGCGGGGTACGAGACAGAGTTCTGTCAGGTTTATAATGTTTCACGGAGAGAGGCGTTGGATCAGTGTCTTGGTGGTCTGGGAGTTGATAGGATGAGAGTATTGACGTAGTTCAGAAGGCTGAGTGGATGCTTCTCGATGAGAAGATGAACAAGTGGATACATGCGCTGAAGGTGGTGGTGGTTAAGGTTGTGTTGTGTAACGAGAGGAGTTTGGCAGGTCAGATCTTATCGGATTGCGAGAAGCGTAGTGAGGTTATGCAGCTGTTGAATTTCGCGGATGGGATTGCAATTCAGAGGCGGGCGTCGGAGAAGTTGTTTCGGATTGTTGACATGTATCAAGCTCTGTTGGAGGTGAAACCAAATTTGGGGGGATTGTTTACGGGTGAGTTGGGGGGGTTACGTAATGAAGGAGGTTCAGCGCTGATGCTGTGAGAGGTACATTGGTGGAATTTGCAAATACGGTTCAGAAGGAGAATTCAAAGAAGCCCGATGCAGGGTGGAGATATCCATCCCTTGACACGATCTGTGATGAATTATGTGAAGCTTTTTGGTGGATTACAGTGGCCCGTTAGAAGCACTTCTTGCTGACGATGATGATGATGCTGTTGAAAGTGAGAATGGTGTTGATTCTAGTGAGAGTAAGACTCGTTTGGGCTGTCGGTTGTGCTTGTTACTCTCGTATTTGGAAACAAATCTTGACGGAAAAGCTAATAAGTTGTATGAGGATGTTGCTATGCAATTTATTTTGTTGATGAATAATCGGCATTACATAGTCCAGAAGATTAAAGATTCTGATATTCAGAAGATCGTAGGAGACAATTGTTTGTATTGCCAGAAATCGTATTGATTTTATGTCATGTGTTGGTCCGAATTCTCTTTTGAGCACATTAATATCATAATATAGATACTTTTTGCTGTTTGGAAATTCATATTATTTGTATTGCTGTTTGTTTCTCCTTGTTGTTATTGTTAGTTGGTTCTGTTCTGTTGAGAAAAACTCTTTATTTTTATTATTCCTACTTTTTGTGTGTGTCTGTGTGTTTATAAACCCAGCTTTAGAAGGCAGTAAATTCCTGATTCTATAGTGTTAGTGTTTTCCATTTTGATTATTTTGTGATCAGCTTACATGGTCACAGTAGTTGAAGGTCAAAATATACATAAATGGATAAATGAATATAGCAAAATTATATTTTGCTGCAGTCGTTGATTTGCTATTTTTATAAAAGGTGCGACGGCACTTCAAGTGCCGTCCGAGGGAAAAAATTCGTCCTCGAAGTGCAAAAAAAATTACAAAAAATTATAAAAAAATTACAAAATATTTCAGAAATTGCAAAAAAAATACAAAATTGCAAATAACCCCTACAGGGGTGGGACGTCACATGAAGTGCCGTCCGACAAAAGGGAAAGGCAAGAGACGACACTCGAAGTGTCGTCCGAGAAATTGTGTATTTTTGGGTTTTTTAAATTGGAAATTTTATTTTATTTTCGAGCGACAACACTTCACTTGAAGTGCCGTCCAACAATTAAAAAATTAATTTTTTTTGTTGGGACGGCACTTGATGAGACGGCACTTGAAGTGTCGTCTCTCATATATGGATAATTCTCAAATCGCCTCTCATTTATAGCAATCTACTGTAGCCAAATATGCATATTAATATGCATAATATGCATATTTGGCCAACGACTGCAGCTCCGTTTTCAACCAAATATGCATATTATGCATATTTAGCAAACAACTACAGATGCTCTAAAGTGATGTTTTGTGCTATATATGGCTTGATTTTACCTACCCGTAAAGGAAATTTTACAGTGGTTTGATTTTCATTGGAAAAGAAAATCTGAGTAATACATGGGCAGAACCCATTAGATGCCTAAACCAGAAATCTATATGGTTCATTGGAAAGTAGGAGTAGGAAGGAGGCATAGAAATAGCAAAACACCTGATTACCAAGGTTGCAAATCATGATCAGAGTGTATTGATTAGTCTTATTTCTGATGTGCAAGTTGAGTTACTCCCTATAACCTCAAAATTTTAAGTGTGTTAACCTCTTAAATATATAGAAATGGACCATTTTAAAGAACTTGTTACTAAAATGACCCACTTTTTGAAAGTATTTACCAAACTGTCCCACTTTCAAAAGTATTTATCAAAATGACACACTCGCTTTTTGAAAAAGCAAGTTTGGTTAAAAACCAGTCGCTTTTTAAAAAAGCGAGTCTAGGATTTCGAAAATCAAAAGTCTCACACTCGCTTTCTGAAAAAGCGATGTGGTTTTAACCGCACTCGTTTTTTCAAAAAGCGAGTGAGGCAGTTTGGGAATTTTCAAAAAAAGTATGGGAAAATTTTTCAAAAAGTGGGACAATTTGGGAAAATATTCCAGAGGCTAAGAAGAAGGTCAAGGGGAGATTCGTTGAGACTGCTATTTCTATCATGTATAAGGCAGAGTCCGAGGGGGATGGTGACCATCACAAGACTTGAGTATGGATGAGTTTCTTTTGTTTGGCTGGCCACGGAGGACGATCTTTGGGATCATAGGGTAGATTAGTCTTTCTTTTTGGTCTTTTGGGGGGTAGATATTTGATATGTATTTTGCGACTTATTTAAAAAAATCCCACTGAGTTTTGGGCCAACTTAAAAAAATCACACTAAGTTTTTATTTATTTAAAAAACGACACAAAATTTTTAAAAACTCCACTGGTTTAGTTTTTTGAAATTTTGTGTCCTTTTTTTTCTAAAAAAAAATCTTAGTGCGGTTTTTTTAAACTAGCCCAAAACTCTGTGAGGTTTTTTAAATTTAGCCTTATTTCTTTACTCTGTTTTTGGTGTAGTTATCAGTTTTATTCCATACCATGTAGGGCTTATTTTAGGGCGAATGATTCTCACTCTTCCGGCTTGTAGGGTTGAATGAACATTTTTTTCTCCAAAATAGACCACTTTTTGAAACTAATTTCCCAAAAGATATCATTTTTGAAACTAATTTTCAAAATAGACCACTCGCAGTTTCCAACTGTGACCCCTTCGATAACGAGGCCACAGTACCCTAATATGGCCTAGATACGTACCAAAAAATATAGATTCCAAGGCTTTCTTTAAAAAATTTCTTAAGTCCAAAGAAGCTGTGAAGTGTTTTCACTGAGGCGCAGTTGCGTACTGCGGCCTCGTCTCGTTAGGGGCTCCAGATCTCTTAAACCCCTCTTCCCCCTATTCTCAACTTCACTTTTTCTCTCCAAATTATTTCCCCAACCCAGAAATCCAAAATCCTATAACCCTAATCTAGTTCCTCCCAGTCTGTACAATCTCTCCTTAATTAAAGAATCAACTTCACCTCATCTTCCTCTCCCCATCAACCTTCAATCCCCAAATCCCCAAGCTTTCAATTTTTCTAGTCATTCAATTCTCCAAACCTCGCCACCCACATTGAAGCTGACAACACCCCCGACGATTATCAACGTCTTCGTACTTTTTGAACTCATCTGTGTCGTCATCTCCACTCTCAAACGATAGGTGTATTCTTGAAGGTATTCATACTCACATATTTGTCCATTGACTTATAGATATGGATCAGAAAATTCCTATTTGGTTATATTACGAGGGAGAAATAATTAGAGACCAAAAGTTAGGAGCTTGTTATTGTGATGTTAAACCGAAAGTAGTTTGGGCTCCCCGTAATATTACACAACACGACCTTGTAGAGAAGGTGTACAAAATTACTAATTGGGATAGAAGTGAATGGAAAGTAGAGAAGGTGTACGAACTAGTAAAGAAGGTGTACGAGATTATCGCCTCGACAAGAAAACCTGTTCATAAATCCAATATCAACAAATTTCCCTGTACATGACTTGCCACCATCAAATTCAAACTTCATCCGCAATCTTGTTGATAATGAACACATTATTCGGGACTTCAATCAAGCTATGATTAACAATGATTTAGTAGATGATGATGAAGAAGATGAAGAATTGGAGGTAGATGTAGAACAGGAGGAATATGAAGATGGTGATAATCTAGATGAAAATGTTAATGACGTTCAGGAACCAGCAGCCAATGATCCACCCCCGCCTCCCCACCCGCCTCAGTCATGAGTCCAGTTATAACTGAATTTGAATCCGTTGAAGGGATTAATAATGTCCGAGTATTTCAAAATTCAGAAGAATCATGTGGTTCATCGGAGATAGGAATATTGTACATTGGGCAAAAGTTTGAAAGCAAAGATAATATCCAACATGCGGTGAAGATGTTCTCTATTAAGAAACATCGAGAATTTGTAGTAGTGAAATCAAACGAAAGGTTGTATGTCTTCCAATATAAATTCGCACCTAAAGAACGTACCAATGAAACAGTAGCTGGTGCAGGATGTCCATGGCAACTACGTGCAATTCGGACAAAGGAAGATGATGTGAATTTGAGAGCAGGATTTGGGAGAGATTTTAAGGAGTAGGATGAGAGTGATTTTGGCTTCTCGGGATTTTGGGTTTCGGAGTTGGGGAAATAATTTTGAGAGAAGTGACGATGAGAATAGGGGGAAGAGTGTTTTAATAGATCTGGACCCTCCACCGAGGCCGTAGTTGTGAACTGCGGCCTAAGTATTAACGAGGCCACAGTACGCAACTGTGGCCTCAGTGAAATCTCTTTACATCTTCTTTGGACTTGAGAATTTTTTTGAAGAAAGCCTTGGAATCTACATTTTTTGGTACGTACCAAGGGGGAAGTAGGTGTTACATATATTGTTTACAAAATTCCTTTCTTTTCAAAGAAAAGATAGAGAGGCACAAAAAACATAGAAGAGAACAGGAGAGAGGAAAACCGAAAGAAAAGAAAAGGAAAAAATTAATAAAACAACTTACAAGAACAAATGAAAAGTACAACTTGAGAAGCCGAGGCCTGTGTATCACACAGTGTCCTTAAAACAGATTTCGCCTTTTTCCGGTTGCTGGAATGAACGGAGGCGTCTGTCTCCCAGGATGCAACGGCTTGGAGCGATCCCGTAGGCACCACGTACCACTCCCGAACTGAGTACAAGCGCTCGAAGCTATCACCGACTTACCAACAAAAGTAGAACCGACGAACAGCACAGAAGAAGACTCAGAGAAGGAGAGAAGAAGATCTGGTTTTGTGCAGGGAAGAAAGTAAAGGGGAGACCTCTATTTATAGAGGCTGGGTTAAATCAGTAACGGCAGACAAAGCTGTTAATGCCTTCACTGTAACGGCAGACAGCGAATTGAATGCCGACACTGTAACGGCAGACATCATTTACTGCCTTCAGTGTAACGGCAGACAGTGAATTGAATGCCTTCAGTGTAACGGCAGACAAAATATTAAATACAACACTGAAACGGCAGACAGAACCGTTTCTGCATTCATTTCAGCCGTTACAAAAAGAAAACTGTAGCAAAAAGTGGCTCTGCACGGGGTGGGATCAAATCGGTCCGGCATTCGTGTCCGCAGGTCGTGCGGGCGCACACAAGTCGCATGTAATCCGGTCCGTGATTTGCACCCCCCCTACGCGCGCGCGAGAGAGAGCCTCTCTTCTAGCCATCTTACAATGCTTAGAAGGAGATTACTATATATCCTTTTCTATTTCCTTTGTTATTTCCGATGTGGGACTATGTTCCCTTAACCCATTTTCAAGAATGAAAACGTCTCACTTTGAGAGACAATTTCTCATTCACCTCTTAACCGATTTTAGCGAACCAATATATGATTTTGATCTACTCACGAAGGAGAACACAAATCAATCAAGATCTCTCAATAATTCATTGAGGATCTTACTCAAAAAATTTCTCAAAAATCGGTTCGAAAATGGTGTCTAAAATACTCATTTTCTAACAATCCCCACATGAATGAAAATTGACGACCACAGACAGGACAGACTGACACGACAGACTGACACGACAGACTGACCCGACAGACTTGGTGATAGAATTCAACGATTGATTTCTACATAGGATAGGTAGGTGTTACCCTTTGAACATTCCCTTATGAAAATATGTTTACTTTACTAACTAAACAGTAGACGCGATGTCTTTGAATTGTTCTGTCATTTGTGTAAACGATGACATATCTCACACAGAAATCTTTCTAACGCTTTTTCAGTTCTTACTGTTATGTTCGTTTTGGCCATGAACATACGCCTGGTTCTGCAAGATTTTAACAGGAATATTGCCCTATATTATTCCCTTGGAAGCGGCCCTTCTTCCATCTTACATAGGTAATTTCTTACTTAAGAGTAACCCGCATTACTTTGCTCGGATATCCGACGCATAAGAATCATTAAAAGCCTAGCTTAACCTGTTACCTTGCGGGCATCACTGTTTCATCATGGGAATGGACATGAAAAAATCTCCACAGTGATCTAACTTGGTCTTTACAATTTAGTTGTCCCTTTGAACCTAGATCTTGGGATCTCCAATCAACTAGGTTGGGTTTCCATTGTATCGACTTATTCTTTCATGGGCTTTAGTCTCATTCCCCTCGATGATTTATCAACTAACTCTCTGTTTAACCCTTTGGTTAGTGGATCCGCAATGTTATCTTTTGACTTTACATAGTCCACAGAGATAACCCCAGTAGAGAGTAGTTGTCTAATGGTATTATGTCTTCGACGAATATGTCTAGATTTACCATTATACATATTGCTCTGTGCTCTACAAATTGCAGATTGACTATCTGAATGTATGCAGATTGGAGGCACAGGCTTCGTCCACCTTGGAATATCATCAAGGAAGTGGCGTAACCATTCAGCCTCTTCCCCACATTTGTCTAATGCAATAAATTCTGATTCCATCGTGGATTTAGCGATCAATGTTTGTTTCGAGAATTTCCAAGAAACTGCTGCACCACCTAGTGTAAACACATAGCCACTAGTGGATTTTGAATTATCACTCGATATCCAGTTCGCATCACTGTATCCTTCAAGTACAGCCGGGTATCTCGTATAGTGCAGCCCGTAGTTACGAGTAAAACGCAAGTACTTCAGTACTCTTATAATTGCTTGCCAATGCTCGCTTCCAGGATTACTCGTGTATCTGCTTAGTTTACTTACTGCATAGGCTATGTCTGGTCTTGTACAACTCATTAAGTACATTAGACTGCCTATGATTCTAGAGTATTCTACTTGAGAAATACTCTCCCCTTTATTCTTGGATAAATATAAAGTTAGATCTATTGGAGTTCTCGCAATTCCAGAATTATCTTTATCAAATTTTTCAAGAATATTGTCAACATAATGTGACTGGCTTAAAATAAGCTCGTCTGATGTTCTTGTGATTTTAATTCCCAATATAACATCAGCTAGTCCCATGTCTTTCATGTCAAACCTCGAGTTTAACATGTTTTTAACAGATTTAATTATCTGATCATTGCTTCCAATAATAAGCATGTCATCTACATACAAACATATAATGACATATCCATCTTCTGTGTCTTTGACATATACACATTTATCACATTCATTGATCTTGAAACCATTTGTCATCATGACATTGTCAAATTTCATGCCACTGTTTTGGAGCTTGTTTCAAGCCATATAATGACTTCACAAGTTTACACACTTTCTTTTCATGTCCTGGAGCTGAAAAACCCTCAGGTTGTTCCATGTAGATTTCTTCATCTAAATCTCCATTAAGAAAATCTGTTTTTACATCCATTTGATGTACTTCAAGATTGCGTAGAGCTGCTACGGCAAGTACCATCCTAATGGAATTTATTCTCGTTACAGGAGAATATGTATCAAAGTAATCAAGACCTTCCTTTTGTTTATAACCTTTAATTACAAGTCTTGCCTTGTATTTATCAATTGATCCATCAGGTTTTATTTTTCTCTTGAAGATCCACTTGGAACCTAAAGGTTTACTACCCGGTGGAAGATCCACTAGTTCCCAAGTATGGTTTTGCAAGATAGAATCAATTTCACTCTTGATGGCTTCTTTCCATTGAGGACCATCACTAGAGTTCACCGCTTCCTTGAAGGTTTGGGGTTCTCCTTCAAGCATAAAAGTCAAGAAATCCGGACCAAAAGATTTTTCCGTTCTTGTTCTTTTACTGCGTCGAGGTTCCTCCTCAACTTCTTCATTTTGCTCTTCACTATCTTCACTGATAGTCTCATGTGTTCGTTTGGAGGAACTTGGTTCCTCCTTTGACTTATATGGAAATACATCTTCAAAGAACGATGCATTTCTAGATTCCATTATCGTGTTCTTTGATATCTCAGTGATATCGGATTTGTACACCAAGAACCGATAGGCACTACTGTTAAGTGCATAACCAATGAAAATACAATCAACTATTTTTGGTCCTATTTTCATTTTCTTAGGTGGAGGTACTACTACCTTGGCAAGACATCCCCACATTCGCAAGTAATTGTAGGATGGCTTTCTTCCTTTCCATAATTCATATGGAGTTTTTTCTTCTTTCCTTTTGGGCATCTTATTCAAAAGGTAGTTAGCTGAAAGAATAGCTTCTCTCCACAATTTTGGTGGTAAACCAGAACTTATTAACATCGCATTCATCATTTCTTTCAATGTACGATTCTTTCTCTCAGCAACACCGTTGGACTGAGGAGAATAAGGCGCTGTGGTTTCATGTATAATCCCATGCTTAGCACATGTGTCAGCAAATGGCGATTCATACTCTCCACCTCGGTCGCTTCTTAGCGCCTTAATTTTCTTATTGAGTTGATTTTCAACCTCATTTTTATAGAGAACAAATTTCTCTATAGCTTCATCTTTGCTTTTAAGCAAGTATACATAGCAATATTTTGTGCTATCATCTATGAAGGTAATAAAATATTTATTACCACCTCTTGTTTGTATCATTTTCAAATCACAAATATCAGTGTGAATTAGATCAAGTGGTTCGGTGTTTCTTTCAACACTTTTAAATGATGATCTTGTTAGTTTTGCCTCAACACAAGTTTCACATTTGTGTTTGAAATCAATTTGGAACGTTGGTATGTGATTCAAGTTAATTAGTCTTCGCAAAGTATCATAATTAACATGTCCTAGTCTACCATGCCATAAATTGGAAGACTCAAGCAAATAAGTAGAAGAGCTAGCTTTATTCATATTATTAACCATGGTCATTACATTGAGTTTGAACATTCCACCACTCATATATTCTCTACCAACATACATTCCACTTTTAGACAAAACAAATTTGTTCAACTCGAACACTAAACGAAAACCGTGGTTATTAAGCAACGAACCACATACCAGGTTCTTACGGATTTCAGGAACATATGCAACATTGTTCAGAGTCAGTTCCTTTCCAGAAGTCATCTTCAAGATCACCTTGCCTTGACCCTTTATTTCTGAAGTAGCCGAGTTCCCCATAAACATTTTCTCCCCATTCTCTAATGGTTCGAAAATAGAGAACATACTTCTATTGGAGCATACATGTCGAGTAGCTCCAGTGTCAATCCACCATTCCTTCGGGTTTGAACCTAACATATTCACTTCTGATATCACAGCTGAGAGGTTGATATCGGAAACATCTTGAACAATTCCTTGAACCAAGTTTGCTTCTCTGTTCCTGTTTCTCTTGGGAAGTCTGCATTCAGTAGACTTGTGACCCATTTTGTCACAATTGAAGCACTTGCCTTGAAACTTCGGCTTCTTGGAGATTCCTCCCTTAGGCCCCAACTTCGGACCCTTGTTGTTGTGCTTGTTGGAACGTTGTTTATGTTCCATTACATTTGCCTTAGCTGCATGGCTGATGATTCCAACTTTTTCAGATCCCCTATTGTCTTCTTCAATACGAAGCCTGACAATGAGATCTTCAATGCCCATTTCTTTTCGCTTATGCTTTAGGTAATTCTTAAAGTCTTTCCAACCTTGTGGTAATTTTTCAATTATACAAGCCACTTGGAAACTTTCACTTAAGTTCATACCTTCAGCATGAATCTCATGCAAGATTAGTTGTAGTTCTTGAACTTGACTGATTACTGTTTTAGAATCTACCATTTTATAGTCTAGGAAGCGGCCCACAATGAATTTCTTGGCACCGGCATCCTCAGTTTTTTTATGTTCTAGTGATTCCCAAAGTTCTTTAGCTGTTCTTTTGTCAATGTATACATTATACAAAGAGTCGGCTAATCCGTTCATTATGTAATTTCTACACAAGTAATCAGCATTTTTCCAAGCATCCACAACGGCAATGACTTGGTTATCCTGCTCATCTTTCTTAAGATCTGGAGCATCTTCATTCAAGAACCTTGCAAGATTCAGTGTGGTCAGATAGAACATCATCTTCTGTTGCCACCTCTTAAAGTTCTGCCCGTTGAACTTCTCAGGTTTCTCCCCATGGGAGACTGAGACAGGTACAACGGTGGGCATTAGCACTCGGGCCGCAGCAGCATTCGGTTCTTGCGTTGTATCAACAACCGGCACATAGACCGTTTCAAACACAACAACATTGTCCAATGCAGTAGTCATTGTGATTCTGAAATTTACACAACACGAGTGTAAGTTTTTCAGATAAAAGAAATAAAAAAAAAAACCGTGCCTCAAAATCGGAAATCAAAGAAATCCAAAATCTGTTTTAAGTTTGTTACATATATTGTTTACAAAATTCCTTTTTTTTCAAAGAAAAGATAGAGAGGCACAAAAAACATAGAAGAGAACAGGAGAGAGGAAAACCGAAAGAAAAGAAAAGGAAAAAAATTAATAAAACAACTTACAAGAACAAATGAAAAGTACAACTTGAGAAGCCGAGGCCTGTGTATCACACAGTGTTCTTAAAACAGATTTCGCCTCTTTCCGGTTGCTGGAATGAACGGAGGCGTCTGTCCCCCAGGATGCAACGGCTTGGAGCGATCCCGTAGGCACCACGTACCACTCCCGAACTGAGTACAAGCGCTCGAAGCTATCACCGACTTACCAACAAAAGTAGAACCGACGAACAACACAGAAGAAGACTCAGAGAAGGAGAGAAGAAGATCTGGTTTTATGCAGGGAAGAAAGTAAAGGGGAGGCCTCTATTTATAGAGGCTGGGTTAAATCAGTAACGGCAGACAAAGCTGTTAATGCCTTCACTGTAACGGCAGACAGCGAATTGAATGCCGACACTGTAACGGCAGACATCATTTACTGCCTTCAGTGTAACGGCAGACAGTGAATTGAATACCTTCAGTGTAACGGCAGACAAAATATTAAATACAGCACTGAAACGGCAGACAGAATCGTTTCTGCATTCATTTTAGCCGTTACAAAAGGAAAACTGTAGCAAAAAGTGGCTCTGCACGGGGTGAGATCAAATCGGTCCGGCATTCGTGTCCGCAGGTCGTGCGGGCGCACACAAGTCGCATGTAATCCGGTCCGTGATTTGCACCCCCCCTGCGCACGCGAGAGAGAGCCTCTCTTCTAGCCATCTTACAATGCTTAGAAGGAGATTACTATATATCCTCTTCTATTTCCTTTGTTATTTCCGATGTGGGACTATGTTCCCTTAACCCATTTTCAAGAATGAAAACGTCTCACTTTGAGAGACAATTTCTCATTCACCCCTTAACCGATTTTAGCGAACCAATATATGATTTTGATCTACTCACGAAGGAGAACACAAATCAATCAAGATCTCTCAATAATTCATTGAGTATCTTACTCAAAAAATTTCTCAAAAATCGGTTCGAAAATGGTGTCTAAAACACTCATTTTCTAACAGTAGGGTTGCGGCCTCGTTATCGAAGAGGTCGCAGTTGGAAACTGCGAGTGGTCTATTTCGAAAATTAGTTTCGAAAGTAGTCTGTTTTGAAAATTAGTTTCAAAAAGTGATCTATTTTGGGAAAAAAATCTTGAATGACATCATTGCTTTGGTTGTACTAGTTTCGCCAAAAAAAAAAAAAAAGAGACAGTTTATCTTTATAATTGTAGACCTTAAATGATAGAATTGTGAGTATAGCTGTCATTCTTTATCTCAGCCCTATGTTTTGTTACCATATCAAGTGTTTCTATTTTGAATGTAAACCATACATGATATGCTTTACTACATTGCAAAACTTAATGATGCAATCAGAACCTGAGTCATATTCATTAGAAATGTCTTCTGAAATGAAGAAGCAGGGCAAGATATTCTTCAAAAGAAACTGAAGATGGACGGAAGATCGAAAGACGAGCAACACAGAGTGACGAATTCGGGGTAAGGATAGAAAAAAACAAGAAATGAGCTCCTACCAACCCACCCCCTCCAACACACCCGCAATCCCCTCTCCTTTCACCGGTGCTAGCTTCCCCCTCCCTTAAATAGCCTCACTGAGCTTGGCCACCCCTCTTCTTCCTTTCTGTCGCACCCCCCCCCCCTCCTACTTTCCCTTTTGGCTGCTTGCTTTCCACCATAGACTCACCTCTCTGCGCATCACCTTAATGACTCACGCTGCTGTCGACCTCTCCGAGGTTGAGTTGAGCGGCTGTGGGCCCTTTGAGAGGGTCCGCTTCGCCAACCAAATCCCAACCCATCCTCCTACCGACACCCCCCCGAATACCACCACCCCTGCTCTTTCCCCCGGTTCAGTGATCCAACCACAGTTAAAGAATGCAACGCCCATTGCTCCTCCTCAATGCAGCACCCTGCAGCACCCCCCCGGAGGGGGATGACCTTAGGCTCAGGCGAGTTCTATCCCCGGCGAGGGCACACCGTAGTGCACACCACCGCCGTGAAGGGAGAAGCAACGCTCATCATAGCCATCATGAGGTCAGTCCGCGGAGGGAGAGGGCCCGTAGAGAGGGTCCCCCTCAACGCTTCGAGGAGCGGAGGAAGTCCCCCCTACCAGCCGACATCGCCATACGCGGATGCTGTCCAACCAGAGGGACAAGGTTGAAAGAGATCCTCAACACCATCACAACTCGGAAGGTGCTCACAGTGATAGACTAAGGCATCAAGATCTTAAACACTATACTGGAAGGGACCATCACAGCAGACAGACCCGCACCCATCAGCGAAACCAGGGTTCACCCAGTGCCGCAGGACCACAACTCAAACCACTCAAACAGCCTGCCTCCTCTCACTCTTCACCCCCGACCTCCACACACCTACCTCGACAACCATCCCCACGACCGAAAGTGACCACGACCAACCACCACAAGTCAATCATCGTTGGGGTCCAACGAGGGGACCCAATGGATGAGGCACTTGGGAGTGTGGAGGCAGCACTGGACGTGGAGACGGTGGAAGAATGGCGTGTGGTGGCCAGGGGGGGCAAGAGGAAACTTAGCACTACACCTCCGATACACCAAACATCCAACAACTCTAACTGCCACCCACAACCAACGAAGCAGATTGTTACCAGAAAAAGAATGAGGAAAGGAAAAAGAAAGCCAGTCCCGTGTTTCAATTGTGGGGATTTAGGTCATTACCGTACGAAGTGCACGAAGGAGTTCAGATGTCTGAGGTGCATGAAATGGGGACACATGTCCTACTCTTGCACGAATGTTACGAACTCCGGTAGTAATGAGAAGAGGCTTGTGGTAAGAGGCAAATCCCCAGAGAGCCCAACAGTGATCAAACTAGCCCACAGTCTCGCTACGATCAAGGCTGAAGAAGCGTGGCTTCGACAGTGGTGTGCGGTAGCGAGGGTGAGATCGGGATCCCCACCCGAAGCTCACCTCCTACAGGCGCTTAATCTTAAGTGGCCAATGCGTGCGCATCGAGACTGGGTAGTTAAAAAACTTTGCCACCGTCAATTCCTTGTTTTGTTCCCGTCGCCTGAGAAGATGACGGAGGTCACCTCAATGGGTATACTCGACTTTGGTTTTTTCAAAATCGACTTCACTGCTTGGTCACCGCACTTCGGCGCGGAAATTCCGAAAGGGGACAAGTATTGGATCTGGATCCACAATGTTCCGTTACATTTTTGGAAAAAGGAGGCGCTCCAAGAGATTGTATCAGAGTTTGGAACAGTGGAGTCCATCGACGAGAAAACTATTCGACGTTCAGATATAGTCTCGGCAAGACTTCTCATCAGAAGTGGCGATATCTCACTCATGCCCCGATTCGCGAAAGTCTTCTCGTTTGAGGAAGCCTATCTCATTCGCTTCATTCTCGATCGAAGAGCTGAGCCGGAGCAAAAGCCCATCATCTCCCCCAAACCCCCCTCCTCTCCGAGAGACGGTCGTTCGTACAGAGATGTGGTGGCGTCAGGTTGGGATCTAACCATAGACGAAGCGCATGAGGTGGAATGAGCCCACAGAGAGGTGCTCAATGCCACCAGAGGGAAGGAGGGATGCCGTGGATCTGCGGTGGAGGGATCAGCAGCACAACTCCAGAGAGGGGCTGAGGCACTTCCGGATTTGGGAGGGTCTGAAGCCATCAAGACAAGAGGCGACAAAAACCATACCCAAAACAGGAAGAAGACACTGCATGCAGTGGAAAAGGAGACACCTTTGGCTCAGAACGGAGCAGTTGGTCTCAAAAGCACTAAAATCAGTTTGGATGGTACTTCTCTGGATGCACAGACTTGCAACAGACCACTTTCGACTAAGGAGTGGGTAGAGCAGAGGTGGTTTGCTGCAGATAAGACAAAGGACCAGGAGATGCAGCTTGCAGAGGCCGCCTCTGAGAAAGCAAAGATTAGGAGCACGCTGGCGACCAGGAGTGACACAGAAGGAGTTGGTAGAGGGAAGGGCTCTGAGAGTTTGGGTGAAAGCGGTAATGGAAACAACGAAGTAAAGGAGAAAGCAAAAGGGGATAGGGACGAAGAGGGTAAAAACCACTTGGTTACCCCGCCATTTAATGCGCTCACCGCCCAAAACGTTCATCCACCTAATCCCCTTGCGACTGGTGGCAAACTTGACAGACTGAGTGGGAAGCCAACAGACGAAAGTCAAAAGACTTCTGAACCCACCGCTGTTTCACCCTCTCACAGTGCGACACCTGGCCTGGGTGGTACTCTTACCGCCCACTCTCGTTTTACGGAAGGCGGCATTTTCGAAGGGATGGGTACGCTGCGCCGCGGAGGAGCTGAAGTGTTAACGGTTGGTGTAGAGGGGGTAGGTGGGCTGAGTGAGACTGGAGGCCTTTTTATAGATTCTCACGGGCCCAAAGAGGGGTCCAAGGGGAATGTTTCTGTAACTACAACTTCCAACTGTCAGATTCTCTGTATCACCAGTAGCGGGCCCACCGAGGGGTCCGCTTTGGGACATAACAACACTGCTACAGCTGTGTCATCAAGTCATGGGCTAAGTGAGAAGCCTGCCTTGAGAGACACTATTATTACACCAGTTTGTCAACAATCAGATAGTGAGGAGGACCGAGAAGGGCGACTAAATTTGGACGAGGACTTCTCCTTCACAGATGAGGAGTCTGACGATCTAGAGTTTATTGCCAACACCCAAAGAGAGATCTCTCCTGAGATGGTCCTTTCCACGCTTCCAGAGTCTGCACCTAGAGATGGTTCTGGATCACTGCAGAGGACAGTTGGGTTCAAAGTTCACCGATCACCAAAAAGGGCTCATGCGGAGTCCTTGGATGACTATCATGAGGTTGCAGCGGCGGCCAAAGCAGCCAAGTTCGACAAGGGAGGTACAACTGCTTTTTTAGCATCTATTTTGAATTTCATGTCTGATTCTGATGTATTTACCCTAGCTAGAACTTGTGGGTTAGAGGTATGTGACACGGACCGCAATGCTTTACTTCTCAACAAAATTAAGGGTTGGGAAACTGAGAGGGTTAAGGTTCACAAGACCACTCTCGGTTATAGTGCTGGGACAACGGACATCCTCGAGGATGGAGCCGGCCCCACACCCACACCAACGTTCTCCCCTGACACAGCTCCCAAATGAATACACTATTTTGGAATGTTAGGGGATTGGGGGATAGGGGAAATAGGGGTATGGTACGGGATGTCATTAGCAATTCCAAGGCGGAAGTAGTAGGGCTGCAGGAGACCAAACTCCAGCACGGGATCAAACTCAAAAGAGTTGGTGGTAACAGAATCAAAGAGTGGTTGCTATGCCCCTCTGTCGGTGCCTCAGGGGGGATTGCTATAGGGTTTAACTCGGATCTTCTTTCCTGCGAGGAGGAGCATTGTGGTACGTTCTCCTTGACCGCCCGACTTAAGCGACGCTCAGATGATTGGATGCAGACGGTGACTGTTGTCTACGGGCCGAACGTGGCCACAGACAGAGAGGCCTTCTGGCAAGAACTGGCCGACATCCGTCAGCGCTGGTCGGGACCTTGGATTGTGGGTGGGGATTTCAATATTACTAGATTTGCTTTTGAGCACAAGGGAAGAGGCACTAGCGACAGGCACCGAGAGGAATTCAATAGAGTTATCACGGAACTTGAACTGATTGATATCCCAATCAATGACAGACTTTTTACTTGGTCTAATTTGCAAGCGGATCCGGTTATGGCCAAGTTGGACAGGGTTCTGGTCTCTTTGGATTGGGAAGCGTTATTTCCTCTCGCTTCGACCAGAACGATCCCTAGACCAACTTCAGATCACAGCCCGATCCTCCTCGATGTGGGGAATCGGGGAGCCCGCAAACCTAGGAAATTCAGATTTGAAAAGGCATGGCTGGAAATTCAGGGATTCCACCATATGGTTATGGAGAACTGGGCACTCCCAATGGCCGGCAGGGACGCGACATCTCGGTGGTGTGGAAAAATTCGAAGACTGAGAAAGAGGCTCTGTAGATGGAATCGGTCTAGATTCTCGACCATCTGGCGTGATAAAGAGTCCTATCTGGAAGGTATTGATGAGCTTGAGAGGGTGGAAGAAACTAGAGTCCTTTCGCAGGAAGAGCGAAACAGGCTCTTAGAACTCCGTAATAACATTACCAATCTGTATAGACTAGAAGAGATCAAATGGCAACAGAGGTCCAGGATTTCGTGGCTCAAAGAGGGAGATGCGAATACGGCCTACTTTCATCGGGTTGCAAGTGCAAGAAGGAGATCCAATCTTATCCTATTAATTCAGACAGCTACAGGAACATCGCAGGAGGAAAAGGTGATTTCCACTACCTTCCAGTCATTCTATAAGGGTCTCTTCGGGAAGAAGAATGACTTTAGGATTCCAATGGGGGCAGACTTCTGGCAGGAGTATCAGATTGCTCCAGGTCAAAACTTTTCCTCCTTGGAGGAACCTTTCACGGAGTCAGAGGTCAAAACGGCCATTGACCAGATGGGAGCTGACAAGTCGCCTGGGCCAGATGGCTTTCCGATGTTGTTCTTCCAAGTGTTCTGGGAAGAAATTAAAGGAGAATTTATGGAGGTAATGATGGAATTTTTTCACAATAACCTGAGGCTGGGAATGTTCAACTTTGCAGAAGTTGTGTTGATCCCCAAACGGGAAGATTCTAAGTGTGTTGGGGATTTTAGACCAATTAGCCTGATTAACTGCTCGGCTAAGATCATCACTAAGGTCCTAGCCATCCGCTTGGGAGGCATCATGGACAGTCTTATCAGTAGAACACAGACGGGATTCATTAAGGGCAGATGTATCCTAGACTGCGTGGCTACTGCTGAACAAGTTATCCACCACTACCACAAGAGCAATTCCAAGAACTTCCTCCTCAAACTGGATTTTGAGAAAGCATATGACTCGGTGGACTGGGAATGTTTGCTAGAGGCTCTCAGGGGGAGAGGTTTTGGGGACAAATGGATAAGATGGATTAAACAGTGTTTACATTCTAGAAAAACGGCAATTTCAGTGAATGGGAGGCCCGGTCCCTCGTTCCCGTGCAAGAAGGGGCTCCATCAGGGGGATCCACTGTCCCCACTTCTATTCACTATTGTAGCGGATGTGCTCAGAAGAATGCTAGATAATTGTCAAAGAAAAGGATGGATATCGCCTGTGGCCAGCAGCAATGCTAATCAGGGATGCACGATCCTTCAATATGCTGACGACACCCTAATCGTTGGTAATGGGACTAGAGCGGAAACAATATGCTTTAAAGGGGTCCTTTACTGCTTTGAAGCCTGGTCAGGCCTGAGCATTAACTTCCACAAGAGTGCGCTTGTACCTATCTCACTCTTAGAAGCTGAAATTCGGGAGCATGCCACCATTCTCAACTGCGCGATAGAAGAATTCCCAATCAAATACTTAGGGCTTCCGCTCCGACCAGGAGGCTCACTAAGGCTGACTGGTTGCCTATTATAGACAGGGTGGAGGACAGACTGTCCGGATGGAAAGGCAAATCACTCTCTCTTGGGGGCAGAGTGGTACTCATCAACTCTGTGTTATCCAATCTGCCCATATACTACATGTCCTTTTTTGAACTCCCAAAGTGGGTGATCCAAAGGATCGATCGGATCAGGAAAAGATTCCTTTGGAAAGGTGCAGACTCAAATAAGGGAGGCTACCACCTTATTAAATGGAATATCGCATGCATGAAAAAGAGGCACGGAGGGCTAGGCATCATTGACCTCAGAGATATGAATCTGGCACTCCTGGAAAAGTGGTGGTGGAAAGTGTTCCATCACTGCGGGGAAGGATGGCAGGACTTTATCCAACCTTACCTTTGAGGGAAAGGGACAAGAAGTCTAGGCTTTCGAGTTGGATCCAAAGTCTCCCGTTTCTGGAAAGGAGTTGCTAAAGCCAGCGGACCTTTCAACTCAGCAACTTCATCTTTGATCGGCAATGGTCGAACCACCAGATTTTGGTGGGACAAATGGTGCGGTCCTCATTCTCTTAAGGAAGGTTTCCCAGAGCTGTTTGCTAAAACGAATCGACCGAATATCTCGGTGGCGGATACTTGGAAAAAGGGGACTTGGAGACCGTCATTCCAAGGAACTCTTTCTCCAAGTTTGCTACAGCAATTGCATGAATTACAAACGCGCATAGCCCAGTCTGGGGTGATATGTGCCCAAGGCCCAGATCACTTGCGTTGGGGACTCGAGAACAAAGGAGTGTTCTCGGTTAGATCACTCTACCACCGGATTCACTACCGAGGATGCAGGCCCAGCTGGGCAGCGGTACTTTGGAAGACAAAAACACATCTGAAAATTAGAGTCTTCCTCTGGCTTGTGCTCAACAAGGCCATTCTCACTAGAGAGAACCTAGCCAAGAGGCAACCTCACATTGCGACCAATTGCGGGTTCTGCAACGTACACGTGGAAAGTCTGAATCATCTGTTTCTTCACTGCACTAGAAGCAAGGCCGTCCTGATAGAGGTGCTGAGAGCACTAGGAACAAGTGACTATCCAAGAGACTATGAGGAACTGTGGGTTGGTCCCAGATTTGCATCAGCCCGTCACGATATGAAAGATGCATGGTTTATTGCCATTGCGGCAACCACATGGGTGTTATGGCTAGATAGGAACAATTTTTATTTCCGTGCTTCATGTAATTCTATTTCTAGTAATCTTACTCATATCATGCATCTAATTTTTTTTTGGGCTACAGCTGCTGCTTCAGGAGCAAGAGGGAGGATTGCAAGGGTATTCCAGGTGGATGAGTTTGATGACGAGGAGATAGAGGTCGGACCAACTCTTGACTGATGACTGGACTCTCGCCTCACTATTACATATTTTGTATCAGGCCTTAGTATGTTGTATTTATATTTTGGTTGCCTTTAGGCTGGATGTTGTTACCCACCCCCCAGGGTTATGTTGGGGGTTATATTTTATTTCCTGTACTGCACTTTTATTTTCTCGGGACTTCGGGGTTGTTTATTAATCACTTATTAATGAAACAAGGTGGCATTATTCCACCTTTTCCTCAAAAAAAAAAAAAAAAACACAGAGTGACGAATTTCTACAGAGTGATTGTGTATCAAAACATTGTGTCTCAGAAACAGTAATTTCTTCACCAATGTTTGATACCAATTTGTTTTAGTATTTCAACGATACAAGGTGAGGATTTACGATGCACCAAATTATCTTCTTGAACTCTGCTGTGACTTTAGTCCCCAATCTCTAAAAAAGAAAAAAAGAAAAAAAAAAACCTCTGCTGTGCTCGGTGTGATGCAAATCCTGTAACTACCACAAGCGTTAATACTGATACTGGTCGTAGTTCAGACGAGAACCTACAGTAGCCATGAAGTCATCATCCATCTCAAGAGCTGCCATCTACTCTGCTATCAAAACAATTGTCTGATCAGAAAGAAACTTGATACTACCAAAATGTTTTCAAATAGTCTGATACCAAAATGCATTGGCCGTGTCAGATCGATTGAGATTGAGATTGAGATTGTGCGCACTGATCCTTCCGATATTACAAATAAATTTTCAGCTGAAACTTGATACTAACAGTAAATTCCCGGAACAATAATAATGACATAAATCATTCACCATTTTAACGAAACAACGATTTATCGTCTTATTTATTCAAAAGAACTAGTTAAACTACATGATCAAATGTTCGAATCAAAATAGACTAAAAAACAGAACAAACTTATTGTTTCCTTGTCTTCTACACCAAATCATGCTCTTATAACTTTTGCTAGGCTCGTTGCAACTCCAGTCGTGAAAGTTCTGCAACAAAGAAAATTGAGTCCTAGCTCAAAGGTAAATCTACAGCAGCCATGAACTCCTCATCGACCTCAAGAGCCGCCATCTGCTCTGCTATTAAACACACCTCCAAATCCACGCTTCCTCCTCCTTCCCTTCCAGGATAACTAGACACCTTCCCTTCGAACTTATTCGCTGCCCCGCTTCTCAATGCCACTGCCCTCCCCCACCCGAAATCACACCCGTACATATCAAACCTCGGCGAGCTCCCCATCATCACACTGTTCCTATCAAACATGGCCAGCTTGTACACAAATGGACTTTCATGGTACTTCCGAATCATACCCCTTATCACCTCATTCGTGTGGGCCTTGATGCTCTGATGAAGCTGCAATGCAGCCCATCCAAGCCCGTGGGCTGCCAGTTCCCCAACTGTCGTGCTCGTAGCCATTGCATATATTGAGTTCCCAAAGTAGTCAGGTGAGAGTGGGGGTTGCAGTCGTGCGCGGTCCTGGATTGCCAGTCGACAACTAGTTATCTGGTCAGTCGACAGACTGCGTGCACGAGTGATTGATCTCCACACAAGAGCAGATAGAGCTTGGAATGAGGATATCTCAGTGGAGCCACCGCATTCCTGATTGGCTTTCGCCTTTAATTGGGCAATAGATTTTGAGGAAAAATGAAAGAACCGCTCTCGGAGTGGAGGTGAAGAGCACCTGCAGATAGAAAGATTTAAGTGTTGTGAAATCATTGCCAATCTATAGTCTGAATAGAAATTTTATCAGGCTTTTGGAGAAAATCTACACTTTTAAGGCCCTATATGGGAATCGAGCTGCGTTGAGTTAGGTAATAAATCTAGTGGGAGGAGAATTATCTCGTAATTCAAACATAACTTTGCATAATTCTATTCCCAGACAATCCC
Source organism: Hemerocallis citrina (assembly GCA_017893485.1). Classification (NCBI taxonomy): domain Eukaryota; kingdom Viridiplantae; phylum Streptophyta; class Magnoliopsida; order Asparagales; family Asphodelaceae; genus Hemerocallis; species Hemerocallis citrina. Next base: position 439,681,144 of record CM030359.1, on the reverse strand, counting down.
TTTCTTTGGAGTAGTTTTTTATATAGATAAAAGTGACCAAGGTTACCGATTTCATTAATGAAAGATTAACGAAACCACAAAATAGTCCTACTACAAATCTAGGAAAGTACTGTGCACTACGGCACCCATAACAAAAAATCTGTTACAACACAACTCCTAGCATCTAGAAAAGTACAGTGCACTACGACACAAACAACAACCATTCTGCCCTGTCAAAACCGATTACTATTTGGAGTAGTTTAAACTTTGCCTAACCATTCTACTCCGATTATTTGGCTAATTAGCTCATTATATTCATGAGAAACCAAAACCAAAGAAACTAAATACCAGTACCTGTCGATGAATTCATCTGAATGGGAGTAGGGTAACTTGATCGGAGGAGTTTCACCCTCGATGAACCAACGTTCTTGAACGGGCGGCCTTGAGATTCTGACTCCACCCTCTTTTGAACGAGCGATTTCTGCCCACATATTGAAAAAGTGCCAGTAGGAAGTCCCATCACCCACAACATGATTCAAGCAGCAAGCTAAAAACAATCCATCTGATAATTCAGTTAACTGAATGCCGAGGAGGGGGAGGAAGTGACCATCATGATTAATCGCTCCGTTATAAGGAAAGAATGACTGAACGAATGCAGGGACATCGCTGAGTGGTGAAAGAACATCAGAGACTGAAAGGTTATTAGCGATGGTATGAATGAACTCCGCCCCTTGGTCATTACATTCTATTGAAACATTAAGGCCAGTCACTTCATTGTTTTCACCAATGACTTGGTGAGTTATGAGACGACCAGCGAGGGTGTAGAAGTGGGATAAAGCTATTGATAACGAGGATTTGAGACGATCGATTATAGTTTCGATGGAGAGGGAAGAAGATGGGAGGTTTGAGAAGAGGAGGCCCTTTAGGATGTAATTAGGATTTAGCATGCAAATATCCCATGGACTAAGATGGCAGATGTTGGAAGTGGAGTTCCGGGGTGGCCAAGGTTTGACTGTGCATTTGGAGATCTGCTGGAAAATGGGAGGAGGTGAAGCCATTGTTGATGTTTCAGAGAATTTGAAACTTGAGCAGACTCTCTCCAGGCTATCAGGTTTGTTATTTTGTACTTCTTTCCTGATCTGCTCCTTTGTTCAGTTTTCTTTCAGGTATACCTACTCCAACTGGGGGTGGCAAACACACCCGATAAACCGATAACCCGGTCAAAACCCGATAAACCAGAGTACATGCATGCTTAGTGGGTTTCTTTATCAATGTGGATCTAGTATGGTTTTACCCGAATCCGGGGTGTGTTGCGAAAGCTTCAAGAACGGGTTGGTGCAATGGTTGATTATAATAATGTGATGTAACAGTCCAGGTCAAGGTTGGTGAAGCTTCCTGTTAGGTTCTGAAATTCAAAAGAATGTATAGGGTTCAACATCTCTGCGGCCTGCAGCGAAGTTGAACCTTTCTTGTTATAAACTGGGTCAAATATTTTGGGCTCCATTTGTTTCTTTGTTTTCTTTTGAACAGAAATCCTGCCTACTAGGACTGCAATCGAGCCGAGCCGAGCCGTATACCTTCAGGCTCAAGCTCGGCTCGAGCTCGGTTCGAGCCGAGCTTTGACCGTATTCGAGCTGAATAGCTCGCGAGCTTAGCCTAAAAAAAAAATCCAAGCTCGAGCTCGGCTCGTTAAGGAAACGAGCTCGGTTCGAGCCAAGCTTTGACCGAGCTTTGACCGATCTCGAGCCGAATAGCTCGCGAATAGCTCGATTCGTTTGCAGCCCTACTTGCCACCTTCTAAGAATGCTAAGATTCACATGAGTGACTTCGTTGATGCTTGCAAGTCTTTTATTCCTCAAGTTCACAATGCTGATGGTTTGGGTGCTTCTCATCCTATAGTAGTTTCTTCTTTTGAGGTTGATGTCTTACAGGATAACATTATTGTTATTGATGATGATATTGTTGTGGATGATGTCCCTCACTCCTCAGACCAGTTCATTCCTCCGACTCATGCTACTCCTGAGGAAGATGTTACTAACTCGTTTATGGCTGAAAATGTTACTGACTCGTTTATGGCTGATGATCTACTTTTTTTGGCTTTACTGTTGATTGGCTGAAGACGGTGGGCTTTATCCCTTTTATCAAAAAGAAACTGGGTCAAACAAGAAGTTGTTGGATATATAGTTATATTCTCAATATAATATAATATTATTGTGTATAATGTTTTATGGGGAAACACGTGCTTTCAAGTATTATCTGTTAATTGTTGGACCGGGTTGACTGGGGTTTAAAATCCAGTACCCTAAATCCAGTTTTATCCCATATATACTGGTTTAGAGGTAGTGCCCTTATGATATTTCAATTATGATAAGCAAAGTATAATATTTTAAGTCAGTGGGATATTAAATCTAATCCTAACTTCATTGTTATTGTCTCTCATAATCTCTAGCAGAAGTCAGTATAAAACTCAATTTACTATTATTCTTCGAGACAAGTGGTCGTTGTTTTATCATAAAAACGGTGAGGAGACCCACCCGCTTCTCATTAATAAGATTATCTACAAATACAATAAAATGGAGCACGATACTTATGTCACTGCAGATTTTGCGCTTGATATTCATCTCCGAATAAAATACAGGGCGTACAACAAATGCAAATCTGCAAGAATAACAATGGTAAAAGTAAAGGAAAGGAGAAAAGCAAAGGCAACCACAAACCTCTAATACCCAAATGAGAGGAATCTACGAAAGTGGGTGATTTTAGACCGATCAGCCTCATAAATTGTTCGGCGAAGATTATTACGAAAATCCTAGCGATCTGCCTGGGGAGTATTATGGACAACCTTATCAACAAATCTCAATCGGGCTTCATTAAGGGCAGAAATATTTTAGATTGTGTGGCCACGGCAGAACAAGTTATTCACCGCTGTCACACGACCAACTCTAAAAACTTCCTCCTTAAGCTGGACTTTGAGAAAGCTTATGATTCGGTAGATTGGGAGTGCTTACTGGAAGCGCTCAGGGGAAGGGGCTTCGGGAATAAATGGATCTGCTGGATCAGGCAGTGCTTGCAAACTAGCAAAACGGCCATATCTGTTAATGGGCGACCAGGGAAGCCGTTCCCCTGTAGGAAGGGGCTGAGACAAGGGGACCCGCTATCACCTCTCCTGTTTACTACTGTAGCGGATGTACTGAGGGGTATGCTGGAGAACTGCCAGGAAAAAGGGTGGATCAAGCCAGTAGCCAGGTCTGCGTCAAATAGAGGGTGCTCGATCCTGCAGTACGCAGATGACACCCTACTCTTTGGGAATGGGTCCAGACAAGAAACCATCTGCTTTAAAGGGACCCTATATTGTTTTGAGGCCTGGTCAGGCCTGCGGATTAATTTTCACAAGAGTGCGCTGATCCCAATCTCTCTATCAGATGAGGAAGCAGGGGAACATGCTACTATTTTCAACTGTATGACAAATGGCTTCCCTATCAAATATCTAGGGCTACCTCTCAGACCAGGAAAATTATCTAAGGCAGACTGGCTGCCTATCATAAACAGGGTGGAAGACAGACTGGCTGGATGGAAAGGTAAATCGCTGTCTCTCGGGGGCAGAGTGGTACTCATCAACTCAGTGCTATCTAACCTGCCAATGTACTACATGTCTTTCTTTGAGCTTCCAAAATGGGTGATCCAAAGGATTGACCGGATTCGAAAACGATTCCTATGGAAGGGGGCAGATTCGAATAAAGAAGGTTACCACCTAATCAAATGGAGTATCGCTTGCATGAAAAAGAAACACGGTGGATTAGGAATCATCGACCTCAGAGACATGAATCTAGCCCTGCTGGGAAAATGGTGGTGGAAGGTCTTTCACAACAGCGGGGAAGGTTGGCAGGACTTCATTCAACCCTACCTAAGGGGTAAAGGTACGAGAAGCCTTGGCTTCCGAGTAGGGGCTAAAATTTCGCGACTCTGGAAAGGAATTGCCAAGGCGAGTGGCCCCTTCAATTCAGCGGTTACGTCGAGTATCGGCAATGGACGGTCCACCAGATTCTGGTGGGATAGGTGGTGTGATGACCATATCCTGAAGGACACGTTCCCAGAGTTGTTTGAGAGGTCAAGTCGACCGAACATGTCCGTCGCTGAGGGTTGGAAAAGGGGTAGTTGGAGACCAGCGTTCCGAGGAACGCTTTCCCCAGCTCTTCGCCAATGATTGCTTGACATGCAAGCACACATCACTAGGGCAGGCGCTAGGTGTGCCCAAGGACCAGACCAGTTGCGATGGGGACTAGAGAGCAAAGGTGCTTTCTCGGTTAGATCTCTGTATCACCGGATCCACTTTCGAGGTTGCAGACCCAGCTGGGCACAGGTGTTGTGGAAGGCAAAAACCCCCCTTAAAGTCAGGGTGTTCTTATGGCTAGTTCTGAATAATGCTATCCTTACTAGGCAAAACCTTGCCAAAAGGCAACCACAGGTGGCGACCAACTGTGGTTTCTACGACGTGCATGTGGAAGATCTTAATCACCTCTTCATTCACTGCCCGAGAAGTAAGGCTACTATGGTGGAGGTACTCAGAGCCTTAGGAATAGGTGACTACCCCTGCGAATATGAGGATCTGTGGATTGGCCCCAAATTTGCCTCAATTCGCCATGAGATGAAGGATGCTTGGTACATTGCAATTGCGGCTACTACATGGGTGTTATGGCTTGACAGAAATAATTTTTATTTTCGTGCTTCATGTAATAGTATTTCTGGTAATCTTACTCACATCATGCATCTAATCTCTTTTTGGGCCATAACTGCGGCATCGGGAGCTCGAGGAAGGATTGTTAAGGTTTTCCAGGTAGAGGAGTTTGACGATGAGGAGATAGAGTTCGGGTCGACGCTAGACTGAGGGACTGGCTGCACCAGTCATATCAGAGATTATGCCGGTTGCGTGTTGTACCAACCTACGGTGCTATTTGGTGGTGTGATGTTTGGGTAGTTAGACCCACCCCCCAGGGTTTGTTGGGGGAGTATGTTTGTTTTCTTTCTTTTCTATCGCATTGTACTTTTGTTTTCCCCCGGTACACCGGGGTTGTTTTATTAACCCCTTATTAATGAAACAGGGTGGCTTTATTCCACCTTTTACTTCAAAAAAAAAAAAACCACAAACCTCTAATCTTGTTATCCTCATCTTTGCTGCCTCATATGTGAATGCTGAAATATCCACAAACTTCTCATCTTGTTATGTTGCTTTCAGTTGTATTAGTACAGTTTTTTGTTGTACAATTAAGTCTGAACCTAGGCAATGTGGGGGAGGTGGGGGAGGTCAGTCAGACAGTAGAAGAAGGGAGATTTTCGAATTTCAAAAATTGGCTTTGAAAGTCGATTTTGATCTGGGAAGTCATGTAGTAGGGGGGAGATTTGAATTTCAAGTCGAGTTTTGAAATTCGAATGAACGGTGAGAAGCTTCTAAGATCCAAACTCGTCCCTAATATCCAAATTACAACCGATTCACAATTAGCAATGAAATGTACCCTACTTGGTGTGGGTGACGGTTGTCAGACAAATTTATAGTTTGGGATCTACTTTGACCTTGGTTGGTCAAAGTGAGGGGTGCATGTGGTTTCTTTCATGTCAGAGGGCTCGCAGGGGTCAGGTGCGACGTCTACCCTCGTTGGGAGGTTGCGGTGAGAGCCATCGAGGGTGAAGCGAGGGGATGAGAATGGGGACTCAATCTTGACATAGAGTTGTCAGATTGGCGGAGTGCCTGCGGTGTCTCTAATATGGTACTTACACTTTTCGTTTGAGTCACTGCTAGGGGGCAACGAGGGAGAGCATACGATAGTTGGAGAGCATAAACGGTGTACAAGCGGGGGACTGAGTGAAAGAGTGAGCCCAAACTGGCATAAGAAATTTGCTCTGGCAGGAGGCGGCCGACCAGTAGGACTAGATTTCGTTATATTTTTTGTTTCTTAGTTGGGGTGTATGAGGTTTAGAACCAAGCCTGTTGGGATCTGAACTTTATAAGCCTTATTTTTGGTTGTATATTTTGTTAAATCATTTTGAAACACAGGGGCTTTTTTACCCACCGTTTAACGATTAAAAAAAAGAACCTAGTCAATTGTCAGTCGAATACTAGTCAATTGGTTGGTTGACAAACATCGTGCACGGGTAACTGATCGCCATAGCAGAGCACATAAAGCTTGGAATGAGGATATTTCGGCAGAGCCACCACACTCCTGATTGGCTTTTGCCTTCAATTGAGCAACAGTATTCGAAGAGAAGTGAAAGACCCTCTCTCGAAGTGGAGGTGCGGAGTATCTGTACATAGATAGAGTGATCAGCATTGTAGAATCATTGTCATTTGATCTTTTTTTATTATTATCAGTTTTAGATATTATAGTTCCACATTGGGTATTGTGCTAGTTTTGTATTTTGTTTACTCATATATATAGGAGATATTGTACTCAGTTACTTCTCAATTCAATAATCAATATTGTTTTCATCACTCTGATTTATCTTAACATGGTATTAGTACAAATTTTATTTTCTTAAATTTCTCCATAAAAAATCCTCAAATTCCAACAGCAAAAAAAAATCAAAAATCGAAGAAGACGAAAACAGTCTATCTGACTGCATCATCAAGAAGAAGAAGAAACCTGCCACCGTCATCAACAATCGTCGCCCCTCTCGATTGTCGAAGAACCCATCGCCTTGTCGCCACCTCCTTGTTGCCAGCTTTCGCCGCCTCCATCGATTGTCGCCACCTCCTTCGTCGCCAGCCTTCGCCCCTTCCAAACCCACCCCAGATCCATCCCGAATCCCCTAGCCGCCCCAACCTCCACTGCCGTCACCAACCCTCACCGCCCCACTCCTCTCCCACCTCAAACCCTAACCCTAATTCTATATTTCTCTTCTAAACCCATTACCCTAATACTACCCCCAATCCTTGACCGAAACCCAATACCCAAAACCGACCCGTTTAACCCATTTCTTTATTGTTTTCAAATTAAATTAAATTAAATTAAATTAAATTAAATTACAGGTATTACTACTTGATGGAATATAAGTCACTCCCACATATTTCTCCCTCCACCTTCATTCTGCCTCCAGCCTCCTACATTCTCCCAACATCATTCCTTACCCTGCCCCACCTCTACTTCCAACACTGGTAGTACCGTCCTGCCCCTTATCCCGTTCCAAACACCAGCAGCATCTCCCTCCTCATTATGCTCTCAGTTACAACAACACTAGTCTTATTCCCCCTCGCAGTGCTTCTTCCCTTACATCCTCAGCCATGCCCATCACTCTAGTCTTCCATCTCCTGCTGATTGGGCTAATCTTCAGCAATGCCTCACTCAGCTGTAACTACAGCTGATGGGTCAGTCTATCAATGCTGGCTCCTCTGCTTCTGCATTCTCTGCTACCCCCGGTATGAATTCGTTCTGGATTTTAGATTCTAGTGCATCACATCATTTCACTAGTAATCAGACACTGTTCACCACATGCACTGCACTTTTCTCTCACTCTCCATCTCTACACACAACTAATGGCACACCACTTTTCGTTACACACTCAGGGGTAATTAGCTATCCCACTCTCACATTACCATATGTTCTTTATGCTCCTCATTTATCCATGAACCTTATTTCTGTTAATGCATTGTGCGATAGTGGTCTTGTCGTTACTTTTGACTCTTTTGGTTGTTCTATTACTGATTCATACACCGGTGCGGTGTTTGGACATGCTAGTCGTCAGGGTCATTTATATCATCTAGATTTTTTTCGTGCACATCACTCTCATTCTAGTTTTATCGGTATTGTTTCCTCTGATGCTGATCTATGGTACAGATGTTTAGATCATATTAGTGCGTCTCGTATCCAGACTTTAGTCTGTAGTTGTGCCCTTGGTTCTCTTACTTTTAAAAATTTGTCTGATTGTCAGGGTTGTCATTTAGCCAATCACATCGCACTACCCTTTAGTTACAAAAGTACTTCTCAAACCACCCATCCTTTTCAACTTATTCACTCTGACATATGGGGACCCTCTCCTGTATCTTCGTGAAAAGGCTATCTCTATTATGTTGCCTTCATCGATGACATCACTAAACATACATGGATTTTTTTTATGCGTCAGCGATCTGAGATACCTGATATTTATCGGTTCTTTACGACTATGATTCACACTCAGTTTCGTGTGCGCATCAAGAATTTTCGATCGGACGGTGCTCGTGAGTACACTTCCACCACTATGAGATCGATCCTTCAATTTCACGGCACCCTTTTCCAGCAATCGTGCCCTCACACACATGAGCAAAATGGTGTAGCTGAACGCAAGCATCGTCACATCCTTAAGATGGCACGCGCTCTTTTACTCTCCTCTTCCGCTCCTCGTTCTTTCTGGGTTGAATTTGTCATGACTTCTGTTAGTCTCATTAACATTACTCCATCGTCTGCCCTAACTGGTACGATGCCTTATAAGGCTCTTTATCACTCACCCTCCGACTACTGTATGCTCCGTACTTTTGGGTGTACCTGTTGCGTCCTTCTCCCTCCTACTGAGCGCACGAAGCTCTTCGCTCGTACTGCTAAGTGCGTTCACCTAGGTCTCAGTCCCGAACACAAAGGTTATTATTGTTTTGATCCAACGGTAGGTCGTGTCCGTATTTCTCGACATGTATCCTTTATGGAAGACTCTCCTTACTACTTGACCTCCCCCGAGGATACTAGATTTCTCGATTCTCCAGTTATTGCTAGCTCACCGACTTCATCTTCCCACATTCCTTTTGATCCCACCCCTCTAGCTCCATTCACATCTCCTGCAGTCCTCACACCTATTGTTCCTGTAACACCCCGCAAAATTGGAATTACAATTTTGCCCTCGTGTGTTACGCACGTGTATTTTGTAACGTGTTTTCATCCCGTATTTTGATTATCGACTATTTATTTATTTTCAATATTGATTTTTCCCTATTTTGAGTCAACAAAAATATAATATTTCGATATTTGTATTCTACGTGCTTTTTACGTGTTTTCAATACACGTATTAATTACATATTCTCCACCGCTATGTACAATATTTTCTATGTATTTAAATTATTTATTTTATATATTTAAATCTATTTTATAAAAATGGAAATTCATTTCCCCCTATTTTGATTAAAATACATTTTTCAATTTTTTTGCACGTATGGTGCACGTGCAAATTTTTTATTCTCATTTTGCTACTCTCATTTTACTATTTTTAGCATGCATTAGTTTTATTTAGCCTTTCTTTTGATCCATGGACCTATAAACTAAAATGTAGCCCATTAGGAGAGGAGCCCACTAGATAATTAAATAAATTAATTAGTAATGAGCCCATGTAGCAAGCCCACTAGATAATCAAACTAATTAATTAGAAATGAGCCCATGTAGCAAGCCCATTATTAAAATCACAAATTAAGTTATACATGACAAGTTACAATATTAGTACACATTTTTGAGTTATAGAAATGTGTTCATATTTGTTTATGCATGTGTGCATGCATACACAAATGTATTTGGACCATTTTTTGGGCTAGGGGAGGGGATTAATGGAGTGGTTAAGTTCATGGAGAGTGGGGAGATGAGAGGTTGGGAGTTTTAGGAGTTAAAAATATGAAGAGGTGAGAATTAAAAAGAGAATTAAAATGAGAAGTTATTAGGTGGGAGATTTTGCAATATAGTCCCTAGCATTGTCCTATAAATAGCAACCAATCTCTCATTCTTTTTCACACCAAAAATAAAATAAACAAGAGAGAAAAAAAAAGAAGAGAAAGAAAAGAGTGTAAGAAAAAAAAAGAGTTATTGTGCTTGGAGGATCTCTTGCTTGGAGCTATTGCTAGGAGGAGAAGCCTTACTAGGAGCTAGGAATCATTGGATCTAGAAGTGGTGCTCTTCCCTTCATTAGTCAAGCTTCAATAAGGTGGGTGTCTCCTACTTTCTAAATTTTTTTTAGAATGTACATGCAAATAAAAAATAAAAATAAAAATAAAATGAATGAATAGTTTTGAGTTGATAAAATAGAATAACTATACTATGATTGTGGTGAGATTAATAGTGAATCATGCTATGTTGACAAATAGATTAACATTGTGTTAGTGGGTGATTTCTTACTTTCTAATGTAGAGAATGCATGCTTAAAATTTATAATTGTGTAGTGTAGATTGAACATGATATGATGTTTGTAAACAAAATCCATGTTAATATAGTCTACCATGAATGAAGAAATCTTGTTGTGATTAAGTAACCAATTGTCACCATATTAAGGAGAAAGAAGAATTTTGACAACATAAATTAATACAAAGAATCATGTTAATATGCTTAGGAAATTTGTATGTGTTGAATATACGATTCATGTGTAATATTGTTATACTAAAATTATGCTTGATACCATGATGAGTCAAATGAAGAAAGAAAGAAAGATGAATTAGATTATTACTACAAAATATGTCTACTATTGCATGTTGTTATGTAAAAATATAATTCTTCATAAAAGAATTATCCTTGATGATTAAGAGACATGTTTATCTTTATTACCAAAATTCAATTAGTTTGATGGTGGACATAAACTAGTCTTCATGAATAAAACTCCTAGAAATCAAGTTTTTTTTGAGAAAAATACAAAATCTATATCTAGAATGAGAAGGGGAATTATTTAAAAATAGAAATACATATTTTAAAAAGAGTTTGAAATGAGATTTGCTACTGTTTTTAAAATTTATCTCAGTCAAGAGAAAGTTTATTTCAATATCATAAAGTGTTGGATCTTTGGATAAACGATTTTTAGGTAAAAAGAAAAAAAAAACTGTTATGGGTCAGTCGGGTAAATATTTTCGAAAGTGGACCAGTTTGGTAAATAATTTCAAAAGTGGACCTGTTTGGTAAATAATTTCGAAAGTGGATCAGCTCGGTAATTATTTGGGTTGAGGACAAAATACATTAAGGCCTTCTCCCATTATAATAGTAGAGAAGTAGAGATTAATTAAGAGCATAATTTAGATTTTTAGAAGAAAAGTAAAGTGTTGGTATGAGAATAAATTGTCTCAAGGAAATTATTTCTTTTAAATTGAATACTCGATTAGTATACATGCTCAAATTGGATAATGAATTTCTGACTTAAGATTTTAATTATTAAAGAGTATGAGATTTATTGTTGTGTGAAATGATTTTTCTTTTGAAAAGGTTATACTCTAAATTTTGTTTAAGAAAGGTTAATGTGGTTGAGATATATTATATGTGCTTAAGTTGCTAAAGAGACTTAAAGTGATGGATTTATGTCATGAAAAGAATTATTGTTTTCAAAGATTGTGAACGAATGAATCATGAGTGATGCAAAGATGAGACATTGATTAAATTATGGATAAGTTAGAGACATGAATATAATAAGTTAAGACATGATTATTAAAGGGTATGTGTACCCATGTTTTCTTGTACATGAAAGTTTATGACTTAGAGTTAGTAAGACCTCGATACCGGCATTATTAAAAGAAAAGATTTGAGATATGATTTGGAGATATGGCCATAGAGCTATCTCGTATTTGTTGATTAAGTCCGGTAGGAGGTAAAACTAATTCTTTGAATGGAGATTATTCATGTCTTGAACTTAAGAAAATTTAGGCACATAAGTGAAGATGTGATAAACTTAGGGAAACGTAAGTGGGGTGCTCTATATAGTCGGCGGTGGACTCCAAGACTATAGACCCAGTTGGTGGACTGAGGTTGCCCTGTGGGAGATGGATTATTATATTTTAGTCCGGGACTATGAGGACGGGTCAGCGGTGGACTCCGGGATCTTGAGTAGTCGGACGGATGGATATTTGTGTTTACCGTCTCCAATGTATATATATATATACTGGGCTAGAGGGTCACATACGGGACGGTTCGTACGATGTGGAATCTGTTATAACAGCTGGCGGTGGACTCCAAGGCTGGGATTCACATTCGTGGAATAGTCTGAACTTTGTTTTGCTACCGGGTAGTTTCCATGGCGAGGGATCGAGCCCTGTATTGTGAAGAACGTAGGCGCTTGCCCTCGGACCTATGTAGTATGGGATGCATAGAATCCGAACAAGTGTGCATTAGTGTCATCCTAGTGTAGGATTGTGTGCATTAGGCATTAAGGCATGACATACACTTATGTTTAGAATAATCACATTTTGACACTTTATATGTTCATTCAATCTTTTTTGTGATTTGTTAAAGTATGAGATCGTTATACTATTCCCGGCATAGAGAGGATAGCCGTGTATAACATTTCGTCAGTTGTAAGTGACTGACGTGCCCACAGACTGACATGCAGGTAATGGACTATTCATGGAGTTATAAAGTGGATATGATGTTGCTGTTCAGAAGTTAAAGATGTTGTAAATGTTTTATTGTAAATTTCATTCTTCCGCTGTGCAAAACCAAGTTGTAATTGAACTCTGATGTATTGTGAATGAAAAGTTTCAAATTCCTTGTAAAATTGTACGAAGTGAAGTAAAGATCCTGTGAAATCTCGAATTTATCCTTATTTGAAATTCGGGGTGTTACAGTTCCCCCTACTGAAACACCACTTGCATCCCCACAACTGCCAGCACCCACCCCACCTACTTCCTCACCAACACATGCACCCACTCCACCGTCTTCACCCCTACATCCTGCCAGTCCACCACCACTTCGTCAGTCTACACGTTCCACTTCGGGTATCCCTTCAGCAGGTTATATACCTGATGCCAGTGGTCCTTCTAACCAGTTTGATTTTGCCACCCTATCTTCCTACTCACCACAGTTTCATGCATATCTCACTTCCATACACTCTAAGCATGAGCCCAGAACCTATCAGGATGCAATTCAATATCCCGAGTGGTAGAAAGCTATTGTAGAGGAATTCAGTACATTTGATCAGAATGGCACTTGGGATGTCGTTCCTCTGCCAGAGGGCGCTCAGCTTATTAGCTGTAAGTGGATCTTCAAGGTCAAATATTAACTTGATGGATCTATTGAGCGGCACAAGGCTCATCTAGTAGCCCAAGGATTTACTCAGGAGCATGTCATTGATTATAATGAGATATTTTCTTCCGGTGCACAAATGACTACTATTCGCACTCTCCTTGCTGTTGCAGCAATCTGTCAGTGGCCGTTATACCAGATGGACATGAAGAATGCTTTTCTTCATGATACCTTATCTGAGGTTGTTTATATGGATCCTCCTCCTGGCCTCCCTACCCTTCCTCGTCATATTTACCGACTGCGTCGGGCTATATATGGTCTGAAGCAGGCCCCTCGAGTCTGGTTTGAGTGTTTTCGTCTTGTCATCACCAAGGATGGTTTTAGTCAGAGTTCCCAGGACCATTCTATGTTTATGCGGTCATCATCGCATGGGAGGGTACTTCAACTACTATATGTTGATGATATGATCATTACTGAAGATGACTCCGCAGACATTGTATCCACCTAGAAATACCTCCACCAGCAGTTCCATATGAAAGACCTTGGTAGACTACGTTATTTTCTGGGTCTAGAGATTGCTCATGGATCTCGGAAAATACTTATTTCTCAACAGAAATACACATCAGATATTATCTCCGCTGCATGCCTCTCTGACAGTCGATCAGCCGATACACCCTTAAAGCTTCATGTGAAGCTTCGTCCCACTGATGGTGAGCTCCTTCCTGATCCCACTAGATACAGACAGATTGTTGAACAACTTGTTTACTTATGCATGACCAGATCCGATATTGCTCACGCAACCAGTGTTTTCAGTCAGTTTGTTTTCGCTCCCACGTCAATTCACTACAAAGCTCTTCTTTGGATTCTCAGATATCTTTGGGGCACTATTACTCGCTCATTATTCATGCCTTGTACATCCAAACTAGAGCTTGGTGCATATTCTTGTTCAGATTGGGCAAGTGACCCTACTACCAGATGGTCTACCACAGGTTTTTGTTTATTTCTTGGTGGTTCTCTGATCTCATGGAGAAGTAAGAAACATACGGTTGTTGCATGTTCTTCGACCAATGCTGAGTACAGAGCAATTGCAACTACTACTAGAGAGATTGTTCATGTTCGTTGGCTGTTATCAAATATGAGTGTCACTCTTTCAGGAGCTACTCCTCTTCATTGTGATAACCAGAGTGCACTATACATTGCAAGCAACCAGTCTTCCATAAGCGAACGAAGCATATAGAGATTGATTGTCATTATGTTCGTGAGCACTTTGAAGCATGGACCATTTCACTTCATTTTGTAACCTCTTCATAGACATCAGAATTCTTCACCAAATCTCATACTGTTCAGAGCTTTCGAAATTTAGGGCAAACTCACACTGTTTGACCCACCGTGAGTTTGAGAGGGGGTGTTAGATATTATAGTCCCACATTGGGTATTGTGCTACTTTTGTTTTTGGTTTACTTTTATATATATGAGATATTGTACTCAGTTACTTCTCAATTCAATAATCAGTATTGTTTTCATCCCTCTTATTTATCTTAACAATCAGGATTTGGAAAAAAAATTTAAAACAAATTTTGAGTGTTTTCTGAGGAAGAAGACAAACTCCATTTTTTAAATTGTGCATTTTTTTAAAGAGTTATAGAGGGTCTGTTTGGGAATACAGTTCTTATAATTAGAAAAGTGATTTACTTACGATATAACTCTCTACTCTCATAAGCATGAACACCTAAAAGGCTAAAACCCAAAATCCAAAACCCAAAAGCTAAAAAGTTTAACAAACAGAACCATTGAAGAATTCGTCTGAATGAAAGAACAGTAGCTTGATCGGTGGAGTTTCGCCTTCGATGAACCAGTGGTCATGAACAGGTGGCTTTGAGATTGTAAACCCACTCACTTTCGAAGCGACTGATTTCTGCCCACGAATTGAAGAAATGCCAATAGGAACTCCCATCAGCTGCAGCATGATTCAAGCAGCATGCTAAAAACACACCATCTGATAGTTCCATCAACTGAATGCAGAGAATGGGGACAGAGTGGCCATCAAGATTAATCGTTATGTTACAAGGAAAGAAGGAAGCAATATCATTCATCGGCGAAAGAACATCGGAGACTGAAAGGAGGTTATTAGCAACAGAGTGGATGAACTCTGCGCCCTCGCCATTACATTCTAATGAAATGTTTTTTTAAGGAAAAGGTGGAATATGACCACCTTGTTTAATTAATAAGAACTTAACGAAACAAACCCAGAGTATTGGGTCAGATTACAAACTACAGACAGAAAATAAAATATACATGAAGCAACATGACCCGTACAAACAAAAAATCCCTCCAACAACCCTGGAGGGTGGGCCGACAAACAAGCTCGGTCCAGCAAAATTGTATGTACGTCAATTTAGTTCTGTACACTGCCTCCACGGCACATGCACACCCACCTGAAACAAGTTTGGCAGAATTTTATCACTCGTCGAGCTCTGCCTTCTCCTCGCTGGGGGACCCTATCTTTGGGCCCAAGCCCCGCATGCAGAGTTTTGAAAACCGTCAAGCTCTGTCTACATCTCCTATCTTTCCACAATCTTGCAATAATCACTCCCTCACTAAAAACCATAGTCAAGAAGAGAGCCGTGAAGAGAATACCTTCACCTCTTTCACGTCCTTGCTATTACCAGTGATTTCTCACAAAAACAGACCGACACCAACATAGAGTATTGAGGAGCAACTTCTTCACTCACCCATTCTCTCACTCTCTCTCTCTCTCTCTCTCTCTCTCTCTCTCTCTCTCTCAATCAGAAAACCAATACAAGACCCAGCTGATTGAAGTATCACCTTCTCTTGCCACAACGAGAGATGGTGTTGGACGTCAACTTCTATTATAAGGGCGTAGTGGTGGTGGTGCCACGTCAACTGTGGTCATCAGGTGAAGCAGCCTGGATGCACCATCCCACGATCTCCTTCACTCATCCTACAAACGCGCCAACAGCTCCCATAGTCGCTAACAAAGAGAGAGCCGTGTAGAAAATACCTTCACCTCTCTCACGTTTGTGCTTTTCAGGCGATTTCTCACCAAACAACTATCTCGCTCCCCCACCCAAAAACCCCGCTCCAAGAGAGAGCCGTGGAGAGTATACCTTCACCTCTCTCGCCCTCTTGCTCTCTCAGGCAATTTCTCACCACACAAACACACACGCTGTAAGAGGCAGTGGCCCAAGCTGGAGGAAGCTCAATAGCATGATGGTAGACGCTGTGAAGACTGCACCGACGATATCATGGACACCCCAAAAGTTGAGACAAGTAAGAGCACATCATGGAGGGATCTCATCTTTGGGCCCAAGCTCCACAATCGTGAAATACAACATACTACACCCTCCACACCACCCACACAAATACAAACACAACGTATTTCCGCTGAGCTATCGGTGCTGAAGACACCCGAAGTCAGCCATCGTCGACACTCGCCGTCACTCAGAACCGAGTTCCCCGGGCATGGACACGGCATCGATGCGCCATGGGATCTCGCCATCTTTGGCATCCCCGTCTGGGAGAGCGACGTGAGAAGGGGGGCACCCCTCTCGCCGTCGCACGGATCTGAGGAGATCAGATCTGGGTCAACGACTTCAAGATCAAATCTGGATCTCGCCATCTTCGGCGCCCAGATCTGAAGAGATCAGATCGAAAGTGGACGTGGCATCGGTGCCAGCTCCCCACCGCCATCTATGGTGTCCCTGACTTTGGAGCCTTGTGAGGAGAGGGGAGCACGATGGCAGGATAGCCCACTGAAGGCGCTGGGGACAACAATGGGGGCCTTAGGCTTGGTCATGGCGGACGGGGATTTCGGTTGGGGATCGAGCCTTCAAGGAAGGGGAGGAGAGGTAAGGGGGTGGGGGACGAGGGTGGGAGGGGCGTACTCACATCGGGGCGGCGGCGAAGAGGGTAGCTGCCGCCGCACCCAGGAATTTTAGATCTAGGATTTGTTTGGGTTTTTGGAGGGGGGTTAGTTTCTCTCTCTAGAATTTTCTAGAGAGAGAAACTCCTATGGAGGATTACCCTAGAGAGAGTTTTTTTCCAATACTAACAGTTCCATTCTAATGAAATTTTAAGGCCAGCTACTTCATTGTTTTCACCAATGACTTGTTGAGTTACGAGACGACCAGCAAGTGGATAGAAGTGCGATAAAGCTATCGATAACGAGGATTTAAGATGGTCAATCATGGTATCGATGGACAGGGAAGAAGGGAGCTAAGTTTGAGAAGAGGAGGCCGTTCTGGATGTAATGAGTGTTTAACATGGCGAGGTCCCATGGAGTAAGATGGCAGTGGTTGGAAGTAGAATCAATGGGTAACAAAGGTTTGATTGTGCACTTGGAGATTTGCGGGAAAATGGGAAGACGTGAAGGCATTTTCGATGTTTCAGAGAATTAGAAACTTAGACCGATATACCCTCTAGGCTGCTAGCTAGGGTCTTCTTTTATACTGCCTTCATGATCCTCCTTTTCAGTACCATTTGAGATTTATCTAAGCAAAGGAACATGCTAAGCTGATTGATAACTCCCGGATAGGACAACATTTTCAAAAGGGTTGAATTGGTGATTTATAATAATGTGGCTAGTATTGAAGATGAAAACAAATATACGGTAGAGAATTCTGACTTTTAAGAGTCCATGCATGTTAAGGTTGGTTAAGCTTCCTGCTAGGTTATCAAATCCAAAAGAATATGGTTCAACATCTTTGAAACCTGCACAACTTTTACTCTGTGTTGGATCCTTTCTAGACGAGTGTAGGGGTATGAACTGTTAAAAAGGGTTTACATATGATTAGACATAAAAAGCATATGTACGAAAGAAACCAAATCAGATTCTTCTTCAAAGTTCGGCATTTGTTATCCACTCTGAAGCACGTGTTAGAAATTATGAGGATCTTGTTAAGTTATTCGATGCAATCAACACAAACCACCATGCACATATGAGATCATACCAAACACACCAAAGCACACACAAATTTGTCCCGGTTGGGGCTTTCGTCTTAATCCAGATGAGAAGAAACCCAAAATGTTATTCAACTAAAGAAGATACAAGAATATTACAATTCTCACAACGATCATCTCTCAAGCCTCACCAGCAAGTACTAGTTATTTACAATTAGAGAATCACTCAATCTTTCCTTCAATGAAGTACTCTCTTTCTTGGCTCTCAATGGAGGCCAATAACAATAATATATAGAGATCTAGAGAAACCCTAGTTTGATATCTTGATACAATAGCCTTTGGATATACCTGAAGAGATAACCCTACGATAAGAGCCGTCAGATTTGACTTGAAGAGCAAGTTGGGCTTTTCACGAATCACCAAGATTCGACCCAATTTATCCATCAGCGCCGCACGCGGTCGACCGCACCCCAAATTCGGTCGACCGTCCCCCTCTCGGGAACTTCTGCTAAGTAAGGCGGTCGACCGCACCCCATGTATGGTCGACCGCAACTCCTACTGCTACTGCTGCTAACTGTTTCCCTTACTTCCACTCCGTTTCCGATCGTCTCGATTCCTCCATCGTCTCATCGTCTTCTTATCCAACATAGTATGCAAGACATAAACCCAACAATCTCCACTTTGGATTGCATACTCAGGAATCCACACCTGTGTCATTTAAAACCTTCTAGACTCTTTTCTTTCTTTTTTTGCAAACAACTCGTTTCAATGGCTTCCTCTGCTAGTTGAATCTATCTCCACCTATTTTTCTCCCGCTGTATGCCCCCCTCAAGGGCACACCCCAGTAGATGTAATCATGGAGGTGCCACCCTCCACACGAACTCCACCTACCTCAAGGCTCTCTCCACCTTTCGACGATATTCGAACGTCGCAGTTTCGCTCGAATGATTCTAGTGACGGCATACTAGATGGTGCTTTAGGAACAATGGGCTTCAAACCACTTGGCCAAGGTTTCTTATTCCTCCAAAGCTGGTAGAGGTTGTGCTGACCCTGATCAATCCCCCTCTCACCCTTTATCACCTTGCGATAACTTTCCCAAACTAAATGAACTCCACCTGGATCTGTGTACCTGTAGTCCCGAGCTTCTAGAGTTCTCATGGATATAAGGCTCCGCTTCATCAAAGGAATATACATGCCCTCCTCTAGTGTGTATCCCCTTCCGTCTGTCATCTTCGACTCATTTGTTTTCTCACCCCTTACATCACAAGTCTTGTCAATCTTCATTCCCACACAACGACATGAGGCAAACTTGTAAGTAGAAACCATTACTTCACAAATCTTATCAACCTTCGTCCCTACACAACGATATGATGCAAATTGACAAGTAGAAACCATCTCCCTCTCGGAGCAAATTTGAGAAGAACTAACTGAATCAAAAGAACAACTGCAACTCACATCTAAAGAACTTGAAACAAAAGCATTGTTTAAGCCATCACCTGATTCAGTGGCACTGAATTTGGCACCCCTCTGACTCAACCGCTTGCAACAGTCTCTCATGTAGTGCTCAATCCCTTTGCACTGGTGGCCACGGACCTTACTCCTACATACACTTGCCCTTCCAATCAAAGTACAATCTACCTCCAAGCAACTCACAGAAGTTGACACCGATTTCTGACTCTCCTTTCTAAGTGCATCCTCCTCCAACCCCTTGATCATACCTCCTATGAAAAACTTCTCCTTGGTAGATTTCTCATCTAGCATGGTTATCATGTTGGATGGATTTGGTGATGAATATATCGAGTTGAAAATCCTTAGATCATCTGCGTTGAATACCCTTAGTTCAAATAACTCCATATTAAACTCCACTTCATGATCTAGAAGAGCAGTACTTTTCTTCATTGAGAAACCCCACAACATTCTTCCCTGGTACATCCGACCCTGTGATGGCAATCCCGAGTAGTCAGTTCTGAATCTTGCCCAAAGACTCGTCGTGCTTCTCCTATACCTGACTTCGCTCGTCGATGACAACCGGATTAAACCCAAGGCTTCTGAACATATATTCTTCCACTTCTCCTGCTTTGTGCCGATTGGTCTCCATTTATCTCCTTCTAGGACTAGATTGAAGTCATGTTGAACCGATGCTTCATGCATGTCCACCTTCAAGAGATCAAAGTTGATCTTGCCTTTGAACCGCTTGATCTTCGTGATTTGATCTGCCATCATCTCCAAGGAACTCGAACAAATCCTTGAACCCGAAGCTCTGATACCACTAGTTAGGAATTATGAGGATCATGTTGAGTTATTCGATGCAATCAACACAAACCACCAAGCACATATGAGATCAAACCAAGTACACCAAAGCACACACAAATTTGTTCCGGTTGGGGCTTTCGCCTTAATCCGGGGGAGAAGAAACCCAAGATGTTATTCAACTAGAGAAGATATAAGAATATTACAATTCTCACCACTACCCTCTCTCAAGCCTCACCAGCAAGTACTAGTTGTTTACAATTAGATAATCACTCAATCTCTCATTCAATGAAGTACTCTCTCTCTTGGCTCTCAATGGCGGCCAATAACAATAATATATAGAGATCTAGAGAAACCCTAGTTTGATATCTTGATACAATAACCTTTGGATATACCTGAAGAGATAACCCTACGATAAAAGCCGTCAGATCTGACTTGAAGAGCAAGTTGGGCTTTTCACGAATCACCAAGATCTGACCCAATTTATTCATCAGTGCCGCGCGTGTTCGACCACACCCCAAGTTCGGTCGACCGTCCCCCTCTCGGGAACTTCTGCTGAGTAGGGTGGTCCATCGCACCCCATGTACGATCGACCGCAACTCCTACTGCTACTGCTGCCAACTGTTTTCCTTGCTTCCATTCCGTCTCCGATCGTCTCGATTCCTCCGTGATCTCATCGTCTTCTTATCCAACATAGTATGCAAGACATAACTTATCCATCAGTTCATTGATAAATGTGAATGCAAATTAATAGTAATGAATCCTTCTAAAAAAGACAAATACTGTAGTAATTAACCGTCTAAAATATCTGAATATATTTATCCGAATTATCAAAAAAAATAATTTACAAGATCAATCTCAATTTTTTTCTATTCAAATCAATATTAATTTTCATCAATGTATCCTTTCTCTAACCCTCTCAAAGACACCGTTCAATTCTAAAATAATTACTAATAAACATTTTACTTGGTTGTACTCTCAGATATTTCGTTAATTAATTCTTGTTAACGGAACACCTCGAGAATTGGCTTCTTACGGTTTATTGCTCAAAATAGCAACAATAATAATAAACAGATGCACCGGTACCTTCAAAAACCTCTTTGCCAGAGTCTTAAAACCATTACGTGCCCAACAGGAAAGCAGAATTTTTTTTACCACACTATCCCACTTTTTGAAAGTATGTACCAAACTGTCCATGTTTGAAAGTAAAATACCAAAAAATTTCTATCGCTAACTGAGATAGCGTGCCTGGTAAAAATCTGCACACTATTTTAGTCGGCATGTGTCAGGGGCTACTTTTTTCCCCTCAAGGAAGAGTGTGCGAAAAAAATCTCAAGTACAGACTCGCTAACTCCGTTAGCGCGTCCATTTAACCAAGTCGCGCTAACTGAGATAGCGAGTGTAGATTGGTTTCATTTTAAATCACACTTTGGAGAAAAACATGAAGAAAAATTCCAAGTATAGACTCGCTATCTCCGTTAGCGAGTGTGTTTGTACCACACTCGCTAACGGAGATAACGAGTGTATTGGCTTGCAGGAAAAAATCGTTGGGTTTAGACACGCTATCTCAGTTAACGAGTGTGTTTGTACCACATTCGCTAACTGAGATAACGCGTTTTGGGAGAGAAGAAGTGGGATGAGAGTGCGACATCGAGTGTGATTTAAGTGAAATCCAATCGACACTCGCTATCTTAGTTAGCGCGCCTGATTTGAATGGGCGCGCTAACAGAGATAGCGAGTCTATACATGAGACTTTTCACTCTGACTTGAGGGTGAAAGTAGTGCACCCTAACATACGCTGACTGAGTTAGCGCGCAGATTTTTACCAGGCGCGCTATCTTAGTTAGCGACAGAGACTTTTTGGTATTTAACTTTCAAACAGGGACAGTTTGATACATACTTTCAAAAAGTGGGATAGTTTGGTAAAAAATTCCAGGAAAGCATTAGATCTAGTTTGCATTAATACCCTTAATTTATTGCGACAGAGAGTGGAAAAATATATCGATAATTTAGTTAAGAGTAATGCTTTAGCCACTACCAATTTCACTACCATTTCCTTCACTACCTTAGGTGGCATACTCCTATTAGAGAGTTCTCCCACCTACTCTATCATCCACTACCTATTGGAGTGTGCCACCTAAAGTAGTGAAGAGAAATGTAGCGAAATTGATAGTGGCTCTAGCATTACTCTTCAGTTAATGGCTATTATAGGTGTTGAAGAGTTAATGAAAAAAGGTGTTTCAAAGTGGATATCTTTATTGTTGTAACTAAAGAGTTGGGGTGTGGTTGCATAGATTTGGTTGATGTGGCCTCATGCAAGCTTTTCATCCACGTTTGGGTAATTAAACGCATTGGGTCAGTAAATTGACTTTTATGAGTATATGAACACATGCAGTGCGAATGCTAATTTAATCTAGTATGATTAATTTTAGGGATTTATAGTTTTTTAACATCTACCGACTACTAATATTTATAAGCTTTAATAATTTAAACCTGTTTTTAGATTGTGGGTGCTAGGTAGGGACTTTAATATCACAAAATTCCGTTGCGAACATAGGGGAATAGGGCCGGGTTTTCAAGATAGAAGCAACTTTAATAGTATCATTGACGAGTTACAACTAGCAGAACTCCAGCCTTCGGACAGGCTATTCACGTGGACAAATATGCATACCAACCCAATACTTGTCAAATTGGAAAGGATTCTTGTTTCCACTAATTGGGATGATGCCTATCCAATAGCTACCATGAAATCCATTGTGAGATTCACTTCTGATCATATCCCCGTCTTTTTAGATTGTGAGATTGGAAGACGATTGTTCTCTCACCCATTCAGATTTGAGAAGGCATGGGCGCTGCATCAGGATACCAGGAATTTAATCGAAGATTGTTGGAATACTCCAATTGTGGCAAGGGGAGCAACGGACAAGTAGATTCTGAAAATAAGACGTCTGCGCAAACGCCTGAAGGAGTGGCCAAAGGTTGAATTCGGGCAGGTTAGGCGAAAGAGAAAATAGTTAGGGGAGCGGATCCAGGAATTAGAGTTGCTGGAGGAAGGTAAAGGTCTGATTGAGTCAGAACGGGTAGAGTTAGCTAACTCTAGATTGGAGTTACATCATATCGGAGAAATGGAAGAAATTTACTGGAATCAACGATCGAGGGTGCAATGGCTATAAGAGAGTAATGCTAATACTAAATTTTTTCACAAGGTGGCTAATGGTAGGAGGCGTCAGAATCATATTTCTGGCCTATTAGTTAATGGTGTATGGTGTGACGATGAGGGGGTGATTCGGCAACACATTGAGGGAAATTTTAAGGATCTTTTAGGAAGGAAAAGACCAGCTAGGTTGAGCCTCTCTCGTCATATGTGGAGTGATTCAAGAATCGATGGAAGCCAAGGTATAGAGGAGATGTTCACAGAAGAAGAGGTCGTATAGGCTATCAAGAGTCTTGGGCAGGATAAGGCTCAAGGCCCTGATGAATTCCCTGTTTTCTTCTACAAATTGTATTGGAAGATTATGAAGAATGATTTCTTGGAAATTTTTGCATGAACTGTTTCATGACAAGGCGGAGATCGAGAGACTTAATTATGCTAACGTCACCCTCATCCCAAAAAAGACTGATGTGTTGCGGGCCACAGACCTGAGACCAATTAGCTTGCTTAACGGTAGCTTCAAGATTATCACCTTTTAGCGAACAGATTGCCCTCGCATCTGCCTGATGTAGTAGGGGAGTCTCAAAGTGGATTCATCAGAGGAAGGGATATGATGGACAACGTCGCGGTGGCACATGAAATTGTGTTTAGAAGTCACAAAGTGAGTGCGGATGGGTTCATGTTCAAAATAGACTTTGAGAAGGCTTATGCTACGGTGGAGTGGTTCTGTATAAATGAAGCCCTCAAGGTTAAAGGGTTCGGGTGCAAATGGAGATTGTGGATGCGAATGTGTGTAAGGGAAGGGAAGTCGTTCATACAATTCAACGGTCAGACCGGTCGAGAGATTAGGTGCTTGAGCGGTCTTAGACAAGGGGACCCACTTTCACCATTACTATTTACTCTGATTGCGGACAGATTAGCTGAGATGTTTAAAATCAGCAAGGAAAGAAAGGTAGTTAAGGGGTTACAAATCAAAGGAATTTCTGAAACAGTTAATATACTCCAGTATGCAGATGACACCCTCTTATTTGGAGCTACGACAATAGAAGAGGCAGTGACTATGGTACTAGTTATCACTTGCTTTGAGGCTTGGTCCGGATTGAGTATTAACCAAAGTAAGAACAATGTCACACCATTTGGGCTCGGATTGTCTACCTCAATCTCAGACATTAAGACTATCCTAGGATGTCAGATGGGGGAGTTCCCCCTCAAATATCTACACACGCCAATTAGACCAGGTGGACTGAGGAAAGAGGACTGGATGTCGCTAGTTGAAAAGGTGGAAAGAAGGTTGGTAGGTTGGAAAGGTCGGTATCTATCATTGGTGGGTAAAATTACTCTCATTAACACGGTGTTGAGTTTTCTTCCTACTTATATTATGTCTATTTACAAGCTCCCGAAATGGGTTGTCCAGAGAATAAATAAGAGTAGGGGGGAAGTTTCTCTGGAGAGGTACGAGCAAAGAGAATAAAAGGGCTACATATTGTTAATTGGGGTAGGGTATGTACGAGGAAGGAATATGGGGGTCTAGGTATATTGAATTTGAAAGATATGAATAAAGCCTTCATGTGCAAATAGTGGTGGAAAATGAGGAGGAAGTGGAATTCATGGTGGTGCAAATCCTACATGCAATATCGTAGGAGGAAAATGTTCGGATTTGGGGGAAGAAGTGCTAAGGGAAAAGTATCAAGCATATGGAAAGGGGTGGTGAAAGTGGAAGATATTTACCATGCTAATACACGCTGTGAAGTGGTAAATGGGAAGGATACGAGGTTCTGGAAGGACAAATGGTGTGGTCAGAACACTTTTGAATCCTTGTTTCCGGAAGTGGCTGAGGCGGCTATTAATACTCACTCTTTAGTATCGGAGAGTGGAGTAATGGAAGGCTCAATGTCCACCTGAGGCAGCCGTCTCGAAACTATTTAACTAAAGTTTCTCAACT
Source organism: Hemerocallis citrina (assembly GCA_017893485.1). Classification (NCBI taxonomy): domain Eukaryota; kingdom Viridiplantae; phylum Streptophyta; class Magnoliopsida; order Asparagales; family Asphodelaceae; genus Hemerocallis; species Hemerocallis citrina. The sequence goes on along the minus strand of CM030359.1, from coordinate 439,655,973 downwards.
AAAACAGCTCATTCAAGAGGAACCAAGGCGTCATCAAGGGGTAGAGGATATGAGATTTTGGAACTTAGAGTCAAGTGGAAATTTTTCGGTGACATCTATGTACAAATGGTTTAATGATGGTGGAATCAGGTGTGGGCGTGGTATAACAATGTGGAAAACTATTGCCCCAATGAAAATTAAAGCCTTCCTCTAACTGGTGATCAACGATGTTATTCTTTCAATAGAGAACCTAACCAAACGAAACATTCCAGTGGACGAAAAATGTTCTAGATGCTTCACTAAAGTAGAAACACAGAACATATTCTTTTTGCCTGTCCTAGAGCTAGACTTGCTTGGGAAGTTATTTGCTTAGGGTTTGGTTTAGTTGTGTTTCCAACCTCTACTCTTGAGATCTGGGGGGAATGGAGAGTAGCTAAGATTAGGTGGGAGGTTAGATGGGCTTGAGATATTTTTGTGGCTACTACTTTATGGACTCTATGGCTAGACTGAAATGACTTGTGCTTTCATCAGATTAATTATAGATTCTCTGCCTTAATGTATAAAATATTTGCTTTTGTTCATGCGTGGGTAGGTCTGGCCGGCGCGGAAAAGAGGTTGTGATTGGAGTAGCAACAGCACATGGCCACAAATTGCTAGTGGAGGTGGAGGATATCTACAGCTAGCTAGTTATCGTTTATTTTGGACCTTCATGTAGTAGCATCTTGTTGTAGTTGGTGCAGTATTGGTATTGGACCTTGATGTATTAGGATCTGTTTTGAATATTGTACTAGTATCTTGTAGTACTCATGTATGTGGGTTGTAATATTGTACTGTCTTTCATTAAGTGTTCATTAATAAAGCGGTGACAGGATCACCTTTTATTATATAAAAAAAAAGAATTAAACCTGTACATATCTATGTATTATTCTTTTTTTTCTATTTGTTATTTATATGTCTGTTTCTTGCGGCACGATGCAGTAGTTGGAGGCCCATTTGTGATTTATAAGGGCCTAGGCCATGGGATGTACTTTGTTATGGATGTCTTGCATTTTAATTATTTCCGATAATGATATATTGATTCATGATGCGGTTTGTTTTTGGGGAATGTGTGGATGCACCAGGCGTGAGTTCTTACTCGATTTGTATTGAAGGAGGAGACACCTATGCAGACGACCCTTGGCTGGACGAACGGTACCGAGGTAGGCGGTACTAAGGTGGAGGCTGATGCTCGGCTCGGATCTTCGAGGCTCGGATCCGAGGGTCTCGTGTACCTGCAGACGGTCTCGGAACACCGGGGTTGGTCCCGGTGGTAGACCCTCCGACGATCTAGTCAGTCACTAAGGGAGAGTAACAGTAACTAGGGTTTGAGTGGGGAAAAGTTTGATTACCTGGAGAAGAAGTAGGGGTCTGGTATTTATAGAAGATGGCAATCGGGTCTGGACCCATTTGGGGCCGGGTCTTGACCCGGTTACCCGTCTAGCTGAAGCGGTGGAAACCCGGGCGGTTTAGGGCTGACGTGGCAGACGCCCGGGCGGTTCCCGGGCCGACGTGGCGGATCTGGAGGATCAGGAGGTGCACGCATCCTGAGGGGATCCTGTGGCCCAGGATGGGCCACGTCGTTCCTAACCCATATCACAAGCCCCACACTCCTGTAGAACTGGGTGAATCGGCCTTGTAAGAGTGATTTTTCGCCTCCGTAGGAAGAGCAGAGTGGACGTTGGGGGTGAGAAAGTAGGATCTGCTATCTTCTGAAGAGGCCAGGGGGTAAGAGGAATAGATCCCTTACTGGAGTTTGCGTGGAAGGCTGTGTAGAGGAGTGGGGGAGCCAGAGCAATGCTTGTCGAGGCCTGGGGGTCGGCAGACGAGCCCATGGGGACGGCAGACGAGCCTCAAGGGTCGGCAGAAGACCACTTCGCTAGTTGGAAGAGCGAGGGGACGTCGAGGCCTCCTGTTGGGGCTTGACGAGCCCAAGGGTCGGCAGACGAGCCCATGGGGTCGGCAGACGAGCCCCAAGGGTCGGCAGATGACCACTTCGCTAGTTGGAAAAGCAAGGGGACGTCGAGGCCTTCCGTTGGGGCTTGATTTTTTGAGCATTAGGGGTCGGTGGACGAGCCCCTGGGGTCGGTAGATGGTCCCCTCGCTAGTTGGAAGAGCGAGGGGACGCTGAGGTCGATTTTATAAGAGATTGGTTCTTGTGGGAGGTCGGCTTGCCGAGTGCTTGGGGGTCGGCAGACGAGCTCCTTGGGTCGGAGGACGATCTCCTCGCTAGTTGGAAGAGCGAGGAGGAGGCAAGTTTTTCTTGTGGGGCTCGGTTTGTCGAGACCTAGGGGTCGGCAGATGAGCCCATGGGGTCGGCAGACGAGCCCCAAGGGCCGGCAGACAACCACTTCTTTAGTTTGGATGAGCGAGGGGATGTCGAGGCCTTCCGTTGGGGCTTGATTTGTCGAGCATTAGGGGTCGGTGGACGAGCCCCTGGGGTCGGTAGACGGTCCCCTTGCTAGTTGGAAGAGCGAGGGGACGCTGAGGTCGATTTTATAGGAGATTGGTTCTTGTGAGAGGTCGGCTTGCCGAGTGCTTGGGGGTCGGCAGACGAGCTCCTTGGGTCTGTGGACGATCTCCTCGCTAGTTGGAAGAGCGAGGAGGAGGCGATGTTTTCTTCTGGGGCTCGGTTTGTTGAGACCTAGGGGTCGGCAGACGAGCCCCTCTATATCAAAAGAGGGCAGTTGGGGCTCGCGGTGCTATCCGAGCGCCGAGGCCCCCTGAGTCAAAGGAGGATAGTTGGGGCTCGCGATGCTATCCGAGCGCCGAGCCCCTCTATATCAAAGGAGAGTAGTTGGGGCTCGCGATGCTATCCGAGCACCGAGCCCCTCTATATCAAAGGAGGGCAGTTGGGGCTCGCGGTGCTATCCGAGCGCCGAGGCCCCCTGAGTCAAAGGAGGGTAGTTGGGGCTCGCGATGCTATCCGAGCGCCGAGCCCCTCTATATCAAAGAAGAGTAGTTGGGGCTCGTGATGCTAACCGTGCTTCGAGCCCTTCTATATCAGAGGAGGGCAGTTAAGGCTCGCGGTGCTATCCGAACGTCGACCCTCCTGTGAAAAATAGAAGGGGAATTATTCGCTCGCACTTCTATCCGAGCGTCGACCCTTCTGTGAAATAGAAGGGGAATTATTGGCTCGCGCTTCTATCCGAGCGTCGACCCTTGTGAGATAGAAGGGGAATTATTGGCTCGCGCTTCTATCCGAGCGTCGACCCTTCTGTGAAATAGAAGGAGAATTATTGGCTCGCACTTCCATCCGAGCGTCGACCCTTCTGTGAAATAGAAGGGGAATTATTGGCTCGCGCTTCCATCCGAGCGTCGACCCTTCTGTGAAAATAGAAGGGAAATTATTGGCTCGCGCTTCCATCCGAGCGTCGACCCTTCTGTGAAAATAGAAGGGGAATTATTGGCTCGCGCTTCCATCCGAGCGTCGACCCTTCTGTAAAATAGAAGGGGAATTATTAGCTCGCGTTTCCATCCGAGCGTCGACCCTTCTGTGAAATAGAAGGGGAATTATTGGCTCGCGCTTCCATCCGAGCGTCGACCCTTCTGTGAAAATAGAAGGGAAATTATTGGATCGCGCTTCCATCCGAGCGTCGACCCTTCTGTGAAAATAAAAGGGGAATTATTGGCTCGCACTTCCACCCGAGCGTCGACCCTTCTGTGAAATAGAAGGGGAAGGGGAATTATTGGCAAGCGCTTCCACCAGAGCGTCGACCCTTCTGTGAAAATAGAAAGGGAATTATTGGCTCGCACTTCCACCCGAGCATCGACCCTTCTGACTTGACGTAAAAAGCCTTTTTTGGAGACAAAAGGTGGAGGGGCAGTGGGGTAATTTCACGCCTTTCGCTGACGTCATGGGCGCAAAGATCAAAGCGTTTCCAGATCTTGGTGGCAGCTGGATCTTGTCAGTTAAGATCCAACGGCCAGATCTTTTTTGTGAGAATCGAGGAGTCATTTTTCCTCTTTAAAAACCCATCCCCCTCCACCATTTCTTCATCTTCACTTTATTACTCACTTTCCAATTTTTAACAAGAGCGGGAATCTTACTCGCCGTCGGAAGATTTTCCGGTGACCGTAACTTTCTACGCTCCAGGTTAGTATTTTTCTTTTTAGTAATGTCGCGAACTCAGTCCGGATCCGAGGCTAGCTCGTCAGGCCATTTAGCAGAGGAATCCGAGCAGGAAACGTCCTCGTCTTTGAGCAAGTATAAGGTGAAGGAGGAGGTTTTGACCGATCCTGGGTTGGACAATGGGGACAATGTTGTCATTGTGGTGTCCCCGTTGAGGTCCAGAAGGCCGAGGAAGGAGCCCATGGATGAGGGGGACGGCGAGGACGAGGAGGAACAGGATCAGGAGGAGGATGATGATGAAGAGGAGGGGGAAGGCACCGAGGTTGAGGAGAAGGATAAAGATGAGCAAGGAGCCGAGGGTGACGAGGAAGACGAGGAGGATGAGGTCGACGGACAGGAGGCTGCCCAAGGAGAGGCTGGCCAAAGCACGGCTGGAGGTCTGACTGGGGTCGGAGAAGATCTTCCACCACTTCCACCTTTGTCGACACCATCTCCCGAGCGTAAGGCTCGCCCTTGCCGGAAAAAGAAAGTCATGACCATCCCACACAGTCCTTCCTCACCCGACGAGTACGCACCGAGGCCGGGTCTCGAGTTTCCCCGGGTTTCCTTCAAGAATCCAGGGTCGATTCGGATGTATCCTGATGATATTAAGGACATCGAACTGATCCCTCCAGTGCCGGGCGAAGACACTCGGGTGAAGATCAGCGCTGATAGCATCCCGAGCATTCTGAAGGCGGAATACCTTAACATTATCAGGGCCGCCTACTATATTCCACGGGAGTTCGAGATCTTCTTTCCGAGCCCCGGTATTCGGCCGACCACGGCTCTGGCGCCGAGGTACTGTATGTTTCCTGAGGACGCCTTCCTCTCGGGGCTGAGACTGCCCCTGCATCCCTTCGTGAAGAGGGTTTTGAACTGGGCGAAGCTGTGTCCCATGCAGTACAGTCCGAGCTCCTGAAAGCATTTAGTCTGCTTGATACTGAAGTGTCAAGAGAAGGGAGTGAAGCCGAGGCTGACATTCTTCCTAGCTATTTTTGGGATTGGTTCACTCGGAGATCAGGAGGAGATTTTTTACTTTTCACCGAGGCCGCATAAGAAGGTTATGCACGGTCATTCGAACTCTATAAAGGGGTGGAAAGAAAAGTATTTTGTGGTTCGGACTGAGGGGTCTTGGGGAATTCCGACCGGGTGGAACTTCGTCAAGCCGAAGCACAAGCCTCCAAGGAAGAGCGACCTGACTGCTAAAGAGTGGAAGAGGGTGGAGAAGATAGTCGGGGGGCACAGCTTTGCGTGGCCTCGAGTGACCGAGATACACCTCGCCCGGGCTGGACTGAGTCCTGCCGACCCTAGTATGTCTCTTTCCGAATATGTTCATTTTCCTGCCTTCGTGTTAACGTTAGCTTTTCTTCTGTGTTTTTGTAGGGATGACAACTCAACAGGCGGACGCGAAGAAGTTATTGCTTGCTGTCGCCAAGAAGGCGAGGGTAGAGAAGAGAAAGAAGGCCGAGCAGGAGAGGATAGCGGCCGAGAAGCAGAAGCTGGCCGCGCAGACCGGGGCGTCTTCCCAGGTGCCGGCACCGGCGGCCGAGGAACCTTCCCCGGCGAAGAGGGCTAAGCGGTAGCACTCCTAGTCCTCCCATTTGTCGAGGGGGGCTCGGGATGCTGCGGGTGGTTCTGGCAAGACCGTGGATGCCCCGGAAAAAGGACTCCCCCCTCTCCGGCCGTCCGCCGCGGAGATGGTGAGCAAGCATGGCACGCTGCCATTTGCCCCTGATTGGTCGATCGTGCAGGGCGATTCTCTGCTTGATGGGCCTGTGGCGATCAAGTTCGTCTCTAAGGCCGCCACCGAGCGCGATCGAATGGCCCTGGCGGTGCAGACGGCGGACCAGGCCTACATGCGGTGGTCTCAGGCAACCCTCTCGGTAAGTTGGTTTGGTTGGCATTTTACTCAATGACTTGGAGTTTTTTCTGATCTCTCTCTCTCTTCGGACAGACGATGCTCCATGGCCAGCACTTCCACAAGTGCTTGGAGAAGGAGATATATATCGAGAGGTGGAATGCGGAGAAGTACCTCTGCGACCTGAACAAGGCCACAGATGAGCTGAAAGAAGCTCGGGCGATGGTGGCCGTCCACGAGGCCCAGATAGAGTCGCTCTGCAAGATTCACAAGCAGGACCGGGAGGACCTTGAGGCGAAGATCGCGGCCGAGGCGGCGAAGGGGAAGAAGGCACTGTAGGAGATGGAGTCGGCCTTGGGGGAGACCATCATTGTGGCACAGGACGAGGCGTACGAACAAGCCAAGTCCCATTTTAAACATATCTACCCCGAGCAGAACGTGGAACATCTCTCCTACGGATGGGCGCCAAACCTTCCTCTCACCCCGGGGGGCGACGATGCGGGGGGCAATCAGGTTGATGAAGAGGTGCCAAACCCCCCTCAAGAATTGATCTTTTCCTTTTTTCTGTTTTGATGTAAATGCCTTGGGCGGAATGGCCACCGCGGCATTTGTATCGAACTTTTTGAAAGAAATGAAATTTATTTTTTGGGCCGATTCTTCCATACTTGTGTTTTTTGTGATGTTTGTTCTCGTCTTTTGATAGACGCACGAGACCTATGTCGCCTTCCCCGTTGTTGCCGAGGTACCTCTAGATTGAACGGGGGAGGAGGCCATGGAGGCAGCTTTGCTTCGTCAACAGAAGCAAGCTCGGGACCGAGCCGCCGCCGTTAACTATTTTCTGAACAGGTCCAGGGAGCTCGGCTTGGAGTTGGCGTGCCTGAAGAAGGCCGTAGCCGAACGGGACTGGTGGGTTATCGAGACAGGCTGGTTCCTCTCGGATGCTTCGAGCGGGAGTTCGGCTTCGGAGTCTTTCCTTCGTGAGGCTGTAGTCGAGAAGGAGCTAGAGATCCGCAGACTAAAGCTGGTGTTAGGCGCTGGTCTGATAGAAGGGGCTATCAACGCGATCCCGGGGCGGTCTCCGATATTTCTACCGAATGGGACGCAGCCCGAAGACGCAGGAAGCTCGGTGGTGGGAGTACCTTCCCGGGCCGGTCCGGCCGAGCATGATAGGAGCCCCGAATTCGAATTTCCAGCCGAGTGTGAGTGAGTTGAGAGCCTTTTCCATGTATTTCTACCGAGGTTCATTGAGTTGTAAGCAATGAATAATGAATAAGAACATTTGATTTTCCACACTCTGATCATCTTGGTTGTTAGGGACGGTTGCTGGGCTAGTTGCGCAGGGGTCCGCTTCAAGGTGACTTATTGCAACGGGCACGGCGGTCGCGGCGTTTAAGCTTTTCGATAAGCAATAACTGGCGACGTTTCGCATTCCAATGAGCATTTATGGCGACGTTTTGCCTTCCATCGTTTCATATTTCCAGACGTAATAAATGTGGGCCTCAGGGCGCTATATAATCCCCATTCCCCTAGTTGATGATCAGGCAGTGAGTTGCTTGATTAGGGTGCCTGCGGAAGGCGGGCGCCCAGAGAACACAATTTTTCCGCATACTCCGGATCGGAGGCACACCGATCACCCTCGGACTATTCGAGGTACAGGCCGTTAGAGCCGTGAGACCTCGGGTTGTTCGTTGGTGAGCGGTGGGCCGACCAATCGGTTCGGAGGTTCGGAGAGAGCCGGGGCATGGTGGCTCTTCTGCCGTCCTTGAACAGTTCGGGGTTTTGGGCTCGTAAGAGCCGTAAACCCCAAGTTGTTCGGGGGTGAAAGAAGGGTCAGCTAAACGGCCCGAAGGCTCGGAGCGTTTGTTTCGGGACGGAGAGAGCAGTGGGTCGATGGCCCCCCTGCCATCCACGAACAGTTCGGGGTTTAGGCTTGTAAAAGCCGTAAACCCCGAGTTGTTCGCGGGTGAGAGTGTGGTCAATAGCTCGGCTCAAGGCTCGGGGCATCTGCCGAAGGCGGACGCTCTAAACCTTAATGAAATTTTGTGAACACATGGTAGTAGGTCGTAACCGAGCCCCCATGTGGGTGAGACAATTGCAGGCGTAGCAGAGGATCGCTGCCGAACGTCAAGGTCGAGGTGCCTTGGAGAAGGCACCCGCCTTGCTTGGGGCCGACACCGAGCTCCCACACTATTCTCAGGGAGAGACGGTGCAGGCGTGGCTGGCGGATGCCGCATCGTACATAGGTTGATGAGCATGAAGAAGCCCAAACCGAGCGAGGGACGGTTGCGGAGCCCCCATACCGGTGAGAAAGACAATTGCGGGCGTAGCAAAGGGTCGCCGCCGAGCATCAAGGTCGTGGTGCCTTGTAGAAGGTACCCGCTTTGCTCAGGGTCGACGCCAAGCTCCAGCACATGTTATCAGGGAGAGACGGTGCGAGCATGGCTGGCGGATGTCGCCTCGTACATAGGTTGACGAGCTTGAAGAAGCCCAAACCGAGCGAGGGACGGTTGCCGAGCCCCCATACCGGTGAGAAAGACAATTGCGGGCATAGCAGAGGGTCGCCGCCGAGCATTAAGGTTGTGGTGCCTTGTAGAAGGTACCCGCCTTGCTCGGGGTCGACACCGAGCTCCAGCACATGTTCTCAGGGAGAGACGGTGCGGGCGTGGCTGGCGGATGTCGCCTCGTACATAGTTTGATGAGCTTGAAGAAGCCCAAACCGAGCGAGGGACGGGTGCCGAGCCCCCATACCGGTGAGAAAGACAATTGCAGGCGTAGCAGAGGGTCGTCGCCGAGCGTCAAGGTCACGGTGCCTCAGAGAAGGTACCCGCCTTGCTCGGGGTCGATGCCGAGCTCCAGCACATATTCTCAGGGACAGACGGTGCGGGCGTGGCTAGCAGATGTCACCTCGTACATAGGTTGATGAGCTTGAAGAAGCCCAAACCGAGCGAGGGACGGATGCCGAGCCCCCATACCGGTGAGAAAGACAACTGCGGGCGTAGCAGAGGGTTGCCGCCGAGCGTCAAGGCCGCGGTGCCTTGGAGAAGGCACCCGCCTTGCTCGGGGTCGACACCGAGCACCTGCACATGTTCTCAGGGAGAGACGGTGTGGGCGTGGCTGGCGGATGTCGCCTCGTACATAGGTTGATGAGCTTGAAGAAGACCAAACCGATCGAGGGACGGGTGCCGAGCCCCCATACCGGTGAGAAAGACAACTGCGGGCGTAGCAGAGGGTCACCGCCGAGCGTCAAGGTCACGGTGCCTTAGAGAAGGCACCCGCTTTGCTCGAGGTCGACGCCGAGCTCCTCCACATGTTCTCAAGGAGAGACGGTGCGGGCGTGGCCGGCGGATGTTGCCTTGTACATAGGTTGACGAGCTTGAAGAAGCCCAGACCGAGCGAGGGACGGTTGCCGAGCCCCCATACCGGTGAGAAAGACAATTGCGGGCGTAGCAGAGGGTCGCCGCCGAGCATCAAGGTCGTGGTGCCTTGTAGAAGGTACCCGCCTTGCTCGGGGTCGACGTCGAGCTCCAGCACATGTTCTCAGGGAGAAACGGTGCGGGCGTGGCTGGCGGATGTCGCCTCGTACATAGGTTGATGAGCTTGAAGAAGTCCAAACCGAGCGAGGGACGGATGCCGAGCCCCCATACCGGTGAGAAAGACAACTGCAGGCGTAGCAGAGGATCGCCGCCGAGCGTCAAGGCCGCGGTGCCTTGGAGAAGGCACCCGCCTTGCTCGGGGTCGACGCCGAGCTCCTGCATATGTTCTCAGGGAGAGACGGTGCGGGCGTGGAGGAAGCAGAGTTGTTTGATTGGATGCACGTTACCAAAAAACCAACCAGGCCGAACCGCACGAGCACCGAGCCCCTAGCTTATCACTAGAAGCCTTTTGGGCCCGTGATCTGTGATTTTTATCTGAGCACCGAGCCCCAAGCTTGTAAGAGAAGCTTTTTGGGCTCGCGCTGTTATCCGAGCGCCGAACCGAAAGCTTGCTATGAGAAGCTTATTGGGCTCGCGCTGTTATCCGAGCGCCGAACCGAAAGCTTGTTATGAGAAGCTTATTGGGCTCGCGCTGTTATCCGAGCACCGAACCTGAAGCTTGTAAGAGAAGCTTTTTGGGCTCGCGCTGTTATCCGAGCGCCGAATCCGAAGCTTGTAAGAGAAGCTTTTTTGGCTCGCGCAGTTATCCAAGCGCCGAACCGGAAGCTTGTAAGAGAAGCTTTTTGGGCTCACGCTGTTATCCGAGCGCCGAACCCGAAGCTTGTAAGAGAAGCTTTTTGGGCTCGCACAGTTATCCGAGCGCCGAACCCAAAGCTTGTTATGAGAAGCTTATTGGGCTCGCGCTGTTATCCGAGCGCCGAATCGAAAGCTTGTTATGAGAAGCTTATTGGGCTCACACTGTTATCCGAGTGCCGAGCTCGAGATATGTTCTTTACATGTTACAAAACATGAAGCTGTGGGCTTGTTTTAAGAAAGCTGGCACATTTACAATATATTTGAACTTTACAAAAGACTAGGCACGACATGCCGATTACAATCATGATAGTTTACATGGAGGCTACTCTCCTCCTAAGAACTTGATTAAGTGTTCCGCGTTCCAGGGCCTCTTGATGGGCTTCCCTTCGGCACTAGTCAGGCGGTACGTGCCTGGACGCACGACTTCAGATACTTTGTACGGGCCCTCCCAATTTGGTGCCAACTTTCTCTTCTGGCCGGGATTGGATACCGCCAGTTTTCGGAGGACAAGATCTCCGAGTTTAATGTCAGTTGGGCGCACCTTCTTGTTGTAGAACTTCTCAATCCTTTGCTGGTAGATGCTTCTTCTAATGGCGGACTTTTCCCTGACCTCGTCTATGAGGTTCAGGTCGGCCCGCAGCTGTTGGGAGTTGGCGGCCTCGTCAAAAGCCATGATTCGGGGTGATGGGATCCCGATCTCTAAGGGAATGACGGCCTCTGTGCCGTATGTCAGATTGAAAGGGGATTCTCCCGTGGGGATTCTCTTTGTCGTTCGGTGGGCCCAGAGAACACTGGGTAGCTCATCGACCCATAACCCCTTGGAAGAGTTATCGAGTCGTTTCTTGAGGCCATCGAGGATTTGGTTGTTCGCGTTCTCGGCCTGACCGTTAGACTGGGGATGGCACACTGAGGAGAAACACTGCTGGATCCCGAGGTCTTCGCAGAACTTGCTAAAATGCTTGCCCGCGAATTGAGTCCTATTGTCTGTGATGAGTACCTGCGGAATCCCGAACCTACAGACGATATGTTTCCAGAAAAACTGCTGAGTCTATCGTTCGGTGATCGTTGCTAATGGCTCGGCCTCGATCCACTTGGTGAAATAGTCGATCGCCACAATGAGAAACTTTTGCTGGCCCGTTGCTTTCGGAAATGGGCCTACCAAATCCGTCCCCCACATTGCAAAGGGGGTCAGACTGGCCATGGACCGGAGGTTCGCCAGAGGAGCCCTCTTCACTGGGGAGAACCATTGGCAGGGGCCACACTTCTTCACTAGGGCGAGGGCATCTTGCAGCATAGTAGGCCAGTAGTACCCGTGATTTAGTGCCTTCCGTGCTAGTGAACGGCTTCCCATGTGACATCTGCCGATCCCCTCGTGCAGCTCCTTGAGGGCGTACTTGGCTTCGTCTGGGCTTAGGCAGCAGAGGTAGGGTCTGCCATCTGTTGTTGTATAGGATCTTTTGAAGAGGGTGGCATTGATGACCACGAACCTTTCAGATCTTACCCTGATTCGCCTTGCTTCAGCTCGGTCTTCGGGAAGCTCTCCCTTGACTAGAATTTTTTTGACAAGAGTGGTCCAGTCGTCCGGAGGAGCCCCTTCTTCGACGTACAGAACCTCCGGGGTGTCTGTACTTGGCTTCAATAGGACTTCAATCAGGACCGTGCGGTCGAGGCCTTCAAAGGATGATGAAGCCAATTTCGACAGGGCATCGGCCTGGGCATTCAGCTCCCGGGGGATTCTTATGACAGCCGATTCGTCGAAGGACGATAATAGGCATTGGACGATAGCCCGGTACCTGATCATCCGATCGTCGCGGGCCTCGTAGTCCCCGGTGATCTGGCTGACCACCAGCTAAGAGTTGCTAAAGGCATGGATCTGTTTGGCACCAGCTTGATGAGCCAGGTTCAGTCCGGCGATCATCGCCTCGTATTCAGCTTCGTTGTTAGAGGCCGGGAAGTTGAGGCAGAGACAATACTGTAGGAGGAAACCATCCGGACCTCGAAGAATGATGCCTGCACCACTCCCCGCTTCGCAAGAGGAGCCATCGACGTAAACTTCCCACGTCTGGTCGGCTTCTTTGTTCGTGGGTTGCTCGGAGATGGTGCATTTTGTAATGAATTCGGCGAGGGCTTGCCCTTTGATGGATGTTCTTGGTTGATAGTTGATGTCGTACTGGCTGAGTTCGATAGACCATTTGACAAGTCGACCGGAGCTCTCGGGTTTGTAGAGCACGGCCTTCAAGGGTTGATCCGTGAGTACCTGGATCGAATGCGCCTGGAAGTAAGGACGAAGCTTCCGTGCGGCTATGACTAAGGCGTACGCCATTTTCTCCATTCTGGAATACCAGGTCTCGGCGTCGAGCAGGACCTTGCTCACATAGTAGAGGGGCTTTTGAACCCCTTCCTCTTCTCGGACGAGGACGACACTGAGCACATTCTCCGAAGCGGATAGGTAGAGCCAGAGTGGCTCCCCCGGTTCGGGTTTGCTGAGGAGAGGAGGGTTGGCGAGGTACTCCTTCAACTGTGCGAAGGCCTCTTGCTATTGAGTACCCCACTTGAACCTTCCAGTGCCGCGCAGTGCTTTGAAGAACGGGAGGGACTTCTCTCCGGATTTGGAGAGGAAACGGCCGATGGCCGCCAGTCGACCTGTTAGCCTCTGGACTACTTTGACATTCCTGGGGGGGTGCCATGTCTATTATGGCCTGGATTTTTTCGGGGTTCGCCTCGATGCCGTGCTGGCTGACGATGAACCCTAAGAACTTCCCCGAGGAGACGCCGAAGGCGCACTTCGCCGGATTGAGCCTCATGTTGTGGGTTCGAAGGACCCCAAAGGCTTCTTCCAGGTCGGCGACGTGGTGCTGTCCTTGTTGGCTTTTGACGAGCATGTCGTCGACGTATACCTCCATGTTACGCCCGATTTGATCTTTGAAGACTCGGTTGATGAGCCTCTGGTAGGTGGCACCGGCGTTCTTCAGCCCGAAGGGCATGACCCGATAGCAATACAGTCCCTGGTCGGTGACGAATGACGTCTTGGTGATGTCCGGAGGAAACATCCGGATTTGGTTATAGCCTGAGAAGGCATCCATGAAGGAGAGGAGCTCGTGACCCGAGGTAGCATCGATCAGGGCATCAATGCTGGGGAGAGGGAACAGATACTTGGGGCATGCTTTGTTGAGGTCGGTAAAATCTATGCAGATCCTCAAACTCCCGCTCGCCTTCTTCACCATGACGACGTTCGCCAGCCACTCTGGGTAGCTGACCTCTTGTACAAAACGTGCGGACAAGAGTTTGTCCACCTCTGCATTTACTGCCTGTTGTCGCTCAGGAGCGAACTTGCACCGCTTTTGGACGACTGGCTTCCAGGCATGTCAGAGGGCTTCCAGGCAAAGAGGTCGACATTACGCCGAATGCAGGCAATTAAGGCGGACTTGAGGTCGAGGGTGAGGGAGCGGCTTACACGAAAGTGCTTCGACGCATCCCCTGTCTCGAACGAGACATATTGCAGCTCGTCTGCCGGCTCTGGCTCTGGCTGGGTCCTTTCAGGCACCAACTCGACGGCATCGAGGGGAAACACTCCGCTTCCGATCGCCGTCATGTAGCACGAACGTGCTGCTTCCTGATTTCTGCGGACAACTCCGATGCCAGTATTGGTTGGGAATTTCATCTTCTGATGGTAAGCCGAGGGAACCGCCTGGAGGGAGCAGAGTCCCGGGCGGCCGAGGATGGCGTTGTAGGCTGCCTTTACATTCACAACCATGAAGTCCATGGACTCGGTCCTTCTGTTGGTCTTTGTGCCCGCCATGACGTCCAGGGTGACGATCCCCTCTATAGTCACGGGGACGTCGGAGAATCTGTGTAGAGTATACCCGGCAGGTTTTAGTTTCTCATGGGAGAGCTTTAGATTCTCGAATGCTTCGAGGAACAGAATGTTGACCGAGCTCCCGTTGTCTACGAGGATCCTCTGGGCGTCGAAGTTCGCCATGCTGAGGTTGATGACGAGGGCGTCACAGTGAGGGAGTCGGACCCCCTCCAGATCTTCTCCTGAGAAGGAGACAGGGAGTTGTTGGACCGGTGGGGAGAGAGGGCCCTGGATGGTATTGACATCCCGGATGAAGGCCTTGCGGGAAGTGTTGGATTCGCCTCCCATAGGCCCTCCATGGACGCAATGCAGGATCATTTGACCCTCAGGCTCCTCAGGATCCGGATCCCGCTCGGGACGCTGTCGGTGCCCTCAAGGAGGAGGGGAATCCCTCCTGTTCCTGTTGTCCCTCGGTTCCCGGGTGCCTTCTCGTCTGAACTCTCGGAGGTACCCTCGTTGGATGAGGGCCTCAATTTCGTCCTTCAGGACGCGGCAGTGATCAGTGTCGTGCCCGTTGTCCCGGTGAAAACGGCAATAGAACCGCTGATCCCTCTTCTTGCTGGTGTTGTTAGACGGTCGAGGGGGGTATTGGACTAGGTCGCTTTCTTCAATCGCTAAGAGGATCGTCGACACGTTCTGCGTCAGTGGGGTGTACCTATCGAAGCGGGGGATCGGCGGAACCTTCTTTGCGGAGCCCCCGTCTCTTGGAGCCTTTTTTGCATGCTCAATCTCGTCGGCCTTGCGCTTCCCCTTCCCGGGAGCTTCCTTCTAGTCCTCAGAATTGAGGGTCTCCTCGGCTCGGATATATATTTCGACCCGGTTGAGGAGGTCGGGGAAGTCTATCGGCGGCTTCTTCGCCAGGGAGTCTTTCAGGTGTCCATGTCGGACGTTGTGGCGGAAGGCTGCCGAGGAAACACCGGGGTCGAGGGATGAGACTGATCTCGCCTCAGCGGTGAACCTTCGGACAAACACTCGGAGGGGCTCCCCCTCCTTTTGCCGGAGTCTGAGTAGTGTTGCGCTCATTCTTTCGGCCTTTCAACTGGTTACGAAGTGGGCGAGGAAACTGCCCTCTAGCTGGTCGAAAGAATAGATGGAGCCGGGGGTGAGCTTGGAGAACCATTCCCGAGCTGGACCCCGGAGTGTTGCGGGGAAGGCTCGGCACAGGAGAGGATCCGATGCGCTGTGAATCATCATGAGGATTTTTGAAGCCCTCTATGTGATCAGCAGGATCGCCCTCGCCGTCGTATGTCTCGAACTGAGGCGGACGGAAATTGCGGGGTATCTCTGCCTGCAGGATGAGGGCGGAGAAAGGAGGACGAACCGGCCTGTACCCCTGAGCTGCTCTAGGGTCGCCGTTACCAACGTGGTCGAGGCGCTCCTCCATTTCTTGGAGGCGCTTCAAAATGTCGCCATCATACTATGGGGGGATTGTTGAGTGGCGAGACACGGTAGCCTCGGCCTGCGACCGCGTGTGGGAACGATGGGCGTTCTCGTTGATGGGGACTCCTCGGAAGGAACCCAAGATTTCCCTTTGGAAGTCATGGAATTCCTGGTGGGTAACCGGGGCTCCTTCGGCCCGGTTCAGTTGGGCAGACTGTTGCCGACCGACCCGGCTGAGCGCAGGCTCCCGTCCTTGGGACGGGGGTCTGGGATGATTCGGAGCTCCTTGGGATGGGGGTCTGGGATGGTTCGGAGCTGAGTTGGAAGCGGCTCCTCCCCTGCCACGGCTGGCCTAGCGGTTCGAGATTACCCCCCGCAGGTCGCCCTGGACCGGGCGGGAGGCGTTCGGCTGGGGCCCGTGGCTGACCCTTTTGTTGTTTGGTCCCTGAGCATCGGCATCGATGCCTTGCGGAGGCACGTCGTGTCGGCGTGCAGAGGTAACAGCTTTTGCGGCTTTGGGCGCCATGTGAGCTCGGGTCGACAGGCGTGCCGACGGGGGCGGAGCTCGAGTCGGCGTCTACGAGGGTACCGTTGGAAGCGGGGCTCGGAATGGCATCTACGATAGGCAATTTCCCACAGACGGTGTCATCCTGATGCGGTTTGTTTTTGGGGAACGTGTGGATGCACCAGGCGTGAGTTCTTACTCGATTTGTATTGAAGGAGGAGACACCTATGCAGATGACCCTTGGCTGGACGAATGGTACCGAGGTAGGCGGTATTGAGGTGGAGGCTGATGCTCGGCTCGGATCTTCGAGGCTCGGATCCGAGAGTCTCGTGTACCTGCAGACGGTCTCGGAACACCGGGGTTGATCCCGGTGGCAGACCCTCGGACGATCTAGTCAGTCACTAAGGGAGAGTAACAGTAACTAGGGTTTGAGTGGGGAAAAGTTTGATTACCTAGAGAAGGAGTAGGGGTCTGGTATTTATAGAAGATGGCAATCGGGTCTGGACCCGTTTGGGGCTGGGTCTGGACCCGGTTACCCGTCTGGCTGAAGCGGTGGAAACCCGGGCGGTTTAGGGCTGACGTGGCAGACGCCCGGGCGGTTCCCGGGCTGACGTGGCAGTGGTCCGGGCGGTTTTCCAACGCTGACGTGGCGGATCTGGAGGATCAGGAGGTGCGCGCATCCTGAGGGGATCCTGTGGCCCAGGATAGGCCACGTTGTTCCTAACCCATATCAATTCATAAAGCTCTTTTCAATGAAAGATCAGGGGGATTTTACCCACCCCACAAGAAGTCATTAGATTGGGGGATAGTGATTGTCAACGCCCAAACATATATACTTTAGACATTAAGGTCAGCCTAAATTTCTTTACGCACATAAGCAAAATTGTTGGCCCAGTTTTAAGGGTTTGCTCTCGTATGTACTTAGTTTATAGTTGATAACTGGATATGACAATTTTATGACCAAATGAAAAACCGACTTTGGCCACAATTTCCTTAAGTGAGGACAGAGAGGGCTTGCTGTACAAAATGAATAGCTAGTTAGTATCTTTAGCAGGTAGGAAATCTAACTAAATCTATGACCAAACACTTATATTTGATAATCATGTCCTATCGAAAAAAGTTTGTGTGATGTTGTACTGAATTGAACATGTCTATGAGTCAGCATTTAGAAGTTATGATATTTGTAAGTTTTGGAAGACTTGTATCTGACTGTTTTGAGAGCATTTGGGCTACGCTGACACCAAAAATTTGGGGTAACAGTTTTGTTTGTCATTAGGTGAGCAATGAATCCTAGTTAGCCAATAGTTCATATTAGCTCTGCACAAGCTTAAGATTCAAAACCATGAAATCAATTAACAATTTAAAAATAACACTGTTAAGTAAGATGGGTTAAACCTGAGTGCACCAAATGAACATTCTGAGAATAACTCTGGAGTTGATCTGCAACAGGAAGAAAATAAAAAGTGGCTCGAGGCGTGGGTTTCACTTTCTTTAAGAAGCTATTTGGCCAATTCTGGAGATGGATCGTTGATCACCAAACACTTCTCCCGAGATACAACGAGCTTCTGTCTACAGTGCTGCCTAATGCTCCAATAGCAGCACGTACCAACTTGCACCACACTGAGTAAAAATTGCTCAACAATTTGGAGAATTCTTTTTTTAGAAGAGATCAAGAATTTGTTTTTCTCTTATCTGTTTCATCTATCTGACATAATCCATATATTTATATCCAAAATAAAAAAACATTTTTTTTTCTTCTTTCTTTCTGATTTAATGTCATAACAACCAGACCATAAAGTGCCACAAAATGGTTTTAATGATTTTACTGATCAAAAAACTGGCCAGTAAGAAAGGAAACGTTTTTATTCAAAAAAAAAAAAATGTTGTGTGTTTTTTTTCTTTTTTCAAGAGACCCCAAGATGTAGGAATTGAAAGTTTTGCCCTAAGGCTCGGCCCGGTCAAAGATATATAAATATATATATATATATATATATATATTTATTTTTTCCCTAAGGCCCGGCCCGGTCAAAGATATATATATATATATATATATATATATATATATATATATATATATATATATATATATATATATATATATATATATATATATATATATATATGGAAGTCTTTCGTTGTGCATCACCTATAGTGCACACGGTGTGTGCACTCGGCCTTCCCGCCTTCGTATCGACGATCCGAACCGTCCACATTGATCTACACATCTAAATTAGTGTAAATATGTAAAATCAAATCATTTAAAATTCATTTGCCCATCCATTAAAGTGTTACAAAATTGTTTGGCTGAAAATCATTGCTTTTTATAGTCACAAGATGGATGGGCAAATGAATTTCAAATGATTTGATTTTACATATTTAGACTAATTTAGATGTGTAGATCAATATGAACGGGTCAGATCGTCGATACGAAGGCGGGAAGGTTATATATATATATATATATATATATATATATATATATATATATATATATATATATATATATATTATGTGGAATGTAGGAATTGAACCCCGAATCTCATGTGAACTCAAAACTTTAACCGTTGGGCCATAAGACAATGTTGTCAACAAGAGAAGTGTTTTCAATGTATACTCAATTCCAACAATCCCCAACTTATATATTTAAAACACTGATATGAAAAGAGTGTTTTTTATTATATATATATATACTAGGTTTGCCCGTTGACACGTGCCTACGGCACGTCATCGGAAGGTGCACCTGGTTTGATTATATAAAATAGTTTTGGAGGTCCAGCAAATTAATTGAAGTAGTAAACATATTATATGAGGAAGTAGTATATCTACCTTTAAGCTCAATTATCGTCTTCCTGACCATTAGCTTGAACTTACCTAAAATGCATATAGTTTGTTAGAAACACTGCATAGAGTTTTTTTTAACTTTAGCATCAATTTTAGATACTTGTAATAGTTATGCAAGGACATTATCATATAGGTTTTATAGAGCTTACTCTAATTCCACAACCACTATGAGCATGTCTAAATACAATGGCAACGCAAGTGCAGGTATGAAGGTATCTACAATACCAATAATCTAAACATTTATTTTTTAAATTTTAAAGTTTTATTTCGAAAATTTCAAAAAAAAAATAAAAAAATTAATTTTTTTTAATTTTAAATTAATATTTTTAAATTTAAAAAAATT
Source organism: Hemerocallis citrina (assembly GCA_017893485.1). NCBI lineage: Eukaryota > Viridiplantae > Streptophyta > Magnoliopsida > Asparagales > Asphodelaceae > Hemerocallis > Hemerocallis citrina. The sequence goes on along the minus strand of CM030359.1, from coordinate 439,636,838 downwards.
AATATTTTGGAATTTTTTTTATAGGTTTTTGATTTTTTTGATTTTTTTTGAATTATTTTTAAAGTTTTTAATTTTTTAATTTTTTTTGGTTTTAATTTTTTTTTTAAAATTAAAATTTCTATTTTCTGTATTTTTTGAATAGAAGAGAGAGAGAGAAAAAGAGAGAGAGAAATAAAATAATTAAATAAATAAAGGAGTTGTTTTAGGTGGGGGATTTAAATTTAAATTTTGGGGGGGAACTTTTGGGGGGAAATATATTTTTTGAGGTTAGATCCAGGCCTTTGATTTTGGGGGGGGGGGGGGGGGGGGGGGGATTGAAGGAGAGCCACTTGATAGCTTTCTTTGTGTTTTATTTTATATACTAGGTTTGCCCGTTGACACGTGCCTACGACACGTCTTCAGAATGGTGCACGTCTTCAGAATTTTGATCATATAAAATAGTTTTGGAGGTCCACCAAATTAATTGAAGTAGCAAATATAGAGCAAAAAACATATTATATGACTTTTTTTATTGTTTTTGAATTATTTTTAATGCTATTAAAATTTTAATTTTTCAAAGTTTTTTAATATTTTAAAATTTTTAAAATTTGTATTTTCTTAAATTTTTGAATAGAAGAGGGAGAGAGAGAGAAATAAAAATTTAAATAAATATAGGAGTTGTTTTGGGTGGGAGATTTGAATTTGAGTTTTGGGGGGAACTTTTGGGGGGAAAATATGTTTTGTAAGGTTAGATCTGGGCCTTTAATTTTTGTGGGATTGAAGGAGAGCCACTTGATAGCTTTCTTTGGGTTTTATTATATAGATTTTTTGAATTATTTTTAATGTTTTTAAAATTTTAATTTTTCAAAGTTTTTTAATATTTTAAAATTTTTAAAATTTTTATTTTCTTAATTTTTTGAATAGAAGAGGGAGAGAGAAAAAAAATTAAATAAATATATGAGTTGTTTTGAGTGGGAGATTTGAATTTGAGTTTTGGGGGGAACTTTTGGGGGGGAAATATGTTTTATAAGATTAGATCTGGACCTTTAATTTTTGGGAGATTGAAGGAGAGCCACTTGATAGCTTTCTTTGTGTTTTATTATATATATATATATATATATATATCTATATAATAAAACACAAAGAAAGCTATCAGGTGGCTCACATTCAATATATCCCAAAATCAATGGACCAGATCTACTCTCACAAAACATATTTTCCCGCCCAAATTTCAAACTCCACAAATTCAAACCTACTCACACACTCTCTCTCTCTCTCCCAAAACACCCTCTTTCTCACTCCGTCTCTCTCTCTCTCCCCGCTCTGAAGAAGAAAAAGAAGACCAAGGAAAACCCCCAACCCTAATTCCAATCACTCAAACCCCAACCCACCGTCCTCGCGGCCCCCACCGGCCGCCACTTCCACCACCGCTACTCCCTCGGTCGCGAGCTCAACCGCGGCGCAACCCAAAATTTCAAACCCCCCCCTCTCTTATCTTCCGAGCTGTATCTCTCTCTCGCTCTCTCTCGACGCTGCCCTAAACCCTCCATCCATTAAAAATCGCAACTTTTGAACCAATTCGTTTCCTCTTCACTCGCGACCGAAGCAATGACCTCCAAAAAGTTTTCCGCAACTACGACCCCAACCTCCGCCCTCTTGAACGTGCCACCGAGTACACGAGGGCTCTCAATGCGGCAAAGTTGGAAAAGGTGGAGTCTTCTTCATTCCTTTTGTTCTGTACTTGAATTTGGGGTTATTTAGGGTTTAGGGTTTTGAGAAATTTGTGTTACTAGATATTTGCGAGGCCTTTCGTTGGAGCGATGGACGGGCATGTTGATGCGGTTTCGTGCATGGCGAAGAATCCGAATCATTTGAAAGGGATTTTTTCAGGGTCGATGGATGGAGGTATGCAAAGATTGCAACCTTTTGCATTGTTCATGGTTTAGTGAAATTCACCTTATAATAGTCATTTTAATTTTTGCTGTATGCATTTTAAATTTTTTAAATTTTTAATTTTTGGTTCTGAGGAACTGTTGATCTTTTAGATTTTGGTTCTGAAGAACTGTTGGTTTCAGATTATAGAGGGGCATGATGAGATGGAGAATGAGATTGCAAGCATGATGATGAGGGGCCGGCTCGGATCGAAGAATTGTTGAAGAATCTTCGAGTAAGTAATTGTTTAATTGATTTATAGTTGTTAGTGTTTTGCTTACCGTGAACAATATTGATAGCTTGGTGACAATCAGATGATCTGTTGAATCAACAATAGAGGTTCATAATGCAGTTTAGATTTGTTGTTACATCTGAAAAAAGGTGAAATGCACCAAAATGTTTTGGTGGCTGTAATACATTAAAGGGAGTTCTTCAAAATGTTTTAAAGTTTGGAAGAGTTTAAACTTATTTAGGTAACATAGTCTTTAGACTATTTTCAGAAGAGTTGATTATTGTTGAAGGAGTATAATTTCTGTTCCATATATGATATATGATATGTATCTCAAAAGAACATGCCTCAGTTTAGTTTGATGAATTGATCGGTATCCTACTTTGACCAAGCCAAGGATTAACTAGAGTAGAAACATTTTGGTTGATGAAGATTTAACACTAGCAGTTGAGTTCTCAACACCACAAATAATTATTTAAACACTATTTCTCATTTGAAATTTTAACTGTATCCCATGGAAACTTAGAGCAGCAGTTTTGTTTTAGTTTTGTGTAGTTTGTTTGATTGAAATAATGTGGAGGTAGGAGGGGTAGGCTTTTAGAGTTGTAGATCAACATTAGCATGTAGTAGCATAGACATGTATCCAACACGATAGGTAACAAACTTTTATATTGTCAGTACGTGAGTTCGATACAATCATACAAGTAACTTTCAATTACAAATGTCTGCGCTGCATTTGTAATTAAAAGTTACAAATGGCAACTTTAGATAACAACAAATTCAAAAATAACAATATTTTACAAATGTCTGCGCTGTATTGTTGGAATTTGCTTCAATTCGGATTGCATTTTTTATCTTTTGCCTTCTGGGTTTCATTAAAGGACAATATTTTAGTTTAGTTAATTCCTAATTTCATATTGTGAATTCTCAAAAATTGCATCTTTTCCTAGATTTGGGGTTTTTTGTTGTAATGGATGTTGTTTTGATCTTTTTCTCTCTATGCCTTTCGTTGGTATTTGTATTCAGGGCAACTGGAAAGAGTGGGATTTGAGCACAGTATTCCGGCTGTTCGTGGTAGCTATTTGGAGAGCTCTTTATTTTCGGTTCTCAAATTTTGGATTGTGAGTTTCTCTTTTTGCTCCTTTTGTTAATTGATTTCTTCAACTTTCGCTTAGGTTGATTTCCTCTTACTTCTTAGTTAATTGGGCGATTCATGTAGTTAGTTGAATCTACATGAATGGATCATCATAAACATTGCTAATGTAATTTCATTATCACTCTCTATTCAAAATCTGAAATTTTCTATTATGATCAAATGCAAGGTGAATCTTGGGAGCGGGAGTTGTTCTTTCATTTGACGAAAAAGCGCAACAAGCTGTGAGTGCCCCTCATTTTCAACTTTTTTTTGTTGTTAAATCATGTTGTTTATTAGTATGACCTAATCAACCAAATAATGTAAAGTAGATGCAGCAAGAAGATGTTTGGGATCTGGAGAAGAAGATCAAGGGCGCACATTTCAACTTCAGTGGCTCTCCTTAAAGCAAAAATGTGATTGTTCACATGGCTTATGTGAGTCGTGTAACTGGAATTGATCCCATGCATCAGAAAGGTATAGGCCACCTCATATTTGTTTATATTTTTAGTCAAGAATTTATTTCTCTCATGTGTGTGTGAAAACCCAACTAGAATATTGAAAATTTATGAGTTCACTATAGAAAAAAACTGTATCAAAGAGTATAATAATTTAAAATATTTAGAGCATGGCTAAAGCTCTAAGAGGTATGACGTAGGTTTTTAGAGTTGTACTGGGGATTTAGTGGCATTCCAAGAATGCATACCCGTATAGATAGAGTCCTTGAAGCATTACAAGCTTCACTTGAGAGAATTAATTGGTCAAACAGAAGCACAGAAAATCATCAACAATTCCATGGTTGTAATCAGTGCTGGTACTAATGATTTTTTCCAAAATTACTTTTTTTACCCAAACAGATTGAAGCAATTCACAGAGTGCGGCTCTGTGATGAAATGAAAATCTGTAATGGAGAAATATATAAACGTTCAATACTTTCGTAACTGTTTTATACACACTCTTCTTGGATCATTTAAGTTGATGAGCGTTTACCATTTCTGAAGGTAAGTGGCAAAGTAGCTAAATTAAACGGAACCCATTGTGTTTTATTTAGGAAGAGTGAGAAAACATTTTTTGATATTATGAGTAATCTGAAGAGGAATTCATGGATAATGCTCTCTGCAGGCATTCAAGCATTTGAAATCATGGCAATTGCAGCTGTTGCCTGTTGGAAACAATCTCATAACCTATGTATTCAATGAGATGCACTTCCCTCTGTCAAAAGCAGCAAACATAGTGACCAATTTTGTAGGGACTATCTTCCTCATATCCCTTCTAGGTGGCTTCCTCTCTGATTCCTATCTTGGCAGTTTCTGGACTATGCTCATCTTTGGCTTTGTCGAACTATCTGTAAGTCTTTACTGTCTTAAATTGTATCCCTTTCAATTGAAAGCACTTAAGCATCTTTGAGCATCTTCCAAATTCACCTTAAAGTAGCTGTAGGATAATGGCTCGATTCTGGTATTTGGTATCTGCAGTGTTCGAAAGTTTCAGTATATCAGTCGACTGGGTTGGAGGATTAGGCGACTGTCCAGAGAGTTTTCGAAGACTGAGTATAACAGCAGCAGCAGTCGACTGTATGTGGGAATCAGTCGACCGTCCCGAAGGAATCAGTCGACTGGTACGAAGACCAGTCGACTGTCGGCGTGTTTTTGATCCAGATTCGGCCCAATTCGAAAAGGCCCAATAGTTTCCCTATAAATACACCCGTTAGGGTTTTGTAAATTGTAACACCTTATTCGGATTTTGCAGCCGTCATCCCTTTGTAAGGCTTTGTTTGCCCATTGGAGATCATAGTAAAGAAACCCCAACCGCCCCTTGTGGATGTAGGCATCGTTTTGCCGAACCACGTAAATCTTGTGTTCTTGTGTTGCTTGCTTTTCTGTGATTTCTTTCGCTGGTTCTCTCTTTGATTCCGCATTAGTTAGTTTGACTTGTATTCGCGCACAACAGTAGCATTACTTGAGTTTACAGTATTCCAGTTCACAAAGATATATCTTTTTGTTCTTTAGTACTACTAGAGAGTTAGAGAGTTGGAGGTGTGGTTTTTGCGTTCAATTTTTTTTATGGTTGGGCTAGAAAAGGAATACAAAATATACACGTACAGTTCACATATATGCCATATGATCTACTTTAAGTAGATCTATAGATGAAACTAAATAGAGATTATCCTATTTCTCCCTCATTTTCGATCGGCACTGTAATCATGACTGACTCTCAACATTGAACCAAATATTTAGTTCTTCATTTCATCTTTAAGGATTCTTAAACTAAACACAGATTCTTAAACTAAACACAGGTTGAACTGGTTTAGTTTGGTAGATCCTTTCTTACCACAACAACCTTCTTATACTCATTGCTCCATCACATCTGTTCTTTGTTTTCACAATTGTATATACAATTTGGCATGCCTTTCTCTTAGTCTGGTCTGTCATATGGATTATCAAAATTTACAAGGGGATTGGTTTGTTAGTTATAACTTAAAGGTTGAACTGTGACAAAATAAGATAAATCTTAAGCGGTGGTGACATTGGGTTTACACATGTATACATACACCACCACTGTGGCCCACATGCACCTAGGTGAATAGCAGTTGTGGGTTCATATGCTTTTCATCCATAATATTACGACACATCTGCACCTAAATAATTGTGATCTGTGGATCCCCATGCATAAATTGCTAGATATATTGAGTATGTTGGAGATATTTGTGACAGGATGAGCAGAATGGTGTGTCTAGAATGGAGTGTCTGTTAGTAAGTTACAGCTTGCTTATGCAAAGGATTAAGGGAGTCAGCCCAATTTTGAAAACCAACATTGTTGAGTTTTAGCAATATTTAATGAAGTATTTCTAAATTTTATTATTTAGCAGCAATTTATTGGTTATGGTTATTATTGGACAAACTTCACATCAGATTATCAATTTTCTTCACTTACTGGTGAATAATAAGTTCGGTGGATACACTCTTATGCTGATAGAGATCTAAGAAAGATTTAGTAAGTGAAGTTGAGAATGCAAGCATCCCATGACCCAATAGGCCTCCAAACAGTAGGACAATTTTTTGAGATAATAGAAATCATAAGTACCCAAATTCAGACATTTTACTAATACTAAGATTGTGCCAATTGAACAACAATGTTAGCGGCATGTCTATCTGCTGAGAACCTGAGGATGACTCTTTTGCATTCTTCTTCAAAACATACCTCAAATCCTATTTTAAGCTGCCCCACACTTATCTGTAAATCAAACCTGTGCACCAAGACCGATAGTAGGCTTGAAACAAAGTCAAAAAACCAACAAAGAAGACAAACAAAGGAATGAATAAATTTCTCGAAGGAACAAGCACTAAAATGATCATTACCCAAAAATTTATGCAATCTGTCTCATTTATTTTGTTTTGTTTTGTTTCTTTTTGGTTTCTGAGACTTCCATGTTCAGGGTTAAGTATTGATTTGAGTCAGTCTGCCATAGCGTCAACATGGTTCATATCTCAAGAATAAAGAGGGAACAGTAGAACCTTTATGGATATAACTTTTAAAATAAGATAAAACAGGAGGTTTGGAAAAGGTTTGGCATATCATGAGACTGAGGAAGTCTATTTCTAACTGTCTTGGCAATGTGTGAATCTATACGATCTCCATTGCCCTTTCAGATTCTTATAATCATAGCTGCCATAGTTAGCGGTGTTTCCCTGTAATAAAATATGGTTAGCAAGTGGACAACAAAATATTAAACATAACAAATATTAAACATGAAACCAACTAACATGCATTAAAATAACTTAGAAATGCAGTTTGCCATTAATTGCCGCTAATTTAATGCTTTTTCTTTTTTCCCAAATTGTCAACTACACTCAGAACCGTTATATTCATAATGACAGTTTAACTTTTGGTAGGGTGATGAAGAACATGTTGGTTTCAAACCATTGAGTTAAAAAGCATTGTCCTGTTTGAAAGGTAATGGTTTCAAAACTCTTACTATTGTTTTAAAACTCTCATTGTTTTAATTGATTGTTGTAAACTCTCACTATTTGTTTCAAAACTCTTACTTTTTTTAGGTTCACCGTTTGGTCCCATTTTTGAAGACTTGAAGCATTGTGTTTTCCTACAACCCTGTATTTTTTTTTTTTGTCATTCGGTTAGTTGGTGTATATGTAATAGTTGTAATAGTTGTAATATTTTTTTGTCATTTTTGGAGATGATGTAAGTATCTGTATATAATGATGATATAATATAGTTATGTTAATATCCGTACCCGCAAAGTTGTGGAGTATTGGGTTCTGTGTTTGGTTTTTGAAAGGTTTTTCAAAAAAATCATTACGTTTTCAACCAAAATTTTGGTTTTTATTTTGTATCTTGCATTATATTATGATTTTTTTCCCCCAGAGCCGTATATATATGATGCCTGTGTGATGTTGCTTGGTTTGGCCTGGAGAGGATTGATATTTATTGCCTGTGATATTATATTTTTAATTGTTAGCAGAATTCCGTAAGGAATTGCTGTAAAAGGGCTAATATTTTAGGGGAGGCTCTGTCAAAATTTTTACTAAATTTCCTAAAATCTATTATGTTTTTAAATGATATCTTGGTTTTTATTTTGTATCTTTAGTCATATGAAGATTATTCCCCCCAAGGCCCTATATATATGATGCAGGTGTGATGCTGCTTGAATTGGCCTGGGGAGGATTCATATTTACTACCTGTGATGTTAATTTTTTAATTGTGAGCAGATTTCGTAAGGAATTCCTCTAAAATGGGTAATATTTGAAGGGAAATTCTGTCAAATTTTTTGCTACAATCCTAAAAATATATTGCGTTTTCAAACAAAATCTTGGTTTTTATTTGGTATCTTGACTAATAGGAAAATTTTAGAGGAGACTATTTTATATCTTGCCTAAATTTTAGAGCAAACGAAATCTATTACGTCAAAGTTAATATTAACTGCCTGTAAAATTTTAGAAGAGATTGTCGAAATTTTTACTAAACAACTTAATTAATTAATCATTCTTCGCGATGACGTGCCGTAAAGGTGATTGTATTATAAAACAATTAGGAAACAATAAAATTTCAAAGGAAGACTGCATAGAGAAGATGATTGTATTATAAAGGTGGTTGTATTTGTTTACACTCATAAATTTCTTTTTCCTATCATGATGCATATTTTCAATGGATGTGCTCACATTTCATGAAAAATAGCTAGGTTTTTGGAGAATTACATAAGTCAATATTGAGAAATTTAAGAGCAATAAAGATGAAATAACTAAAAAACTGAAACAATTTAACGAATAATTGTTAAAGAGGTATAGTGAATGACTTTTGATCTTAGCATGTATAATGCATAAATTTATATGTAGTTCACACAACCAAATAACTCCAAATAAATTTATATGCAGTTCCGAATACGTGCCGTAGGCACGTGCCCACGGGCATACCTAGTATATATATATATATTATTATTATTATTATTTTATTATATATTTTTAAGTATAGAACCATGCATAAGTAAGGTGTCCGAAGACTTGAACCTTACATAGTGGAAAATCCCCAAAATGCAAGAATAATGAGTGATCATAAGTCTTGAACTCAATACCTGTTTTTACATAGTGATGGAAAACCACACTTGATTCTACCAGGTGCAAGTTCTTAAATGCCAGCACATTCCGGCCTTGTGCTTATCCTAGTATAGGTGAATGTTTTAGAGAATCAGCCTCATTCTCATAGAAGCGGCCACACTTCACAATCACCCCGTTGAGTTTATCAAGAGTACTCTTGTAGCTACGCACTCTGTTCATTCAAAGATATAAAGCTCATTAAGCACCAAGCTCATCCTTACTAATGCTACAAGTCATCATGCACATACACATAAGATGGACTAAGGAGTGGTAAACTCATGGGTTGCATGATTCCAATCACAGTATGACTTGTTTTTCCCATTGAACCTATGTCTTGGGATCTCCAGTTGTATAGGTTGAGTTCTCACCAATTGTGATCCTAAATGTGCTTCAGTCCCATCCTTATCGATGTGTTCCAAACTTTGTCTCGAGACAATCCTTTCGTCAAAGGATCTGCAAATTACTTTCTGATCTCATAAAATTCACAGTAACAGCACCAGACGCGAGGAGCTCTTTCACTGTACTATGCTAAAACCGACGTGAACAAACACAACTACAACCGACGCGAACAAAAAGGCAAGAGTAACCCATATTTCAATGCCAACAAACTCATAGCATCAATTGATCTGTAGTACAAGAACAATGGGGGCCCAGCTTGTTGGGTTTCTTGAACTTCATACGCCTGATTTTTTGTTGTATATTTTGTTAAATTCTTTTTAATGAAATTGGGGGGGGGGGGGGGGGGGGGGGTTCATGATGAGGACATTGGTTCGAGACGATTCGGGCAATTCTAAGCGTAAACATCCTCTAGAATGGTTGTTCCATTAGCTTATATTTTATTTAAGAACTCATACTTGTTTTTGGTAATTATAGTCATATATAGAAGTCTATGCATTAGAATATTTTGGAGATTTGTATTGAGATTTATTTTGAGCCTATATATAGGCCTCTAGATTAATGAAATAAAGATGCTTTTGATTGATTAAAATTATTGTGATTGGGTTTTGGTCTTCATCCATCTTTTTGTGTGAGACAATTGAGAGAAGATTAGGGTTTGTGAGAAACTCTAAAACTACAATACAAATCCCAATCCCTAATACCATCTCTCTCCCTAGTCGCCACCTCTCTTCTCCTTCTTCTCCAATCCGCCGCCACTTCAAGAAACCCAAACCTGACCCTTCATCTTCTTCTTGTTCTCTGCCTCACTCCGACGCACCCGAACCCTACCTCCCTCATCACCGCTGCACCCCTCTCGTTCCTCAAAACCCTTTGACCGTCAGCACCTCCAAATCACCCCACTGCCTTGTTGCATCCCCCGACTACCACCATTGACTGCCCTCGCTCCTCGCCGCCTCCCTCTCACCTCCCACCACCAGCCGACCACACCCACCAGTTCCACCACCACTGCCGAAATCCTCCACTCCAAATCCCCAAATCCACTCAAAATCTGAAAACCTAATTTCCCCAATTTCCAACTCAAAATCTGAAAACCTAATTTCCTCAATTTCCAACTCAAAATCCTAAATATTTACGGAGTAAAGTGCTATTGATTGCAACTTTTGATTGGGTGTTAGTTGTTGTTGGGTGTTGGGTAAGATTCAGATTCAGCAGCTTCTTCCTCTCCATCTGTGGCAACAGCTCGTTTATCGAACTCGGTAACTTCTTTATGCTTCTCAAATATTTGTGATACTGCTTTATCATCTCTAGATTGTTATCTGAATTTTTTGTCATCCACAAATAACAAGCGTGTGTGTTTCTACTAGCCAATTAGAGTATAAATCTTTATTGAATATGTTACTGGCTAAGAACGCGTAAGTATAATTGATTATTGTTAAGTTTGACTCTTGAATTGGGACTGCGAACGTATTCAATTGCTTGAAACCCATCAAACCAGTTATTAATTTAAATTTCTAACTTACTCCGCATTACATGTTGGTAAACTTAATCTTTTAATATTATTGAAAATTCTCTATTTAGGGTTAAGTTTACATCATTTTTGGTATCAGAGCGAAGGTTTAAAAAAAACATAGTTCTTGCATCATTTAGCTATAGTTTTTGCATTCATTTAGGAATTATTTGCATTCAACACTTTTATTTCATTAAAAAAACTAGGTGCATTCAGGACACGTTTCCCAAAATTTCAGCAAGCACACGTCCCCACGACCCCTAGTTTTTCACCGTTGGTGAATGCGTCTTCATAGCACCATCACGAATCCCAAAGAGCCTTTCTTATCCCTCTCAAACTACCCAATCAGAAATCCTAGAAATCAGTGAGCCCCTTCTCGAGCTGAAATGGATAACTCTAACATTTCCACTACCCTAGCTGCCATTCAAGCAACTTTTGTCAATATCTATCAGAAGCTTGAGCAAGTGAAATTGAACCAAAATGTTGCCCCTCAGCTTCATCGTCAGATCCCTCAAGGAAATGATGATCGTGACGGCCGACGTCAAGATCATGGCCCTGATGAACAATACAAGAAGAACGTTAAGGATGACGTTCCCCCCTTTGAAGACCGTATGGAACCCCAAGCTTATCTCGATTGGATCCGTACCATGGTACACTACTTCGTGTGGTTTGACATGAGCGAAGCCCTGAAGGTTAAATTTGTCACGATGAAATTGACTGTTAAAGCTCAACAACATTGAACCAATCTTGAACACGCCCGCAGAGGACGAGGCATGACACCCATATCCACTTGGGAGGCCATGATAGAGAAGCTCACTGAGAGATATGTGCCCCTATCATTCCACAACCGAATGCTTGATTCATGGAATTAACTCTATCAGGGAAGAAAATCCACCTAAGAGAATGTGGATAAGTTCGATGACTTCCTCATTCCGTGCATTGCTTTAGGAAAAGAGAGCGAAGAACAAACCCTCTCTAGGTTCAGAGCTGGACTACGAGCCGATCTTAAGAACGAGTTAATTAATAGAAATGTGGACTCATTGGCAGCGACTTATGCCCTTGTCCTCGATATGGATTTCCTTAAAGCAAGTTCTCACTACAAGTCCAGCGATTCAAGAGATCATTCCTCTAGAAAGACCTCCACTAATCCATTTAGGTCTAAGCCCTCATCTTCTCAGTATCCCGACAAATCTTACCCCAGCAAGCCTAATTTAAATTCATATCCACCTAGAAATGACAACAAGGGTAAGAACACTGAAAGAGACTACTCTAAGATTAATCTACTCACTAAGTGCTATTAATGCAAGGGATACGGCCATATTGCTAGAAACTGTCCCAGCCCCAGTAGGATCAATATAGTAGAGGGTGCCGCTGTTATCGCTGATGATTCTAACAATGAGTTTTCCTATGAACCTAATGAAAGCGATGACTTCGGCGAAGAAGAGGCTGACCAGTATATCTACTGTATTCGGTCGATCCAATCACCTTCTTCAAATGTAGTCAGATTTGCTTTGTCCCAACCAAAAGAAGAAGATGATTGGAAGCACACTGCTATATTTCACACATTCATAATAATAGGTGGCAAAAACTGTAAGGTGATTGTTAACAGTGAGAGCTGCGTCAATGCTGTTGCTTCAGTGGTCCTAGCCAAGATTGGACTTAAAGCTGAACCCCATCCACACCCACACAAAGTATCTTGGATTGATGCGACAGCCCTCCAAGTAACACAATGATGTTTGATCCTTGTAGATTTCAAAGCCTACAAGGAGCAAATTTGGTGTGATGTGCTCAAAATGGATGTGGGTCAAGTAATTTTAGAGAGATATTGGTTATACGACCACGATTTGACAATATATGGTCGATCCAACCAGTGTGTGTTTCAACATGACGAATTAAAGATAAATCTCATACCTGTGAAACCACAAACTAATCTATTTGTGAAAGCTCCAACTCCCTCAAGAAATGGCAAGGAAGTAGCGTATATGGGTGAAAATGAACTCACGAAAGAGACTGACAAAGGGACAACCATTCTTCCTCTTACAGCGAGAGAAATCTCTAACGAGCCTAAGTCACCCATCCCTTATTAAGTTACTCCTGTCCTTCAGGAATTTGCAGATATTTTCCATGCTGACCTCCCCAACTAGTTGCCCCTGCTACGTGACATCCACCATGCTATTGATCTGGTTCCAGGAGCGAGTCTTCCAAACTTACCACACTATCGGATGAATCTGACAGAACATGCTGAGTTGAAAAGGAAAGTTGATGAGTTATTAGCAAAGGGTTTCATCCGAAAAGGCTTAAGTCCTTGCGCAGTCCATGCTCTATTGACGCCAAATAAAGATGGAACCTGACATATGTGTGTGGACAGTCGTGCCATAAACAAAATCATGGTGAAATACCATTTTCCTATTCCCCGATTAGATGACATGTTGGATATGATGTCCGGTGCCACAATCCTTTTCAAGATTGACCATAAGAGTGGTTACCACCAAATACGTGTCCATCCTAGTGATGAATGGAAGACCGCATTCAAGACGAAGGATGACCTGTACGAATAGATGGTCATGCCGTTTGAAATGACTAATGCCCCCAACACATTTATGAGAATCATGATGCAAGTACTCCGTTCCTTGATGGGCAAGTTCCTTGTGGTGTACTTTGATAATATTCTCATTTATAGCTAATCCGTTAGGCAACATCTTGACCATTTAAGACAGGTCTGCGGTATTTTGAGGAAAGAACAGCTTTATGTTAATCCTACCAAATTTACCTTCCTCTCCGACCAGACTATCTTTCAGAAATTTATTGTTTCTGCCAGAGTAGTATCCGCTGTTTTTTTAAGATAAAGGAGTATTCGCTGTCCCAAAAAAGATACGAGCTATTACTAAGTGGCTCACCCCGCAACATTCATGATGTGCAGAGTTTTCATTGTCTTGCCACCTTCGTCGGTTTGTGCAAGAATTTAACACAATCATGGCTTCGATAACTGACCGTTTGAAGAAATGTGAGTTTGTCTGGTCGAAAGCAGCTACGAAAGCCTTCGAAGAGATCAAGAAAAGAATGACTTAGACACTTGTCATGAGGTTGCCTAATTTTACTGAAGTCTTTGAAGTAACGTGCGATGCTTCTGGTATTGGTATAGGTGGAGTCATCGGTCAAGAGAGTCATCCTGTTGCTTATTTCAGCGAAAAACTGAATGAAGCTAAACAAAAATACTCCACTTATGACAAGGAATTCTATATGGTAATTTAGTCACTTCGCTATTGGCGACATTACCTCCTGCCGCCAGAATTTGTCATTTTCTCAAACCATGAGGCCTTAAGATTCTTTAACTCTCAACAAATGTTGAACCGAGACATGCTAGAAGGGTAGAGTTCCTACAAGAATATTCGTATACCATTAGACATACAAAAGGGATTGATAATAAGGTCGCAGATGCGCTAAGTCGTTGTCACATGATCTTATCTACACTGCGCACCGAAATTATTGGTTTTGAAAGATTAAAATATGAGTATTCCTCCTGCCCAGATTTTCATGAGATCTACATCTCTTTGAAGGATGACATCACTCGGGTGATAGATGATTATTTCCTGAAAAATGATTATCTCTTCTATCGCTCCAAACTGTGCATTCCTAGTACATCATTATGAGAGTATCTTGTCTGGAAATCACACGCTGGTGGCCTTGCTGGACACTTTGGGCATAGCAAGAACATTGGTGTGTGGAACATAGCTTTTACTGGCCTAAACTAAAGAAAGATGTTGCGAGACTTGTTAACAAGTATCATATTTGTCAACTAGCCAAACAACAAAAACAGAACATAGACATGTATACTCAATTACCTGTTCTCAGCCACCCTTGGAAAGATGTCGGTATGGATTTCGTGCTAGGCTTACCAAAAACACAAAAGAAACATGATTCCATTCTTGTCATCATGACCCACTTCCTCCCATGTTCAAAAACTTTCGATGCATCTCGTGTAGCTCAAACCTTCTTCGATAATATTGTGAAGCTACATGGGTTTCAAAAAACTATTGTGTCCGATATGGATGTGAAATTCACGAGTTACTTTTGGAAGACCCTATGGCACAAGATGGGCACGAAATTGAAATTCTCTTCAACCGTCCACCCACAGACTGATGGACAAACAGAGGTTGTCAATCGGAGTCTTGGCAATCTCTTGCGTACTCTTGTGGGAGAGAACTTGGGAACTTGGGACTTGAAATTGACTGTTGCTAAATTTACCTACAACACATCTAAGAATAGAACCACCAGTATGAGTACACATGAAGTTGGGCATGGTTATCATCCTAGGCAACCCATAGATCTTGTCCCTATGTTAGAACATCATAGAGTTCTCAGAGTCTGCATCTACATTTGCATCCCGCATTTATGACTTACATAGAGAAATTTCTAAGAAAATTAATGAGAATAATTTTAACTACAAGTTAAGGGCAAACATGAGAAGGAAATTTAAAACTTTTGATGTGGGTGACGAAGTGATGGTTCGGATTCGTCCAGAACGGTTTCCAGCTAGATCCGTTAAGAAATTGAATGCACGCACTACAGGCCCATTTAAAATTCTGTATAAAATCAATGATAATGCATATGTCGTTGACCTTCCTGAAGGTTTTGACATAAGTAAGAATTTCAAT
This sequence comes from Hemerocallis citrina, assembly GCA_017893485.1. Lineage (NCBI taxonomy): Eukaryota > Viridiplantae > Streptophyta > Magnoliopsida > Asparagales > Asphodelaceae > Hemerocallis > Hemerocallis citrina. The sequence continues at coordinate 439,621,396 of CM030359.1, read as the reverse complement.
ATTGAGGATCTAGTACCTTATAAAGGCCCATAATTTAACCATAAAAATCCTCTTATAGATGAGCCTACCCTTCAGCCCAATGGTGAGATTCCCACATTTCCCCCTCTACCTGATACTACTTACCCACCTACAAAGAAATTGGATAATATTTTAGATAATCAGATAATCTCTACTAGAGATTGTGGTATTCATAGGTATTTGGTAAGATGGAAAAACAAGCTGGAGTCGGAGGATACTTGGATAGATCATGAAGAGCTCCAGTACTTGGATCTAGACCTTTTGGAGCACTATGACAGGATAACTGGTTTTGACTCGACTGGGTCGAGCCATCTCCCACCCGGAGAGAATGATGAGGACATCGACGATTCAGGCATTTCTATAGGCGCAGACATCGTCTAGGATGGCTGTTCCATTAGCTTAGTATTTTATTTCAGTATCCATATTTATTTTTGACAATTATAGCCATATGTAGTAGTTTTACGATTTGCACAATTTATTTTATGTATTAGAATATTTTGAAGATTTGTATTGAGATTTGTTTTGAGCCTACATATAGGACTCTAGATTAATGAAATAAAGATGCTTTTGATTGATTAAAATTATTGTGACCGAGCCTCTTCATCTTTTTTTTGTGAGACAATTGAGAGAAGATTAGGGTTTGTGAAAAACTCTAAAACTACAACCAAATTCAATACAAATTCCAAACCCTAATCCCCAGTTTTACAGCCGCCACTTCCCCTTCTCTCTTTCCTTCTACTTTTTCCTCTCTCCTTGTTCTCAGCCGAACCCATTTCCCCCTTCTTCTTGAACCCATCAGCCGATCCCTTACACACCCGCAAGCCAAGCAACCGACTACCCTCCATCCCGCGCCCCCACCAACCACCTAATAACCCCACCTCCTCCCTTCCATACACCTTGCTTCCCCCTTCACCGCAAATCATCTCGCATCCCCCCTTGACCACGCCGCTTCCCCACCGTCGCCATGCCTTCGCCGCTCACCACCCTCGAACACCTAGCCGTCGGCCTTCACGCTGCCGATTCCCCTTGCTGATTGATCCTGCACCCCACCACCGACGCCATCCACCCTGACGACTCCTCCTTGCCCGCCGCCTCTACCACCATCTGCAGCTACTGCCTCCTGTCCAACAGCCCAACAACAATGCCTCCTCTTCGCTGGCTGTAGTGCTGGCTTGCCACTGCAGCCACCCCGAGCACCAATGCAACTTTCTTCGAACCCGATAATCTTTTTCCACTCCACCATTTATTTGTGATACTATCTATCATTTCTAGAATATTATTTGATTTATCTGTCGTCCACAAATATTGAGAGTGTGTGCTTCTACCTGCTAATTAGAGTACAAATTATTATTGCATTTCTTACATGCTAAGAACGATTAAATATAATTGTTGATTGTTAGACGTTGTCACGCCCCGCTTCCCAGAATACGGGAACACATGCACGTAACTGAGGCCCAACGAATGATGCGATTACACCATTCATAAGCTGTACAGTTAACTCAACAACAAGACAACCATATCAACCACGCAAGCATGTAGAATCACAATAGGATAACAAAATTACATGATATAATACATGACATAATACATGACATAACCAACAACTGGAAAATATAAAGTAGTTACGGGTCAAACACGCCCGAATTACAATAAAGAGTACATAAATAAAACAAGAACTAAAGCAACATGAAAATAAACAAGACTAAAACACTTGTTCGGCAACTTCTTCGGGTAATTCTCCATCTGGGCCTGCAAGTATATTATTACAAAAAGAAGAAACAATGAGGTACTCGTTAATGCAAGTCACGGGCCGCAAGTGGTACAAGCTAATGGGACAATTATAAAACGAAATAAAAACATGGAAAGAGCAAAGAATCAAGAATCATATAATCAAAGGTTTACAACATGCAAACAGAATCATGAATAAGACATCATGGAACAAGTGACATGCATGTAAACAAGTAAATAAATCCATAGGAACATGTACATGTAAATGAGCAAGCAAGCAACGAGTCAACATGTAACCCCTATTTCCGTAAATTTATATTTTCAAGTATTTTCCCGTATTTAAATTAAACTATTCTTTTTAAATTTAATATGATATTCAAACTATTTTTGTGAAGCCCAATATTTGTTTATTCAACTATTTTAATGTTTGAAATATTTTGGAATCCATTTTTTATTATAAGTCCAGTAATTTGAATTAAACCCAATAGTCTAATTATTGATTTGAGCCCAAGGACCAGGCCCACCTCCTATTGGGTATTGATTCGCTAACCCAAACCCAAACCCCATTGCTGACCAGATCCTACAATTAATCCCTAAACTTCTCCCGTAACCCCCCAATTAATATTCCTACTAATCTGCATTCCAATCTGTTATTGACTCCGTAACCCTCTCCCCTACAATCACTCTATTCCTTTTATTATATTTTAATATATCTCTCTCTCTTCCTTCTCTAATTAAAAACAAACCAAAAACAAAACCAAAACAAACAAAACAAAACCCAAAGCCACACAGCTCATCCTCCTCCTTCCTCCCGCTCACCCCATTATCGAAACCCAAACCGCAACTCCATCTTCTCCCTTGCGCCCCTCCACTGCATCCCCTGCACTCCACCGTCCTCCGCTCCTCGTCCTCGCCTCTCGCCCTCGCCAACCACCACTGCCATCACCATCCGCCATTGCCCGACTCCCGAACCCAATCCACCGTCATCCCCTTCATCGAACCCAACTCCCAAACCCACTTCGCCTCTGCCTATCGACCTCCACTCCAACACCACACCCATCGACTCCCTCTCCTCGTCAACCCCACCACCGTCGTCATCGCCGAGCCCACTTCATCTTCTTCCTCCTACTCCTTCACCATTACCCAACCACTGTCCTCTTCAACCTCACACCCTCCATCCACTCATCGCCTCGTCGTCGCCTCCTCAATCGCGATCCCCCGTTGCATCTCCAACACCCCCATTCTCCTCCTCCTCTGTTTTGAACTCACGAACAGAGCAACGGAAAATCCCCATCGCTGTCGATGCCCCTCGACGACAGCGCCGTCACAGTCGTCGTCGCCTCTACTGTCGCAGTCACGCCGTCGCGTTGCCGTCGAAGACCCAGCGCCGTTGCCGATCTCTCTCTCGTTCTCTGTTTCGACGAAGAAAAGAAAGAAGACGAAGGCAGCAGTTGAGCGGGATCTGATCTCGGCCACTGGATCGCATCAAGATCTGTGCCACTTAGATCTGATCCGATCTGTGTTCGCTGTTTTGCCACAGCAGATCCGAGTCGCTGTTCTGTGTTCGGCCAAGATCTGGTATGCGGGAGAGTTCCTATTGGTCTGTTTCGGTGTTCCGTGTGTTGGCGCAGCGAATCTCCGATCGCTGTTTGCTGTTCGGGCCGATCCTGTGTGAAGTTTTTGCTGAGTTGCTGGTTTGTTTGCTTGGATCCTCTTGCACGTACTTCGCACATAATTTTCGGAGTTCGCCGGATTATTCTCTTTCGGAATCGTCAAAAAGACAAGTATCTCTTGTACAAATTTATTTGTTCTAGTACAAGCCATTTGTAAAATACCGCAAGTATATTATTTTTTACTCCAATTCGCATTCATAAGTTGAATTGATACCCGTTCCTATACCTAACCCGGCGATCCTATATTCACATATGATCGTGAATATTTTGTTACCCTAAGCATGACACGAACACAAACAAATACAAGCATATGGACTTTTAGGGATTATATATGTTAGTGTGAATAATTCTTTTTTTCATGATAGTGATTTGAATGTTGTTTTAATGTTTTCTTAAAATCTTGTTTAAGTTTTATATATGTAATCAGTTACCTCATACTGGCAAAGTTATTTATATGACCCTAATATATTATGGACCCATATATGTAATAATAATTTAGACCCATATATGTAATAATGAATTAGACCCAAATATGACATCAAAATTACAGGTTTCACATCTCATGACTGAAGAACATAATTTCATACACAATTTCTAGATGTTTCCTGTCCATATCCTGACATCGTTCTCATTGCATTAGGATTGTGTTAACAAAATTAATAAGAGTAATAAGCCGGGGTTTAAGGGAAAGATTTAAGTAGTGGGCAATATAGAAGAGCGTACTCGGACGGGAGCTCGTGGTTTCCCGATGCAAGTTGCAATTACAAGTTGCAAGATTACGAATTACAAGTTTACATGTTCACGTTACAAGTTTACACTCTACATGTTCCACATTAAAAGTTTGCACGTATCTCGATACAATATTGAATGTACATGTTTTCCCGAGTACGTGACCTTCAAAACCCACCACTAAATCTAAACGAAATTGTATTGACTGTAGCAACCATGTAGTAAAAGGATGGATGCATGAAGTGCTACCTAGATAGAATCAAACATTAGACATAAGATTAACACATGCATTTGCATGATCCAACTATATGTTACATGTTCATGTTGACTCGATACTTGTTTGTTTGATTACTTGTTTTATATGTCACCTGTCCCATATTGCTTTGTTCATATCATGTTTACATATTGTATTTTTGTTCCTATTTCATGACTTTCGATTTCTTGCTCTTTCCTGTTTTTCTTTTGTTTTGTTTTGTACATCTTTTCCTTAGCTGGTACCCCCTTGCGGCCCGTAACTTGTATTAACGGGTTTTCTTGTTTCCCTTTTCTTTTCTGTTATTATAATATACTTGCAGGCCCAAATGGAGAGTTACCAGAAGGTGTCGCTGACCAAGTGTTCTAGTTTATCATTATCATGTTATCTTTAGTTGTATTTTATTTCTTGCAACTATTTATTGTAATCCGGGCTTGTTTGACCCGTAACTATTGTATTTTCCAGTTGTTGGTTATTTTTATGGACTATGTCATGAATTTTCATTATCAATTGTGATCTACATGCCTGCGTGGATTGTTTTATTATATTGTTGTTGAGTTTGCTTGTACAGCTTATGAATGGTGTGTTCGCACCATTCGCTGGGCCTTAGTCTCGCACCCGTATTTCCATGTTTTGGGAAGCGGGGCGTGACACAACATGAACGCGTAACATGTAAACAAGTAAGCAAGTCATCATGAACATGTAACATGTAATTGGATCATGTAAGTGTACGAGTTAATGTCATGTCTTTTATTAATCTAACTAGGTAGCACTTCATGCGTCCCATACCACATGGTTGCTACTCGCAATCAAGTGAACGTTTAGACTAGTGGTGGATTCTATAGGTCACGTACTCGGGAAATCATGTCAATAGTATCTTGTATCGAGATACGTGCAATGTGGAACATAGTGTAACATGTAGCGTGAAACATGTAAACCTGTAATTTTGCAAACTTGCAACTTGCATCGGAAAACCACGAGCTCCCGTCTGAGTACGCTCTTCTATATTGCCCACTACTAAATCTTTACCCTTATACCCCGGCTTGTTATTTTTATTTTAATCAAACATGAAATAATAACTACATGTAACAATAAGGACGGGTAACATGACAGGATCGAGTATCAAGACTTATGTAATGCAGAAAAACATATTTTAGGGTTTATAGAACATGTTGAAGCGACTAATGAATGTATAAAACTTAATCAAGAATAAAAGATATTATAACAACATGCAACCTAGTAACAAGCAATTCATGCAAAACATCATGTATAATTATAAGAGTATAAATGTGTGTATCGTGTTCATGCAATGCATATGGTGACCAAGTATTGGCAATCATGTACGAATACAGGATCAATGGACTGTATAATACGAATAGAGTCAAAAAATATACTTGCGGTATTTTGCAAAGAAGCTTGTACTAGAACAAACGAACTTGTACAAGAGATACTTGCCTGTTAGTCGACGACAATGATATTGAAAACAAAAATAACGGGATCAGAATCCCGAGCGGTGATGCACGTGCAAGATATGTGGCAGCCACGCCAAAACAGCAACCAAGTAATCCAAACAGCAATAAAGTAGTCTCCTATCTCCAAAACAGCAAGCACTCCCAACACAACTCCAAACAGCAACTCCCCAATAACAATTAACACCAAATAGTAAACCAATAACCCCAACAACACACAGCAACTTCAATTAACCCACTCCGTCGCCTTCTTCTCAAATTTCGACAGGGAGAGAAAGAGAGAGAGAGAGAGATGGCGGGAGATAGGGAACGACAAGCGACTGTAGAGGCGACTGGCGGCACTGTGGTCGACGGCGAGGCGGCACGACTGGAGGATGACGGTGGGAGGGCGAAAGGAGAGGAGACGAGGCGAGCGCTCGATGGTGGCGACGAGGAGCAGGGGCTCGACGAGTGGACGGAGAGCGGGATGGAGGACGACGGAGGAGGGCAGGAGCACAGCGCATAGGCAGAGTCGTCGAGGCACAGGTCGGTAATGGCAGTGGACGGCGGTGCGAGCGAGAAGAGGTGAGGCGAAGCTTCGGGGTTCTCAGAGGCAGGGGCGAGGAGGGCTCGAGTGGTGGAAGGAGGCGCCGCTGCGAGAGGGAGCTTCGGTGATGGGAAGACGAGCGGAGGGCTCACGGCTGAGTTTGGAGGTTGAAGACGAGGTACTGGAGGTGCTCGAGGTCGGAGGCGAGGGCGTCTGGCGTTGCTGAGCTTCGAGCGGGAGGAGGTTGCGAGGTGCGGTGGCTGAGTCGAAGGTTGAAGACGATGTGGGAGAGACGGCAACTGTGTAGGAGGCGGAGCTTCGATGGGCGAGGAAGGAGGACTTCGGCGAGGCCAGTGCCAATGGAGAGCGGGGGAGGAGCGGTAATGGCGGCAATGGTGGGAGCTCGTTGAGGAAGACGAAGGGGGTGGTTCGAGCGGAGGAGACAGGGCGGAGGAGCGAGGCAAACGGAGGGGCGAGCGGAGCTTCGATGGCGAAGGCGGTGGCAGGGGCGGTCGTGACGACGGGGTTCAATGTGGGGAATGGGTTCTGTGTGTTGAGTTTGGTGACAGAGGAGTGGGAGAGAGAAGGAGAAGTGCTCTGTTTTTGTTTAAGAACAGAGAAGGGGAAATAAAGTGGGAGAGAGAGAGAGGGGGGAAAGATTAAAATAATAAATAGGGAATAAAGTAATGGGGGATCAAAACGTGAAAGTTTTGCCGTACTACCCCACTTTTTGAAAATATTTAGCGCTTTGCCCCACTTCCCAAAACAATTAGCAATATGCCCTTGTTTAGGACACGTCAGCAAGAAACATTATTGGGAAAAATGGCATAGGTTATTTCAATGCCGTTCTTCCCAATAACGTTATCTGTTTGAAAAAAAAGTGTCATGCCGTTATTTGGAATAACGACATAGGTTGTTTTGTTTTTCGACAGCTTGTAGTCTCCACTTAGAGAAAAAATTGCAAGTGTCAAAACCTTATAACAGATGCCGTTATTTTAAATAACGGCATTCTCAATACTGATGCCGTTATTTGGAATAACGGCATCAGTTATAATTTTTTTTTATATAAAAAGTAACTTATTATTCATCATCTCTGACGAATAAGTTTTAAAAAATAAATAAATAAATTATAACTGATGCCGTTATTTGGAATATTGGCATCAGTTATAATTTTTTTTAAAACTTTTTATTCATTCTCTCTGTTTCCAAACAACGGCAAGAGTTCATATTTATATATAACTGATGCCGTTATCTCCAATAACGACATCAGTCATTCGAATGCCGTTATTCAAGATAATGACATTATTTATAAGTTTTTTTCACACTTAGAACTTTTTAAAGTTAGAAGATTCACACTTGTAAGAAAAATATACTGATGCCGTTATTCCAAAAAACGGCATGAAAAAAAATGTAAAATAGATACCGTTATTGGGAAGAACGGCATCGAAATAACCTATGCCGTTCTTTCCAATAACGTTTCTGGCTGATGTGTCCTAAACAAGGGCATATTGCTAATTATTTTGGAAAGTGGGGTAGAGCGCTAAATATTTTTAAAAAGTGGGGTAGTACGGCAAAACTTTCTCAAAACGTGGGGTAGTTACAAGGTGGGGTGATGGGGACATATGACTGCAAAGTGGGGAGTTGGAGTACAGGAATTGAGGAGCGGGGGTACGGGAATTGGAAAGTGGGGATACGTGAATAAATTGTATACGGGTAGGTGTAGAATCTGCACAATTATATGAGTTCTGGGTTTGTGGGTTTTAATAATGGGTCAAGGAGATCCAATAGTCAGAATGGACTTCAATAAATGGGCTCAAAATAAAATAAAATCATAATAGTAATATTGGCTGGGTTGGGCTTCAAAACGTTTAATTAAATCAATTAGGGTATTGGGCTAAACTCTGGGCTCAGATTAAATATATAAATAAATAATAAAATCAATGTATGGAATTAGGCTTATAATAACAATTGGGCTCAGATTAACAAATAATAAAATTAAAATACGAAATTGGGCTTTTAACATAGTTAAACAATTGGGCTTTGAACTAAATATTAAACAATCGAAAAATTTGTATACTGGGCTCATAAAATAGTTTGAATAATAATATAATATATTAGGAGGAAATAGTTACAAAATACTAATGATTTAAAATATAGAAAAATACTTAAAAATTACGTATTAATGAAAACAGGGGTTACAGACATGGATCTTTAAATGGGCTTGTTAAACTTATTTCAACTCTTGAAAATCTATCAGACCAATTATTAATCTTAATTTCTAAGTTAATCGGCATTACATGTTGGTAAACTTGTTCTTTTAATATATTCTTGAAAATTCTTTACTTAACGGAGATTTGTGTTGAGATTTGTTTTGAGCCTATATATAAGCCTCTAGATTAATGAAATAAAGATGCCTTTGATTGATTAAAATTATTGTGACCGAGTTTTTGCTCTTCATCCCACTTTTTGTGTGAGATAATTGAGAGAAGATAAGGGTTTGTGAGAAACTCTAGAACTACAATACAAATCCCAATCCCTAATACCCTCTCTCTCTCCATAGCCGCCACCTATCTTCTACTTCTTCTCCAATCCGCCGCCACTTCAAGAAACCCATACCCGACCCTTCATCTTCTTCTTCTCTGCCTCACCCCTACGCACCCGAACCCGAACCCTACCTCCCTCATCACCGCTGCACACCCCCGTCATTCCTCGAAACCCATCGACCGTCAGCACCTCCAAATCACCCCACCCCCTTGCTGCATCCCTAGACTGCCATCGTCGACCGCCCTCGCTCCTCGCCGCCTCCCGCTCACCTCCCACCACCAGCCGACCACACCCACCAGTTCCACCACCACTGGCAAAATCCTCCTCCACTCCAAATCCCCAAATCCACTCAAAATCTGAAACCCTAATTTTCCCAATTTCCAATTCAAAATCCGCAGAGTACAGTGCTATTGATTGCAACTTTTGATTGGGTGTTAGTTGTTGTTGGGTGTTGGGCAAGATTCAGATCCAGCAGGTTCTTCCTCTCCATATGTGGCGATGACTCGTTCATCGAACCCGGTAACTTCTTTCTGCTTCTCAAATATTTGTGCTATTGCTTTATCATCTAGATTATTATCTGAATTTTCTGTCGTCTACAAATAACGAGCGTGTGTGTTTCTACTTGCCAATTAGAGTACAAATCTTTATTGAATATGTTATTGGCTAAGAACGCGTAACTATAATTGTTGATTGTTAAGCTTGACTCTTGAATTAGGACTGTGAACGTATTCAATTGCTTGAAAAAACTAGTTATTAATTTAAATTTCTAACTTACTCCGCATTATATGTTGGTAAACTTAATCTTTTAATATTCTTGGAAATTCTCTATTTAGGGTTAAGTTTACATCACTTCAACCCACCGTTGACAATAAAAAATAAATAAAAAGTACAGGAACAACAACTATCAGTTTAAGTCATGAAATTAACTACACACATTTCTAACTGATCACAGAATGAATGATTCAAGATTTATTCACAGAAATAGAGTGAGGTCTTATATGAAATGACTTGAAAATTTTGCGTTGATTTGGATGATATTCTGACCGTACTCTTTAACAAGGAAAACATCCAGTGCAAGAGATGGCTTATGCTGAATTTGAATATAACGAATTCATTTAAGAGCATCTATAATGTAAAAGATAAAGGTGGTTAAAAACTTAAAATAATGAGTTACCTCAAGTGAATATATCACACTCATCACTTGATAAGCTTCTGAATTTTATCACCAACAATTGGTATGCAAGAGTTAGGAGATCCCCCAACTGGAAGTACCCATCAATTGAAGACAATGCACCATCCTTGCTAGTCTACTATAACATCACTTTAGGGACCCTATGACATCATTAAAATATGTAAGAACTTGAATTTAATACCCCCAAAAAAATTACGTACAGACAATACATCTTAGATCAGGACAATATTATAAGAATAGAAACACACCTTGGCTTTCAAGGAACTCATCCATTACACAAGTGGAACCATGTGCATATAAATTCAAAGCAGATATAGATGTTTCATGCAAGTTGTTTTGCTTGAATACAAAATGAAATTTGGAGTTTTCCTAGTCAACTATGTCAATAAGAATGAGGTGATCGAGGCTGTTGAATCTTGCAAGGTGTGAAGAGAATCTGAGCAAGATGTTGATCCTCAGAGCCCAAAATTAAAATTCAAGGCTGAGTTCACTCCAGTGTAAAAAAAAATCATGATTTTTTGACAAAAAATAACAGTAAATATAATAAAATATAAAATAAAAAAGAAGCTTTTGCTTTCTTCATTGTTAACAGTTATACATCATAAATATGATCGAGTAATAGGTATTACAAAAACTCTCCCTCCTCTTAAACATGGTTCGGAAACTCACCATTGGTTTTCTAATTTTCGGTAATGGTACCTGTAGTACTGGAAATATAGGGTTATCGAGTTTCCAAATTTGTTACTCTTTTCTAGCTAGTATCCAAAAAAACACTATGGTTTGACTCTATAACTTCTCCCACAACCAGAATTTTGATAGTCTTGTAGAGATTGGTATCTTTTTATTATAATTTTTTATGCATTTTCTTTGATAATGAACAAGGAGAACTCTAACAACTTCTCACAAATAGGTAAACAGATTCCACTAATTATGTTTCTTGAGGGCAAGCCTCAGAAGCCAGAGGTGTAAAATTCCTGTCTCATGACAAATGCATATTCCTATAACCTTCTTCAAATTTCACTTTCTTTGAAGTATCGAATAAAGTGATTTCAAACAATCCCGTATGGTCGGAATTGTTCCCAAGCTTTCAATACCTGAAAAGCAACATGTACTCAATAACATAGTGGGGAGTGGGGATACAAAAGAGGTGAAATTGCTCTCTAGAAAAGAGGAAGCTAAAACACGAGCAATTGTGTGCATTTCAGATTTGAATCCTCTCCAGTAATTAATTTTGCGAGGTCCAGTGCACCTATTCACCGCCCATCGGGGCATTCATCTCCCAAAAGTTAAAATAATGTGTTCAACTCGACCCTCGAGTAAAAAAAAAAATTATATGCATATATATTGAAAAGGATTCTAGTTTGGTTTCTACCCTGCGAATTACTACAGCTAGGAGATATAAGAAGATAATTATCAGTCCAGAAGATCGTCAACGGCATCGTCAACAATCCCAGAGTGGATGAACAGGGCAGTTGAAGATGATATCGGTTGAAGTTTCAAATGCAGGTACAACTTATGGCCCTATGACAGCAAAATAAACCAAGAAATTCTGAGATTTAAAGCCATGCATTCCAAATCTCTCCTAATCAAACCAAAACTGTGACAGTCGATTCTCCCTAAATTAATGTGCTATATTTTCAAAGATAACCTAATTGATGCAATCTGTCCTCAACACATACTTCCAAAACAAACACGAAAAAAAATAGTTTATCTTCTTCGCTAGTTATATATGGCAGGTAACACAAGCCTAGATTCTTAGCTCAGAAAAACACACGCCTACATTCAATCCAAACCAAAAGATGGAAGGAGAGGATACTAACAAAATTCAAACAAGAAGCTATTGGAGGTGCAGCAAGGATGACTTCTTCCCTGAGCAATCCTTTGAAAGCTGGGCATCATATAAATCGGCACTGTCCCAAACTCCGCACAGGCTGAAGGACCGATTATTTGGCCGATCCAGTGATGCGGCCGAGCTAGGCAAGGTCCGGAAACAGAGCGAGCATGACATGAAGCGCTGCCTCAACTGGTGGGACCTCACCTGGTTCGGGTTTGGCTCTGTTATAGGAGCGGGCATCTTCGTCCTAACAGGCCAAGAAGCCCACAAGCATGCAGGCCCTGCCATTGTTCTCTCCTATGTTGCCTCTGGCATCTCTGCCATGCTCTCTGTTTTCTGTTACACCGAGTTTGCAGTTGAAATCCCAGTTGCTGGTGGATCTTTCGCCTACCTACGGGTGGAACTTGGGGATTTCGCTGCATTTATAGCAGCAGCAAATTTGATACTTGAGAGCATCGTAGGGACGGCAGCGGTAGCGAGGGCTTGGACTTCTTATCTTGCTACCCTACTTAACAGAACCCCGAATTCATTAAGAATTCACACCAACCTTACCGATCAATTCAACCTCTTAGATCCAATTGCAGTTGTCGTACTTATAGCCACTTCGACAATTGCAGTACTGAGTACAAAGAAGACATCTTATTTCAATTGGATCGCCTCGGCAGTCCACTCACTTGTCATAGTGTTTGTCATAGTAGCTGGGTTCGCACACGCCAACAAACAAAACTTAACGCCTTTTCTCCCTTTTGGGGTCCAAGGAGTGTTTCGTGCAGCTGCTATTGTTTACTTTGCCTATGGTGGATTTGACAACATTGCAACAATGGCAGAAGAAACAAGAAACCCTTCGAAAGACATACCACTAGGGCTCCTAGGTTCGATGTCAATCATCACAGTGATATATTGCTTGATGGCTCTTGCACTAAGCATGATGCAGAAGTATACACAGATTGACCCCAATGCAGCCTACTCTTTTGCCTTCCGAAGTGTAGGGATGAAGTGGGCACAATATCTAGTTGCCATAGGTGCACTGAAGGGGATGACAACTGTCCTCTTAGTGGGCGCACTGGGACAAGCTCGATATACTACTCACATAGCCAGAAGTCACATAATTCCACCGATTTTCGCCCTGGTTCATCCGAAAACAGGTACACCAGTTTATGCCACTCTTTTGATTACTATCTGCAGTGCCTGCATCGCCCTATTCTCGAGCCTAGACGTGCTGTCGAGCTTGTTGTCAATAAGCACACTTTTTATTTTCATGATGATGGCAACTGCACTTCTGGTGAGGAGATATCACGTGAGTGGAGTGTCAACTAAGACCGACCAGTTGAAGCTAGTGAGCTTCCTATTGATTATCATAGCTGCATCGATGGGGACGTCGTCTTATTGGGGGTTGAGACCCCATGGATGGATCGGGTACGTGATCACCGTTCCACTGTGGCTTTTGGGTACATTAGGGATTGCGGTATTTGTACCCCAACGAAGAAGTCCAAAGGTGTGGGGTGTTCCTTTGGTTCCATGGCTTCCATCTTTATCAATTGCGACCAATCTCTTCCTTATGGGGTCTTTGGGTTCGGATGCATTCATAAGGTTCGGTGCATGTACCGGGCTAATGATAGTATACTATGTGTTCTTTGGGGTTCATGCAACTTATGACATGGCTCATGGACAGTGCAAGATAGAAGAACTGGAATATGAGAAGAATGGAGATGCAAGACTGGAAGAAGTTACAGGACCTTAAAGCATAACTATAGGTTTTGTATTGTGGTGTTTCTTTTCTTTGTTATTGGAATAAGATGTTTTCTATTGATTTCAAAATTCTGGTGAAGCTTATAGGCCACAAGAGTGTATTTAATCATGTGTACCATAATTGTGAAATTCCTAAGTTCTACTAATTTCATTAGCCAATGGAAGCTGCAGCAATACAAAACAAAGTCAAAATGGAACAAAATTGCTCCAGATTATCTTGGTGAGTTTATGAAGATGCCATAAACAAAGTGAATGTTGGATATATAGGTATATTCTCAATACAATAGAATATTATTGTGTATAATGTTTTATGAGGCAACACGTGCTTTGCACGTGTTATATGTTTAATTGTTGGACCGGGTCGAGTGGGCATAAAGCCCAGTACCCTAAACCCAGTTCATCTCGTATAAAAGCTGGTCTAGAGGTAGTGCTCTGTGATATTCCAATACTGATAAGCAGGGTATAATATCTTAAGCGGCTATGAGATACAAACCCTAACCCTAATTACTCATCTTGATCTCTAACAATCTTAAGATATTACTGAGATTGAGAGAGAGAGGGTTCGTCGGAATCTCACCCCCGTCGTTAGCCGCCGCTCAACGACCACATCTGCAACTGTCGATCACGACTGTAGCCGCCATCACCGGTCATCGATCACGACTGTCGTCACCATCAACGATCACGACCGTAGCTGGAGTCGTCGTAGTCATTTGCGACTGTAGACGTCGCTGTCGAGGAAGATCGAAGGGCTACCCATCGCCGGCGAAGACCTTCTCCTCTTTGGCCGCGCTGTCGAAGCAGAGTGCCGCAGATCCATGTCGTGGCTTTCAGTCGTCTTCATCCTCTTGATGGCCGCTGTTGTTGCTGTATGGGGGTTTGATCGGATCAGATCGAGGTGGTGGAGGCACCACAGCTGCCGCCACTGGTAGTTGCCGCCGCCCCTGACGTCGGGGTCGGGTCTGCCATTGCCTGAGGTCGCCGAACCCAGCCATCGATGCTGCCTCTTCCTCCACTTTCTTCTCCATTGTTCTTCTTGTGAGATAGAAGGAGAAGAAGTAAACAACTCATATCCAATTTTTTGACTGGACATTTTTGGTGTTTGGTGTTTGGACTGTTGGAGCAGATCCATATTCAGATCCAGTCAAAAGGAATCAGACCTGGATAGATCTAAATTAAAGATAAGTTTTTGACCAAATTTAAATTGTTATTTAATTATTTGTTCGTATTAAGCATTGTTTAATTAAATACAAATTTGAACAATTGTTTTAGCTATGTGCTAAAATCAAATATCCATTTTGATAAGTTAAATTATAAATTTGCATCTCCAATTAAATTGTTGTGAATAGTGCTGATAATTCGTTTAATTGGCTAATCTTTAACAATTTGATGAATGTAGGAACTTCAAAGTTACTTACAAATTGTGTGTATTGGAGACGATGGATTTGCATCACGATATAATAAGTCTGCACTATGCAGGCTTCTCCATCGAATTTGGAAAACACTTCTAACTTGAAGTGTCGGTATGATCTACTCTAATCTCTTAGTATTTTCATGTGATGAATGGGTTAACACTGTGTGCGTTTGATCACATATTTGAGATTTTTAGATCATAGTTATTCTCGCCTTGAAAACTAGCATGTTTAGGGTCGTTAAGTGCTTTATCATACTATGTGTATAGATATTTTGACAAATTCATTGTTTGCAGTTTGTGGGAGATTATATATTTGGTTCTCTAATAATTAAAATTTTTGTATAAGATTTATAACAGATGTCCGTAACTTAGATAGGAGCATTCTGTAATGCAGAATATGAATCCATTATTTACGTGTTGTCCTTTATCGTTCATTGTACTGTGTGTGCAAAATTTAATTATAAAATATAAGTAATTATCTCGCTTAGTGTTTCGAAGATGATGAAGAACGAATAAAGAAAAATATAGCTCAATTTGTTTGAGCACGTGGACATTGTTAGAATCACTAGAGAAAGCAAACAATTTTGTAAAATGTAATAGAGTAATTTTGTATTAACTCTTATAATGTGCATATATTGTCAATCGCATGTATAAACTGAGTTTAACAAATGAGACAATTAATAATAATAGTTCTAATTGTGTTCTTGAACAATAGCATATTTGGCTAGGATTTGAGAACTATATATTCAATTGTTTGTGAGGAAATGTGATCTAATTATCAAAACTGTGGGGAAAATGGAGTTAAAAGCTATTGAGTCAAAAGTTTTAACATCCAAGTTGTTTTGAAATTTAGAATCACTATGAACTATATATTAAATTGTTTGTTCTTGTTAAAACTCATAATTCTGCTAAATGACACTCCATTAAATATGACAAATATGAAAATTGTGCTCAGATTATGATCATTATAAAATCATTTAGTATGGTCTCTAGCAGCACACAACTACTTGAGTCAATACATTCTGATATTTGTGATCTCAGTAGCTGTGACTAGATGAGACGATTATTGATCAGAAGTATTTAATCGCTTTTGTAGATGATTAATATAAGTCTGTCATATATATAAAAAATGAAGCATTTATTATTCTTAATGAATTAAAAAATTATAGTTGAATGCTAAAAATCAAGGGTTCAGATTTGATAGAGGTAGTGAATGTGTTTTAACAACTTTAGAGAAGTTTGCATTGGG
Organism: Hemerocallis citrina; assembly: GCA_017893485.1. Taxonomy (NCBI): domain Eukaryota; kingdom Viridiplantae; phylum Streptophyta; class Magnoliopsida; order Asparagales; family Asphodelaceae; genus Hemerocallis; species Hemerocallis citrina. The sequence continues at coordinate 439,605,021 of CM030359.1, read as the reverse complement.
CATAATCTCTACTGCACTCTACTTACAATAGTCAAACAGTATTGATAAAAGTTAGACACAAACACTTAGTGAAATGTTGAATTCTATATTATTGACTGTTGTTTGTCTTGTGTAATTATGAGTGATGTATTGTTAATCATATCTCTAATGTGTTACTACACTTTAAATTGAATACACCTTGTAGATCATGGCATGAAAATACAAATAATTTTGTTAAAGTGGAATTTTGTGTTGTGATACTTCTGTTAGAGTACCTAAGCAGTTAAAATCCCCGATTACGACCGATTAATCGCAAATCGGAAGCTAAGCGATTATTTTTTTAGAGATTTATAATATTTCAATAGTTAGCGATTTAATCGGAAATAAACGGACGATTAGTGGTTAATTGGCCGATTTTAAGTGGCCGATTAACCGATTAAATCTCTTCCTCTAATTTTCATGCTCGTTTGCATTATTTGGGCTCAATCCGACCAAAATCCAAAATTCAAACCCTTTTGGACCTCGCGCAAACCCAAACCCGACATATCGCCGATCTCTTCTTCTTCCTCCTTCAAACCCAAACCCAAACTCAAACTAATTCTCTTCTTTTTCCTCGAGCAAACTTAAACCCGACCCGCTGTCGCTCTCCCCGTACCATCAGATACTTGACCCGGCCCGCATCTGCACCTCCTCCTTGTTGCTCGCACTGTTCCTCCCCAATTGTTTTTGTTTGATAGAACCGACCAGCAAACCTGACCTGACCTACATCCAGAATCCAAACTCAGCTCAAATCAAGTACTCTATTTTTTCTCTATAACTATATGTTCCTATTTGATAATCTCATAATAGTTTTATGTTAGAATTTAGTATAGCTAGATAATGAGGATATATCTTTTTTTAATTATATATATAATGACTTTTCCGATTTAATCCCCGATTATTTTCCGATTAACCGATTAATCACAAATCGCTTCTAGACCGATTAGTTCCAAAAACCGATTTTAACTGCCTAGTAGAGTACATAACTCTAGAAGGCCTAAAGTAGGACCTACAACCTGTGAAGCACGGGTACCCCAAAACGGCCTCCGTACCAGTACCGGGTGCGTATCGGGTACGGATACGTACGGATACGTTCCGGGTACGCACCCGGTACGTATCCAATAACATTTTAATTAAAAAACCCCAAAAAAACCGTCCAGATACGTTCGGGTACGTGGGGGTGCGAACCGGGTGCGCAATGGGTGCGCCCATTAAGGGAAAGGAAAAAAAAAAAAAAAAAAATATTACAGCAGTCAACGACTCTTTTCCTCTCCCCTCTTTCAGTCACGCGTTCTCTCTCTCTCTCCAAAATCCTCTCTTCTCCAAAAAACCCTAAATCGACGCTCTCCAAAATCCCAAATCGACGCTCTCCAAAATCCTCTCTTCTCAAAAAAACCCTAAATCGACGCTGCGAATCCCAAATCGATCCTCCAAATCGACGCCTCCACTCTTCTCATTCGCGCTCCTCCACCTCCACGCTGCTCCACCTCCACTCTTCTCATTCGACGCCTCCACTCTCCACTCTTCTCATTCGACACCTGACCACTCTGATCCACGCTGATCCCAAATCGACGCCTCCACCTCCACTCTTCTCATTCGCGCGAATCCCACGCTGCTCCCAATCGACGCTGCTTCGAAACGACGCTGCTAATCGACTCTCTCTCTCTCTCCGGTCTCAAAGCTGCTCCGGTCTCAAAGCTGCTCCGGTCTCTCCGAATCAACACTGATCCATCCAGGTTCGATTTTGACTCCTCTCTGCCAAACAAACTTCTTCTCCTCTCTGCAAAAAATGTTGGGTTTGTGTTAGTGACAGTTAAACAAATAGTAAAGCAAGTATACCACTTATAAGAAATTAAATCATAATTTCTACCGTTCAGTTAGGACAGGTTGAATATCATTTGCTTACTATTATCATATTATGTTAATAAGTTAAATTTCTACTTATTCTTAGAGCATCTGTAGTCGTTTATGCTAAAATTATCCATATATGGATAAATAGAAATAGAAATTTCGATTACGCTGCACTCGTCGAGAGCTATTTTTTAGCAATCAATACTATAATATTAAGCGACGGCACACGAAGTGCCGTCGGAGTGAACGTCGCTGTCATTCGAGAGAGAGAAGAAGAAAAAAAAATCACAACCCCTAGGGACGGACGGCACATCATGTGCCGTCCAAGCCCATGTGCCGTCCAGCCAATAGAAAGAATTCATTAATTATAAAAATCAATTCATTAATTTCAAAAACAATTCATTAATTACAAAAAACTTTTAAAAAATTAAGAAAACATTTCGAAAATTGCAAAAAAAAATTAAAATTTGCAAAAAAAAACTCAGAAAAGTCAAACCCCAGGGTCGGACGGCACATCATGTGCCGTCCAAGCCCATGTGGGTGCCACGTCATGTGCAGCCAATAGGAACAATTCAATAATTATAAAAATCAATTCATTAATTACAAAAACAATTCATTAATTACAAAAAAAATTTAAAAAATTACAAAAACATTTCGAAAATTGCAAAAAAAAATAAAAAAATTGCAAAAAAAAATTAGAAAATACAAAAACCTCCGGACGGCACTTCAAGTGCCGTCCGAGGATTTCGGAGGGCGAATTTGGTTTTTTTCAAACGGACGGCACTTGAAATGCCGTCCGACGGTTATAATAATAATTTCGCGCGTGGGACGGTGCTTCGAATACCGTCGCTGACTTATCGATAAAGCTATATCCATTCTCATATATAGCAATCTACTGTAGCGTTTTATCGATAATATCGATATATAGCAAACGACTGCAGCTACTTTTTTTTATCAAATATCGATATTATCGATATATAGATAACGACTACAGATGCTCTTATGTTCTTCAATGTCTTTAATTGCTAATATATTTTTTGTTTTTAGGACTTTTGATTCCCATCTTTGAAGTTCCCACCAATGAAAAGTAAAAATGTCGTAGGTGCAAAATAGAGGTATGGTTACATAACTTACATTTACAATTTATAGTTTACAACAATTCTTCTAGTTATTATAATTTTTTGAAATTTTATATTTTTATTACATAATGTATAATAAATTTATTATTTTTATATTCAACGTACCCATAACGTACCCGTATCCTATATTTTTGAGAAATCGCGTATCCCCGTACCCGAGTCGTGTCGTACCCGTATCCCGTACCCGTGTCCGTGCTACATAGCCTACAACAAATATTTGTGTGTTTAGAAAGTGCAGAATGTACTTCTGTGGACAAATATTGGATCTATCTAATTTGTGTTAGAAGAATCTAGACTTGCAGAGTTCTTTGAGGATGTGTTCATCAAAGATAAATGTATGAAATAATCTAGTCCTACAGACACATTCATTGATTCACAGTTGGAATCAAGAACCAGCCTTACTGACACTTAAAAACCTGAATGACAAATGAGCCAAGAAAAGTCTTTAGTTTACAATGTACAATAATACTTTAAATTAGTGGATCTACCGAAATGGGCTAAAACTATAGTAAGTAAGTGGGGTTTTGTAGAAGAAACTTAATTTTGATTGTTCAGTATCAATTTTAATGCACTTATAGTAGCTTAAGAATAGACTGAGATAAATGGGGTAGATTGACTTGTTGTCTACTCACATATTTGTCATATTGCTACAATAAGTAGTCTTCTTACTCTTACATCTATTGGAAATTTTGTCATTCATAAAAGATATTTAAAAAGTTTTGTACTTGATATTTTGTACTGAACAATTTTTTACTGGAAAGTTTTGGACTAATATGTTTAGTGTACAAGATTTACAATTTAGTAAAATCATCGTATGCTTTAAAACATGTAATATAGCTAACGTATAAATAATTTGACAAATTTCTCAAAGAGCCTAGTATATGAATTAAGTAATTCAGATCAGTGCCTTTAACTTTGTGGTGTGTCAAATATAATGACTATTATTTACTTGGTTTTATTGACATGCTTGTTGATTGGAAGTGACATCTCCATTATAAATGGAGTTAAAATTGTGCTATCCAAATAAATTTAGCACCTAAGTTGTGTGTACACCATATTATGTATAAGGGTAAGTTTTGGTTGGCAAGGGATAACCCTTAGTCAAACTCGATAAATCAATAATGTGTTTGAAAAGTGGGGATATAGTGATTGAAAGTGTGTTTTGAAATACCTTATGATTATGATAAAAGGTTGACACCTTATGATGGTGCAACTATGAGACATGTAGATCATTCTAAAAGAATTGAAAGTCTCGTGTATACAAAGATCTGCACTAGAATAGACATAGCCTTTGAGGTAGGTATGATCTGCAGATTCACTAATAATTCCATACACATTTGAGTGTCCTTAAGAGGCTAATGAGATACCTAAGTGGTACTCAAGAGTTTGCTCTGTGCTACTCAAAGTTTAGTGAAAGTCGACAACTAGTAGATATGTGTTCACACTAGGAGGAGCAGAAAATTTATGAAAATTAATAGGAAAACAAGCATTGCATTCTCATCCAAGAAATCAGACCTCTACGTGTTACCCTCTGCAGGAAAAAAGGCTGAGTGGATTGAATGACTTATTGCTAATCATCCATTTGAAAAGTTTAATGTAAATTCGCTAATTCTATTATGCGACTATCAAGCTATAATGCACTGTAGCTCATAACTCACTCTATAATAGTAAAATGAGTATATTAAGGCTGAAAGAAGCCTAGTTGAACTTTCTCATAGATAAAGTGCAATTGTGATAAGTATGGCCAATGCTCTTGCTAAGAGACTTGAAAGTGATTTAATTATCAAAACTGTGGGGAAAATAAAGTTAAAAGCTATTGAGTCAAAAACTTTAACATCCAAGTTGTTTTGAGATTTAGAATCCAACTGTAGCCATAGAGAAGTTCAAACTGAAGCATCAATTTTAGGCAGTTGACATGCTTTAGATAATTTGAAAAGTTCTATGTAAATTCTATTAATATATAATTTCATTCCAATTTTGATGATGCTATATATTTTCATAATTTACTTAGAATCGTCTCATTATTCCAAAAGAAAGCATGAAAACTTGTCGATGTGTTTCCGATGTTTAGAATGGTTGTTATACCATTCCAATTTTGATGATATAACTCTTTTATGGATTCATGTTTCATTCCAATTTTGATGATTCAGAATTAACCATAATTGATTTGACTATTCTATCATTCCAATATGAAACATAGTATAGTTCTTGTGCAGAAACTATAATAGTTATTGTTCTTTATCTTGTTAAAGAAACTTGATTGTGATGCTTGCGTTACATTTTGCTAAGCTATCGTTGAATTGTACTAAGTTCTTTAGTAGAACTAGATACTTTATGAAATTCACTAGAATTCTTAGAGACGTGTCTTTTGATATTCTTGTTTTTAATAAGCTAGCAAAGATGGAGGAGTTGAATCTGTCAACATAGATTTCAGAATAATAATTTGCTCAAAATGGAGTAAACATAAAGCAATTTGCAAGGATATAGTTTTGGTTTATTTATCTAAAGAATAAATTTCTCACTTGCTTGATAAAACTTCTGTTGGGTTTAAGACTCCTGTGTTCATGAGCTTAAAACTCATATTTTGTTCTTGAAGTTTATTTGCTTTGGTTGATTTTAAAACTATGACAAGTTTCTCTAGTTGGTTTAGTCATTGTGAACTATTCTGTTTTGATATGGTCTTTGAACTATTTGATTATTTTGGTTTAGTCTCATTTGAACTATTCGAGTTATAATTGATTTAGTCTGTGAACTATATTATTTTTGTGAGCCAATAATTTAACGGGGCATTGCCTAATATATTGAGAATATAGGATGAGATTGTTGGATATATAGGTATATTCTCAATACAATAGAATATTATTGTGTATAATGTTCTATGGGGCAACACGTGCTTTGCACGTGTTATATGTTTAGTTGTTGGACCGGATCGAGTGGGCATAAAGCCCAGTACCCTAAACCCAGTTCATCTCGTATAAAAGCTGGTCTAGAGGTAGTGCTCTGTGATATTCCAATACTGATAAGCAGGGTATAATATCTTAAGCGGCTATGAGATACAAACCCTAACCCTAATTACTCATCTTGATCTCTAACAGAGAAGGCATAGAGTTTCTCTACTGCTCATCAGGGAATTCAGCAATAGTATGTTCACTCGAAACAAACATCTACTTATTCTGTACTTATGTTTTTTAATGTTCCCTATCTATCGTTATAAATCGAATAATGATCAAAATTCTCCGAATAGTCCAATTTGCCAGGGCTTCTTTCTAGTTGATATTTGTTATACACCTCGTTAACTTACCATTATAAGAGTCAGTCTATGACCATACCCACAACGGTATAAAGGCTCCAAAACGAAGCAAGACCAAAATATACATAATATCAAGTTTTTTAGGCCAAAATATTGAATAAAAGAAAGGCTTGACTGAAACTAGGCCAAATCACCGAATAATTCTTATTGAAGAAACCACCAACAAGTTTGGTTTAATCTCGACTGAAACATACTTCTTCACTTCTATTACTATCCTCTAGTTAGATCTAATATTGCAAGATTCATCAATAATAAAAGTTATTTGCATGACCTATACCTAGACTCTTAAAATTCTAATCACAATACACTGGCTTCAGGCTGGTCACACATGAAAGAAGGAGATAGTCACTAGAAACAAATAGAATACAAATTTAAATACCGCAGACAGGTAATACAAGTGTGCACTTGTAATAAATTCCTCTCGCACCTCTTTAATTCAAGTTCCCTCTAGATTACATGTTATCTTCATGAAGGCAAAGTTCCTCTTTCCTAAATGAACGAACGTCGGCGCAGAATGTAACTTCACTTTCACATAAAAACACAGCTAAGCATAATATTTGAGCATCCTAAGCGAAGAGGATCAAGATAATTGAAGACTACAAGTCATGATATTTAAATAAGCAGGGCAGTTTTAGATCCCCATCGAACATATACATTGCGATATTCCCTAACCTATAATTGCACATCTAGGACAAGTATGGCTTCTAGAAAGTGTTTATCATTTCCCCAAGAAACTATATACTTGTCTTATTGCAGATTAACTGAAATTCCTAAGAAAAGGATAGTGAATGTGTGTGTTTAAATCACATAAATCTCACCCTACTTATTAAAAACAACCATCACTCTCTGCAAATGATAAGCTTAGAGCTTGTGATGTTGACAGAAAGAAATTCACTAAACCCAAATAGCAAGCAATTAACAGACACAAAAATCAGATTACAACATGCCATGCTTTTCAAAATAATAAAAAGTTACAAACAAAATTAAACATGAATGTCCGGTATTACCAGTAACACTTAAGTTCTCTTGTAAACACAGTAGATTCTCATCTAAGAATTTCATCAAACAGTTTAACTGCACACAAAAATATATCACGTTTTAACACCAACAATGGCAATGGTCACTCTAAACAAACATCAGCTTATATTTTGGATGTTTTCACCATCATGTTGTGAATCAAAACTTGCTCAAAATTTTCCCAATCTACCAAATTGTTAATCCTTCTTTAGTTGATATTAGTAGTCATACACCTCACTAACTTAACATTATGCCAACCTTTGGCCTCTGAACTTCATAAGCCTTATTTTTGGTTGCTTGTTTTGTTAAATTTTTTAATGAAACACTGGAGGGCAATTGCCAACCTTTTACGATAAAAAAACTTAACATTATGCCAAAAAAATTTATATTTTATGCCAATTTTCGAAACTATTTGCAAGAAGAGAACAATGGCCAAACTAATTGTGCTCGGGGACTCAAAAACTAAACTCGCCGTTGGGAACAGCGAGTTTAGTTATTTCGTGCTCGCCTTTGGGAACGGCGAGTGTAGATCTATATTTTTGAGAAACTCGCCGTTCCCAACGGCGAGTTTAGTTCAAAATTTTCAAATAAGACTCGTCTTTACCAACGGTGAGGTTCTTTATACTAAACTCGTTGTTGGGAACGGCGAGTCTACTGATTTTGAAATTTCACACAGAGTTTTACTCTATGTTGGACTTGGTGAATTTTCGAAAAAAACTACAGCAGAGTATTTACATAGAACTCGCCATTTCCAATGGCGAATTTAGTATATTTCCTCTCGCAGTTGGGAACAGTGAGCTCTTTTATGGAGTTTTTTTCGAAAATTCACCAAGTCCAACAGAGTTTCACCCTCTGTTTTAAAATTAGTAGACTCGTCGTTCCCAACAACGAATCTAGTATATTTTCCCTCGCCGTTGGGATCGGCGAATCTTGTTTGAAAATTTTGAACTAAACTCGTCATTGGGAACGACGAGTTTCTTTTTAATAAAATTAGAACTACACCCGCCGTTCCCAACGGTTGTTGAGTCCACGAGCAGAATTAGTTTGGCAACTGCCCTCTTTTTGAATTTGAAATTTCAATATAGATTTTTGAAATTCAAATTTTAGTTGGGAAGTGTGAGGTGAATATTCTAGTGTAATTTGAATTTCAAACTAGCTTTGTTTGTAATTTAAATTACATTTGGTGGAGTTATCGGTGAGTGCAAGCGTTCTCATTTTTCGGTTGAAAACAACGACTACTGTTGAGAGCTGGATTTGATGCAATCGAAAGATAGCGCCGCAGTGGGATTGGTTTGGCGGATACACGACGGCAACGTCGTAGGGAGAGGAGTAAGCAAGCCAGCAAGAGATGGTGGCTGTGGTTGTTGCCTGGAGGACGTTTGGGGATTGTGAGGGAGTCTGGGGTGGAGAGCTAGATCGATGGATTTTGAATTCCGAATTTGATTTTTGTTGGAACTCAAAGTACATCGTGGAGGTTTTGATGGAGAACATGGTGCAAATGCCTAGTCTACAAGTTTAGCTAGGGGAGTGACTAGTTAGGGATGTAGGCTGTACTTTGTAATTGTACTCCACTGTTCCTAATGTTCCGTTTAGGAACAGATAGATGTAAATTATTTGCCCTACTTGTTTCGTTAATTTTTTATTAACGAAGCGGTGACAATGTCACCTTTTTTTCTCAAAAAAAACTGCCCTATGTTTGTAAGTAGTTTCGAAAAAGAAAAAAAAAACATTAAAAAAAAAATCCATTATGCCCATACCCACACTCTAAAAAACAAACCAGTTTCATGTATACAAACTCATGAAGAAACATCAGTCTCCATTAGTGGCAGGGTTCGAGCTTATGATGTTGACATAAAAATTCACATGCAATTGATCAATATCACATTACAACATGCCATGCTTTTCAAATCACTAAAATTAACGGGTAAAATTGTAGGACTTACCTGTAAAAATTTTGTTTATCCTGGAAAAAGAGTAAAGATCTCGGGTGAGCATTTCATCAAACAAGTTATCTGCATACACCTCCAATGGTTTCACATGATGCATTTTAAGTCTCGAGGGTTCTACTCCTCATCTTGACACGTGGAATTCAACAACAACGACGACAGTCAACTTTTAACTATAAGCCGAAAAGAGTTGCGAGAAAGAGTTTTTAAGAATGCAGAACTGTTTCATCGGACTCTCAATGAACAATCTGCACTGTTTATTTTGATTTTTGCCATCTATTGTGATTTGTGAGTCAATAGAATATCAAATGGTTTAAAGATCTTCTACTTATGCTATTACTATATGTATAATTTTTTTTATACAAGTTCAACTTCAGAAAGTGATGTGACACACTCTTTTTCCTTATCAAAACTAGTATTTTTCATGTGCAATGCATGTTTTGATAAAGAATTGGAATTAAACGTGCGATACATGTTAATCGACAGTAATTAGCACGTGCGATGAATGCCTTAATTTAAAAAAATAGAGTTGAATGGGCGATACACGTATTTTTTAAAAATTAAGAAGGAAAAACTTTGATGTGTACGTGCAATCCACGTGTTGAAAAATAGATATGGAGTTGCACATGCGATGCACATCTTTATTTGGTGACAAAAGTGGTGTTTCTTTTGTGACAAAAAAATATTAAAAACTTTTTATTTGTGACAAACCCTTCCATTAATTAGTAGGTAAATATATTATATTATACATAGATAGATTGATAGTAATTTACATTTGTGATTCATGTTTAATATATTAAAAAAAATAAAGTAAAAAATCTGACATAGTGAAGACTCAAACCTAAGGAAAATTTTGCCGTACTGACCAACTTTTTGAAAATATTTGGCGCCTTGACCCACTTCCGAAAACAATTAGCGAACTGACCCAGTTATGGACACGTCAGCAACAAACGTTCTTGGAGAGAACGACATAGGTCATTTCGATGTCGTTCTTCCCAATAACGGCATTTGTTTTAAAAAAAAGTTTCATGCCGTTATTTCAAATAACGGCATCTGTTGCTTTTAGTCGAAAGAGTAAACAGTATCAAATTTTCGCTGAGGGACAAGTGTGAAAAGAATTTAACCTTTGCCGCAGGTTTATACTGATGCCGTTATTTTGAATAACAGCATCAGTTAGTTTCTAATTTGCACAGTTACCTATACTCATATTCCCCCAAACCTTTGTCCTACTCCTTGTCATTCATTTTTTCTCTCTCTCTCTTCATTCCCGTAACCCACAAACCCTAGATCCCTAAATCAAAAAATTCCAACCATTGGAGTACTCTAAAATTTCATATATCCTACCTCCTTACTCCCACTCTCATTTTATTCTTCATCCACAACGATTTTTCAATCTAGCGGCGGTACGGTCTAATTTGAAGGTATTATTATCTTAACCGTATGTTTGATATGTATTCCCATGTTATGCTTATTATGAGTAGTGAATGACTTGAACATGTTTGAATTTTTATGGTTAGGTATGGAATATGGTATCCCTATTTGGTTATATTTTGGGGGTGAAGTAATTAAAGATCCCAAGATTGGATATTCTTATAGTGATGTTGAACCGGTAATTATTTGGGCTCCCCGCAACTTTATTTACTCAGAATTAATAGATAAGATATATGAAGTCGCCAATTGGAATAGAAGTGAAATGAGTGTGAAAATCAGAGCCCGTTATGCTGCCAGTAAAGAGGATGTGCAATATTTCATGTTGGTACCCGTAGACAATGACAATTCTCTGAGGTCCATGATGGGAAGGACACTTGATCCAAATTATAGTTGGAACGCAGTTGAGTTATATATCGACCAAATGAGGCTTCCAAATACTAGACGGGTTGTTATTGAAAGTCCAAGGCCCGCACGGACATTGAAACCATCTGCCGAGTCACATGCTAGAATTTCAAATACAGAAGAAGATACTAGCACAACTCCAACGGAACTTGTTTCCTCCGAATACGAGCAGGTACATCCGCTGATATTGTCACAAAATATTTTGGTAGCCGGCATGGTAATGGAAGACTTTGACAACGCCGTTGTAAATAACGATTTGGTCGAAGAAGAAGAAGATGAGGAACACGGTCTTGAAGATGATGAGGAGGTTGTCATTGAAGCTCCGGTTGTTGATGTCAATGTTGATGTTTCGGTTAACAATGCCCGCGTGTTGCCAAGTCAGGACACAAGTGCAGCTATGCATGGATCTCAATCGAATGAATGGATGTCTCGTGCCACCATACATGAACATGGACAGTCCTCCGTTGGCTCTTCCAATTTGGATGAACTCTTCATAGGTCAAAAATTTCCAACCAAAGATGCTCTACAACATCAAGTGAAGATGTACATCGTGAAGAACCACAGAGAATTCGTGACGGTAAAATCATCCCCCAGTCTATACTATGTGAAATGTAAATACACACTCATCAACCATTCAGTTGAGGACATTGCAAAAAATCCGGCACTTCAAAATGTAGTTGGTTGTCCATGGCGCCGGAATTATTTCGTGGTAAAGAAGCTTGAAGGTGCACATACATGTGTGAATCCTACATTGACTCAGGATCACAACAAAATTGATTCCACGATTGTATCGATGGTCATAACGGATGTTGTGAAGGAACAACTCGCAATAACACCAAGAGCCATAATTGGAATAGTGAAGGGTAGGTTCCATTACACAATTTCATATTAAAAAGCTTAGAAGGCTAAACATAAAGCAATTGAGCGACTATATGGTTCTTTTGAAAAAGCTTACACTAAATTACCATATCCACTCAATGCAATTCAAGCTTCAAATCTGGGTACGGCTGTCCATTGGGCGAAGATTGCGTCCGGTCCGGGGAAAGAAACTTTTAAAGGTGTTTTTTGGGCATCGGTCCTTCCATCGAAGGATTTAAGGCATGTAGACCAGTTATAAGTGTAGACGGCACTCATTTGTACGGGAAATATAAATGTTGTTTGTTGATTGCTGTTTCACCAGACGCAAACGGTAGGTTGTTTCCATTTGCGTTTGCACTAGTTGACAGTGAAAGTATAGAGACGTGGACATGGTTCATGAACTGTATTCGGTGCTTCGTCACAGATCGTGCAGGTCTCTGTGTCATTTTTTATCGCTATGCCGGTATTTTATCAGCAATGCAAAAAGAGTTCGGTACATGGAAGGAACCATTTGCATATCATCGATTCTGTATGCGGCATTTTGCTAGAAATTTTCATAAAAAATTTGGTTGCAAATTTTTGATGAGTAGGTTGAAGGTGATCGCGTGTCAAAATCAGTGGAAAAAGTTTGAGGAAAAGATGGCACAACTTGAAGCGACCAATGCTAATGGGGCTAATTGGTTGAAGGAGAAAGCGATTGAGAAGTGGGCACTTTCTGCCGATGGAGGTCGTAGATATAGTATAATGACAACAAATCTGTCGGAAGTTTTCAATTCGGTTCTAAAAGGTGTTCGTAGCTTGCCTGTCACCGTAATTGTAGAACAGATTTTTTTCGTCTAAACATGTATTTTACTGATCGCAGTGAAGCCGCGCAGAAGCTTATCAGTGAAGGTAAATTATGGGCACCACGCATTCAGGATCTTATTGATGTACGCTGTGAAAAATCCAATTCACATGAGGCAATAATGTTTAATAATCGGTCAGGTGTTTTTGAGGTAAAAACGAGCATTACAATGGATAATGGATATCAAAAGGGTGGACATTGGCACAAGGTAGACCTCGAGAGCCAAACTTGTACTTGTGGCAAATTCCAACTATATCACTTTCCATGCTCTCATGTGTTAGCGGCATGTGCTTCCTGTGCGCTTGATTATCAACCATACATTGATACCTTTTACTCTACCGGTTTATTAGCACAAACGTGGGCACCAACTTTCAATTCTATTTCAGACGAATCTTATTGGCTGACACAAAGTGGACCGGTGCTCATAGCCGATTCAAGTCTTCGTCGGGTGAAAGGGCGACCAAAGAGTACTCGTATCTGCAATGACATGGATGTTCGAGAAGGTGGGAGCACTGAGAAAGTTTGTTCGAAAAGCGGAGTGAGTGGACACAATAGACGGAGTTGTAAGAATGTACAGAGTATGGGGACTTCCCAGTCTACTGGCACTTGAACTTGTATCCCGTTATTGTATTAATGTTGTAAAATCTATCATTAAGTTAGTAAGAATTAGGGAACTTTTGTTTTATGCTGCGTAATTTAAGTTTAAATAGTTAAGAATGAGAAATGTGGAGTGAAAGGTTGTTGAATTTGAGAAAATTTGATTTTAGTAATTTATCTCCACAAAACATGCACAAAACATGCACTACTATTCCTATAACAGATGTCGTTCTTCTGAATAACGACATATTCAGGAGATGCCGTTATTCAGAGGAAAGACTGTAACGACAGAAAGAATGGCAGAAGTCCCAAAATTTCCTTTTTTTACACCTAACTGATGCCGTTATTTCGAATAATGGCATTCTTAACAGATGTCGTTATGCGTAATAACGCATTTTTAGGAGATGCCGTTATTTGGGTGAACGACTGTGAGCACAGAGAAATTGGCAGAAGTCTCAACTTTTAGAATTTTTACACTTAACTGATGCCGCTATCTTAGAAAATGCTATAGGATTCAGATCCCGTTATTTGCAATAACGGCATCTGCTCAAATCAAACATGCACAGACATGCACAGAGCTCAGCTTACACTAAATTGAGAAACATTTTTCACACAATTCAAATCATCAATTCATGAAAACAATTTTTTAGAGAAGTACGGCACGGATGTAGGAGTTCTCTCGCCAATTCCTTGCATGCCTTTGAAGCGTTGCTCTTCAAGACATTAGCACACTTTCTTGCGATATCCCATGTGTTGTCAATCTACATTACGAACAAAAATAATCAGTAGTAAACCAAACTTTTATTAAACTAACATAAGCAAAATGTTGGGAATATAATTTATCAACAGTAAGATTACTTTACCATTAATCAATACGAAGACGCTTTTGGTTGATACATGGGTTGCGATGAGATTGTGCCGGCGGTGGTTCCACTTGGTGCCTAGGTATCGGTTGTTGGATACCCGTGGGGATATCCGTTCTTGGCACTACATACGACCTCGTAATACCACGGTACCATGTCATGTAGCCGGTTTGGAAGGATCCGTCGTGGTACAATTGCTTCTACAACCAAGTCATACTTCCTCTCATTCCAACATGCTACATGAGCACGGTGGTGATCGGCCCAATCCATATTCGGTAAACGACCTTGACCGGTAATATTGTGCAGTCTACGGTCGTACATTGAGTTTTCGGGGATGGGCTGTTGTGCATTGAATTGGCGGAGGGCGCGACCGGGATAATAGAACTCCACAATTGAGAAATTTACAAGTAGAGCTCGTGTCAACCATAGTCCATTTTTGGCCGTGCAAATTGAGGGTAGACGATGTAGCCTTTCGTCTGTATACGGTGTCTAGTGGACGTACTCTTCCCTCAGATGATCGAGTTCATCCCTGTAATATGTGAGCACACCGTGTGGGTTATCTCTTCACGTGAGCTTACCCGTCCAATACGCACCAAGAGGAGCTCTCAACACTGGATTTTCATGTTGCACACTCCAACTATTTGAAAGTACCGTTAGGTCCGTTACCCAGGGCCGGCCAAGATGTATTCGTTCCCAACACCATATTTGCAATATCCCCATCGGCCCGGTCATTTGGATCGACCCCATCGAACAATTGTACAGGACACGGTAGAGGGAGGCCAGAGCCGCACTTCTCCAACTATATCGGCCGGCTCTTTGTATATCGGAGATCAATGGAAGTTACATCAAATGCACTACATCACCAGAAGAATTAGGGAAGAGAATACCTCCAATCATCGACAAAAGATATGCCAGCGTATAACATTGGGGTTGGAAGTCCGTCGGTTCGTCTGGCAGACTATTATTGAACTCCGTATACAGCCAAGAACATCGGATTGATTTCCCGACGAATACACCCTTATCATCTTCATCCACCTCGTGCCCAAGATAATCTCTTAACAACGCCACTTTATTAAACATCAGGTTGCCGGTGACGTCCACCGCATCGAGTGGAAGACCCGATATGACGGCTACATCTTGTAGGGTGACCGTCATCTCCCCAACGGGTAAGTGAAACGTGTGTCTCCGGCCTCCATCGCTCCACAAGAGTGGTAAGTAGTGCGTGGTCACATTTTACTTTCGCCAACTTCGACATTCCATAAAATCCGCTACTTACCAAATAATTTTGAATACAAGGGTGCGTCGGCAAGATGGTGTGCATTCGGAAACTCATTTTTTCGACATCTCCAGTCCAAACCGCTTGCGACCTATGATCTTCTTGCAGATAAAGCACGGTAGGATCTGAAGGATCCGGATGTCCCCGTGGTACATGCGAAGTACCAGATGACGGCTCCTCCTCGCCCGCCGCCTCTGCCACCATCTGCAGCTACCGCCTCCTTCCCAACAGCCCAACAACGACGCCTCCTCATCGCTGGCTCGCCACTGCAGCCACCCCGAACACCAGTGCAACTTTCTTCGAACCCGGTTATCTTTTTCCACTCCTCCATTTATTTGTGATACTATCTATCGTTTCTAGAATATTATTTGATTTATCTGTCGTCCACAAATATTGAGAGCGTGTGCTTCTACTTGCTAATTAGAGTACAAATCATTATTGCATTTCTTACATGCTAAGAACGATTAAGTATAATTGTTGATTGTTATACGTAGAACTTTAATTGAACTTGTTAAACTTATTTCAATTCTTGAAAATCTATCAGACCAATTATTAGTCTTAATTTCTAACTTAATTGGCATTACATGTTGGTAAACTTGCTCTTTTAATATTTTTGAAAATTCTCAACTTAGGGTTAAGTTTACATCATTTTTGGAGATTTGTATTGAGATTTTTATTAGCCTATATATAAAGCCTCTAGATTAATGAAATAAAGATGATTTTGATTGATTAAAATTATTGTGACCGAGTTTTTGCTCTTCATCCCACTTTTTGTGCGAGACAATTGATAGAAGATTAGGGTTTGTGAGAAACTCTAAAACTACAATACAAATTCCAATCCCTAATACCCTCTCTCTCCCTAGCCGCCACCTCTCATCTCCTTCTTCTCCAATCCACCGCCACTTCAAGAAACCCAAACCCGACCCTTCATCTTCTTCTTTTTTGCCTCACCCCTAAGCACCCAAACCAGAACCCTGCCTCCCTCATCACTGCTGCACCCCCCTCCTTCCTCGAAACCCATCGACCGTCAACACCTCTAAATAACCCCACCGCCTTGCTGCATCCCCCGACTGCCAACGTCGACCGCCCTCGCTCCTCGCCGCCTCCCGCTCACCTCCCACCACCAGCCGACCACACCCACCAGTTCCACCACCACTGACAAAATCCTCCTCCACTCCAAATCCCCAAATCCACTCAAAATCTGAAACCCTAATTTTCCCAATTTCCAATTCAAAATCCTAAAGATTTGCAGAGTACAGTGCTATTGATTGCAACTTTTAATTGGGTGTTAGTTGTTGTTGGGTGTTGGGCAAGATTCAGATCCAGCAGGTTCTGACTCTCCATATGTGGCGATGACTCGTTCATCGAACCCGGGAACTTCTCTCTGCTTCTCAAATATTTGTGATATTGCTTT
The DNA here is from genome assembly GCA_017893485.1 of Hemerocallis citrina. Lineage (NCBI taxonomy): Eukaryota > Viridiplantae > Streptophyta > Magnoliopsida > Asparagales > Asphodelaceae > Hemerocallis > Hemerocallis citrina. The sequence continues at coordinate 439,588,055 of CM030359.1, read as the reverse complement.
ATTATCTCTATATTATTATCTGAATTTTCTGTCGTCCACAAATAATGAGCGTGTGTGTTTCTACTTGCCAATTAGAGTACAAATCTTTATTGAATATGTTATTGGCTAAGAACGCGTAAGTGTAATTGTTGATTGTTAAGCTTGACTCTTGAATTGGGACTGTGAATGTTTCAATTGCTTGAAAACCCATCAAACCAGTTATTAATTTAAATTTCTAACTTACTCCGCATTATATGTTGGTAAACTTATCTTTTAATATTCTTGGAAATTCTTTATTTGGGATTAAGTTTACATCACTTCAACCCACCGTTGACAATAAAAAATAAAAATAAAAAGTACAGGAACAACAACTATTAAGTCATGAAATTAACTACACACATTTCTAACTGATCACGAATGAATGATTCAAGATTTATTCACAGAAATAGTGAGGTCTTATATGAAATGACTTGAAAATTTTGCGTTGATTTGGATGATATTCTGACCGTACTCTTTAACAAGGAAAACATCCAGTGCAAGAGATAGCTTATGCTGAATTTGAATATAACGAATTCATTTAAGAGCATCTATAATGTAAAAGATAAAGGTGGTTAAAAACTTAAAATAATGAGTTACCTCAAGTGAATATATCACACTCATCACTTGATAAGCTTCTGAATTTTATCACCAACAATTGGTATGCAAGAGTTAGGAGATCCCCCAACTGGAAGTACCCATCAATTGAAGACAATGCACCATCCTTGCTAGTCTACTATAACATCACTTTAGGGACCCTATGACATCATTAAAATATGTAAGAACTTGAATTTAATACCCCCAAAAAAATTACGTACAGACAATACATCTTAGATCAGGACAATATTATAAGAATAGAAACACACCTTGGCTTTCAAGGAACTCATCCATTACACAAGTGGAACCATGTGCATATAAATTCAAAGCAGATATAGATGTTTCATGCAAGTTGTTTTGCTTGAATACAAAATGAAATTTGGAGTTTTCCTAGTCAACTATGTCAATAAGAATGAGGTGATCGAGGCTGTCGAATCTTGCAAGGTGTGAAGAGAATCTGAGCAAGATGTTGACCCTCAGAGCCCAATATTGAAATTCAAGGCTGAGTTCACTCTGTAACTTTCCCACAACAAGATTTTTGATAGTCTTGTAGAGATTGGTATCTTTTTATTATAATTTTTTATGCATTTTCTTTGATAATGAACAAGGAGAACTCTAACAACTTCTCACAAATACGTAGACAGATTCCACTAATTATGTTTCTTGAGTGCAAGCCTCAGAAGCCAGAGGTGTAAAATTCCTGTCACATGACAAATGCATATTCCTATAACCTTCTTCAAATTTCACTTTCTTTGAAGTATCGAATAAAGTGATTTCAAACAATCCCGTATGATCGGAATTGTTCCCAAGCTTTCAATACCTGAAAAGTAACATGTACTCAATAATATAGTGGGGATACAAAAAGAGGTCAAATTGCTCTCTAGAAAAGACGAAGCTAAAACACGAGCAGTTGTGTGCATTTCAGATTCGAATCCTCTCCAGTAATTAATTTTGCGAGGTCCAGTGCACCTATTCACCGCCCATCGGGGCATTCATCTCCCAAAAGTTAAAATAATATGTTCTACTCGACCCTCGAGTAAAAAAAAATTTATATGCATATATATTGAAAAGGATTCTAGTTTGGTTTCTACCCTGCGAATTACTACAGCTAGGAGATATAAGAAGATAATTATCAGTCCAGAAGATCGTCAACGGCATCGTCAACAATCCCAGAGTGGATGAACAGGGCAGTTGAAGATGATATCTGTTGAAGTTTCAAAAGCAGGTACAACTTATGGCCCTATGACAGCGAAATAAACCAAGAAATTCTGAGATTTAAAGCCATGCATTCCAAATCTCTCCTAATCAAACCAAAACTGTGACAGTCGATTCTCCCTAATTAATGTGCTATATTTTCAAAGATAACCTAATTGATTACTATCTGCAGTGCCTGCGTCGCCCTATTCTCGAGCCTAGACGTGTTGTCGAGCTTGTTGTCAATAAGCACACTTATTATTTTCATGATGATGGCAACTGCACTTCTGGTGAGGAGATACTACGTGAGTGGAGTGTCAACTAAGACCGACCAGTTGAAGCTAGTGAGCTTCCTATTGATTATCATAGCTGCATCGATGGGGACGTCGTCTTATTGGGGGTTGAGACCCCATGGATGGATCGGGTACGTGATCACCGTTCCACTGTGGCTTTTGGGTACATTAGGGATTGCGGTATTTGTACCCCAACGAAGAAGTCCAAAGGTGTGGGGTGTTCCTTTGGTTCCATGGCTTCCATCTTTATCAATTGCGACCAATCTCTTCCTTATGGGGTCTTTGGGTTCGGATGCATTCATAAGGTTCGGTGCATGTACCGGGCTAATGATAGTGTACTATGTGTTCTTTGGGGTTCATGCAACTTATGACATGGCTCATGGGCAGTGCAAGATAGAAGAACTGGAATATGAGAAGAATGGAGAAGCAAGACTGGAAGAAGTAACAGGACCTTAAAACAGTTAAAAGAATAACTATAGGTTTTGTATTGTGTTGTTTCTTTTCTTTGTTATTGGAATAAGATGTTTTCTATTGATTTCAAAATTCTAGCGAAGCTTATAGGCCACAAGAGTGTATTTAATCATGTGTACCATAATTGTGAAATTCCTAAGTTCTACTAATTTCATTAGCCAATGGAAGCTGCAGCAATACAAAACAAGTCATAATACATTGGAAAAAATGTCTGGAGGAGATAAGCAACTTCGCAAACGCTACCAGGAGAAATCCAACCTGAAGCTAATGGTGAAAAGAGGAAGGGAAGAGGAAGATGAAAGCCGCTACGGCTATAGAGGTATCCCCAGAGAGGGGATGAAGGAGCAACCTAGAGGGAGGGAACACTGTCAGACGAAGAAGGCGAGGGTAGACCATAGAGGGCTACCCAAGAATGTGGATAGACGATAGCTCTCGCCGGAGAAGGTGAGAACAGAGCAGCGTCCCCAAGCGGCATATAGACGATCGTATCTAGATGCGACCAGGAGGGAAAAGATGGGAGCAGAAAGGGCCTCTCACCGGAGGGAGGAATTGCCGACGGAGCTGGAGATCTTGAAGAAGGAGGATGATGAAGGGGAATAATTTCTGTTCAAACCAAAGAGGGTCTTGAAGGCAGAGAAGTTGGCGACTAAGCAGCGCTCCTCATCGTCTTCGACGCCAGCTTCAACCCCGGCGACTAACAAGAAGAACGCCCAATGCCATAAGTGTGCAGAGCGTGGGCATACTATCAATGAATGTGTGAAGGATTGGTTCTGCTATGCTTGTAAAAAGCAAGGCCATATCTCGACGGCTTGCCCCAAGCTCAAAAGAGTAGAGGTCAGGGATGTCTCTGCTACGCCGCACATACAACAAGACCCCATTGATTGCAAAAGAATCCAGCCCAACTCAGAGGAGAGCCAAGATGATGGACGGAAAAAAAACTCGAGCTGTCATCGTCCCCACCCCTTTAATGGCGGAATCGGAAAGCCGATTACAGCGGTGCTTGATGCTAAAGGTCCACACGGGTCACCCTACCATCGACGAACTTACGGAGCAGATTATAGCAAATGTGCAACCTTCGACTCAGTGGCATGGCAAATCCAGAAGGTTAAGCAAGACACATGGTGGTTTATTGCGGAACAGAGGATCTACTCAAGGAGTTGCTGATGGTGGGTAGCCTCGAGGGAGACGAATTCTACGTGACAATGAGCAGGTGGACGAGGAAGTTTGGAGCGGTGCGTCCTGATTCATTGCCGGCGGTGTGGGTTCGCCTTTTCAATATGCCGTTTCACTGTTGGTTCAAATCGGGGTTCCAGAATGTCATCGGGAGCTTCGATTATCTGATTTCGATTGATAATGACACCATCGTTCAATCTAGAAGGGAATCTGCGAGAATCCAAATCGGAGTAGAAAATACAAGTCTTATCCCGTCGGTGGTCGTGGCGGAGTTCGAAGAAGCGCGCCATGAGATTAAGATTATCGTTGAGAGGAAAAAGAGGGTTTCTTTTAGAGGAGCACCGGAATACTCGACGAGCTCGGAGGGAAGGTTCATAGTTGAGCCAGAGGTAGAAGACGACCATCAACCATTGGATCAACTGCAATCTAAATGGGGCCATCAGATCCAGAGAGAGAAAGGGAAAAAGATGAGACAAAGAGGGCCGTTAGATTTGAGTATAGGGAATCAGATTTGTTCAAAACAGGGAATACCGGATCAGAGGGGGACAGGGGATCATGACAAGGGAATGGGGGACAACTGTAAAGGAAAACAAGCTAGCGAGGTTGACAGGGCTTTGGAGGTACGAGGATACCTGGGTTTTAAGGAAGTCAAATCAAGAGGGGATGGGGCTAAAGTGATGGGGACGGCGCACCAGTCATGGGTAAGACAGGCGATGGTTGTGAAGAGACAGCGACTGCTCATAGGGGAGAGGGGAGTGAGACGGCGGGACCCACCAAAGATGAAACAGCTGTTATCTCCATGACAAAAGCACAGTTTCAAGCCGCCTTGGAGATGGCTCTCAGCGCAGCTTCCAAGAGTATCATTCGTGACCCACCAAGCCCATCAAAAGGAGAGATGGGCCTTTGCGGAGTTGGGCCTAACCATTCAGGAGATGGGCCTGCTAACAGGGATGGGGCTGGTCGCATTGTTGCGCAATTGAACATGATGGAATCGGCTACTGATCCGAATTTGGGAGACACGAATATAGGGGATGAAAATGTTGATGAGGACATCGGGGGTATTGGGGAAGAAGAAAACAGTAGGGTTAGGAATGACGAAGAAGGCACGGAGGAAGATTTCCCTCTAGACGATACTTGCAACTCGACAGGAGACGGAGAGAGAATTAGGGCTTTAATAGGAGTGGGCGACGATAACAATGACTACGATAGCGAACATGAAAGGTGGGCTAAGCAGGTGAATGACTTGGCACAAGGGAAAGTGGTGATTCGGAAGGGCACTGGGGGAGGCACAGAGGAGGCAAAAAGGAAGAGAAAGAGGCAGTTGGACAGATGGGGTTCCAAGGGGCCAAGGGAGGAAGATCTCATCAGATCAGCGGCAAAAGCTAGGGAGCCAACATCAGCATGCGGAGGTTCGTTCTCTATTTTGAACTTTATTTCAGATAATATGCTTTTGTATTATGCTACCATGCTAGGGGTAGACATGGGGGTCACCGTTTCAGAACGGTTGAATAAAGTGCACACGATTAGAGTAGAGGCATATAGACAATGTCTATAATGTCGGGTGTAGGGGTTTAGGGAATTTAGATTATAGATGATTATTTATAGTGTTATGTCGTACATCTTTTGGAATGTTAGAGGGATTCGATCGTCGGTCAAACGTAGACTGGTGAACGATAGCATCGCTAAATTTAATCCGACCGTGTGTGCTTTCCAAGAAACTAGGATTGCCGATCCACAAAATTGGGACCTTTAAGGCCTTAGGTTGTTCCAAAAATATGAATGGAGATTCAAACCGTCGAGGGGGTTTTCGGGAGGTATCGCCATAGGGGTAGATGCTAATGTCTTCCGGATTATAGACGTTTTCATCGGTAGATTCTCGGTCACGGTTAGAGTTAGTAGTAGAGCTGAGGGTTGGGAACATATGATTACATCAGTTTACGGTCCGTACTCTTCCATTCTGAGGGAGGAGCTGTGGAGGGAGCTTAGGGAGATTAGAAATAGATGGGAAGGGCCGTGGGTGGTGGGGGGAGATTTTAACATTACAAGATTTCTTAGCGAACACAGAGGTAGGGGGGCGACCAATAGGGAAAGACGAGAATTCAATTCAACCATCAATGACCTAGATTTAATTGAGATTAGAACTTCGGATAGGAAATTCACATGGTCCAACATGCAAACTAATCCTACGCTTGCTAAGCTAGATAAAATCCTGGTGTCCACAGAGTGGGAGGATAGATTCCCTCAGGCAAAAGCAAGATCCGTCCCCAGATTTACCTCAGATCATACACTGCTGCTTCTCGTCACTGGTGACTATAGGCATCCCAAGCATAGACAATTTAAATTCGAAAAGGCGTGGACCCTTAAAACGAGCATTTCAAAGACAATCGAGGAGTCCTGGGAAGCACCCACCCCAATGGAAGGAACAGATGCAGTGTCCATATGGAACTTCAAAATGGGGAGGCTACGCAAGCGATTGAAGACGTGGAACAAAGATGAGATAAGAGAGTTGAAAAGGAAGAAAGAAGAGTTGGCCAATAAAACACACGAACTAGAAACTATAGAGGAGGAGAGGATTTTGCGTATGGGGGAATCAGAGGAACTGAGGACAAGCAGAGAGGAGCTGCACAATATTGGTGAATTTGAGGAATACTACTGGAAGCGAAGATCCCGAGTTCAGTGGTTAAAGGAAGGCGATTCAAACACAGCATTCTTCCACAAGGTCGCAAATGGTAGAAGACGACAGAATCATATTGCAGGACTTTTCGTAGAGGAGACGTGGACTGAAGACGAGAAGGCAATTAGGCTAGAGATCGACAGATCCTTTAGAGTGTTGTTGGGAAAGAAGAGAACGTTAAGATGCAGGATGAATTATGACATGTGGGAGGAATCAAGAATTGATGGAAGCGATGGCATTGAAGGACCTTTTACAGAAGAGGAAATTTTAAAGGCTATTAAGAGTCTGAGACAAGACAGGGCACCAGGTCCAGATGGCTTCCCTATTTTCTTCTTCTCCCAGTTTTGGCACATCATCAAAAAGGATCTCATAGACATTTTCCGAGAACTGTTTCTGGGAGTGGTGAAGGTAGAAAGATTAAATTACGCTAATGTGATCTTAGTCCCTAAAAAGGCACAAATCCTGAGGGTTACTGATCTCAGACCCATCAGTCTGTTGAACGGGTCATTTAAGATTATTACCAAGGTGCTAGTGAGTAGGTTGGCCCCTAACCTGAGGGACATCATTGACGAGATGCAAAGTGGGTTTATTAAAGGACGTGATATCATGGATAGTATTGCGTCAGCACATGAGATGGTTTTTAGAGCAAACAAGGATAAAGTGGAGGGTTTCCTTCTTAAGTTGGACTTTGAAAAGGCGTACGACTCCGTGGAGTGGGACTGTGTGGACGAAGCTCTGGAACTCAAAAGGATTTGGCATCAAGTGGAGGACGTGGATGAAGATGTGTGTCAGGAATGGAAAATCGTTTATCAACTTTAACGGAGAGGCAGGGAGAGAAATTCGATGCAGAAGAGGTCTAAGACAAGGAGATCACTTATCTCCATTACTATTCACTATCATTGCAGATTATCAAAGGAGTTGTGGTGAAAGGAATCCCAGAGACATTGTCTATACTACAATATGCGGACGATACTCTTATGTTCGGAAGGGCCGATTTGGGAGAAATTGTGGCAATCAGAATTATGCTGCGATGTTTTGAGTTCTGGTCAGGTCTAACGATCAACCTGAGGAAAAGTTGTGTGCTGCCTCTAGAGGGTGACAATTTGAACTCTTTGGAGATGATCGAAACAGGGATGGGATGCGCCAGGGGACAATTCCCACTGACTTATTTAGGGACTCTGATCCGGCCAGGCAGGCTGCTGAAAGAGGATTGGAGTGTGCTGATCGAAAAGATTGAGAAAAGGCTGGCAGGGTGGAAAGGGAAGTCATTTTCATTAGGAGGTAGAATCACGTTGATTAATTCAGTCCTAAGTAGTCTACATACTTAGAGCATCCACAGTCGTTCAATGTAAAAAATGGCAAAATGCATATTTTGCCCATCCAATTCGACGAAACGTTGCAGTCGTCGATTGGCAAAAAAATGCATAAGTTCGTTAAAAAAGAAACAGACGAAACATGATGTTTCGTCTGTAATTAAAAAAATAATTTAGACCGAAAAAATATTAATAAAAAAATACGGGATGTTTCGTCCCAAAAAGGAAAAAAAACAGGAAGTTTTTTTTTGCAAAAAAAATTTTGCAAAAACAAAATTTAAAAATAGTTTGTAAATAATATTTGCAAAAACAATTTAAAAATTTGCAAAATAAATTTAAAAACTTGCAAAAAAAAATTAAAAATATTACAAAAAGTTCCAAAAAAATCACTGTAGCTGGACGAAGCATGGTGCTTCGTCCAGATTTGGCGGAAGTTTTTTTTTGTAAAAAAAATTGCAAAAAGAATTTTTTAAAAAAATTGTAAATTTCTTTTGCAAAAACAATTTAAAAATTTGCAAAATCAATTTAGATAATTGCAAAAAAAATTAAAATTTACAAAATTAATTTTTAAAATTAATTTTTTTTTAAAATTGGATTGGGACGAAGTATGATGTTTCGTCTCACATTGGGACGAAACATCATGTTCATTCCCACGCTTAAATTCATTTAACGGTTATTTTATTTGGTTTTTTTTTTTACTTCGGACGATCCGATCAATTAAAATAATAATTAAATAATCCAGAAGAAACATGATGTTTCGTCTGCTATAATATGTATTTTGCTATATGGAATGCTATTTGCCCCTTTCTACCGTAGCCAATTTGCTAAAAAATGGCAAAATAGCTCACAACTGCGTAAGCTACAGTAAAAAAAATGAAAAAAATGGCAAATAAGCAAACGACTGTGGATGCTCTTATCTGATGTCGATATATGAGATTCCTAGGTGGGTAATTGATCGGATTGATAAAGCTAGGAAACGTTTTCTGTGGAAAGGAGCGACAGAGGATAGTAAAGGCTTTCACCTGGTTTTATGGGGGAGGGTTTGCAAGAAGAAGTTTGGGGGCCTGGGAATTACAAATCTTCGAGACATGAATAGAGCTCTTCTAGCAAAATGGTGGTGAAAAATGATACACCGTCGAAAGACGTGGTGGTACACGTCATTCAGAGTGTACCGGTATCGGAAGAAATTTAGATTTGGAGGACGAAGTAAACACGGAAAAGCATCCTGTATATGGAACGGGATCGCTAAGGTGGGAGAGGTTTTTCATGCAAACACAAGATGCACAGTGGGGAACGGAAAGGAGACGAGGTTCTGGAAGGATAAATGGTGTGGGGATAACACGTTGCAATCGTTATTTCCACTTTTGGCTGAAAAGGCGGGTAACTCGGATGCTTTGGTGAGCGAGGGATGTATTCAGGAAATATGCAAACTGGAAAGTGAAGATAGACCACCGCTAACATATCTCAACCAACTGAGGGGTATCCAGAGTGTAGTGGCGGAAAATTGGGACCCAGATAAGACAGAACAGGACACTAGAGAATGGTCGATTGATCGTAGTAAGTCCTTCTCAGTGTGGTCGATGTATGAATTCTTTAACGATGGAGGAATGAGAAGCTCGACAGCAGAGGTTATTTGGAAAGTGAGATGCCCACATAAGGTCAAAGCGTTCATCTGGCTTGTGGTAAATAACGCTATTCTATCGAAGGCGAACATTAGAAAACGTAACATTCCGATCGACGCAATATGCCCGCGATGTAGCGCAGTGGAAGAAGATACCAACCATATCTTCTTTGTCTGCCCTAAGGCGAAACTCGTCTGGGAAACGGTAGGATTGGGATTTGATACTACAGAGACGCCGACTAGTATAGAAGACATTTGGGGTAGCTGGAGGGTTAGGCACATTAGAAAAGACGACCGTACCATGTGGGATATTATAGCCGCGGCGTCTTTATGGAGTGTGTGGCTAGATAGCAATGATGCTTGCTTCCGTAACTTAAACTGTGCGTTTAGTACATTGCTTCATAAAATTGGATTTCTAAGTAATGTTTGGGCAGGTACAATAGGGGCAAGGAAGAGGCTGCGTATGGACAATGAGTAGCGCATTACCAAGAACGCCGACTCAAGAATGGGAGAGTCGTCGGAGGGGGATTTCGCATGGAGGGTTGGGATGTCAAAATCTCCAAGATGTATTCATGTATCTTTCCTTTTACAGTTCTAGACTTGTGTTGGTATGAGAATTTCATGTATTTTGTCCAAGATGTATTTTGTCTATTTCAGTACTAGTGTGGGTGTTGAGTTGTAAGGAGATCTACTCTGTTTCGTTAAAAGTTCATTAATGAAACGGGTGACAATAGTCACTTTTGCATCAAAAAAAATACAAAACGAGTCAAAATGGAACAAAATTGCTCCAGATTTTCTTGGTGAGTTTATGAAGATGTCATTCACAAAGAGAAGGCATAGAGTTTATCTACAGCTCAACAGGGAATTCAGCAATAGTATGTCCACTCGTAACAAACATCTACTTATTCTGTACTTATGTTTTTTATGTTCCCTATCTATCATTATAAATCGAATAATGATCAAAATTCTCTGAATAGTCCAATTTGTCAGGGCTTCTTTCTAGTTGATATTTGTTATACACCTCGTTAACTTACCATTATAAGTCTATGAGTCAGTCTATGACCATACCCACAACTGTCTAAAGGCTCCAAAACGAAGCAAGACCAAAATATACATAATATCAAGTTTTTTAGGCCAAAATATTGAATAAAAGAGAGGCTTGACCGAAACTAGGCCAAATCACCGAAAAATTCTTATTGAAGAAACCACCAACAAGTTTGGTTTAATCTCGACTGAAATATATTCTTCTTAACTTCTATTACTATCCTCTAGTTAGATCTAATATTGCAAGATTCATCAATAATAAAAGTTATTTGCATGACCTATACCTAGACTCTTAAAATTCTAATCACAATACACTGGCTTCAGGCTGGTCACACATGAAAGAAGGAGATAGTCACTAGAAACAAATAGAATGCAAATTTAAATACCGCAGATAAGTAATACAAGTGTGCACTTGTAATAAATTCCTCTCGCACCTCTTTAATTCAAGTTCCCTCTAGATTACATGTTATCTTCATGAAGGCAAAGTTCCTCTTTCCTAAATGAACGAACGTCGGCGCAGAATGTAACTTCACTTTCACATAAAAACACAGCTAAGCATAATATTTGAGCATCCTAAGCGAAGAGGATCAAGATAATTGAAGACTACAAGTCATGATATTTAAATAAGCAGGGCAGTTTTAGATTCCCATCGAACATATACATTGCGATATTCCCTTACCTATAATTGCACATCTAGGACAAGTATGACTTCTAGAAAGTGTTTATCATTTCCCCAAGAAACTATATACTTGTCTTATTGCAGATTAACTGAAATTCCTAAGAAAAGGATAGTGAATGTGTGTTTAAATCACATAAATCTCACCCTACTTATTAAAACAACCATCACTCTCTGCAAATGATAAGCTTAGAGCTTGTGATGTTGACAGAAAGAAATTCACTAAACCCAAATAGCAAGCAATTAACAGACACAAAAATCAGATTACAACATGCCATGCTTTTCTGCAAAGTACTCCACCTCTGCTTCTTCAGATCAAGCGGTGGCCAAGAAGATGTCCCTGTGCCACAAGTGCGCGGAGAAGGGTCACACCATCCACGACTGCCCCAACGACTGGTTTTGTTACGCATGCAAGAAATCCGGTCACATATCGAAGAGTTGCCCTCGCCGGTTGATGTCGGGGAGCGCGCAATCGAAAGCGAGTGCGGAGGTGGGTGTCGCTGGTGAGAGTAGCAGGCCGGTAGTGGCAGGGTCGGAGGAAAGTTGCGACGGGAGGAGGAAGGTGATCAGGGAAGTTATAATCCCGACGCCGGTGATGGCCGACTTCGAGAGTCGCTTTGGCAACTCCGTGCTACTCAAGATCCATACCGGTTTCCCAACAATTGAGGCAATTAAAGAACAACTTTCCGACAGTGTGAGGCCTATCTCTAGGCTCGATTGGAATGTGCTTAAGGTCAAGGATGATGTTCTGATGGTGTTCTGTAAGACGGACGAAATCACGCGTGAGCTTTTGGCTATAGGGAGTCTGGAAGGGGAGGATTTTTTCATCACTGTCAGTAGATGGTCTAGAGGTTTCGGCGCGCTAAAAGCGGATGCGTGGTCGGCGATTTGGTTGCGGCTATTCAATCTTCCGTTTCATTGTTGGGTCCGATCAGGCTTTCAAAACTTGGTTCACAGTTTCGGTTCCCTCATCACCATCGACAAAAATACCAATTTCCTCCTTAGAAGAGAGTACGCCAGGATCCAAGTGGAAGTAGAGGATGTTAGCTTAATCCCTTCGGTGATTGTGGCGCTATTTGAAAATGTTAAATACGAGGTTAAGGTGATAGTTGAGAGAAAGAAGAGAGTGTCATTTCGGAGCTCGCCGGAGTATTCGGGTTCCAATTCGGAAGCCGGGTGCCCACAGAGAGGGAAGGAAGAAGACACTCACGCCACGTTGGATGTACCAAAGAGGAATTCTGTCAGATCAGAGGAGAGGCCAGGTCATCAACAAGGGGGTGTGAAGGAGCATCCACAACAGAGGGACAAAGAAGTACGGCAGGATACAATTCACCAAACAGCAAATTCCGCCACACGGGATCCAAATGGCAGCTGGATTGATGGGGAGCTGTTGCGTGCTGCAGAGGAGAGAAAGCAAAATGGCCTGGACTCATTTCCCAAGGTACTAGGTTCTGTGCAAAGAAGTGACACAGGCCTAGGTACTAGTCAAGAAAAAGCTTTTGAGAAGGGAAAGGCTTTGACCGATTGTGACTTGTCACCATCGGGTATTCTAGCAGGAGATGGGGGTATACGGCAGCTGAGTAAAGGAAAAGGACCCATTAATGAGCATGCGATTGAGGCGAAAGGTGCAAGGCTCGAGGCAGTGAGGTACGAGAGAGCCTTAGCGGCAGGGGGCCCCACCAGCAAACAGTCAGAAATTTTGAACCTTTCCGCTTCAGATTTCAAAGCGGCTCTTGACCTGGCGGTAAAGACTATTACCCAATCTCTTATCAATGCTGAGCCTGGCCCGTGGGCCAAAGGCGTCGATAGGGAGCCCATGGATGCTATCGTGGTACAGCAAGGGGGATGTTCGGGAGCTCAGGGCGGCGATCTGTTAGTTGCGGGAGGATCGGATGCCGGAGTGCCTGAGGGAGAAGGCTCCGAGCTCAGATCAGAAGAGGGCGGAGTCTTGGGGGCCGGGGAAATGGACCCAGCTTTAGTGGAGGATGTCTCTGCGGAGGAGGGCATTATTGGAGCTCTAGACGATGTGGGAAAGGAAAGTATGGACTCGGATGGCGAATTCGAGAAGTGGGAGAACGAAGTTAAGGCCCTAACTCCAGTAATTCAGGAGAGCGGGGAAAGTGAGGGTGGCGAAGCATTGAAGGGAGCCGAGGAGTCAATTAGAAAGAGCAAAAGGCAAATTGACAGGTGGGGAGCTAAAGGACCTAGAGAGGAGGACTTGATCAGATCAGCAGCCAAGGCCAAGGAGCCAATGTCAGCCTGCAGAGGTGAGTCTTCAATTCTTAGCTTTATTTCCGATGACATTCTTCTTTATTATGCTTGTATGTTCGGTTTAAATATGGGTGCTTCGGGAATTGAGCAATGTAATAGAGTCAGAATTCTCAGGGAGGAAGCCTATAGGTTAAGCCTATAGGTTGTCCAGGATTGGAGGGTAGGATAGACGCTTTTTGTGATAATTTCCCAATGAGTTACATCTTCTGGAATGTGAGAGGGATGCGCTCCAAGGTCAAGGCTAGATTAGTTAATGACACGATAGTTAGGATTAATCCAATATTGTGCACCATCCAAGAAACTAAGATAGGGATCAGCAAGGTCAAGTCTTTGTGGGAGTAAGATTGCTTAGAGACTTCGTGTGGCAGGTTAAGCCAGCTAGGGGGATGTCGGGGGGGATAGCTATAGGTGTTGACGCCAAGGTGTTCGATATTATCGAAGCCTTCGTTGACAATTTTTCGGTGTCCCTAGTCATCAAACGAAAGCTGGATGGCTGGGAACACATGGTTACTTCGGTGTACGGCCCATATAATCCTAGTCTGCGACAAGGATTTTAGGAGGAAATGCAACACATCAGAGATAGATGGATAGGACCGTGGGTCATTGGCGGGGATTTTAACATCACTAGATTTGCCTATGAACACAATGGTAGGGGGTCAAACGAGAGGGATAGGCATCTATTCAACAGTGTCATCAACAACCTTAGTCTAATTGAAATCCAAGCGAACGATCGTAGATTCTCCTGGACTAACATGCAGTCTAATCCAACCCTAGCCAAACTAGATCGCATTCTGGTCTCCACTGACTGGGAGGCTCTACATCCTTTGGCAACGGTGAGATCAATTCCCAGATTTACTTCGGACCATGTACCGCTAGTGCTAGAGTGGGGGAGCCACAGAAGAGCTGAACGGCGTCAATTTAGATTTGAGAAGGCGTGGACACTTAGTCCGAACATCTCTAGAGTCACCAAGGAGTCCTGGGAGGTGTCCACGACGAATAATGATGCTATATCGAGATGGATCGTCAAGCTGCGTCGCCTTAGGAAGCGCTTAAAGAGATGGGCAAAGGAGGAGTTTGGGGAGGACAAGGAAAAAAAAGAAAGATTAGGAAGGAGAATTCAAGAGTTGGAAAAAATCGAGGAGGATAGAAATCTAAACGTGGGGGAATTTGACGAGCTTGCAGCCAGTAGGACGGAAATCTATAGAATAGGAGAAATAGAAGAATGCTATTGGAGACAGAGATCGAGGATTCAATGGCTTAAGGAAGGAGATGCAAACACGACCTTCTTCCACAAGGTGGCCAACGGAAAGAGGCACAATCAAATCGCGGGACTATTTGTGGAAGATGAATGGACGAAAGATGAGTCCGTTATTAGAGACCATATTGATAATTCGTTCAGAGATCTTTTGGGGAGGAAGAGGGCTATAAGAGGTGAATTGACATCGAACACGTGGAACGAGGAGCATCTCGAGGGAGGGGAGAGATTAGAAGAGAACTTCACGGAGGAAGAGGTTCTTCAGGCTATTAAGAGGTTGGGCCAAGATAAAGCGTCAGGCCCAGATGGGTTCCCGATATTCTGTTACTCAAAATATTGGGCAATCATCAAGAAAGACCTGATGGATATCTTCCATGAGCTTTTCACCGGGGAGGCACAGATGGAGAGGCTGAACTATGCAAATGTGGTCCTTATCCCGAAAAAGGCAGAAGTGCTCAGGTTCAGGGACCTCCGGCCCATCAGCCTGCTTAACGGGTCTTTCAAGATCATCACTAAGACCCTTGCCAATAGATTAAGCTTAGTTATCAACGACATTATTGGGGAGGCCCAAAGTGGGTTCATTAAAGGAAGGGACATCTTAGATAGTATAGCATCGGCTCACGAAATGGTGTTCAGAGGGAACAAAGACAAGGTTGACGGTTTCCTCCTGAAGCTAGACTTTGAAAAGGCATACGACACAGTAGAGTGGGAGTGCGTGGACGAGGCGTTAAAGCTGAAAGGATTTGGGATCAAATGGAGGATGTGGATGAGGAAGTGCATCAGAAATGGCAAATCCTCCGTCCTTGTGAATGGATCGATAGGAAGGGAGATCCGATGTAAGAGAGGACTCAGACAGGGAGATCCACTATCACCGCTAATTTTTGCCATTGTCGCTGACGGTTTATCGGAAATGAATAAAAGAGGATCGGAGGCAGGACTGGTCAAAGGGGTCAAAGTAAAGGGGATCACGGAACCCCTATCAATCTTACAGTATGCGGATGACACCTTAATGTTCGGTTTGGCTAAGGTGGAAGAAATACTGGCTATACGTATCCTATTAAGATGCTTTGAATTCTGGTCCGGTCTGGCAGTGAACTTTCAAAAGAGTTGCATCACAGCACTTAGTAACACAAATGGAGGTGCTGGAGAGATCGCCTCGACTCTGATGCAGTGCGAAACTAAGGAGTTTCCAATCAAAAACTTGGGTACGCCTATCAGACCCGGAAAGCTGCGTAAGGAGGACTAGGTACCCTTAGTGGAAAAGATTGAGAAAAAATTGGCGGGATGGAAAGGGAAATTCCTATCACTGGGAGGCAGAATTACCTTAATCAATTCCGTACTTAGTAGCATTCCTACATACCTCATGTCGATTTATGAGATTCCCAGTTGGGCTATCGAAAGAATCGATAGATGTAGGCGGAATTTCTTATGGAAAGGTATGCGAGATGATAATAAGGGCATTAACTTAATCAGGTGGGGTAGAGTTTGTAAAAAGAAGGAATTTGGCGGTCTGGGGATCCTTAATCTCAGAGACATGAATAAGACTCTACTGTCCAAGTGGTGGTGGAAGATGCACAAACAACGCAAAGCGTGGTGGAGTAACTCATTCATGAGATACCGTAGAAGAAAGATTGTCAGATTTGATGGGAAAGCTAGGCATGGGAAGGCGTCCGGTATCTGGAAGGGTGTAGCCAAGGTTGGAGATATCTTTCACATGAACACGATATGCAAATTGGGTAAGGGAAACAACATCAGATTTTGGAAAGACAAATGGTGCGGTGACAATACCCTACAATCTATCTTCCCCGACATTGTGGCGGTTGCAAGGAGGTCGGACGCCCTCGTAGCTGATGTTTGGAAGCAAGATACCCTAGCATTGGAGCTCACGGAAAGCCTATCGAGCGAGGGACAGCAACAATTGGTTAGGCTTAGCGCGTTATTGCAGGAAGAGGGGTCACAAGACAGATCGCAAGAGGATGTCAGAATTTGGAGAATAGGGGACAACCAAACCTATTCGGTCTCCAACATGTACGGTTTCCTAAATGACGGGGGTCTAAAGAATGCTCATGCAAGTATCATTTGGAAGGCAAAAGTCCCCCCCAAAGTTAAAGCGTTCATGTGGCTGGTTCTAAATGACGGTATACTTTCTAAGACTAACCTTAAGAAACGTAACATACTGAATGACGCAATGTGTCAGCGGTGTTTGGTAGAAGAGGAAGACACCGCGCACCTCTTCTTCCGATGCCCTAGAGCGAGGATAGTTTGGGAGATATTGAGTTTGGGTTTTCACACGACAACTATTCCAAGTAGCACCAACGACGTCTGGGGGGTATGGAGATCAAATCACATTAACAAAGAGTATTCATGGCTATGGGATATTTCAGTTGGGGCTATTCTGTGGAGTATTTGGCTAGATAGGAATGACTATTGCTTCCGTAACTATAAATGCACTTTTTATATGTTCGTTCATAAACTGCTGGTTCTAATAGAGGCATGGGCAGGTCAAGCAGGAGCGTGGAAGAAGCCAAGGATAGAGTGATGGCAGGACAGGATTGAAAGCCCGACACTAGGAGACTTCCAGCGAGGTGGGGAGAGACTCAGGCTATGGTAACCGGGCTATGGGGGAATGTGGTACTCTTTTGATGTTGAAAGTTGTAAGGTGGAAAGATTTTTATTGTAATAGACTAGTTAAAGGTTCTGGTGTATTGGACCTTTTATGTGTTGGACTATTTTGTATGTTTCGTTAATCTATCATTAATGAAGCTAGTGACATTAGTAACTTTTGTTCAAAAAAAAAAAAAAAACATGCCATGCTTTTCAAAATAATAAAAAGTTACAAACAAAATTAAACATGAATGTCCGGTATTACCAGTAACACTTAAGTTCTCTTGTAAACACATAAGTTCTCTCGTAAACACAATAGATTCTCATCTAAGAATTTCATCAAACAGCTTAACTGCACACAAAAATATATCACGTTTTAACACCAACAATGGCAATGGTCACTCTAAACAAACATCAGCTTATATTTTGGATGTTTTCACCATCATGTTGTGAATCAAAACTTGCTCAAAATTTTCCCAATCTACCAAATTGTTAATCCTTCTTTAGTTGATATTAGTAGTCATACACCTCACTAACTTAACATTATGCCAACCTTTGGCCTCTGAACTTCATAAGCCTTATTTTTTGTTGTTTGTTTTGTTAAATTTTTTAATAAAACACCGGGGGGGGGGGGGGGGGGGGGGGGGGGGGGGAGGGGCAATTGCCAACCTTTTACGATAAAAAAACTTAACATTATGCCAATTTTTTTTATATTTTATGCCAATTTTCGAAACTATTTGCAAGAAGAGAACAATGGCCAAACTAATTGCGCTCGGGGACTCAAAAACTAAACTCGCCGTTGGGAACAGCGAGTTTAGTTATTTCATGCTCGCAGTTGGGAACGGCGAGTGTAGATCTATATTTTTTAGAAACTCACCGTTCCCAACGGCGAGTTTAGTTCAAAATTTTCAAATAAGACTCGTCTTTACCAACGGTGAGGTTCTTTATACTAAACTCGCTGTTGGGAACGGTGAGTCTACTGATTTTGAAATTTCACACAGAGTTTTACTCTATGTTGGACTTGGTGAATTTTCAAAAAAAACTACAGCAGAGTATTTACATAGAACTCGCCATTTCCAATGGCGAATTTAGTATATTTCCTCTCGCCGTTGGGAACAGTGAGCTCTTCTATGGAGTTTTTTTCGAAAATTCACCAAGTCCAACAGAGTTTCGCCCTCTGTTTTAAAATTAGTAGACTCATCATTCCCAACAGCGAATCTAGTATATTTTCCCTTATTGTTGGGATCGGCGAATCTTGTTTGAAAATTTTGAACTAAACTCGTCATTGGGAACGACGAGTTTCTTTCTAAAAAAATTAGAACTACACCCGCCGTTCCCAACGGTTGTTGAGTCCAGGAGCAGAATTAGTTTGGCAACTACCCTCTTTTTGAATTTGAAATTTCAATATAGATTTTTGAAATTCAAATTTTAGTTGGGAAGTGTGAGGTGAATATTCTAGTGTAATTTGAATTTCAAACTAGCTTTTTGTAATTTAAATTACATTTGGTGGAGTTATCGGTGAGTGCAAGCGTTCTCATTTTAGGTTCAAAACAACGACTACTGTTGAGAGCTGGATTTGACGCAATCGAAAGATGGTGCCGCAGTGGGGTGGGTTTGGCGGATACACGACGGCAACGTTGTAGGGGGAGGAGTAAGCAAGCCAGCAAGAGATGGTGGCTGTGGTTGTTGCCTGGAGGACGTTTGGGGATGGTGAGGGAGTCTGGGGTGGAGAGCTAGATCGATGGATTTTGAATTCCAAATTTAATTTTTGTTGGAACTCAAAAGTACATCGTGGAGGTTTTGATGGAGAACATGGTGCAGATGCCTAGTCTACAAGTTTAGCTAGGGGAGTGACTAGTTAGGAATGTAGGCTGTACTTTGTAATTGTTCTCCACTGTTCCTAATATTCCGTTTAGGAACATATAGATATAAATTATTTGCACTACTTGTTTCGTTAATTTTTTATTAACGAAGCGGTGACGATGTCTCCTTTTTTCTCAAAATAAACTGTCCTCTTTTTGTAACTAGTTTCAAAAAAAAAAACATAAAATAAAAAAAATTCCATTATGCCCATACCCACATTCTAAAAAACAAACCAGTTTCATGTATACAAACTCACGAAGAAACATCAGTCTCCATTACTGGCAGGGTTCGAGCTGATGATGTTGACATAAAAATTCACATGCAATTGATCAATATCACATTACAACATGCCATGCTTTTCAAATCACTAAAATTAACGGGTAAAATTGTAGGGCTTACCTGTAAAAATTTTGTTTATCCTGGAAAAAGAGTAAAGATCTCGGGTGAGCATTTCATCAAACAAGTTATCTGAATACACCTCCAATGGTTTCACATGATGCATTTTAAGTCTCGAGGGTTCTACTCCTCATCTTGACACGTGGAATGCAACAACAACGACGACAGTCAACTTTTAACTATAAGCCGAAAAGAGTTGCGAGAAAGAGTTTTTAAGAATGCACAACTGTTTCATCGGACTCTCAATGAACAATCTGCACTGTTCATTTTGATTTTTGCCATCTATTGTGATTTGTGAGTCAATGGAATATCAAATGGTTTAAAGATCTTCTACTTATGCTATTACTATATGTATAATTTTCCTTATCAAAACTAGTATTTTCCAACTTTAGAAAGTGATGTGACACACTCTTTTTCCTTATCAAAACTAGTATTTTTCATGTGCAATGCATGTTTTGATAAAGAATTGGAATTAAACGTGCGATACACATTAATCGACAGTAATTAGCACGTGCGATGAATACCATAATTTAAAAAAATGGAGTTGAATGGGCGATACAAGTATTTTTTAAAAATTAAGAAGGAAAAACTCTGATGTGTACGTGCAATGCACGTGTTGAAAAATAGATATGGAGTGGCACATGCACATCTTTATTTGGTGACAAAAGTGGTGTTTCTTTTGTGACAAAAAAATATTAAAAACTTTTTATTTGTGACAAACCCTTCCATTAAATAGTAAGTAAATATATTATATTATACATAGATAGATTGATAGTAATTTACATTTGTGATGCATGTTTAATATATTAAAAAAAAATAAAGTAAAAAATCTGACATAGTGAAGACTCAAACCTAAGGAAAATTTTGCCGTACTGACCCACTTTTTGAAAATATTTGGCGCCTTGTCCCACTTTCGAAAACAATTAGCGAACTGACCCAGTTATGGACACGTCAGCAACAAACGTTCATGGAGAGAACGACATAGGTCATTTTGATGCCGTTCTTCCCAATGACGGCACCTGTTTTAAAAAAGGTTTCATGCCGTTATTTCAAATAACGGCATCTGTTGCTTTTAGTCGAAAGAGCAAACAGTATCAAATTTTCGCTGAGGGACAAGTGTGAAAAGAATTTAACCTTTGCCGTTCTCTGAGAGAACGACAAGGTTTATACTGATGCCGTTATTTTGAATAACGGCATTAGTTAGTTTCTAATTTGCACAATTACTTATACTCATATTCCCCCAAACCTTTCTCCTACCCCTTGTCATTCGTTTTTTCTCTCTCTCTCTCTCTCTTCATTCCCATAACCCACAAACCCTAGATCCCTAAATCAAAAAATTCCAACCATTGAAGTGCTCTAAAATTTCATATATCCTACCTCCTTACTCCCACTCTCATTTCATTCTTCATCCACAATATTTTTTCAAGCTAGCGGCGGTACGGTCTAATTTAAAGGTATTATTATCTTCACCGTATGTTTGATATGTATTCCCATGTTATGCTTATTATGAGTAGTGAATGACTTGAACATGTTTGAATTTTTATGGTTAGGTATGGAATATGATATCCCTATTTGGTTATATTTTGGGGGTGAAGTAATTAAAGATCCCAAGATTGAATTTTCTTATAGTGATGTTGAACCGGTAATTATTTGGGCTCCCCACAACTTTATGTACTCAGAATTAATAGATAAGATATATGAAGTCGCCAATTGGGATAGAAGTGAAATGAGTGTGAAAATCAGAGCCCGTTATGCTGCCGATAAAGGGGATGTGCAATATTTCATGTTGGTACCCGTAGACAATGACAATTCTCTGAGGTCCATGATGGGTAGGACACTTGATCCAAATTATAGTTGGAATGCAGTTGAGTTATATATCGACCAAACGAGTCTTCCAAATACTAGACGGGTTGTTATTGAAAGTCCAAGGCCCGCACGGACATTGAAACCATCTGTCGAGTCACATGCTAGAATTTCAAATACAGAAGAAGATACTAGCACAACTCCAACGGAACCTGTTTCCTCCGAATACGAGCAGGTACATCCGCTGATATTGTCACAAAATATTTTGGTAGCCGGCATGGTAATGGAAGACTTTGACAATGCCGTTGTAAATAACGATTTGGTCGAAGAGGAAGAAGATGAGGAACGCGGTCTTGAAGATGATGATAAGGAGGTTGTCGTTGAAGCTCCGGTTGTTGATGTCAATGTTGATGTGTCGGTTAACAATGCCCGCGTGTTGCCAAGTCAGGACACAAGTGCAGCTATGCATGGATCTCAATCGAATGAATGGATGTCTCGTGCCACCATACATGAACATGGACAGTCCTCCGTTGGCTCTTCCAATTTGGATGAACTCTTCATAGGTCAAAGATTTCCAACCAAAGATGCTCTACAACATCAAGTGAAGATGTACATCGTGAAGAACCACAGAAAATTCGTGACGGTAAAATCATCCCCCGGTCTATACTATGTGAAATGTAAATACGCACCCATTAACCATTCAGCTGAGGACATTGCAAAAAGTCCGACACTTAAAAATGTAGTTGGTTGTCCATGGCGGTTGCGTGCAATTGTTCCAAAAGGCAGGAATTATTTCGTGGTACAGAAGCTTGAAGGTGCACACACATGTGTGAATCCTACATTGACTCAGGATCACAGCAAAATTGATTCCACGATTGTATCGATGGTCATAATGGATGTTGTGAAGGAACAACTCGCAATAACACCAAGAGCCATAATTGGAATAGTGAATGGTAGGTTCCATTACACAATTTCATATTGAAAAGCTTAGAAGGCTAAACATAAAGCAATTGAGCGACTATATGGTTCTTTTGAAAAAGCTTACACTAAATTGCCATATTCACTCAATGCAATTCTAGCTTCAAATCTGGGTACGGCTGTCCATTGGGCGAAGATTGCATCCGGTCCAGAGAAAGAAACTTTTAAGGGTGTTTTTTGGGCATTCGGTCCTTCCATGGAAGGATTTAAGGCATGTAGACCAGTTATAAGTGTAGACGGCACTCATTTGTACGGGAAATATAAATGCTGTTTGTTGATTGCTATTTCACCCGACGCAAATGGTAGGTTGTTTTCATTTGCATTTGCACTAGTTGACGGTGAAAGCATAGAGACGTGGACATGGTTCATGAACTGTATTCAGTGCTTCGTCACAGATCGTGCAGGTCTATGTGTCATTTCTGATCGCTATGCCGGTATTTTATCAGCAATGCAAAAAGAGTTCGGTACACGGAAGGAACCATTTGCATATCATCGGTTCTGTATGCGGCATTTTGCTAGAAATTTCCATAAAAAATTTGGTTGCAAATTTTTTATGAGTAAGTTGAAGGTGATCACGTGTCAAAATCAGTGGAAAAAGTTTGAGGAAAAGATGGCACAACTTGAAGCGACCAATGCTAATGGGGCTAATTGGTTGAAGGAGAAAGCGATTGAGAAGTGGGCACTTTCTGCCGATGGAGGTCGTAGATATGGTATAATGACAACAAATCTATCGGAAGTTTTCAATTCGGTTCTAAAAGTGTTCGTAGCTTGCCTGTCACCGCAATTGTAGAACATATTTTTTTCGTCTAAACATGTATTTTACTGATCGCCGTGAAGCCGCGCAGAAGCTTATCAGTGAAGGTAAATTATGGGCACCACGCATTCAGGATCTTATTGATGTACGCCGTGAAAAATCCAATTCACATGAGGCAATAATATTTAATAATCGGTCAGGTGTTTTTGGGGTAAAAACCGGCATTACAATGGATAATGGATATCAAAACGGTGGACATTGGCACACGGTAGACCTCGAGAGCCGAACTTGTACTTGTGGCAAATTCCAACTATATCACTTTCCATGCTCTCATGTGTTAGCGGCATGTGCTTCCTGTGCGCTTGATTATCAACCATACATTGATGCCTTTTACTCTACCGGTTCATTAGTACAAACGTGGGCACAAACGTGGGCACCAACTTTCAATCCTATTCCAGACGAATCTTATTGGCTGACACAAAGTAGAGCGGTGCTCATAGCCGATTCAAGTCTTCGTCGGGTGAAAGGGCAACCAAAGAGTACTCGTATCCGCAATGACATGGATGCTCGAGAAGGTGGGAGCACTGGGAAAGTTTGTTCGAAAAGCGGAGTGAGTGGACACAATAGACGGAGTTGTAAGAATGTACAGAGTATGAGGACTTCCCAGTCTACTGGCACTTGAACTTGTATCCCGTTATTGTATTAATGTTGTAAAATCTATCGTTAAGTTAGTAAGAATTAGGGAACTTTTGTTTTATGCTGCGTAATTTAAGTTTAAATAGTTAAGAATGAGAAATGTGGAGTGAAAGGTGGTTGAATTTGAGAAAATTTGATTTCAGTAATTTATCTCCACAAAACATGCACTACTATTCCTATAATAGATGTCGTTTTTCTGAATAACGGCATATTCAGGAGATGTCGTTATTCAGAGGAACGACTGTGAAGACAGAAAGAATGGCAGAAGTCCCAAAA
Organism: Hemerocallis citrina; assembly: GCA_017893485.1. Lineage (NCBI taxonomy): Eukaryota > Viridiplantae > Streptophyta > Magnoliopsida > Asparagales > Asphodelaceae > Hemerocallis > Hemerocallis citrina. The sequence goes on along the minus strand of CM030359.1, from coordinate 439,564,088 downwards.
TTTCCTTTTTTTACACCTAACTGATGTCGTTATTTCGAATAACGGCATTCTTAACAGATGCCGTTATGCGTAATAACGGCATATTTAGGAGGTGCCGTTATTTGGATGAACAACTGTGAGCACAGAGAAATTGGCAGAAGTCTCAACTTTTAGAATTTTTACACTTAACTGATGTCGCTATCTTAGAAAACGTTACAGGATTCAGATCTCGTTATTTCCAATAACGGCATATACTCAAATCAAACATGCACAGACATGCACAGAGCTCAGCTTACACTAAATTGAGAAACATTTTTCATACAATTCAAATAATCAATTCATGAAAACAATTTTTTAAAGAAGTACGACACGAATGTAGGAGTTCTCTCGCCAATTCCTTGCATGCCTTTGAGGCATTGCTCTTCAAGACATTAGCACACTTTCTTGCGATATCTCATGTGTTGTCAATCTACAGTACGAACAAAAATAATTAGTAGTAAACCAAATTTTTATTAAACTAACATAAGCAAAATGTTAGGAATATAATTTATCAACAGTAAGATTACTTTACCATTAATCAATACGAAGACGCTTTTGGTTGATACATGGGTTGCGATGAGGAATGTGCCGGCGGTGGTTCCACTTGGTGCCTAGGTATCGGTTGTTGGATACCCGTGGGGATATCCGTTCTTGGCGCTACATACAACCTCGTAATACCACGGTACCATGTCATGTAGCCGGTTTGCAAGGATCCGTCGTGGTACAATCGCTTCTACAACCAAGTCATACTTCCTCTCATTCCAACATGCTACATGAGCACGGATGTGATCGGCCCAATCCATATTCGGTAAACGACCTTGACCGGTAATATTGTGCAGTCTACGGTCGTACATTGAGTTTTCGGGGATGGGCTGTTGTGCATTGAATTGGCGGAGGGCGCGGCTGGGATAATAGAACTCCACAATTGAGAAATTTACAAGTGGAGCTCGTGTCAACCATAGTCCATTATTGGCCGTGCACATTGAGGGTAGACGATGTAGCCTTTCGTCTGTATACGGTGTCCAGTGGACATACTCTTCCCTCAGATGATCGAATTCATCCCTATAATATGTGAGCACACCGCGTGGGTTATCTCTCCACGTGAGCTTACCCGTCCAGTACGCACCAAGAGTAGCTCTCAACACTGGATTTTCATGTTGCACACTCCAACTATTTGAAAGTACCGTTACCCGGGGCCGACCGAGAAGTATTCGTTCCCAACACCATATTTGCAATATCCCCATCGGCCCGGTCATTTGGATCGACCCCATCGAACAATTGCACAGGGCACGGTAGAGGGAGGCCAGAGCCGCACTTCTCCAACTATATCGGCCGGCTCTTTGTATATCGGAGATCAATGGAAGGTATATCAAATGTACTATATCACCAGAAGAATTAGGGAAGAGACTACCTCCAATCATCGACAAAAGATAAGCCCGTGTATAACATTGGAGTTGGAAGTCCGTCGGTTCGTCTGGCAGACTATTATTGAACTTCGTATACAGCCAAGAACGTCGGACTGATTCCCCGACGAATACACCCATATCATCTTCATCCACCTCGTGCCCAAGATAATCACTTAACAACGCCACTTTATTAAACATCAGGTTGTCGTTGATGGCCACCCCATCGATTGGAAGACCCGATATGACGGCTATATCTTGTAAGGTGACCGTCATCTCCCCAACGGGTAAGTGAAACGTGTGTCTCCGGCTTCCATCGATCAAAAATTATTTGCATGTACCAGATGACGGCTCCTCCTCGCCCACCGCCTCTGCCACCATCTGCAACTACCGCCTCCTTCCCAACAGCCCAACAACGACGCCTCCTCATCGCTGGCTCGCCACTGTAGCCACCCCGAGCACCAGTGCAACTTTCTTCGAACCCGGTAATCTTTTTCCACTCCTCTATTTATTTGTGATACTATCTATCGTTTCTAGAATATTATTTGATTTATCTGTTGTCCACAAATATTGAGAGCGTGTACTTCTACCTGCTAATTAGAGTACAAATCATTATTGCATTTCTTACATGCTAAGAACGATTAAGTATAATTGTTGATTGTTAGACGTAGATCTTTAATTGGACTTGTTAAACATATTTCAATTCTTGAAAATCTATCAGACCAATTATTAGTCTTAATTTCTAACTTAATCGGAATTATATGTTGGTAAACTTGCTCTTTTAATATTTTTTGAAAATTCTCAACTTAGGGTTAAGTTTACATCATTTTTGGAGATTTGTATTGAGATTTTTTTAGCCTATATATAAGCCTCTAGATTAATGAAATAAAGATGATTTTAATTGATTAAAATTATTGTGACCGAGTTTTTGCTCTTCATCCCACTTTTTGTGTGAGATAATTGAGAGAATATTAGGGTTTGTGAGAAACTCTAAAACTACAATACAAATCCCAATCCCTAATACCCTCCCTCTCCCTAGCCGCCACCTCTCTTCTCCTTCTTCTCCAATCTGTCGCCACTTCAAGAAACTCAAACCCGACCCTTCATCTTCTTCTTCTCTGCCTCACCCCTAAGCACCCAAACCCGAACCCTGCCTCCATCATCACTGCTGCACCCCCTTCCTTCCTCGAAACCCATCGACCGTCAGCACCTCTAAATCGCCCCATCGCCTTGCTGCATCCCCCGACTGGCACCGTCGACCGCCCTCGCTCCTCGCCGCCTCCCGCTCACCTCCCACCACCAGCCGACCACACCCACCAGTTCCACCACCACTGACGAAATCCTCCTCCACTCCAAATTCCCAAATCCACTCAAAATCTGAAACCCTAATTTTCCCAATTTCCAATTCAAAATTCGAAAGATTTGCAGAGTACAGTGCTATTGATTGCAACTTTTGATTGGGTGTTAGTTGTTGTTGGGTGTTGGGCAAGATTCAGATCCAGCATGTTCTTCCTCTCCATATGTGGCGATGACTCGTCCATCGAACCCGGTAACTTCTTTCCGCTTCTCAAATATTTGTGGTATTGCTTTATCATCTCTAGATTATTATCTGAATTTTCTGTCGTCCACAAATAACGAGCGTGTGTGTTTCTACTTACCAATTAGAGTACAAATCTTTATTGAATATGTTATTGACTAAGAACGCGTAAGTGTAATTGTTGATTGTTAAGCTTGACTCTTGAATTGGGACTGTGAACGTATTCAATTGCTTGAAAACCCATCAAACCAGTTATTAATTTAAATTTTTAACTTACTCCGCATTATATATTGGTAAACTTAATCTTTTAATATTCTGGGAAATTCTCTATTTAGGGTTAAGTTTACATCACTTCAACCCACCGTTGACAATAAAAAATAAATAAAAAGTACAGGAACAACAACTATCAGTTTAAGTCATGAAATTAACTACACACATTTCTAACTGATCACAGAATGAACGATTCAAGATTTATTCACAGAAATAGAGTGAGGTCTTACATGAAATGACTTGAAAATTTTGCGTTGATTTGGATGATATTCTGACCGTACTCTTTAACAAGGAAAACATCCAGTGCAAGAGATGGCTTATGCTGAATTTGAATATAACGAATTCATTTAAGAGCATCTATAATGTAAAAGATAAAGGTGGTTAAAAACTTAAAATAATGAGTTACCTCAAGTGAATATATCACACTCATCACTTGATAAGCTTCTGAATTTTATCACCAACAATTGGTATGCAAGAGTTAGGAGATCCCCCAACTGGAAGTACCCATCAATTGAAGACAATGCACCATCCTTGCTAGTCTACTATAACATCACTTTAGGGACCCTATGACATCATTAAAATATGTAAGAACTTGAATTTAATACCCCAAAAAAATTACGTACATACAATATATCTTAGATCAGGACAATATTATAAGAACAGAAACACACCTTGGCTTTCAAGGTACTCATCCATTACACAAGTGGAACCATGTGCATATAAATTCAAGCAGATATAGATGTTTCATGCAAGTTGTTTTGCTTGAATACAAAATGAAATTTGGAGTTTTCCTAGTCAACTATGTCAATAAGAATGAGGTGATCGAGGCTGTTGAATCTTGCAAGGTGTGAAGAGAATCTGAGTAAGATGTTGACCCTCAGAGCCCAATATTGAAATTCAAGGCTGAGTTCACACTGTAACTTTCCCACAACAAGATTTTTGATGGTCTTGTAGAGATTGGTATCTTTTTATTATAATTTTATATGCATTTTCTTTGATAATGAACAAGGAGAACTCTTTACAACTTCTCACAAATACGTAGACAGATTCCACTAATTATGTTTCTCGAGGGCAAGCCTCAGAAGCCAGAGGTGTAAAATTCCTGTCACAAGACAAATGCATATTCCTACCTTCTTCAAATTTCACTTTCTTTGAAGTATCGAATAAAGTGATTTCAAATTGTAAAGAAACCATTAATAAGAAGATTAATCAGAAGAAGAACGCACACCATTAATTTGATACACATCATCTTTCATAAAATTTTTGTGGGTAACTAGTCTAACTATACTTCTAAATTCACTATAATGCAAGAATGAATCTCAAAAGAATCTTCCGCCATGCTAATTAGTTTAGCCAAGGTCTGTCGAGTTGATCTGGGCAGTGACTCTTTGTCACAACTAGATTACGCGAAGAGCATTAGAGCATGGGCAAAATGCCCCAGTATCTAGAGTTAGGATTTCTTCCGACAGTCTCTTATTCTGTAGTCCAATGGAATACATTTTCTGGAATGTTAGGGGGTTAAATGGTAGCAAGAAATGTAGGATTGTGAGAGAGACAATGTCGTATCACCATCCCTCAGTGATAGGATTGTGCGAGACTAAGATGGCTGACCCGGAATCAGATTTGCTTGACAGGCTTATCAATTATGGGAACTGGGAGTGGTGTAGTAAACCATCTCGGGGTCAAGCCGGAGGGATCTCTGTGGGGTACAACGATGATCTCTTTCAGTGTCTAGATGTTTTCATTGGAGAATTCTCTGTTCTCTGAGACTTAGAACTAAGAGTGACGATTTTGTCCAAATCGTCTCTATGGTCTATGGGCCTAACAGGGCAGTTGAGCGGCCATCGTTTTGGGCTGAGCTAGAGGATATTCATAATAAGTAGGGAGATGCGTGAATTATTGGGGGGGACTTTAATATCACACGCTTCACAGATGAACACGTAGGGAGAGGGTGTAGTCAGTTCAAGAGAGCTAACTTCAATAGGGTCATTGACTTCCTAGAGTTACGCGAGTTTCATTTTCCCGATCGGAAATTCACTTGGTCGAATATGCATGACTGTCCCATTTTGGCCAAGCTAGATAGTATTTTTGTGTCGCATGATTGGGAAGTTCAGTTTCCATTAGCTGTGGCTAGAACGGCCCGTAGACGTACGTCTGATCACGTACCACTAATTCTCTCCTCTGGTGGGGAAAACAGACTCAAAGCCAGAGTGTTCCAATTTGAAAAAGCCTGGCTTCGTAACGTTAACCTTTGCTCCATTGTTAAGAATTCTTGGAGTGAGCCTTCTGAGAGTGCTCGTAGAGGATCTGTCGCATCATGGAACGTTAAGATCGGTAGACTTAGGGGTACGCTTAGACGGTGGGCGGGTGAAGAGAGAAGGAAAGAGAATAGGGTTAAGGAAAGACTGGTGGGGCAGATTCATGATCTAGAGCTTATAGAAGAGGATAGAAGATTATCCGCTGGGGAGATAGTGGCTTTTCATAGGGCCAGAGAAGACCTAGACGCTCTTTTCCAAAAAGAGGACAACTACTGGAAGTAAAGATCTCGATATCAATGGCTACAAGATGGGGATGCCAATACGGCATACTTCCATAGGTTAGCTAACGGTCGGAGAAGATCGAACTTTGTCTCTGGGCTCACCATTAACAATAGGTGGGTGTCAGACCAAAGCTCGGTTTGCTCACATATAGAGGAGCACCTTAGAGAACTACTAGGGCGGTCTAGAGATTGTTTGTGCCATATTCATGACTCGTTCTGGTCTCGACCAAACACCGTCGGGCTGGAGGAGTTAGAGAGAACTTTTGAGATTACTGAGATTCTCAGTGCGATTAAAGACTTAGGCCAGGATAAATCTCCGGGACCTAATGGCTTCCCTATATTCTTTTACCTTTCCTTTTGAGATATTATCAAGAAGGACCTTCTTTCAATTTTTGACGAACTCTTTAAGAGCAACGCTCAGATTGATCGGCTCAATTATGCGTCCATTATCTTAATTCCCAAAAATGGTGAGGTCAAGGAGGTTGGTAACCTTAGACCCATCAGTCTTCTGAACTGCTCCTTTAAAATCATCACTAAAGTTCTGGCTAAAAGGCTGAAACTGTGTCTAAGTGCGATCATTCACCCTGCCCAGAGTAGATTCATTCAAGGACGAGACATTTTAGATAGTATTGCCACTGCGCATGAGACAATCTTTTAGAGCGATAGGGACAGAGTTGAGGGGTTTATGTTAAAGCTTGACTTTGAGAAGGCCTATGATACAGTCAAATGGGATAGTGTTATAGAGGTGCTCCAGTCTAGAGGTTTTGGGCCCAAATGGATTGGTTGGATTAACAAGTGCATTAGGGGCGGTAAATCGTCTGTGTTGGTAAACAGTTATGTAACCAACCTTATTGCTTGCAAAAGAGGCCTTAGACAAGGGGACCCATTGTCTCCTTTGACATTCACTTTGGTGGCAGATGTGCTTTCCGAAATGATGCTGCACTGCTCCAACCAAAATCTCCTTCGAGGTAGTGGAGGTTTGGACGGTAATCTTGGAATACCCATTCTCCAGTACGCTGATGATACTCTTCTTTTTGGGAGAAATGATATTAGCGAGGTTATCATTCTCAAAGGGATTTTGGTCGTTGTTGCCGCTGAAATCGGTGTGGGGGCAAACAGATAGATTTGTGGATTCTTGGGATGTCGAATAGTCAAACCTGAACACCTTTCTACCGAAGTTTGACCGTGATCTCCCGCCGCTGACCTACAAAAAGTGCAAAACACCGGAGTTGATTCCAGCGATGTACCCTCCGACGCTCAAGTCAGTAATCAGATTGATTATGAAAGAGCTTTGAATGGCAAAAGATTGATTACCTATTAACAGTGGGGGATGGGGGGTATTTATAGCTACCTTAGGGACCAGTTTCGGGATAAGATCAAATCCCTACTTCCCAGTGAACGGATAGAAGGAATCAGGGCCGTTGATTAAGTAAAATCATAAACCCTAATTCTATCCAGCAGGGCTGGGTTTCTTGCGGGTTGGAACCCGCACCCAGTTAAGACGGATCCGTTCGTGGGTTGTTGGGCCTTTCGAAAAAGGCCGAGTTTCCATTTTGAACCCGTTTGTAGGTGAAATTACCATTTTACCCCTGAGCTTTGAGATTCGCGCCTGATTTGGACGGTTCTGATTTAACCCTTATTTTTAGCCATATCACGAGCCCCCCACTCCCGATGACTGAGTGTGATCAGTCTTTAAGGAGTAGTTTTACTGTTTTAATGGCTTGTGGAGTTGTATCGGAGTCCGAATGAGGGGTGTCAAATCTTCATATGAGGTATTGTGGTGATTTTCGGAGTAGGTTGCACGCTCAAGGTTGTTCTTGAGCTCTTTTAGACCTTTGGGGATTTTTCTTGATTTTTTAGTTATTTTTCAGACCATTTATTCAATTTTGCAAAGCGGTATTCTATTTTTTGGGAGCGCTGATTAATTATTCTAAGCAACAATTATTCACCCAGGGGCTCAAAAATATTTTTCCGAATTTATAATTATTTTTTAGAACTCTTGATCAATTTTCTTGAATTTTTAACCAATTTTCCGCAATTTTTAAATAAACAATTCGAATTAAATAGAATAAAAAATATATTTTTGATTCCCTTTATGACGTGGCACAATCTGGGCTCTCTATCAGCATTGGGCGCGAATTTTGGGGAGATCTAATGCCTGTGGTTGCTTCAAGGTGTATTTTCCTTCATTCGGTGGCAAGTTGCTTCGGCGACGTTGCCGACCTCCACCAATCACGTGTTAAGGAGGGCGAAGTCTGGGGGGGTTCGGGGTCCCCTGCCGAGGTGTAGAGATACCTCGGCGTGGCTACACATGTCGAAACAGGAGGTTCGGCGAGTCTTTGCTGAAGTCCGGAGTGAGTTTTCTTTCCATGTTTGAGCATCGGTGCTAAGAGCGCTCGGCAAGGCATGCCGAAGTCCCAAAGCGAGAGTATTTTCTCACGTTTGGGCGTCGGTACCAAGAACGCTCGGCAAGGAGTGTCGAATACCAAAGCGAGAGTTTTTTCTCACGTTTGGGTGCCGGTGCCAAGAACGGTTGGCAAGGCATGCCGAAGTCCAAAGCGAGAGTTTTTTCACACGTTTGGGCGTAGGTGCCAAGAACACTCGGTAAGGAGTGCCAAAGTCCCAAAGTGAGAATTTTTCCATGTTTGGGCGTCGGTGCCAAGAACGCTTGGCAAGGCGTGCCGAAGTCCAACGCGAGAGTTTTTTTCTCACGTTTGGGCGTCGGTGCCAAGAACGCTCGGCAAGGCGTGTCGAAGTCCAAAGAGAGTTTTTTCTCACGTTTGGGCGTCGGTGCCAAGAACGCTCGGCAAGGCGTGCCAAAGTCCCAGGCGAGAGTTTTTTCTCACGTTTGGGCGTCGGTGCCAAGAATGCTCGGCAAGGCGTGCCGAAGTCCAAAACGAGAGTTTTTTCTCACGTTTGGGCGTCGGTGCCAAGAACGCTCGGCAAGGAGTGCCGAAGTCCCAAAGTGAGATTTTTTTCATGTTTGGGCATCGGTGCCAAGAACGCTCGGCAAGGCATGCCGAAGTCCAAAGCGAGAGTTTTTTTCTCACGTTTGGGCGTTGGTGCCAAGAACGCTCGGCAAGGAGTGCCGAAGTCCTAAAGTGAGATTTTTTCCATGTTTGCGCATCGGTGCCAAGAACGCTCGGCAAGGCGTGCCGAAGTCCAAAGCGATAATTTTTTCACATTTGGGCGTCGGTGCCAAGAACGCTTTGCAAGGAGTGCCGAAGTACCAAGTGAGTCTGACATCTAGGAGATGACAGCTGGCCTTTTGACCGTTGATCTTTTGATGATTTTGACCGTTAGTCATTAATGCGACGATACAACTTTTTGTCGTTTTGTGTAAATGGGCCTGACTGTTGGTCTTTTGAAGCCCAACATCCTTGTTTTGTGTGCCCACCTCTATAAGTCTCACCCCCCCTCTCATTTTTCACTTCTCCGAATTTTCACTCAGGCGATTATTTTCACTACAGAAAGATTCCGGCGATCGTCGACAGTACTCCGGTGAACTTTCCGACCAAGCGTGTCACTTCAAGGTAAATTATACTTAGTTTATTTCAAGTAGAAAATGTCTCTTTCCCCTATCTCGGAGCCCTCCCCTTCTGCTGGCGAAGCGCCATCTCCGAGTCAGAGACCTCGCATCGACAAGGGCAAGATAGTTGATGGTCGAGACACCATAGTGGAAGACCCGAAGCGTATGGGGGAGTTCGGCCGACTGCCAGGCGTGTTGACGGGGCTCCATAGGGTTCGAGAGCTTCTGGAGGAGCACGTCGAGCGTATAGTATATGGCCGGGGGGGAGCTTCGAGGAGAACGCAGCGAGAGAGACCTCGGAAGCGGACGACACAGTCTCCATTCTTAACTAGGCAGACCTGGCAACGATCCGGGAGTGTTTTCATATCCCGGAGGAGTACGAGTTGATGCTGCCGGGTCCCGGGGTGAGGGCCAACTCGCCGATTCCAGTAAACTCGCCGATCCCGGGTCCCGTCTTCCTCTCCACCCGTTTGTTGTTCAAGTGCTTAGGTGGTTCGGGGTCAGCCCCATCCAACTAATGCCGAACGTGTGGAGGTTCATCAATGGGTTGGCGCTCCACTGTCAGGTAGCCGGGATCGAGCCGGACTTGAGGGTGCTCCGGACAATTTATCGGCTTCATCAGCAGCACAAGTTCGAGTTCAGATTCAACTTGGCTCCGAGGCATGGTGTTCGGCTCGTCAGCTGCTCCGACTCGATAAAGCACTGGTGAGACAAGTATTTCATAGTTCGGAGTCGCGAACCGTGGCCCATACCCTCGGATTGGGTGGAATAGGTGACGAAGAGAGTAAGGGAGTCGCCGGTGCTCTACCCCAACGAAGAGGGGATGGTTCAGATTCTCCTTGATCGGCCAAAGTTTGATTGGAGGGATCTGACGGAGGACGCGCTCTTCAGGGGAGGGCTCTGTCACGTAGATCGGTAGATCCTAGTATGCGGCTTTATCTGTTTGTTGTATTTTTTTTTGTCATAACTTGTTTTAACTGAACTTTTCTTTTGTTGCAGAGATTATGGATTACGATACAATCCTGGCACAGAGGGCAGCCCTCGGAAGCAAGGCAGCTCAGAAGAGCAAGAGGGTCGCTACGAAGGTGACCGCACAGAAGCCGAAGACCGTTGACGCCACCGTTCAAGAGGCGGAGGCTTTGGCAACTGTAACCCCGAGGAGGGCGCCAGCAGTGACTCCGGCATCGGCCGAGACTGGCGAGTTCCCGATGGCCGCTGCCCTCGGGATGGAGGTGCCTCTATTGACGGCGGACGCCGAGGTGTTCCTCACTGAGGAGCACAAGAAGATATTCGTTCCAGACTGGCAGGTTCGGAAACTTGGTGGCTTCCTCGGTGACTCGACGTCGAGCATGCAAGCGGTGAAGCACTTGGCGACACCGAAGGATCGGGTTGCCATGGACGCCGGCAGCGTGGGCGACGATGCCTTCGAGATCGCTCGCTCGGCGGTATCGGTATCGATTTCTTTCTTGTAGATAACTTGCATATTTGTTTTTCTAACCTTTTTTTTGTTGTTCGGCTGCAGATAACCGTCCACTTCGGTCATCTTATAGAGAAGATGACGGAGCTCGAGAAGGACCTCAAGAAGGACGTCGACCGTGCTCGAGCTGAAAAAGCTCATCTTGCCGACGAGCTCAAGAAATTGAAGGTTGAGGCCGAGGGGAAGACGACAAGGCTGGAATACCTTGAAGGCCTCGTCACGAAGCTCGAGTGCGATCTGCTTCGGCAGAGTAAGGAGTCGGCTAAGCAGCAGGCCGAGGCTGTGGAAGCTGCCAAGGTTGCGGCGGCGAAGGAGACCGAAGCTACAACGATGGAGAAAGCGCAGGGCTTTCTCGCGGCCAATATGGCGAAGGCATACGCTTGCGCCATTGAGCAAGTGTCGGAGCGGTACCCCGAGGTCGACTGCTCCGGATGGCGACTCTTCCCCGACCACGTCAACGGCTTTGATGACGAGTCCGAAGGGAAAGTAGGGGACGATGAAGACGATGCCGAGGTCGAAATCATCGGCGAACGCCAGGGGTCCGAGGTGACTCCGCTAGCGATGGTCACGCCTTCGGGGGAATCCAACCCCGTGCAATCCCGTCGCCCTGGGAAAGAGGTCGCCCCCTGACTTCTTCTGCTTCTTTTTTCTTCTTTCTTTTGTACTTTTTGATGTATCGCCTAATTGCGGACTGGCCACCGCACTTTTTTGAAATGAATGAAAATCCATCTTTTTGAGTTCGACCAAGTGTGTGTGAATCTTTGGAAATGAATTTACAAAAATTTTCTTGAAACTTGGCTAAGTGTTCACGTCGCACTGCCTGAAGCTTCGGCTATATGTTCACAAATTTTTTTTTTTAAAATTCTGCTGTGTACACGTCGCCTTGTTCAGGAGTCGTCTTTGTGTTAACCAAATTCGCTAATTTTTTCAGCTCACTGAGGTGACACAGCTTGTCGAAGCAACTCATGCGGCGGAGGAGTTACGTTCCGAGGTTGGCCTAGGGCGACGAAGTTGTACCTCGCTAGGTGCCGAGAGCGCCTTTACGAAGTTGAGTTGGGGCTGCATAGAGCCGAAAGTGAAAGAAATCATCTGCAACTAATTGTAGGCCGCCGAGACATCGAGATTCGAAGACTGGAAGGGAGGCTTGTTGATATGACCCCCGAGGGCGATGATGATGGCTCGTCAATAGCCTTTAGTCTAGGCCTAAGGCTTAGGTGTTTCCGCCACTCCTTGTCAAAGATGACAACGGAGAGAGATGAACTATTAGCTGAAATTCACCACTTGTTGATAGTAGAAGGCGAGCTTTTGGCGGGGAGAGAAGAACTAACAGCAACGATGGGGAAATTGACGGCGGAGCGCAACGAGTTGACGACAGAGGTCGACGAGCTGAAGAGGGTTACGGTTGACAAGAGTATCGAGGTTACTTAGCTCCGCCGAATTATTGCCGACAGTTCTGGTGCCGCAGGCTCTGCTGTGCTCCCTCGCTTCAAGATAGCCGTGAAGGACGACTCTCTGAAGCAACGAATAGTCGAGCTAGAGGTGGAGGTTGCTCGCCTCAAGCCCCAATCGAGACAGATCAACGTTAGAAGCACTTCGTGTACCCGTGAAGAGAGCGAGGGAAGGATTTTGTTTTACAATCTTGTAACTCGCTCGCCCATTGATCGGCGAAGTCCAGGTGACGCCCAAAGTGGGGTGGCTGTTTCGTCGAGCGGAGCGTCCGTTGGTGCGACTGTCAGAAGCAGCGCAGAAGATACATCTCAGTTTGCCGGTCTAGGGACGAGCTCCGAGGTTAGGCGCCGCCGTCCCCAGGTGTCTTTAAACCGGAACATCCCTGCGCCTAGGAGGGGTTGAAGTAGTTTTTTTGTTTTTCCAAGTTTTGCACCTTGTCTAAGTACGAGGAGTCGGTCTTGTAATTTTGTTTTTTTAACTCATTCGTTGTAGAGAAAGGTACAAGTCTTTTAATTTGGTTTATTCCCCAAACTTTATAGAAGCGAAGCTTGTTTCTTCTTTTGGACTTGTGTGTTTTGTTACTCATCTATGGTTGTAGGAGCACATCCGAACGGCGAACCACTTCTAGCTCGCTTAAGATCGAGCTTGCGAAGTGGAATCGAACCAAGTTTCGGACTCCGAACACGTCGTTCGAGTAAGTTTCAACGGTTGTGGGAGCAATTCCGAATGGCGAACCACTTCTAGCTCGTTTAAAAGTGAGCTTGCAAAGCGGAATCGAACCAAGTTTTGAACTCCGAACACGTCGTTCGAGTAAGTTTCAACGGTTGTAGGAGCAATTCCGAATGGCGAACCACTTCTAGCTCGCTTAAGAGCGAGCTTGCGAAGCGGAATCGAACCAAGTTTTGAACTCCGAACACATCGTTCGAGTAAGTTTCAACGGTTGTGGGAGCAGTTCCGAATGGCGAACCCCTTCTAGCTTGCTTAAGAGCGAGCTTGCGAAGCGGAATCGAGCCAAGTTTTGGACTTCGAACTCGTCGTTTGAGTAATTTTCAACGGTTGTGGGAGCAGTTCCGAATGGCGAACCACTTCTAGCTCGCTTAAGAGTGAGCTTGCAAAGCGGAATCGAACCAAGTTTTGGACTCCGAACTCGTCATTTGAATAAGTTTCAACGGTTGTGGGAGCAGTTCCGAATGGCAAACCACTTTCAGCTCGCTTAAGAGCGAGCTTGCGAAGCGGAATCAAGCCAAGTTTTGGACTCCGAACACGTCGTTTGTGAAAGCACAATTAGGGTTTTAAACAGAGAGATAAAACAATCACAAGAGAAGTATTAGGCGAAAGAAGTTCTTTATTGATAATTGCTAATCGGCAGCTTCTAAGTTGCAGGCCGTTATTACAATGGAAAAATAAAAAAGCAAATACAAATAAAAAGATAGGAACGGCTCGACATTTGATGGTACTCGGAGAGGCGTTCAAACACCTTCTTAGCACTTCAGTAAATGGTCGGCATTCCAAGTTCTTGGTATCTCTCTGCCATCAAGGTCTTCGAGACGATATGCTCCGGGCCGAACTACCTTGGAGATCTTGTATGGTCCTTCCCAATTCGGGGCTAGCTTGCTCTTTTGACTAGGGAATGAGATGGCTAGCTTTCTGAGGACTAAGTCCCCCTCCTTGAGATCTGTAGGACGGACCCTTTTGTTGTAGGCCTGCTCAATTCTTCTCCGATAATTTTGCTGGCGAATTGAGGCTCTTTCGCGGAGTTCATCGATCAGGTCCAAGTTCGCTCGGAGCTCTTTGGTGTTCTGCTTTTCATCATAAGCAATAAGGCGAGGGGAAGGCAAACCAACTTCTAAGGGGATTACGGCCTTGGACCCATAGGTGAGATTGAAGGGCGACTCTCCTGTGGGGGTCCTTTGGCCGACTTATCTAGTCTCTTCTTGATGCCGGATAGGATCTGCCTGTTGGTGTTCTCTACTTGACCATTGTACTGAGGATGGGAGATGGAGGAGAAGCGTTGCTGAATGCCGAGGTCTTCACATAAAGAACGGAATGTTGCCCCTGTAAACTGTGTCCCGTTATCTGTTATTAGGACCCGAGGTACACCGAACCTACAAATTACATTTTTCCGGAAGAATTGCAGCACTTTATTCTCAGTAATAGTGGCCAGTGGTTCGGCCTCGATCCATTTAGAGAAATAGTTGATTGCAACGACTAGAAACTTGAGCTGGCCTGGAGCTGGTGGGAACGGACCTAGCAAGTCCATCCCCCACATTGCGAAGGGAATTGGACTCAAGAGAGATGTGAGTTGTGCTTGGGGAAGGCGGCGGATGTTAGAGAACTGCTGGCAAGGGCTGCATTGCCGGACATGTTGCTCGGCATCGCGAAGTAGGGTAGGCCAGAAGTACCCGTAGTTCAAAACTTTCCTGACGAGGGACCTTGATCTCGAGTGGGCTCCGCCTATGCCTTCGTGGAGTTCTTGCAGGGTTTACGAGGCTTCTTCCAGGGAGAGGCATCTCAAGTAGGGTCTGCCATCTACTGGGGTATAAGAGCGTTTGTACAAGACTCCTTCAACAAGGGTGTACCGCTCCGCTCTCGTTCGGATTCGACAGGCTTCTTTAGGATCTTGGGGAAGGGTCCCATCCCTGAGAAACTCTATCAAAGGCTTCATCCAGTTGTCCCGGAGTTGGACGGGCAGTGCCTCCATCGAGTCGGGGGCTTCTTCTTCCATGCTTGGTCTTAGGAGTACTTTGATTAGAACGGTCTGCTCGAGGCCTTGGAGGGAAGAGGAAGCCAATTTTGAGAGGGCATCTGCTTGGGAGTTCTCTTCTGTAGGGATTCGCTGGAGCTGTGCCTCTTCAAACGAAGCCATGAAACTTTGGACCTTGGCTAAGTACTTGGCCATTCGGTCGTCTCGCGCCTCGTAGTCTCCTAAGACCTGATTCACCACCAGCTGTGAGTCACTGAATATTCGGACACATTGCGCTCCTGCCTTGCGAGCCATTCCCAGGCCTGCTATTAGGGCTTCATACTCAGCTTCGTTGTTGGAAGCTTTAAAGTTGATGCGAAGGGAGTATTGGAGAACGAAGTCATCTGGGCCTGCCAGAATGACTTCGGCTCCGCTCCCTTCGGTGAAAGAAGACCCGTCTACATATACTGTCCAGATAGGCGGCCCATTGGCCGCTTGACTCACCTCCGGGATGGTGCTTTCTATTATAAATTTAGCTAAGGCTTGAGCCTTGATTGCAGTCCGAGGCTGATAGGATATGTCATGTTGACTTGGCTCGATCGACCACTTCATCAGACGCCCGGAGGTCTCGGGCTTGTGCAGGACTTGCTTAAGTGGCTGGTCGGTAAGGACGACCACCGAGTGGGATTGAAAATAAGGACGGAGCTTCCTGGCTGCCATTACCAAGGCGTAGGCTATCTTTTCCAATCTCGGATAGCAGAGCTCGGCGTCTCTGAAAACCTTGCTCACATAATAGATAGGCTTCTGAGCCTTGTCTTCTTCCCTCACTAGTACAACACTGAGGGTTTGCTCGAAGGCAGCGAGGTAGAGGTAGAGGGTCTCCCCGGGAGTAGGCTTGCTGAGGAGTGGGGGGTTGACCAGGTAAGCTTTGAGCTAGTCGAATGACTCTTGCTGCTGCTGGCCCCACTCGAAACCCTTAGCCCCCCTAAGGGCTTTGAAGAAGGGGAGACACTTCTCCCCTGACTTGGAGAAGAAGCGCCCTATAGCGGCGAGGCGTCCTGTGAGCTTCTGCACTTCTTTCACATTTGTAGGAGGAGCCATATCCAGTATGGCTTTTATCTTCTTGGGATTGGCCTCAATACCCCTCTAACTGACCATGAAGCCTAGGAACTTACCAGATGAGACCCCGAATGCACACTTATTCGGGTTCAGTCTCATGTTATGCTTCCTCAATACGTCGAAGGCTTCTTGGAGATCGGTGACATGGTCGGACCCCTAGATGCTTTTCACTAGCATATCATCAACATATACTTCCATGTTCCGTCCGATTTGATTCTTCAAGACCTTGTTCACGAGGTGTTGGTAGGTTGCACCAGCATTTTTCAGCCCGAAGGGCATCACCCTATAATAGTAGAGGCCTTGATCTGTGACGAAGGAAGTCTTCGGAATATCCGGGGGGGACATTCTGATTTGGTTGTATCCGGAGAAGACATCCATGAAGCTCAGCAGCTCATGGCTCGAAGTAGCGTCGATCAAGGTGTCGATGCTGGGGAGAGGGAAAGGATCCTTGGGGCATACCTTGTTCAAGTCAGTGAAGTTGATGCAAATCCTCCAACTTCCATTGGCCTTCTTGACCATAACAACATTAGAGAGCCATTCGGGATAGTTGACTTCTTGTATGAACCGTGCTTTAAGGAGCTTGTTCACTTCTTCCTTTATGGCCTGCTGGCACTCAACTTGCGCTTCTTTTGCTGGACCGGTTTGGACCCCGGAGCAACACTTAGGTGGTGGACGAGGAGGTCCTCGGAGATCCCTGACATGTCGGCAGCTGTCCAGGCAAAGAGGTCATGGTTCTTCCTGATGCAATGGACTATGTCAGAACATAGGGCAGAGGGGAGGGTCTTACTGATGAAGAATTTGCGGTTCGGATCTTGCTCTGAAAAGAGCACTTCCTCTAGCTCGTCTACTGGTTTTGACATAGGCTGGGTGTTCCCCTGGGGAATCTCAAGAGTCTCGAGGGAAAGGACAGGTCCTCCGGTCGAGGTCATGTAACACTTGCGGGCCATCTCCTGACTTCCCCTTACTTCCCCTATACCTGCCTTGGTGGGAAACTTCATTTTGAGGTGATAAGCCGATGGGACAGCTTCTAGGGCAGCTAGGCCAGGTCGGCCTAGGATCACATTGTGAGCGGCTGGGATGTCGACAACCATGAAGTCCATTGGCTCCGTCCGGGTAGTTGGAGTTTTGTCAGCAGTTATGTCGAGGGTTATCACCCCTTCAATAGTCACTGGCACTCCCGTGAACCCATGGAGCGTATAGCCGGCGGGCTTGAGCATGTCCCGCGATAACTTGAGTCCTCGGAAGGCTGCTAAGAAGAGGATGTTGACAGAACTGCCATTATCCACCAGAATCCTCTCCACTTTGAAGTTTGCCATGTGGAGATTAATCACCAGTGCATCACAATGGGAGGTCCGGACACCCTCTAGATCTTCATCCGAGAAAATAACTGGGACTCCGAGACCTTTGGGAGGGGGTATGCTGTGCACCGAATTGACTTCCCTGATGAAAGCCTTTCGAGAAGAGTTGGAGGTTCCTCCCATTGGGCCTCCATGGATGAGGTGCAAGATGCGTTCTTCTTCAAACTCGGGAGTCTTGTCGCGCCTCTTGAGATGCTTGTTAGCCCCCTGGGGGTGGAGGAAGGTCGATTCGGTCCTTTCTTACAAACTTGGACAGCTGCCCTCTCTGAATGAGGACTTCAATTTTGTTCTTCAGAGCCCGACAGTCGTTGGTGTTGTGGTCGTGGTCTCGATGATATCGGCACCACTTCTCCTTGTTCCTCTTCTTCCCGGGGGTATTCATCTTCGGGGTAGGAGGCAGGACTCCTTCTTTCTCAACCTCCATGAGAATAGTTGAAACATTGGTATTGAGAGGGGTAAACTTCTCAAATCTGGGAGGCGGACGGCGCTGACCTCCGTTGTCCTTCTGAAGCTTCTTAGCTCCCTCATCTTCGGCTACCTTTCTCTTGCTTCCTGAGGAAGACCCCTCGAAGGTGAGGCGATGTTCAGCTTCCTTAGCCCGGATGTACTTCTCGCTTCTGAGAAGAACGTCGGAGAAGTCTCACGGGGGCTTTTTGGCTAGGGAGGACCGGAGGCTCGAATTAAGGACATTAGACTAGAAGGCGGCTGCAGCGACCGATTGGTCGAGGGTGGCAATGGACCTAGCTTCCGTTGTAAACCACTTAACATAATCTCTTAGTTTCCCACCCTTCTTCTGATTGAGAAAGATTAGTGAAATACTAGTCTTCTCGGTTCGGCGGCTACTCACGAAGTGGGTGATGAAGAGGGTCTCAAATTGTTCAAAAGAGAAGATGGATGATGGGGCGAGGTGGGAGTACCATTTCTGAGCTGGACCTTTGAGAGTAGCTGGGAAGGTCTTGCACAGTAGAGCATCGGAAGCCTGGTGGATCATCATGAGTTTTGAAACTCTCGATGTGATCCACGGGGTCTGACTCCCCCGTATATGTCTCGAACTGTGGTGGCTTGAAGTTTGCTGGAATGGGAGCCTCCATGATGGTTCGGGAGAACGGAGGTCTGCTTGGGCGGAGGGTCCTCCCTCTTAGCTCTTCTTCCCTGTCTAGTTGACCGAGACGCCTCTCCATCTCGTAGAGACAGCGATAGACTGCATCATCCCTTCGACGGTATCCCAGTGAGCCTCTGGACTCATCTTCGTACAAAGGGGAACGAGGGCTACGGCGACGGTTGCTCAGAGAATGACGAGGACTTAGGGACCGAGGAGGAGGGCTTTGAACTGGCAGAGGAGTGGGGACCCTCTGAGCATTATTGTTGTTGTTTGGTGGGAGGTTGAGGGCCTGCAAGATTGTAGCCTGGAACTATTGAAATTCGGCACGTGTGATAGGTCCTCGTCTTGTCTCTCTGGGGCTGCCGACCAGCAGGAGAATGAGGCCTCCTTTGACGGTACTCCGGGGACTCCCTCCGCCTCCTATGGAGAGGGGACCTCCTGTGGTCGCGACGGCGTGGAGATCGCGCATTTGGACGTTCTGAGCGAGAGACTCCCTCACGGGCCCGCCTTTCATCCAAATGGTGGCGAAGGTCCTCTTCCTTCTGCCGGTTGATGAGGACGTTGCGGAGGTCTTCTGAGGGCCGAGGGTTATGGGATGCCATGGAGTCGGTTGAAGGGTTATGTACGGAGATATGGTCGCGGTGAAGAGGTTTCTTCTGAGGGGGAGGACGAGAGGTCACTATACCAGCGTTCTGGGGCCCGAGTGGAGCCTGCTGGTGTTGAAGATTTTGGAGAGGAGGTTGTAACTGCTGCAACGGCTGATCAGGTTGAGGAGGGAGCTGTTCCTGAGGTTGGATGGGTTGGAGGGGAGCCTCCTGTTGCGGTTGAGGAGGAGTAGGTCCACGGTTGGACCCTCTAGATCTCAGTTTCCATGGAGGCATGGCTGGAGGTGATCTTAACCGATGGAAGAGGGTGGATTGCTATTCGTTGGTTCCCACAGACGGCGCCAATCTGTTGTCGCTGAAATCGGTGTGGAGGTAAACAGATAGATTTGTGGATTCTTGGGATGTCGAATAGTCAAACCTGAACACCTTTCTGCCGGAGTTTGACCGTGATCTCCCGCCGCTGACCTGCAAAAAGTGCGAAACACCGGGGTTGATCCCGACGACGCACCCTCCACTGCTCAAGTCAGTAATCAGAAAGATTATGAAAGAGCTTTGATTAACAAAACATTGATTACCTGTTAACAGTGGGGGATGGGGGTATTTATAGCCACCTTAGGGACCAGTTTCGAGATCAGATAAAATCCCTACTTCCCAGTGAACGGATAGAAGGAATCAGGGCCGTTGATTAAGTAAAATCATAAACCCTAATTCTATCCAGCCTGGCTGGGTTTCTTGTGGGTTGGAACCCACACCCAGTTAAGACGGATCTGTTCGTGGGTTGTTGGGCCTTTCGAAAAAGGCCCAGTTCCCATTTCGAACCCGTTTATAGGCAATGTTCTAAAAAGCGCTAGGCGGTAGTCGGGCGGCCGATGGGGGCCTAGCGCCTAGACCTCGTAATCGGGGATTAAGCAGCTAGGCGGTAGGCGGTTTTTTTTAATTTATTTATTTATTTATTTATTTATTTATTTATTTATCGATCTTTTGGGTTTATTTTGTTGTTACCTCTTTTTACTCTTTATTGCTACTCATTCTTACTATTGAACTTTTTCTCTTTGCAATTATAGGATGGGCTTCACATAGTCGAATCGGTGTATTATTGTATCGGTGAACATGAGGACTCTATCTTCTCCATATCTGATGTAAACCACATTGTGGCTACTCATAAAAGAATACAAGTTCTAAAGAGAGAATAAATGTAAAGTTGATAGATGATCTCATGATATGCTTGATAACGATGAACAGCTTTAACTAATAACCACACTTAAATCAGATAACTTTCTCCCATCTCATGACATGCTGTCCCATACTAAGTGGATTGGCCATCCATAGATTACTTTGGAAAGATATGTAGATCTGGGTGACATTTTAGGAGCTGAAAATAGAAGATGAATAAATAACTTCACTAATGAGGAAAAGCATACCACTTATAATCTGGTAGACTAATTGAGCCTTGAAGTTGTTGGCACATGATACTTCTTATAAACTTCCCCCTTTGGTGCATAACTTCACTTATTTGGCTGCGTTAGTGATATTAAAGTCCATACTTGTAAGTTTTAACATGATTGCTGTGAGAGTGCGAATACATGTCAAATTATGCAAGATAAAAAAAGACTAAAGATATGCTTAAATTTTATTAGGAGGAGAAAGTGGAGCGGTGGGTTTTTTTTACTTTTTTTTAAAATTACTTAAGGCCTAAGCGGGTCTAGTCCGCCTAGACCCGCCTAGACCGATTAAACGCCGTCTAGGTCCGATTTTAGCCGCCTAGAACCCATTTCCGATTTTCATAAATGCCTAGGCCCTAGTCGAGGCGTTGGGGGGCCACCTAGCGCCTAGGCGGCTGCCTATGCCGCTTTTTAGAACACTGTTTATAGGTGAAATTACCATTTTACCCCTGAGCTTTGAGATTCGCGCCTGATTTGGACGGTTCCGATTTAACCCTTATTTTTAGCCATATCAGTCATCTTTAAGGCCTGGTGTGGACTGAGAGTTAATTACGATAAGAGCTACCTCATTGGTCTTGGCAGATGTGATGAGGTGGCTACGATTTTACTGGCGAGCGTTCTGGAGTGTAAAGTCGGGAAGTTTCCCATTAAGTACTTAGGATTTCCCTTGCATCCCGGTAAACTCAAGCGGAATGATTGGATGATCCTTACTGAGAGAATTCGGAAACGACTTCCCGGATGGAAGAGGAAACATCTTTCGCTTGGAGGCAGAATCACTCTTATTAACGCAGTCCTGTCTAATCCCGATATATTGAATGTCAATTTATGAATTCCCCGCTTGGGTTATCAATGAAATTGATAGAATTCGAAGAGATTTCCTATGGAAGGGTAGTCGAGAGAATGGTAAGGGTCTTCCCCTAGTCAGGTGGAGCGTGGTTTGCCGGAAAAAAGAGTTTGGTGGTTTGGGAATATTAAATCTCCGTCATATGAATAAAGCTCTTTTGTGCAAATGGTGGTGGAAAATTCATTCCCGCCATACCCCGGACCAGGGCAACATCTGGTTTAGATATAGAAGACATAGACGATTCAAATTGGGGGGGGGGGGGGGGGGGGGGGGAGGGGGGCAACATTGTAGAGGTATTTTCCCAATTTGGAGGGGAATTGACAGGGTGGGAGATCTGTTCCACTGTCATTCCCCGAGTAGGGTGGGAAACGGGGAAAACACGAGATTTTGGCTCAACGCGTGGGCTAGTCCCAATACGTTGGCCTCATTATTCCCCGAGATTTATGCGAGGGCCGTCAATAAAGCAGCATTGGTTGCAGACTACTGGGCCCGATCTTCGTGGCATATTAGGTTGTTACCTTCGAGTAATGATAATGTTCATTTCAGTCTTATCCCAATCTATACATGGCTTGGGAATAACTCTATTGTATTGGGTAACCAACAGGATGAGAGGGGCTGGCGCACTGATCCTAACGGCATTATTTCGGTAAAAGCCATTTACTCAGTTCTCTGTGATGGGGGATTAGATGTGGTGCGCATATAGTTATTTGGAATGCGTGTGCTCATAACAAAGTACGGGCTTTCCTTTGGTTGGTTTCTAAGGATGCGATTTTAACTAGAGAAAACCTATCTAAGAGAGGGTTAATCACCGATGTCGCATGCCCGAGATGCCGGGGCGGGATTGAGACTATTGGCCACCTTTTTCTCGAGGGTGCTCATAGTAAAAGTATTTGGGAATTCCTTCTCTTAGGCTTTGGCGTGACCGGTTTTTCCTTGGGGGTCTCTTATCTTTGGGATGAGGTTAGAGATTTGGTGGTGGGACGTCGAAGGGAGAAGGATTGTATTGTCGCTGCTTCTTTATGGGTCATTTAGCTGGATAGGAATGATGTCTGCTTTAGAAGTCATTCTGCTAATTTTGCTCAAATGATGTATAAAATTCTCTATCTCACGTCTTCGTAGTTGTCCTTACCAGGGGCGAGGAAGAAAGTTCGCACAGGTACTTTTTTCTCTAATACTGATGCGAGGCATGGATTCGGCAACAACTGAAGGGATCAGCCATTCACATCTTGCTCTTGGATGAGTGAGGAGGAGTTTTGGCTTTTGTAGTAATTTTGTTGTGAACCTTATTTAGATGTTGTTTTTGAGACTTTTGAGAAGTGTTAGTTTATGCATTTCAGTTGTATTTCTTGTAATGAACTAAACTTATCTGTGAGAATCTCTAATCTGGGGCAATTCTCTTGCCTTTTATTTTAAAAAAAAAAACAATCCCGTATGGTCGGAATTGTTCCCAAGCTTTCAATACCTGAAAATTAACATGTACTCAATAATATAGTGGGGATACAAAAGAGGTGAAATTGCTCTCTAGAAAAGACGAAGCTAAAACACGAGCAATTGTGAGCATTTCAGATTCGAATCCTCTCCAGTAATTAATTTTGCGAGGTCCAGTGCACCTATTCACCGCCCATCAGGGCATTCATCTCCCAAAAGTTATATATTAAAATAATGTGTTCTACTCGACCCTCGAGTAAAAAAAAATTTATATGCATATATATTGAAAAGGATTCTAGTTTGGTTTCTACCCTGCGAATTACTACAGCTAGGAGATATAAGAAGATAATTATCAGTCCAGAAGATCGTCAACGGCATCGTCAACAATCCCAGAGTGGATGAACAGGGCAGTTGAAGATGATATCGGTTGAAGTTTCAAATGCAGGTACAACTTATGGCCCTATGACAGCAAAATAAACCAAGAAATTCTGAGATTTAAAGCCATGCATTCCAAATCTCTCCTAATCAAACCAAAACTGTGACAGTCGATTCTCCCTAAATTAATGTGCTATATTTTCAAAGATAACCTAATTGATGCAATCTGTCCTCAACACATACTTCCAAAACAAACACGAAAAAAAATAGTTTATCTTCTTCGCTAGTTATATATGGCAGGTAACACAAGCCTAGATTCTTAGCTCAGAAAAACACACGCCTACATTCAATCCAAACCAAAAGATGGAAGGAGAGGATACTAACAAAATTCAAACAAGAAGCTATTGGAGGTGCAGCAAGGATGACTTCTTCCCTGAGCAATCCTTTGAAAGCTGGGCATCATATAAATCGGCACTGTCCCAAACTCCGCACAGGCTGAAGGACCGATTATTTGGCCGATCCAGTGATGCGGCCGAGCTAGGCAAGGTCCGGAAACAGAGCGAGCATGACATGAAGCGCTGCCTCAACTGGTGGGACCTCACCTGGTTCGGGTTTGGCTCTGTTATAGGAGCGGGCATCTTCGTCCTAACAGGCCAAGAAGCCCACAAGCATGCAGGCCCTGCCATTGTTCTCTCCTATGTTGCCTCTGGCATCTCTGCCATGCTCTCTGTTTTCTGTTACACCGAGTTTGCAGTTGAAATCCCAGTTGCTGGTGGATCTTTCGCCTACCTACGGGTGGAACTTGGGGATTTCGCTGCATTTATAGCAGCAGCAAATTTGATACTTGAGAGCATCGTAGGGACGGCAGCGGTAGCGAGGGCTTGGACTTCTTATCTTGCTACCCTACTTAACAGAACCCCGAATTCATTAAGAATTCACACCAACCTTACCGATCAATTCAACCTCTTAGATCCAATTGCAGTTGTCGTACTTATAGCCACTTCGACAATTGCAGTACTGAGTACAAAGAAGACATCTTATTTCAATTGGATCGCCTCGGCAGTCCACTCACTTGTCATAGTGTTTGTCATAGTAGCTGGGTTCGCACACGCCAACAAACAAAACTTAACGCCTTTTCTCCCTTTTGGGGTCCAAGGAGTGTTTCGTGCAGCTGCTATTGTTTACTTTGCCTATGGTGGATTTGACAACATTGCAACAATGGCAGAAGAAACAAGAAACCCTTCGAAAGACATACCACTAGGGCTCCTAGGTTCGATGTCAATCATCACAGTGATATATTGCTTGATGGCTCTTGCACTAAGCATGATGCAGAAGTATACACAGATTGACCCCAATGCAGCCTACTCTTTTGCCTTCCGAAGTGTAGGGATGAAGTGGGCACAATATCTAGTTGCCATAGGTGCACTGAAGGGGATGACAACTGTCCTCTTAGTGGGCGCACTGGGACAAGCTCGATATACTACTCACATAGCCAGAAGTCACATAATTCCACCGATTTTCGCCCTGGTTCATCCGAAAACAGGTACACCAGTTTATGCCACTCTTTTGATTACTATCTGCAGTGCCTGCATCGCCCTATTCTCGAGCCTAGACGTGCTGTCGAGCTTGTTGTCAATAAGCACACTTTTTATTTTCATGATGATGGCAACTGCACTTCTGGTGAGGAGATATCACGTGAGTGGAGTGTCAACTAAGACCGACCAGTTGAAGCTAGTGAGCTTCCTATTGATTATCATAGCTGCATCGATGGGGACGTCGTCTTATTGGGGGTTGAGACCCCATGGATGGATCGGGTACGTGATCACCGTTCCACTGTGGCTTTTGGGTACATTAGGGATTGCGGTATTTGTACCCCAACGAAGAAGTCCAAAGGTGTGGGGTGTTCCTTTGGTTCCATGGCTTCCATCTTTATCAATTGCGACCAATCTCTTCCTTATGGGGTCATTGGGTTCGGATGCATTCATAAGGTTCGGTGCATGTACCGGGCAAATGATAGTGTACTATGTGTTCTTTGGGGTTCATGCAACTTATGACATGGCTCATGGGCAGTGCAAGATAGAAGAACTGGAATATGAGAAGAATGGAGATGCATGACTGGAAGAAGTAACAGGACCTTAAAGCATAACTATAGGTTTTGTATTGTGGTGTTTCTTTTCTTTGTTATTGGAATAAGATGTTTTCTATTGATTTCAAAATTCTGGTGAAGCTTATAGGCCACAAGAGTGTATTTAATCATGTGTACCATAATTGTGAAATTCCTAAGTTCTACTAATTTCATTAGCCAATGGAAGCTGCAGCAATACAAAACAAAGTCAAAATCGAACAAAATTGCTCCAGATTATCTTGGTGAGTTTATGAAGATGCCATAAACAAAGTGAACGTTGGATATATAGGTATATTCTCAATACAATAGAATATTATTGTGTATAATGTTTTATGAGGCAACACGTGCTTTGCACATGTTATATGTTTAATTGTTGGACCGGGTCGAGTGGCCATAAAGCCCAGTACCCTAAACCCAGTTCATCTCGTATAAAAGCTGGTCTAGAGGTAGTGCTCTGTGATATTCCAATACTGATAAGCAGGGTATAATATCTTAAGCGGCTATGAGATACAAACCCTAACCCTAATTACTCATCTTGATCTCTAACAATCTTAAGATATTACTGAGATTGAGAGAGAGAGGGTTCGTCGGAATCTCACCCCCGTCGTTAGCCGCCGCTCAACGACCACATTTGCAACTGTCGATCACGACTGTAGCCGCCATCACCGGTCATCGATCACGACTGTCGTCACCATCAACGATCACGACCGTAGCTGGAGTCGTCGTAGTCATTTGCGACTGTAGACGTCGCTGTCGAGGAAGATCGAAGGGCTACCCATCGCCAGCGAAGACCTTCCCCTCTTTGGCCGCGCTGTCGAAGCAGAGTGCCGCAGATCCATGTCGTGGCTTTCAGTCGTCTTCATCCTCTTGATGGCCGCTGTTGTTGTTGTTTGGGGGTTTGATCGGATCAGATCGAGGTGGTGGAGGCACCACAGCTGCCGCCACTGGTAGTTGCCGCCGCCCCTGACGTCGGGGTCGGGTCTGCCATTGCCTGAGGTCGCCGAACCCAGCCATCGATGCTGCCTCTTCCTCCACTTTCTTCTCCATTGTTCTTCTTGTGAGATAGAAGGAGAAGAAGTAAACAACTCAGATCCAATTTTTTGATTGGACATTTTTGGTGTTTGGTGTTTGGACAGTTGGAGCAGATCCATATTCAGATCCAGTCAAAAGGAATCAGACCTGGATATATCTAAATTAAAGATAAGTTCTTGACCAAATTTAAATTGTTATTTAATTATTTGTTCGTATTAAGCATTGTTTAATTAAATACAAATTTGAACAATTGTTTTAGCTATGTGCTAAAATCAAATATCCATTTTGATAAATTAAATTATAAATTTGCATCTCCAATTAAATTGTTGTGAATTAGATAGTGCTGATAATTCGTTTAATTGGCTAATCTTTAACAATTTGATGAATGTAGGAACTTCAAAGTTACTTACAAATTGTGTGTATTAGAGACGATGGATTTGCATCACGATATAATAAGTCTGCACTATGCAGGCTTCTCCATCGAATTTGGAAAACACTTCTAACTTGAAGTGTCGGTATGATCTACTCTAATCTCTTAGTATTTACATGTGATGAATGGGTTAACACTGTGTGCGTTTGATCACATATTTGAGATTTTTAAATCATAGTTATTCTCGCCTTGAAAACTAGCATGTTTAGGGTCGTTAAGTGCTTTATCATACTATGTGTATAGATATTTTGACAAATTCATTGTTTGCAGTTTGTGGGAGATTATATATTTGCTTCTCTAATAATTAAAATTTTTGTATAAGATTTATAACAAATGTCCGTAACTTAGATAGGAGCATTCTGTAATGCAGAATATGAATCCATTATTTACGTTTTGTCCTTTATCGTTCATTGTACTGTGTGTGCAAAATTTAATTATAAAATATAAGTCATTATCTCGCTTAGTGTTTCGAAGATGATGAAGAACGAATAAAGAAAAATATAGCTCAATTTGTTTGAGCACGTGGACATTGTTAGAATCACTAGAGAAAGCAAACAATTTTGTAAAATGTAATAGAGTAATTTTGTATTAACTCTTATAATGTGCATATATTGTCAATCGCATGTATAAACTGAGTTTAACAAATGAGACAATTAATAATAATAGTTCTAATTGTGTTCTTGAACAATAGCATATTTGGCTAGGATTTGAGAACTATATATTCAATTGTTTGTGAGGAAATGTGATCTAATTATCAAAATTGTGGGGAAAATGGAGTTAAAAGCTATTGAGTCAAAAGTTTTAACATCCAAGTTGTTTTGAAATTTAGAATCACTATGAACTATATATTAAATTGTTTGTTCTTGTTAAAACTCATAACTCTGCTAAATGACACTCCATTAAATATGACAAATATGAAAATTGTGCTCAGATTATGATCATTATAAAATTATTAGTATGGTCTCTAGCAGCACACAACTACTTGAGTCAATACATTCTGATATTTGTGATCTCAGTAGCTGTGACTAGATGAGACGATTATTGATCAGAAGTATTTAATCGCTTTTGTAGATGATTAATATAAGTCTGTCATATATATAAAGAATGAAGCACTTATTATTCTTAACGAATTAAAAAATTATAGTTGAATGCTAAAAATCAAGGGTTCAGATTTGATAGAGGTAGTGAATGTGTTTTAACAACTTTAGAGAAGTTTGCATTGGGCATAATCTCTACTGCACTCTACTTACAATAGTCAAACAGTATTGATAAAAGTTAGAATCAAACACTTAGTGAAATGTTGAATTCTATATTATTGACTGTTGTTTGTCTTGTGTAATTATGAGTGATGTATTGTTAATTATATCTCTAATGTGTTACTACACTTTAAATTGAATACACTTTGTAGATCATGGCATAAAAATACAAATAATTTTGTTAAAGTGGAATTTTGTGTTGTGATACTTCTGTTAGAGTACCTAAGCAGTTAAAATCCCCGATTACGACCGATTACTCCCCGATTAATCGCAAATCGGAAGCTAAGCGATTATTTTTTTAGAGATTTATAATATTTCAATAGTTAGCAATTTAATCGGAAATAAATGGACGATTAGTGGTTAATTGGCCGATTTTAAGTAGCCGATTAACCGATTAAATCTCTTCCTCTAATTTTCATGCTCGTTTGCATTATTTGGGCTCAATCCGACCAAAATCCAAAATTCAAACCCTTTTGGACCTCGTGCAAACCCAAACCCGACATCGATCTCTTCTTCTTCCTCCTTCAAACCCAAACCCAAACTCAAACTAATTCTCTTCTTTTTCCTCGAGCAAACTTAAACCCGACCCGCTGTCGCTCTCCCCGTACCGTCAGATACTTGACCCGGCCCGCATCTGCACCTCCTCCTTGTTACTCGCACTGTTCCTCCCCAATTTTTTTTGTTTGATAGAACCGACCAGCAAACCTGACCCGACCTACATCCAGAATCCAAACTCAGCTCAAATCAAGTACTCTATTTTTTCTCTATAACTATATGTTCCTATTTGATAATCTCATAATAGTTTTATGTTAGAATTTAGTATAGCTAGATAATGAGGATATATCTTTTTTTAATTATATATATAATGACTTTTCCGATTTAATCCCCGATTATTTTCCGATTAACCGATTAATCACTAATCGCTTCTAGACCGATTAGTTCCAAAAACTGATTTTAACTGCCTAGTAGAGTACATAACTCTAGAAGGCCTAAAGTAGGACCTACAACAAATATTTGTGTGTTTAGAAAGTGCAGAATGTACTTCTGTGGATAAATATTGGATCTATCTAATTTGTGTTAGAAGAATCTAGACTTGCAGAGTTCTTTGAGGATGTGTTCATCAAAGATAAATGTATGAAATAATCTAGTCCTACAGACACGTTCATTGATTCACAGTTGGAATCAAGAACCAGCCTTACTGACACTTAAAAACCTGAATGACAAATGAGCCAAGAAAAGTCTTTAGTTTACAATGTACAATAATACTTTAAATTAGTGGATCTACCGAAATGGGCTAAAACTATAGTAAGTAAGTGGAGTTTTGTAGAAGAAACATAATTTTGATTGTTCAGTATCAATTTTAATGCACTTATAGTAGCTTAAGAATTGACTGAGATAAATGGGGTAGATTGACTTGTTGTCTACTCACATATTTGTCATATTGCTACAATAAGTATTCTTCTTACTCTTACATCTATTGAAAATTTTGTCATTCATAAAGGATATTTAAAAAGTTTTGTACTTGATATTTTGTACTGAATAATTTTTTACTGGAAAGTTTTGGACTAATATGTTTAGTGCACAAGATTTACAATTTAGTAAAATCATCGTATGCTTTAAAACATGTAATATAGCTAACGTATAAATAATTTGACAAATTTCTCAAAGAGCTTAGTATATGAATTAAGTAATTCAGATTAGCGCCTTTAACTTTGTGGTGTGTCAAATATAATGACTATTATTTACTTGGTTTTATTGACATGCTTGTTGATTGGAAGTGACATCTCCATTATAAATGGAGTTAAAATTGTGCTATCCAAATAAATTTAGCACCTAAGTTGTGTGTACACCATATTATGTATAAGGGTAAGTTTTGGTTGGCAAGGGATAACCCTTAGTCAAACTCGATAAATCAATAATGTGTTTGAAAAGTGGGGATATAGTGATTGAAAGTGTGTTTTGAAACACCTTATGATTATGATAAAAGGTTGACACCTTATGATGGTGCAACTATGAGACAGGTAGATCATTCTAAAAGAATTGAAAGTCTCATGTATACAAAGATCTGCACTAGAATAGACATAGCCTTTGAGGTAGGTATGATCTGCAGATTCACTAAAAATTCCATACACATTTGAGTGTCCTTAAGAGGCTAATGAGATACCTAAGTGGTACTCAAGAGTTTGCTCTGTGCTACTCAAAGTTTAGTGAAAGTCGACAACTAGTGGATATGTGTTCACACTAGGAGGAGCAGAAAAATTATGGAAATTAATAGGAAAACAAGCGTTGCATTCTCATCCAAGAAATCAAACCTCTACGTGTTACCCTCTGCAGGAAAAAAGGCTGAGTGGATTGAATGACTTATTGCTAATCATCCATTTGAAAAGTTTAATGTAAATTCGCTAATTCTATTATGCGACTATCAAGCTATAATGCACTGTAGCTCATAACTCACTCTATAATAGTAAAATGAGTATATTAAGGCTGAAAGAAGCCTAGTTGAACTTTCTCATAGATAAAGTGCAATTGTGATAAGTATGGCCAATGCTCTTGCTAAAAGACTTGAAAGTGATTTAATTATCAAAACTGTGGGGAAAATGAAGTTAAAAGCTATTGAGTCAAAAGCTTTAACATCCAAGTTGTTTTGAGATTTAGAATCCAACTGTAGCCATAGAGAAGTTCAAACTGAAGCATCAATTTTAGGCAGTTGACATGCTTTAGATAATTTGAAAAGTTCTATGTAAATTCTATTAATATATAATTTCATTCCAATTTTGATGATGCTATATATTTTCATAATTTACTTAGAATCATCTCATTATTCCAAAAGAAAGCATGAAAACTTGTCGATGTGTTTTCGATGTTTAGAATGGTTGTTATACCATTCCAATTTTGATGATATAACTCTTTTATGGATTCATGTTTCATTCCAATTTTGATGATTCAGAATTAACCATAATTGATTTGACTATTCTATCATTCCAATATGAAACATAGTATAGTTCTTGTGCAGAAACTATAATAGTTATTGTTCTTTATCTTGTTAAAGAAACTTGATTGTGATGCTTGCGTTACATCTTGCTAAGCTATCGTTGAATTGTACTAAGTTCTTTAGTGGAACTAGATACTTTATGAAATTCACTAGAATTCTTAGAGACGTGTCTTTTGATATTCTTGTTTTCAATAAGCTAGCAAAGATGGAGGAGTTGAATCTGTCAACATAGATTTCAGAATAATGATTTGCTCAAAATGGAGGAGTAAACATAAAGCAATTTGCAAGGATATAGTTTTGGTTTATTTATCTAAAGAATAAATTTGTCACTTGCTTGATAAACCTTCGGTTGGGTTTAAGACTCCTGTGTTCATGAGCTTAAAACTCATATTTTGTTCTTGAAGTTTATTTGCTTTGGTTGATTTTAAAACTATGACAAGTTTCTCTAGTTGGTTTAGTCATTGTGAACTATTCTGTTTTGATATGGTCTTTGAACTATTTGATTATTTTGGTTTAGTCTCATTTGAACTATTCGAGTTATAATTGATTTAGTCTGTGAACTATATTATTTTTGTGAGCCAATAATTTAACGGGGCATTGCCTAATATATTGAGAATATAGGAGGAGATTGTTGGATATATAGGTATATTCTCAATACAATAGAATATTATTGTGTATAATGTTCTATGGGGCAACACGTGCTTTGCACGTGTTATATGTTTAATTGTTGGACCGGATCGAGTGGGCATAAAGCCCAGTACCCTAAACCCAGTTCATCTCGTATAAAAGCTGGTCTAGAGGTAGTGCTCTGTGATATTCCAATACTGATAAGCAGCGTATAATATCTTAAGCGGCTATGAGATACAAACCCTAACCCTAATTACTCATCTTGATCTCGAACAGAGAAGGCATAGAGTTTCTCTACTGCTCAACAGGGAATTCAGCAATAGTATGTTCACTCGAAACAAACATCTACTTATTCTGTACTTATGTTTTTTAATGTTCCCTATCTATCGTTATAAATCGAATAATGATCAAAATTCTCCGAATAGTCCAATTTGTCAGGGCTTCTTTCTAGTTGATATTTGTTATACACCTCGTTAACTTACCATTATAAGAGTCAGTCTATGACCATACCCACAACGGTATAAAGGCTCCAAAACGAAGCAAGACCAAAATATACATAATATCAAGTTTTTTAGGCCAAAATATTGAATAAAAGAGAGGCTTGACTGAAACTAGGCCAAATCACCGAATAATTCTTATTGAAGAAACCACCAACAAGTTTGGTTTAATCTCGACTGAAACATACTTCTTCTTCACTTCTATTACTATCCTCTAGTTAGATCTAATATTGCAAGATTCATCAATAATAAAAGTTATTTGCATGACCTATACCTAAACTCTTAAAATTCTAATCACAATACACTGGCTTCAGGCTGGTCACACATGAAAGAAGGAGATAGTCACTAGAAACAAATAGAATACAAATTTAAATACCGCAGACAAGTAATACAAGTGTGCACTTGTAATAAATTCCTCTCGCACCTATTTAATTCAAGTTCCCTCTAGATTACATGTTATCTTCATGAAGGCAAAGTTCCTCTTTCCTAAATGAACGAACGTCGGCGCAGAATGTAACTTCACTTTCACATAAAAACACAGCTAAGCATAATATTTGAGCATCCTAAGCGAAGAGGATCAAGATAATTGAAGACTACAAGTCATGATATTTAAATAAGCAGGGCAGTTTTAGATCCCCATCGAACATATACATTGCGATATTCCCTAACCTATAATTGCACATCTAGGACAAGTATGGCTTCTAGAAAGTGTTTATCTTTTCCCCAAGAAACTATATACTTGTCTTATTGCAGATTAACTGAAATTCCTAAGAAAAGGATAGTGAATGTGTGTGTTTAAATCACATAAATCTCACCCTACTTATTAAAAACAACCATCACTCTCTGCAAATGATAAGCTTAGAGCTTGTGATGTTGACAGAAAGAAATTCACTAAACCCAAATAGCAAGCAATTAACAGACACAAAAATCAGATTACAACATGCCATGCTTTTCAAAATAATAAAAAGTTACAAACAAAATTAAACATGAATGTCCGGTATTACCAGTAACACATAAGTTCTCTTGTAAACACAGTAGATTCTCATCTAAGAATTTCATCAAACAGTTTAACTGCACACAAAAATATATCACGTTTTAACACCAACAATGGCAATGGTCACTCTAAACAAACATCAGCTTATATTTTGGATGTTTTCACCATCATGTTGTGAATCAAAACTTGCTCAAAATTTTCCCAATCTACCAAATTGTTAATCCTTCTTTAGTTGATATTAGTAGTCATACACCTTACTAACTTAACATTATGCCAACCTTTGGCCTCTGAACTTCATAAGCCTTATTTTTGGTTGCTTGTTTTGTTAAATTTTTTAATGAAACACCGGAGGGCAATTGCCAACCTTTTACGATAAAAAAACTTAACATTATGCCAAAATTTTTTATATTTTATGCCAATTTTCGAAACTATTTGCAAGAAGAGAACAATGGCCAAACTAATTGCGCTCGGGGACTCAAAAACTAAACTCGCCGTTGGGAACAGCGAGTTTAGTTATTTCGTGCTCGCCTTTGGGAACGGCGAGTGTAGATCTATATTTTTGAGAAACTCGCTGTTCCCAACGGCGAGTTTAGTTCAAAACTTTCAAATAAGACTCATCTTTACCAACGGTGAGGTTCTTTATACTAAACTCGCTGTTGGGAACAGCGAGTCTACTGATTTTGAAATTTCACACAGAGTTTTACTCTATGTTGGACTTGGTGAATTTTCGAAAAAAACTACAGCAGAGTATTTACATAGAACTCGCCATTTCCAATGGCAAATTTAGTATATTTTCTCTCGCAGTTGGGAACAGTGAGCTCTTTTATGGAGTTTTTTTTGAAAATTCACCAAGTCCAACAGAGTTTCGCCCTCTGTTTTAAAATTAGTAGACTCGTCGTTCCCAACAACGAATCTAGTATATTTTCCCTCGCCGTTGGG
This sequence comes from Hemerocallis citrina, assembly GCA_017893485.1. Taxonomy (NCBI): domain Eukaryota; kingdom Viridiplantae; phylum Streptophyta; class Magnoliopsida; order Asparagales; family Asphodelaceae; genus Hemerocallis; species Hemerocallis citrina. Next base: position 439,530,018 of record CM030359.1, on the reverse strand, counting down.
ATCGGCGAATCTTGTTTGAAAATTTTGAACTAAACTCGTCATTGGGAACGACGAGTTTCTTTTTAATAAATTTAGAACTACACCCGCCGTTCCCAACGGTTGTTGAGTCCACGAGCAGAATTAGTTTGGCAACTGCCCTCTTTTTGAATTTGAAATTTCAATATAGATTTTTGAAATTCAAATTTTAGTTGGGAAGTGTGAGGTGAATATTCTAGTGTAATTTGAATTTCAGACTAGCTTTGTTTGTAATTTAAATTACATTTGGTGGAGTTATCGGTGAGTGCAAGCATTCTCATTTTCGGTTGAAAACAACGACTACTGTTGAGAGCTGGATTTGATGCAATCGAAAGATGGCGCCGCAGTGGAATTGGTTTGGCGGATACACGACGGCAACGTCGTAGAGAGAGGAGTAAGCAAGCCAGCAAGAGATGGTGGCTGTGGTTGTTGCCTGGAGGACGTTTGGGGATTGTGAGGGAGTCTGGGGTGGAGAGCTAGATCGATGGATTTTGAATTCTGAATTTGATTTTTGTTGGAACTCAAAGTACATCGTGGAGGTTTTGATGGAGAACATGGTGCAAATGCCTAGTCTACAAGTTTAGCTAGGGGAGTGACTAGTTAGGCATGTAGGCTGTACTTTGTAATTGTACTCCACTGTTCCTAATGTTCCGTTTAGGAACAGATAGATGTAAATTATTTTCCCTACTTGTTTCGTTAATTTTTTATTAACGAAGCGGTGACAATGTCACCTTTTTTTCTCAAAAAAAACTGCCCTATGTTTGTAAGTAGTTTCGAAAAAGAAAAAAAAACATTAAAAAAAAATTCCATTATGCCCATACCCACACTCTAAAAAACAAACCAGTTTCATGTATACAAACTCATGAAGAAACATCAGTCTCCATTAGTGGCAGGGTTCGAGCTTATGATGTTGACATAAAAATTCACATGCAATTGATCAATATCACATTACAACATGCCATGCTTTTCAAATCACTAAAATTAACGGGTAAAATTGTAGGGCTTACCTGTAAAAATTTTGTTTATCCTGGAAAAAGAGTAAAGATCTCGGGTGAGCAGTTCATCAAACAAGTTATCTGCATACACCTCCAATGGTTTCACATGATGCATTTTAAGTCTCGAGGGTTCTACTCCTCATCTTGACACGTGGAATGCAACAACAACGACGACAGTCAACTTTTAACTATAAGCCGAAAAGAGTTGCGAGAAAGAGTTTTTAAGAATGCAGAACTGTTTCATCGGACTCTCAATGAACAATCTGCACTGTTTATTTTGATTTTTGCCATCTATTGTGATTTGTGAGTCAATAGAATATCAAATGGTTTAAAGATCTTCTACTTATGCTATTACTATATGTATAATTTTTTTTATACAAGTTCAACTTCAGAAAGTGATGTGACACACTCTTTTTCCTCATCAAAACTAGTATTTTTCATTTGAAATGCATGTTTTGATAAAGAATTGGAATTAAACGTGTGATACATGTTAATCGACAGTAATTAGCACGTGCGATGAATGCCTTAATTTAAAAAAATAGAGTTGAATGGGCGATACACGTATTTTTTAAAAATTAAGAAGGAAAAACTTTGATGTGTACGTGCAATCCACGTGTTGAAAAATAGATATGGAGTTGCACATGCGATGCACATCTTTATTTGGTGACAAAAGTGGTGTTTCTTTTGTGACAAAAAAATATTAGAAATTGTTTATTTGTGACAAACCCTTTCATTAAATACTAGAAACTGTTTATTTGTTTATATTATACATAGGTAGATTGATAGTAATTTACATTTGTGATGCATGTTTAATATATTAAAAAAAATAAAGTAAAAAATCTGACATAGTGAAGACTCAAACCTAAGGAAAATTTTGCCGTACTGACCAACTTTTTGAAAATATTTGGCGCCTTGACCCACTTCCGAAAACAATTAGCGAACTGACCCAGTTATGGACACGTCAGCAACAAACGTTCTTGGAGAGAACGACATAGGTCATTTCGATGTCGTTCTTCCCAATAACGGCATTTGTTTTAAAAAAAAGTTTCATGACGTTATTTCAAATAACGGCATCTATTGCTTTTAGTCGAAAGAGTAAACAGTATCAAATTTTCGCTGAGGGACAAGTGTGAAAAGAATTTAACCTTTGCCGCAGGTTTATACTGATGCCGTTATTTTGAATAACAGCATTAGTTAGTTTCTAATTTGCACAGTTACCTATACTCATATTCCCCCAAACCTTTCTCCTACTCCTTGTCATTCATTTTTTTTTCTCTCTCTCTTCATTCCCGTAACCCACAAACCCTAGATCCCTAAATCAAAAAATTCCAACCATTGGAGTACTCTAAAATTTCATATATCCTACCTCCTTACTCCCACTCTCATTTTATTCTTCATCCACAACGATTTTTCAAGCTAGCGGCGGTACGGTCTAATTTGAAGGTATTATTATCTTAACCGTATGTTTGATATGTATTCCCATGTTATGCTTATTATGAGTAGTGAATGACTTGAACATGTTTGAATTTTTATGGTTAGGTATGGAATATGATATCCCTATTTGGTTATATTTTGGGGGTGAAGTAATTAAAGATCCCAAGATTGGATATTCTTATAGTGATGTTGAACCGGTAATTATTTGGGCTCCCCGCAACTTTATTTACTTAGAATTAATAGATAAGATATATGAAGTCGCCAATTGGAATAGAAGTGAAATGAGTGTGAAAATCAGAGCCCGTTATGCTGCCAGTAAAGGGGATGTGCAATATTTCATTTTGGTACCCGTAGACAATGACAATTCTCTGAGGTCCATGATGGGTAGGACACTTGATCCAAATTATAGTTGGAATGCAGTTGAGTTATATATCGACCAAATGAGGCTTCCAAATACTAGACGGGTTGTTATTGAAAGTCCAAGGCCCGCACGGACATTGAAACCATCTGCCGAGTCACATGCCAGAATTTCAAATACAGAAGAAGATACTAGCACAACTCCAACGGAACTTGTTTCCTCCGAATACGAGCAGGTACATCCGCTGATATTGTCACAAAATATTTTGGTAGCCGGCATGGTAATGGAAGACTTTGACAATGTCGTTGTAAATAACGATTTGGTCGAAGAAGAAGAAGATGAGGAACGCGGTCTTGAAGATGAGGAGGAGGTTGTCGTTGAAGCTCCGGTTGTTGATGTCAATGTTGATGTTTCGATTAACAATGCCCGCGTGTTGCCAAGTCAGGACACAAGTGCAGCTATGCATGGATCTCAATCGAATGAATGGATGTCTCGTGCCACCATACATGAACATGGACAGTCTTCCGTTGGCTCTTCCAATTTGGATGAACTCTTCATAGGTCAAAGATTTCCAACCAAAGATGCTCTACAACATCAAGTGAAGATGTACATCGTGAAGAACCACAGAGAATTCGTGACGGTAAAATCATCCCCCGGTCTATACTATGTGAAATTTAAATACGCACCCATCAACCATTCAGCTGAGGACATTACAAAAAATCTGGCACTTCAAAATGTAGTTGGTTGTCCATGGCGGTTGCGTGCAATTGTTCCAAAAGGCCGGAATTATTTCGTGGTAAAGAAGCTTGAAGGTGCACATACATGTGTGAATCCTACATTGACTCAGGATCACAACAAAATTGATTCCACGATTGTATCGATGGTCATAACGGATGTTGTGAAGGAACAACTCGCAATAACACCAAGAGCCATAATTGGAATAGTGAAGGGTAGGTTCCATTACACAATTTCATATTAAAAAGCTTAGAAGGCTAAACATAAAGCAATTGAGCGACTATATGGTTCTTTTGAAAAAGCTTACACTAAATTGCCATATCCACTCAATGCAATTCAAGCTTCAAATCTGGGTACGGCTGTCCATTGGGCAAAGATTGCGTCCGGTCCGGGGAAAGAAACTTTTAAGGGTGTTTTTTGGGCATCGGTCCTTCCATCGAAGGATTTAAGGCATGTAGACCAGTTATAAGTGTAGACGGCACTCATTTGTACAGGAAATATAAATGTTGTTTGTTGATTGCTGTTTCACCAGACGCAAACGGTAGGTTGTTTCCATTTGCGTTTGCACTAGTTGACGGTGAAAGCATAGAGACGTGGACATGGTTCATGAACTGTATTCGGTGCTTCGTCACAGATCGTGCAGGTCTCTGTGTCATTTTTGATCGCTATGCCGGTATTTTATCAGCAATGCAAAAAGAGTTCGGTACATGGAAGGAACCATTTGCATATCATCGGTTCTGTATGCGGCATTTTGCTAGAAATTTTCATAAAAAATTTGGTTGTAAATTTTTGATGAGTAGGTTGAAGGTGATCGCGTGTCAAAATCAGTGGAAAAAGTTTGAGGAAAAGATGGCACAACTTGAAGCGACCAATGCTAATGGGGCTAATTGGTTGAAGGAGAAAGCGATTGAGAAGTGGGCACTTTCTGCCGATGGAGGTCGTAGATATAGTATAATGACAACAAATCTGTCGGAAGTTTTCAATTCGGTTCTAAAAGGTGTTCGTAGCTTGCCTGTCACCGTAATTGTAGAACAGATTTTTTTCGTCTAAACATGTATTTTACTGATCGCCGTGAAGCCGCGCAGAAGCTTATCAGTGAAGGTAAATTATGGGCACCACGCATTCAGGATCTTATTGATGTACGCTGTGAAAAATCCAATTCACATGAGGCAATAATGTTTAATAATTGGTCAGGTGTTTTTGAGGTAAAAACGGGCATTACAATGGATAATGGATATCAAAAGGGTGGACATTGGCACACGGTAGACCTTGAGAGCCGAACTTGTACTTGTGGCAAATTCCAACTATATCACTTTCCATGCTCTCATGTGTTAGCGGCATGTGCTTCCTGTGCGCTTGATTATCAACCATACATTGATACCTTTTACTCTACCGGTTCATTAGCACAAACGTGGGCACCAACTTTCAATCCTATTTCAGACGAATCTTATTGGCTGACACAAAGTGGACCGGTGCTCATAGCCGATTCAAGTCTTCGTCGGGTGAAAGGGCGACCAAAGAGTACTCGTATCTGCAATGACATGGATGTTCGAGAAGGTGGGAGCACTGGGAAAGTTTGTTCGAAAAGCGGAGTGAGTGGACACAATAGACAGAGTTGTAAGAATGTACAGAGTTTGGGGACTTCCCAGTCTACTGGCACTTGAACTTGTATCCCGTTATTGTATTAATGTTGTAAAATCTATCGTTAAGTTAGTAAGAATTAGGGAACTTTTGTTTTATGCTGCGTAATTTAAGTTTAAATAGTTAAGAATGAGAAATGTGGAGTGAAAGGTTGTTGAATTTGAGAAAATTTGATTTTAGTAATTTATCTCCACAAAACATGCACAAAAACATGCACTACTATTCCTATAACAGATGTCGTTCTTCTGAATAACGGCATATTCAGGAGATGCCGTTATTCAGAGGAACGACTGTAAAGACAAAAAGAATGGCAGAAGTCCCAAAATTTCCTTTTTTTACACCTAACTGATGCCGTTATTTCGAATAATGGCATTCTTAACAGATGTCGTTATGCGTAATAACGCATTTTTAGGAGATGCCGTTATTTGGGTGAACGACTGTGAGCACAGAGAAATTGGCAGAAGTCTCAACTTTTAGAATTTTTACACTTAACTGATGCCGCTATCTTAGAAAATGCTATAGGATTCAGATCCCGTTATTTGCAATAACGGCATCTGCTCAAATCAAACATGCACAGATATGCACAGAGCTCAGCTTACACTAAATTGAGAAACATTTTTCACACAATTCAAATCATCAATTCATGAAAACAATTTTTTAGAGAAGTACGGCACGGATGTAGGAGTTCTCTTGCCAATTCCTTGCATGCCTTTGAAGCGTTGCTCTTCAAGACATTAGCACACTTTCTTGCGATATCCCATGTGTTGTCAATCTACATTACGAACAAAAATAATCAGTAGTAAACCAAACTTTTATTAAACTAACATAAGCAAAATGTTGGGAATATAATTTATCAACAGTAAGATTACTTTACCATTAATCAATACGAAGACGCTTTTGGTTGATACATGGGTTGCGATGAGATTGTGCCAGCGGTGGTTCCACTTGGTGCCTAGGTATCGGTTGTTGGATACCCGTGGGGATATCCATTCTTGGCGCTACATACAACCTCGTAATACCACGGTACCATGTCATGTAGCCGGTTTGGAAGGATCCGTCGTGGTACAATTGCTTCTACAACCAAGTCATACTTCCTCTCATTCCAACATGCTACATGAGCACGGTGGTGTTCGGCCCAATCCATATTCGGTAAACGACCTTGACCGGTAATATTGTGCAGTCTACGGTCGTACATTGAGTTTTCGGGGATGGGCTGTTGTGCATTGAATTGGCGGAGGGCGCGGCCGGGATAATAGAACTCCACAATTGAGAAATTTACAAGTGGAGCTCGTGTCAACCATAGTCCATTATTGGCCGTGCAAATTGAGGGTAGACGATGTAGCCTTTCGTCTGTATACGGTGTCCAGTGGACGTACTCTTCCCTCAGATGATCGAGTTCATCCCTGTAATATGTGAGCACACCGTGTAGGTTATCTCTTCACGTGAGCTTACCCGTCCAGTACGCACCAAGAGGAGCTCTCAACACTGGATTTTCATGTTGCACACTCCAACTATTTGAAAGTACCGTTACCCAGGGCCGGCCAAGATGTATTCGTTCCCAACACCATATTTGCAATATCCCCATCGGCCCGGTCATTTGGATCGACCCCATCGAACAATTGTACAGGACACGGTAGAGGGAGGCCAGAGCCGCACTTCTCCAACTATATCGGCCGGCTCTTTGTATATCGGAGATCAATGGAAGTTACATCAAATGCACTACATCACCAGAAGAATTAGGGAAGAGAATACCTCCAATCATCAACAAAAGATATGCCAGTGTATAACATTGGGGTTGGAAGTCCGTCGGTTCGTCTGGCAGACTATTATTGAACTCCGTATACAGCCAAGAACATCGGATTGATTTCCCGACGAATACACCCTTATGATCTTCATCCACCTCGTGCCCAAGATAATCTCTTAACAACGCCACTTTATTAAACATCAGGTTGCCGGTGACGTCCACCCCATCGATTGGAAGACCCGATATGACGGCTACATCTTGTAGGGTGACCGTCATCTCCCCAACGGGTAAGTGAAACGTGTGTCTCCGGCCTCCATCGCTCCACAAGAGTGGTAAGTAGTGCGTGGTCACATTTTACTTTCGCCAACTTCGACATTCCATAAAATCCGCTACTTACCAAATAATTTTGAATACAAGGGTGCGTCGGCAAGATGGTGTGCATTCGGAAACTCATTTTTTCGACATCTCCAGTCCAAACCGCTTGCGACCTATGATCTTCTTGCAGATAAAGCACGGTAGGATCTAAAGGATCCGGATGTCCCCGTGGTACATGCGAAGTACCAGATGACTGCTCCTCCTCGCCTGCCGCCTCTGCCACCATCTGCAGCTACCGCCTCCTTCCCAATAGCCCAACAACGACGCCTCCTCATCGCTGGCTCGCCACTGCAGCCACCCCGAGCACCAGTGCAACTTTCTTCGAACCCGGTTATCTTTTTCCACTCCTCCATTTATTTGTGATACTATCTATCGTTTCTAGAATATTATTTGATTTATCTGTTGCCCACAAATATTGAGAGCGTGTGCTTCTACTTGCTAATTAGAGTACAAATCATTATTGCATTTCTTACATGCTAAGAACGATTAAGTATAATTGTTGATTGTTAGACGTAGAACTTTAATTGAACTTGTTAAACTTATTTCAATTCTTGAAAATCTATCAGACCAATTATTAGTCTTAATTTCTAACTTAATCGGCATTACATGTTGGTAAACTTGCTCTTTTAATATTTTTGAAAATTCTCAACTTAGGGTTAAGTTTACATCATTTTTGGAGATTTGTATTGAGATTTTTATTAGCCTATATATAAAGCCTCTAGATTAATGAAATAAAGATGATTTTGATTGATTAAAATTATTGTGACCGAGTTTTTGCTCTTCATCCCACTTTTTGTGTGAGACAATTGAGAGCAGATTAGGGTTTGTGAGAAACTCTAAAACTACAATACAAATTCCAATCCCTAATACCCTCTCTCTCCCTAGCCGCCATCTCTCTTCTCCTTCTTCTCCAATCCGCCGCCACTTCAAGAAACCCAAACCCGACCCTTCATCTTCTTCTTTTCTGCCTCACCCCTAAGCACCCAAACCCGAACCCTGCCTCCCTCATCACTGCTGCACCCCCCTCCTTCCTTGAAACCCATCGACCGTCAGCACCTCTAAATCACCCCACCGCCTTGCTGCATCCCCCGACTGCCACCGTCGACCGCCCTCGCTCCTCGCCGCCTCCCGCTCACCTCCCACCACCAGCCGACCACACCCACCAGTTCCACCACCACTGACGAAATCCTCCTCCACTCCAAATCCCCAAATCCACTCAAAATCTGAAACCCTAATTTTCCCAATTTCCAATTCAAAATCCTAAAGATTTGCAGAGTACAGTGCTATTGATTGCAACTTTTGATTGGGTGTTAGTTGTTGTTGGGTGTTGGGCAAGATTCAGATCCAGCAGGTTCTTCCTCTCCATATGTGGCGATGACTCGTTCATCGAACCCGGGAACTTCTCTCCGCTTCTCAAATATTTGTAATATTGCTTTATTATCTCTAGATTATTATCTGAATTTTCTATCGTCCACAAATAATGAGCGTGTGTGTTTCTACTTGCCAATTAGAGTACAAATCTTTATTGAATATGTTATTGGCTAAGAACGCGTAAGTGTAATTGTTGATTGTTAAGCTTGACTCTTGAATTGGGACTGTGAATGTATTCAATTGCTTGAAAACCCATCAAACCAGTTATTAATTTAAATTTCTAACTTACTCCGCATTATATGTTGATAAACTTATCTTTTAATATTCTTGGAAATTCTTTATTTGGGATTAAGTTTACATCACTTCAACCCACCATTGACAATAAAAAATAAAAATAAAAAGTACAGGAACAACAACTATTAAGTCATGAAATTAACTACACACATTTCTAACTGATCACGAATGAACGATTCAAGATTTATTCACAGAAATAGAGTGAGGTCTTATATGAAATGACTTGAAAATTTTGCGTTGATTTGGATGATATTCTGACCTTACTCTTTAACAAGGAAAACATCCAGTGCAAGAGATAGCTTATGCTGAATTTGAATATAACGAATTCATTTAAGAGCATCTATAATGTAAAAGATAAAGGTGGTTAAAAACTTAAAATAATGAGTTACCTCAAGTGAATATATCACACTCATCACTTGATAAGCTTCTGAATTTTATCACCAACAATTGGTATGCAAGAGTTAGGAGATCCCCCAACTGGAAGTACCCATCAATTGAAGACAATGCACCATCCTTGCTAGTCTACTATAACATCACTTTATGGACCCTATGACATCATTAAAATATGTAAGAACTTGAATTTAATACCCCAAAAAAATTACGTACAGACAATATATCTTAGATCAGGACAATATTATAAGAATAGAAACACACCTTGGCTTTCAAGGTACTCATCCATTACACAAGTGGAACCATGTGCATATAAATTCAAAGCAGATATAGACGTTTCATGCAAGTTGTTTTGCTTGAATACAAAATGAAATTTGGAGTTTTCCTAGTCAACTATGTCAATAAGAATGAGGTGATCGAGGCTGTTGAATCTTGCAAGGTGTGAAGAGAATCTGAGCAAGATGTTGACCCTCAGAGCCCAATATTGAAATTCAAGGCTGAGTTCACTCTGTAACTTTCCCACAACAAGATTTTTGATAGTCTTGTAGAGATTGGTATCTTTTTATTATAATTTTATATGCATTTTCTTTGATAATGAACAAGGAGAACTCTTAACTTCTTCTCACAAATACGTAGACAGATTCCACTAATTATGTTTCTCGAGGGCAAGCCTCAGAAGCCAGAGGTGTAAAATTCCTGTCACATGACAAATGCATATTCCTACCTTCTTCAAATTTCACTTTCTTTGAAGTATCGAATAAAGTGATTTCAAACAATCCCGTATGGTCGGAATTGTTCCCAAGCTTTCAATATCTGAAAAGTAACATGTACTCAATAATATAGTGGGGATACAAAAGAGGTGAAATTGCTCTCTAGAAAAGACGAAGCTAAAACACGAGCAATTGTGTGCATTTCAGATTCGAATCCTCTCTGGTAGTTAATTTTGCGAGGTCCAGTGCACCCATTCACCGCCCAAAAGTTAAAATAATGTGTTCTACTCGACCCTCGAGTAAAAAAAAAATTATATGCATATATATTGAAAAGGATTATAGTTTGGTTTCTACCCTGCGAATTACTACAGCTAGGAGATATAAGAAGATAATTATCAGTCCAGAAGATCGTCAACGGCATCGTCAACAATCCCAGAGTGGATGAACAGGGCAGTTGAAGATGATATCTGTTGAAGTTTCAAAAGCAGGTACAACTTATGGCCCTATGACAGCAAAATAAACCAAGAAATTCTGAGATTTAAAGCCATGCATTCCAAATCTCTCCTAATCAAACCAAAACTGTGACAGTCGATTCTCCCTAAATTAATGTGCTATATTTTCAAAGATAACCTAATTGATGCAATCTGTCCTCAACACATACTTCCAAAACAAACACGAAAAAAAATAGTTTATCTTCTTCGCTAGTTATATATGGCAGGTAACACAAGCCTAGATTCTTAGCTCAGACAAAACACACGCCTACATTCAATCCAAACCAAAAGATGGAAGGAGAGGATACTAACAAAATTCAAACAAGAAGCTATTGGAGGTGCAGCAAGGATGACTTCTTCCCTGAGCAATCCTTTGAAAGCTGGGCATCATATAAATCGGCACTGTCCCAAACTCCGCACAGGCTGAAGGACCGATTATTTGGCCGATCCAGTGATGCGGCCGAGCTAGGCAAGGTCCGGAAACAGAGCGAGCATGACATGAAGCGCTGCCTCAACTGGTGGGACCTCACCTGGTTCTGTTATAGGAGCGGGCATCTTCGTCCTAACAGGCCAAGACAGGTACACCAGTTTATGCCACTCTTTTGATTACTATCTGCAGTGCCTGCGTCGCCCTATTCTCGAGCCTAGACGTGTTGTCGAGCTTGTTGTCAATAAGCACACTTTTTATTTTCATGATGATGGCAACTGCACTTCTGGTGAGGAGATACTACGTGAGTGGAGTGTCAACTAAGACCGACCAGTTGAAGCTAATGGTGAAAAGAGGAAGGGAAGAGGAAGATGAAAGCCGCTACGGCTATAGAGGTATCCCCAGAGAGGGGATGAAGGAGCAACCTTGAGGGAGGGAACACCGTCAGACGAAGAAGGCGAGGGTAGACCATAGAGGGCTACCCAAGAATGTGGATAGACGATAGCTCTCGCCGGAGAAGGTGAGAACAGAGCAGCATCCCCAAGCGGCATATAGACGATCGTATCTAGATGCGACCAGGAGGGAAAAGATGGGAGCAGAAAGGGCCTCTCACCGGAGGGAGGAATTGCCGACGGAGCTGGAGATCTTGAAGAAGGAGGATGATGAAGGGGAATAATTTCTGTTCAAACCAAAGAGGGTCTTGAAGGCAGAGAAGTTGGCGACTAAGCAGCGCTCCTCATCGTCTTCGACGCCAGCTTCAACCCCGGCGACTAACAAGAAGAACGCCCAATGCCATAAGTGTGCAGAGCGTGGGCATACTATCAATGAATGTGTGAAGGATTGGTTCTGCTATGCTTGTAAAAAGCAAGGCCATATCTCGACGGCTTGCCCCAAGCTCAAAAGAGTAGAGGTCAGGGATGTCTCTGCTACGTTGCACATACAGCAAGACCCCATTGATTGCAAAATAATCCAGCCCAACTCAGAGGAGAGCCAAGATGATGGACGGAAAAAAACTCGAGCCGTCATCATCCCTACCCCTTTAATGGCGGAATCGGAAAGCCGATTACAGCGGTGCTTGATGCTAAAGGTCCACACGGGTCACCCTATCATCGACGAACTTACGGAGCAGATTATAGCAAATGTGCAACCTTCGACTCAGTGGCATGGCAAATCCAGAAGGTTAAGCAAGACACATGGTGGTTTATTGCGGAACAGAGGATCTACTCAAGGAGTTGCTGATGATGGGTAGCCTCCAGGGAGACGAATTCTACGTGACAATGAGCAGGTGGACGAGGAAGTTTGGAGCGGTGCGTCCTGATTCATTGCCGGCGGTGTGGGTTCGCCTTTTCAATATGCCGTTTCACTAGGTTCAAATCGGGGTTCCAGAATGTCATCGGGAGCTTCGATTATCTGATTTCGATTGATAATGACACCATCGTTCAATCTAGAAGGGAATTTGCGAGAATCCAAATCGGAGTAGAAAATACGAGTCTTATCCCGTCGGTGGTCGTGGCAGAGTTCGAAGAGGCGCGCCATGAGATTAAGATTATCGTTGAGAGGAAAAAGAGGGTTTCTTTTAGAGGAGCACCGGAATACTCGACGAGCTCGGAGGGAAGGTTCATAGTTGAGCCAGAGGTAGAAGACGACCATCAACCATTGGATCAACTGCAATCTAAATGGGGCCATCAGATCCAGAGAGAGAAAGGGAAAAAGATGAGACAAAGAGGGCCGTTAGATTTGAGTATAGGGAATCGGATTTGTTCAAAACAGGAAATACCGGATCAGAGGGGGACAGGGGATCATGACAAGGGAATGGGGGACAACTGTAAAGGAAAACAAGCTAGCGAGGTTGACAAGGCTTTGGAGGTACGAGGATACCCGGGTTTTAAGGAAGTCAAATCAAGAGGGGATGGGGCTAAAGTGATGGGGACGGCGCATCAGTCATGGGTAAGACAGGCGATGGTTGTGAAGAGACAGCGACTGCTTATAAGGGAGAGGGGAGTGAGACGGCGGGACCCACCAAAGATGAAACAGCTGTTATCTCCATGACAAAAGCACAATTTCAAGCCGCCTTGGAGATGGCTCTCAGCGCAGCTTCCAAGAGTATCATTCGTGACCCACCAAGCCCATCAAAAGGAGAGATGGACCTTTGTGGAGTTGGGCCTAACCATTCAGGAGATGGGCCTGCTAACAGGGATGGGGCTGGTTGCATTGTTGCGCAATTGAACATGATGGAATCGGCTACTGATCCGAATTTGGGAGACACGAATATAGGGGATGAAAATGTTGATGAGGACATCGGGGGTATTGGGGAAGAAGAAAACAGTGGGGTTAGGAATGACGAAGAAGGCACGGAGGAAGATTTCCCTCTAGACGATACTTGCAACTTGACAGGAGACGGAGAGAGAATTGGGGCTTTAATAGGAGTGGGCGACGATAACAATGACTACGATAGCGAACATGAAAGGTGGGCTAAGCAGGTGAATGACTTGGCACAAGTGAAAGTGGTGATTCGGGAGGGCACTGGGGGAGGCACAGAGGAGGCAAAAAGGAAGAGAAAGAGGCAGTTGGACCGATGGGGTTCCAAGGGGCCGAGGGAGGAAGATCTCATCAGATCAGCGGCAAAAGCTAGGGAGCCAACATCAGCATGCGGAGGTTCGTTCTCTATTTTGAACTTTATTTCAGATAATATGCTTTTGCATTATGCTACCATGCTAGGGGTAGACATGGGGGTCACCGTTTCGGAACGGTTGAATAAAGTGCACACGATTAGAGTAGAGGCATATAGACAATGTCTATAATGCCGGGTGTAGGGGTTTAGGGAATTTAGATTATAGATGATTATTTATAGTGTTATGTCGTACATCTTCTGGAATGTTAGAGGGATTCGATCGTCGGTCAAACGTGGACTGGTGAACGATAGCATCGCTAAATTTAATCCGACCGTGTGTGCTTTCCAAGAAACTAGGATTGCCGATCCACAAAATTGGGACCTTTAAGGCCTTAGGTCGTTCCAAAAATATGAATGGAGATTCAAACCGTCGAGGGGGTTTTCGGGAGGTATCGCCATAGGGGTAGATGCTAATGTCTTCCGGATTATAGACGTTTTCATCGGTAGATTCTCGGTCACGGTTAGAGTTAGTAGCAGAGCTGAGGGTTGGGAACATATGATTACATCAGTTTACGGTCCGTACTCTTCCATTCTGAGGGAGGAGCTGTGGAGGGAGCTTAGGGAGATTAGAAATAGATGGGAAGGGCCGTGGGTGGTGGGGAGAGATTTTAACATTACAAGATTTCTTAGCGAACACAGAGGTAGGGGGGCGACCGATAGGGAAAGACGAGAATTCAATTCAACCATCAATGACCTAGATATAATTGAGATTATAACTTCGGATAGGAAATTCACATGGTCCAACATGCAAACTAATCCTACGCTTGCTAAGCTAGATAAAATCCTAGTTTCCACAGAGTGGGAGGATAGATTCCCTCAGGAAAAAGCAAGATCCGTTCCCAGATTTACCTCAGATCATACACCGCTGCTTCTCGTCACTGGTGACTATAGGCGTCCCAAGCATAGACAATTTAGATTCGAAAAGGCGTGGACCCTTAAAACGAGCATTTCAAAGACAATCGAGGAGTCCTGGGAAGCACCCACCCCAATGGAAGGAACAGATGCAGTGTCCATATGGAACTTCAAAATGGGGAGGCTACGCAAGCGATTGAAGAGGTGGAACAAAGATGAGATAAGAGAGTTGAAAAGGAAGAAAGAAGAGTTGGCCAATAAAACACACGAACTAGAAACTATAGAGGAGGAGAGGATTTTGCGTATGGAGGAATCAGAGGAACTGAGGACAAGCAGAGAGGAGCTGCACAATATTGGTGAATTTGAGGAATACTACTGGAAGCAAAGATCCCGAGTTCAGTGGTTAAAGGAAGGCGATTCAAACACGACATTCTTCCACAAGGTCGCAAATGGTAGAAGACGACAGAATCATATTGCAAGACTTTTCGTAGAGGAGACGTGGACTGAAGACGAGAAGGCAATTAGGCTAGAGATCGACAGATCCTTTAGAGTGTTGTTGGGAAAGAAGAGAACGTTAAGATGCAGGATGAATTATGACATGTGGGAGGAATCAAGAATTGATGGAAGCAATGGCATTGAAGGACCTTTTACAGAAGAGGAAATTTTAAAGGCTATTAAGAGTCTGGGACAAGACAGGGCACCAGGTCCAGATGGCTTCCCTATTTTCTTCTTCTCCCAGTTTTGGCACATCATCAAAAAGGATCTCATAGACATTTTCCGAGAACTGTTTCTGGGAGTGGTGAAGGTAGAAAGATTAAATTACGCTAATGTGATCTTAGTCCCTAAAAAGGCACAAATCCTGAGGGTTACTGATCTCAGACCCATCAGTCTGTTGAACGGGTCATTTAAGATTATTACCAAGGTGCTAGTGAGTAGGTTGGCCCCTAACCTGAGGGACATCATTGACGAGACGCAAAGTGGGTTTATTAAAGGACGTGATATCATGGATAGTATTGCATCAGCACATGAGATGGTTTTTAGAGCAAACAAGGA
The DNA here is from genome assembly GCA_017893485.1 of Hemerocallis citrina. Lineage (NCBI taxonomy): Eukaryota > Viridiplantae > Streptophyta > Magnoliopsida > Asparagales > Asphodelaceae > Hemerocallis > Hemerocallis citrina. The sequence goes on along the minus strand of CM030359.1, from coordinate 439,514,462 downwards.
TAAAGTGGAGGGTTTCCTTCTTAAGTTGGACTTTGAAAAGGCGTACGACTCCGTGGAGTGGGACTGTGTGGACGAAGCTCTGGAACTCAAAAGGATTTGGCATCAAGTGGAGGACGTGGATGAAGATGTGTGTCAGGAATGGAAAATCGTTTATCAACTTTAACGGAGAGGCAGGGAGAGAAATTCGATGCAGAAGAGGTCTAAGACAAGGAGATCCCTTATCTCCATTACTATTCACTATCATTGCAATTATCAAAGGAGTTGTGGTGAAAGGAACCCCAGAGACATTGTCTATACTACAATATGCGGACGATACTCTTATGTTCGGAAGGGCCGATTTGGGAGAAATTGTGGCAATCAGAATTATGCTGCAATGTTTTGAGTTCTGGTCAAGTCTAACGATCAACCTGAGGAAAATTTGTGTGCTGCCTCTAGAGGGTGACAATTTGAACTCTTTGGAGATGATCGAAACAGGGATGGGGTGCGCCAGGGGAAAATTCCCACTGACTTATTTAGGGACTCCGATTCGGCCAGGCAGGCTGCTGAAAGAGGATTGGAGTGTGCTGATCGAAAAGATTGAGAAAAGGCTGACAGGGTGGAAAGGGAAGTCACTTTCATTAGGAGGTAGAATCATGTTGATTAATTCAGTCCTAAGTAGTCTACCTACTTATCTGATGTCGATATATGAGATTCCTGGGTGGGTAATTGATCGGATTGATAAAGCTAGGAAACGTTTTCTGTGGAAAAGAGCGACAGAGGATAGTAAAGGCTTTCACCTAGTTTTATAGGGGAGGGTTTGCAAGAAGAAGTTTGGGGTTCTGGGAATTACAAATCTTCGAGACATGAATAGAGCTCTTCTAGCAAAATGGTGGTGAAAAATGATACACCGTCGAAAGACGTGGTGGTACACGTCATTCAGAGTGTACCGGTATCGGAAGAAATTTAGATTTGGAGGACGATGTAAACACGGAAAAGCATCCTGTATATGGAAAGGGATCGCTAAGGTGGGAGAGGTTTTTCATGCAAACACAAGATGCACAGTGGGGAACGGAAAGGAGACGAGGTTCTGGAAGGATAAATGGTGTGGGGATAACACGTTGCAATCGTTATTTCCACTTTTGGCTGAAAAGGCGGGTAACTCGGATGCTTTGGTGAGCGAGGGATGTATTCAGGAAATCTGCAAACTGGAAAGTGAAGATAGAGCGCCGCTAGCATATCTCAACCAACTGAGGGGTATCCAGAGTGTAGTGGCAGAAAATTGGGACCCAGACAAGATGGAACAGGACACTAGAGAATGGTCGATTGATAGTAGTAAGTCCTTCTAGTGTGGTCGATGTATGAATTCTTTAACGATGGAGGAATGAGAAGCTCGACAGCAGAGGTTATTTGGAAAGTGAGATGCCCACATAAGGTCAAAGTGTTCATCTGGCTTGTGGTAAATAACGCTATTCTATCGAAGGCAAACATTAGGAAACGTAACATTCCGATCGACGCAATATGCCCGCGATGAGCGCAGTGGAAGAAGATACCAACCATATCTTCTTTGTCTGCCCTAAGGCGAAACTCGTCTGGGAAACGGTAGGATTGGGATTTGATACTACAGAGACGCCGACTAGTATAGAAGACATTTGGGGTAGCTGGAGGGTTAGGCACATTAGAAAAGACGACCGTACCATGTGGGATATTATAGCCGCGGCGTCTTTATGGAGTGTATGGCTAGATAGCAATGATGCTTGCTTCCGTAACTTAAACTGTGCGTTTAGTACATTGCTTCATAAAATTGGATTTCTAGGTAATGTTTGGGCAGGTACAATAGGGGCAAGGAAGAGGCTGCGTATGGACAATGAGTAGCGCATTACCAAGAACGCCGACTCAAGAATGGGATAGTCGTCGGAGGGGGATTTCGCATGGAGGGTTGGGATGTCAAAATCTCCAAGATGTATTCATGTATCTTTCCTTTTACAGTTCTAGACTTGTGTTGGTATGAGAATTTCATGTATTTTGTCCAAGATGTATTTTGTCTATTTCAGTACTAGTGTGGGTGTTGAGTTGTTAGGAGATCTACTTTGTTTCGTTAAAAGTTCATTAATGAAATGGGTGACAATAGTCACTTTTGCATCAAAAAAAATACAAAACAAGTCAAAATGGAACAAAATTGCTCCAGATTTTCTTGGTGAGTTTATGAAGATGTCATTCACAAAGAGAAGGCATAGAGTTTATCTACAGCTCAACAGGGAATTCAGCAATAGTATGTCCACTCGTAACAAACATCTACTTATTCTGTACTTATGTTTTTTATGTTCCCTATCTATCGTTATAAATCGAATAATGATCAAAATTCTCTGAATAGTCCAATTTGTCAGGGCTTCTTTCTAGTTGATATTTGTTATACACCTCGTTAACTTACCATTATAAGTCTATGAGTCAGTCTATGACCATACCCACAACTGTATAAAGGCTCCAAAACGAAGCAAGACCAAAATATACATAATATCAAGTTTTTTAGGCCAAAATATTGAATAAAAGAGAGGCTTGACTGAAACTAGGCCAAATCACCGAAAAATTCTTATTGAAGAAACCACCAACAAGTTTGGTTTAATCTCGACTGAAATATATTCTTCTTCACTTCTATTACTATCCTCTAGTTAGATCTAATATTGCAAGATTCATCAATAATAAAAGTTATTTGCATCACCTATACCTAGACTCTTAAAATTCTAATCACAATACACTGGCTTCAGGCTGGTCACACATGAAAGAAGGAGATAGTCACTAGAAACAAATAGAATGCAAATTTAAATACCGCAGATAAGTAATACAAGTGTGCACTTGTAATAAATTCCTCTCGCACCTCTTTAATTCAAGTTCCCTCTAGATTACATGTTATCTTCATAAAGGCAAAGTTCCTCTTTCCTAAATGAACGAACGTCGGCGCAGAATGTAACTTCACTTTCACATAAAAACACAGCTAAGCATAATATTTGAGCATCCTAAGCCAAGAGGATCAAGATAATTGAAGACTACAAGTCATGATATTTAAATAAGCAGGGCAGTTTTAGATTCCCATCGAACATATACATTGCGATATTTCCTTACCTATAATTGCACATCTAGGACAAGTATGACTTCTAGAAAATGTTTATCATTTCCCTAAGACAGGGCCGGCCCTGAGTTCCCGGGGCCCTAGGCGAACTTCCGAAATGGGGGCCCCTAATAGCATTTTTTTTTACGCACAAAATACGTGTCTATATTTTACAAGGGAAGTTCAAATTTGGGGGCCCTTAAAATTGCGGAATCTCCAGGGGCCTAAGGCGGCCGCCTTACCCGCCTCTAGGGTAGGGCCGGCCCTACCACAAGAAACTATATACTTTGTCTTATTGCAGATTAACTGAAATTCCTAAGAAAAGGATAGTGAATGTGTGTGTTTAAATCACATAAATCTCACCCAACTTATTAAAAACAACCATCACTCTCTGCAAATGATAAGCTTAGAGCTTGTGATGTTGACAAAAAGAAATTCACTAAACCCAAATAAGCATGCAATTAACAGACACAAAAATCAGATTACAACATGCCACGCTTTTCAAAATAATAAAAAGTTACAAACAAAATTAAACATGAATGTCCGGTATTACCAGTAACAACACTTCAGTTCTCTTGTAAACACAGCAGATTCTCATCTAAGAATTTCATCAAACAGCTTAACTGCACACAAAAATATCTCACGTTTTAACACCAACAATGGCAATGGTCACTCTAAACAAACATCAGCTTATATTCACCATCATGTTGTGAATCAAAACTTGCTCAAAATTTTCCGAATCTACCAAATTGTTAATCCTTCTTTAGTTGATATTAGTGGTCATACACCAGGGAGGTATCCGCAGTACATCAAAAAACAATATCCGTTTAGATTTGAGAAAGCATGGACGTTGGCGGCTAGTACTCCCCAGATTATTCAAGACTTTTGGAAGGACAATACCAGGGAGGTATCTGCAGTATGGATTTTGGAATGAAAAGATGAGAAGATTGTGAAAGCGGATCAAGGAGTGGGCGATGGTGGAATTTGGAGCTAATAAAGATAGATTGCAGGAACTGGGCAATAAGGTTGAAAAACTGGAAAAAATTCAAGAAGGGAGGGACCTACTGCAAGCGGAGTGCGACGATCTATTCATAGCTAGCATTGAGATGCAGCAGATTGGAGATATGGAGGAAGAGTACTGGAAGCAACGAGCTAGGGTGCAATGGCTTAAAGAGGGGGATGCGAATACTAAATTCTTCCACAAGGTGGCTAACGGAAGGAGGAGGATGAACCACATTTCTGGACTCCTCATCGAAGGGTCCTGGACAGAGAACGTAGGAATTATTAGGAATGAATTCGACAAAAGATTCAAGGCCATTTTCGGGATCAATAAGGAATAAGGAACAAACTTCTTCCCGACATGTGGAGCTCATCAAGAATTGATGGGAGTGATGGTATAGAGGGTCTTTTCTTGGAAGAGGAGGTTCTTCATGCGGTGAAAATATTGGGTCAGGACAAATCACTGGGGCCAGATGGATTTTCCATTTTCTTCTACAGGATATACTGGGATATCATCAAAGAGGATCTGTTGAACATTCTATGAGTTCCACAATGGGATTGCAGACTTGGATAGGTTGAACTACGCTAACGTGGTTCTAATCCCTAAAAAGAAAGAGGCTATAGGGGTAGGTGATTTCAGGCCCATCAGCCTGCTTAACGGATCTTTTAAGATCATTACAAAAGTTTTAGCACAAAGGTTATCCCCGCAGATGGAAGGAGTGGTAGGAGAGATGCAAAGCGGTTTCATCAAGGGTAGAGATATCATGGACAGTGTGGCCTCTGCACATGAAACTATATACAGAGGGTTCAGGGATAAGGCAGACGAATTTATTTTAAAAATAGACATCGAAAAAGCATATGACTCGATGGAATTGGAATGCATTGATGAAGCGCTTCAGCTTAAAGGGTTCAGCGAAAAATGGCGAACATGGATGAAGAAATGCGTCCATGGGGGGAAGTCCTCAATTCAGGTCAACGGACATCTTGGCAAAGAAATAAAATGCAGAAGGGGCTTAAGGCAGGGAGATTCCTTGTCTCCACTACTTTTTGCTATTGTAGCAGATGGACTAGCGGAAATGATTAGTAGAGGAAGGGAGCAGAGGATCATTCAGGGTATTAGAGTTAAGGTGATTGCAGAAACTATTTTTATCCTTCAATATGCAGACGATACACTGTTGTTTGGAGCAGCCAAAGAAGAAGAGATACGCGCTATCCGTATGGCCTTACAGTGCTTTAGGGCTTGGTCGGGGATGAAGGTCAACTTTGCTAAGACATGTGTTCTCCCGATTAGCGAGCAGCTATCTATCCCTATAGATTCTATTAAGAGCTACTTCGGGTGTGAAGTGGGCAATTTCCGTCTGCTCTATATGGGCATTCCCATTAGACCCGGGGCTCTTCAGAGAGAGGATTGACAACCGTTGATCGAAAAAATTAACAAAAAGCTAGCCAGTTGGAAAAGGAGATTGCTAACGCTGGGTGGTAGAATTACTATGCTAAATGCGGTGCTTAGTAGTATTCCAACGTACCTGATGTCGGTTTATGAGATTCCTCAGTGGGTGATTCAGAAAATAGATAAAAGCATAAGAAGATTTCTCTGGAGAGGAACCGACGAATCTAACAAAGGATTGCCGCTCATTAAATGGGGTAGAGTTTGCAAAAGGAAGGAATATGGCGGGTTGGGAATTCTTAACTTAAGGGATATGAACAAAGCATTATTATGTAAGTGGTGGTGGAAGATGAAGAAGCGACGCAACAATTGGTGGTGCAAATCTTTTGCCCAATATAGAGGTAGGAAGAAATTTCGCTTTGGAGGGAAAAGCACTTTTGGGAAATCATCCATGTTATTGAAGGGTGTGGCGAAGGTGGGGATTATGTTCAATGCTCACACTAGATGCACGATTGGGAACAGAAAGGACACAAGATTTTGGAGGGACAAGTAGTGCGGAGACGTGACCCTCAGCAATTTATTCCCAGCAGCGGCAGAGGCGATAATTAATATCGACAGATTAGTGTCGGATGTCTGGAGTAATAAGAGGCTTAAGGTGGAGGTTGGGGGGCTTTTATCCCAGAGGAAGATAACAGAATTGAATGATCTCAATTTGTTTATTAGGAAGGAAGGTCGGTACAGCACTGGGATCGATGATAGTAGAGAGTGGATGCTAGATCCATCTAGGAAGTTCTCAATTTCCTCGATGTATAAGCAGATTAACAATGGGGGCTTGCGATGTAGGGACGCCAATATTATATGGAAGCTTATTATCCTTTTGAGAATTAAAGTTTTTGTCTGGGTAGTCATGAACGATGCTATATTATCGAAGATCAACATTCAGAAAAGGAATATCGTTATTGATACTACATGCAGGGAATGTGACGGTACGGACGAGGACACTAACCACTTATTGTTCTTGTGTACTAAGGTTAAACTAGCTTGGGAGGTAGTTTGTCTACGTTTTGGGTGTCTAGAAAGTCCGAGGTCTAGCTCAGATGTGTGGGGACGTTGATGGGTAGATCTTGTTAGAAAGGAAGATAGACAAGATTGGGGTATCATAGCATCCTTTACTATGTGGTGTTTATGGCTGATTCGGAATGATTTATATTTTCGCAATATCAGATGTACTTTTTCAGCTCTTATGCATAAAATTTGGGTTCGAACTCATGATTGGACAGGTCATAGGGGAGCTGTAAAACGCCAGCATATGGAAGATGGGGAGTAGGATTCATGGGAGGACACCAAGCTATGGGTCTTTGAGGTCGCCACTAATTCAGATCGAGTTGGTGTAATCTTGTTATCTTTCCATAGCAGCTTACTGGTGCCTCTTCTGCTAGAGGCATACTGTGGGGATTTCTATGCAATTTGTTGTATCTTTTTTTATTCTGCATTGCTAGGCTTTTGATGTTTGTATTAGGGGAATTTCTTGGGAAATTTCGATCATTTGTAATTAGTACTACTGTGTTTCTTTAATTCCGCATTAATGAAGCGATGACGGGGCCATCTTTTATTCAAAAAAAAAAGTAGTCATACACCTCCCTAACTTAACATTATGCCAAATTTTTTCATATTTTATGCCAATTTTCGAAACTATTTGCAAGAAGAGAACAATTGCCAAACTAATTGCGCTCGGGGACTCAACAACTAAACTCGCCATTGGGAACAGCGAGTTTAGTTATTTCGTGCTCGCCGTTGGGAACGGCGAGTATAGATCTATATTTTTGAGAAACTCACCGTTCCCAATGGCAAGTTTAGTTTAAAATTTTCAAATAAGACTCGTCGTTACCAACAGTGAGGTCCTTTATACTAAACTCGCTGTTGGGAACGGCGAGTCTACTCTATGTTTTAAAATTTCCAACAGCGAGTTTTACTCTATGTTGGACTTGGTGAATTTACGAATAAAACTACAGCAGAGTATTTACACAGAACTCGTCATTCCCAACGACGAATTTAGTATATTTCCCCTCGCCGTTGGGAACAGTTAGCTCTTCTATGGAGTTTTTTTTGAAAACTCACCAAGTCCAACAGAGTTTCACCCTCTGTTTTAAAATTAGTAGACTCGTCGTTCCCAACAGCGAGTCTAGTATATTTTCCATCGTCATTGGGATCGGCGAATCTTGTTTGAAAATTTTGAACTAAACTCATCATTGGGAACGACGAGTTTCTTTTTTTTAAAAATTAGAACTACACCCGCCGTTCCCAACAGTTGTTAAGTCTACGAGCACAATTAGTTTGGCAACTGCCTTCTTTTTGAATTTGAAATTTCAATATAGATTTTTGAAATTCAAATTTTAGTTGGGAAGTGTGAGGTGAATATTTTAGTGTAATTTGAATATCAAACTAGCATTGTTTGTAATTTAAATTACATTTGGTGGAGTTATTGGTGAGTGCAAGCATTCTCATTTTCAGTTGAAAACAACGACTACTGTTGAGAGCTGGATTTGACGCAATTGAAAGATGGCGCCGCGGTGGGATTGGTTTGGCGGATACACGACGTCAATGTCGTAAGGAGAGGAGTAAGCAAACCAGCAAGAGATGGTGACTGTGGTTGTTGCCTGGAGGACGTTTTGGGGATGGTGAGGGAGTCTGGGGTAGAGAGCTAGATCGATGGATTTTGAATTCCAAATTTGATTTTTGTTGGAACTTAAAGTACATCGTGGAGGTTTTGATGGGAGAACATGGTGCAAATGCCTAGTCTACAAGTTTAGCTAGGGGAGTGACTAGTTAGGGATGTAGGCTGTACTTTGTAATTGTTCTCCATTGTTCCTATTGTTCCGTTTAGGAACAGATAGATGTAAACTATTTGCACTACTTGTTTCGTTAATTTTTTATTAACGAAGCGGTGACGATGTCACCTTTTTTCTCAAAATAAACTGTCCTCTTTTTGTAACTAGTTTCGAAAAAAAAAACATAAAATAAAAAAAATTCCATTATGCCCATACCCACATTCTAAAAAAACAAACCAGTTTCATGTATACAAACTCATGAAGAAACATCAATCTCCATTACTGGCAGGGTTCGAGCTTATGATGTTGACATAAAAATTCACATGCAATTGATCAATATCACATTACAACATGCCATGCTTTTCAAATCACTAAAATTAACGGGTAAAATTGTAGGGCTAACCTGTAAAAATTTTGTTTATCCTGGAAAAAGAGTAAAGATCTCGGGTGAGCATTTCATCAAACAAGTTATCTGCATACACCTCCAATGGTTTCACATGACGCATTTTAAGTCTCGAGGGTTCTACTCCTCATCTTGACACGTGGAATGCAACAACAACGACAACAGTCAACTTTTAACTATAAGCCGAAAAGAGTTGCGAGAAAGAGTTTTTAAGAATGCAGAACTGTTTCATCGGACTCTTAATGAACAATCTTCACTGTTCATTTTGATTTTTGCCATCTATTGTGATTTGTGAGTCAATAGAATATCAAATGGTTTAAAGATCTTCTACTTATGCTACTACTATATGTATAATTTTTTTTATACAAGTTCAACTTCAGAAAGTGATGTGACACAATCTTTTTCCTCATCAATACTTGTATTTTTCACATGCAATGCATGTTTTGAAAAAGAATTGAAATTAAACGTGCAATACACGTTAATCGACAGTAATTAGCACGTGCGATGAATACCTTAATTTAAAAAAATGGAGTTGAATGGGTGATACACGTATTTTTTAAAAATTAAGAAAGAAAACTTTGATGTGTACGTGCAATGCACGTGTTGAAAAATAGATATGGAGTTGCACATGCGATGCACATCTTTATTTGGTGACAAAAGTGGTGTTTCTTTTGTCACAAAAAAATATTAAAAACTGTTTATTTGTGACAAACCCTTTCATTAAATAGTAAGTAAATATATTATATTATACATAGATAGATTGATAGTAATTTACATTTGTGATGCATGTTTAATATATTAAAAAAAAATAAAGTAAAAAATCTGACATAGTGAAGACTCAAACCTAAGGAAAATTTTGCCGTACTGATCCACTTTTTGAAAACATTTGGCGCCTTGACCCACTTCCGAAAACAATTAGCGAACTGACCCAGTAATGGACACGTCAGCAACAAACGTTCTTGAAGAGAACGACATAAGTCATTTCGATGCCGTTGTTCCCAATAACGGCATATGTTTTAAAAAAAAGTTTCATGCCGTTATTTCAAATAACGGCATCTGTTGCTTTTAGTCGAAAGAGCAAATAGTATCAAATTTTCGCTGAGAGACAAGTGTGAAAAGAATTTAACCTTTGTCGTTCTCTGAGAGAATGACAAGGTTTATACTGATGCCGTTATTTTGAATAACTGCATCAGTTAGTTTCTAATTTGCACAGTTACCTATACTCATATTCCCCCAAACCTTCCTCCTGCCCCTTGTCATTCGTTTTTTTCTCTCTCTCTCTCTTCATTCCCGTAACCCACAAACCCTAGATCCCTATCAAAAAATTCCAACCATTGGAGTGCTCTAAAATTTCATATATCCTACCTCCTTACTCCCACTCTCATTTCATTCTTCATCCACAACGATTTTTCAAGCTAGCGGCGGTACGGTCTAATTTGAAGGTATTATTATCTTAACCGTATGTTTGATATGTATTCCCATGTTATGCTTATTATGAGTAGTGAATGACTTGAACATGTTTGAATTTTTATGGTTAGGTATGGAATATGATATCCCCATTTGGTTATATTTTGGGGGTGAAGTAATTAAAGATCCCAAGATTGGATATTCTTATAGTGATGTTGAACCGGTAATTATTTGGGCTCCCCGCAACTTTATATACTCAGAATTAATAGATAAGATATATGAAGTCGCCAATTGGGATAGAAGTGAAATGAGTGTGAAAATCAGAGCCCGTTATGCTGTCGGTAAAGGGGATGTGCAATATTTCATGTTGGTACCCATAGACAATGACAATTCTCTGAGGTCCATGATGTGTAGGACACTTGATCCAAATTATAGTTGAAACGCAGTTGAGTTATATATCTACCAAACGAGGCATCCAAATACTAGACGGGTTGTTATTGAAAGTCCAAGGCCCGTACGGACATTGAAACCATCTGCCGAGTCACATGCTAGAATTTCAAATACAGAAGAAGATACTAGCACAACTCCAACGGAACCTGTTTCCTCCGAATACGAGCAGGTACATCTGCTGATATTGTCACAAAATATTTTGGTAGCCGGCATGGTAATGGAAGACTTTGACAACACCATTGTAAATAACGATTTGGTCGAAGAGGAAGAAGATGAGGAACGCGGTCTTGAAGATGATGATGAGGAGGTTGCCGTTGAAGCTCCGGTTGTTGATGTCAATGTTGATGTGTCGGTTAACAATGCCGGCGTGTTGCCAAGTCAGGACACAAGTGCAGCTATGCATGGATCTCAATCGAATGAATAGATGTCTCATGCCACCATACATGAACATGGACAGTCCTCCGTTGGCTCTTCCAGTTTGGATGAACTCCTCATAGGTCAAAGATTTCCAACCAAAGATGCTCTACAACATCAAGTGAAGATGTACATCGTGAAAAACCACAGAGAATTCGTGACGGTAAAATCATTCCCCGGTCTATACTATGTTAAATGTAAATACGCACCCATCAACCATTCAGCTGAGAACATTGCAAAAATCCGGCACTTCAAAATGTAGTTGGTTGTCCATGGTGGTTGCATGCAATTGTTCCAAAAGGCTAGAATTATTTCGTGGTAAAGAAGCTTGAAGGTGCACACACGTGTGAATCCTACATTGACTCAGGATCACAGCAAAATTGATTCCACGATTGTATCGATGGTCATAATGGATATTGTGAAGGAACAACTTGCAATAACACCAAGAGCCATAATTGGAATAGTAAAGGGTAGGTTCCATTACACAATTTCATATTGAAAAGCTTAGAAGGCTAAACATAAAGCAATTGAGCGACTATATGGTTCTTTTGAAAAAGCTTACACTAAATTTTCATATCTACTCAATGCAATTCAAGCTTCAAATCTGGATACGGCTGACCATTGGGAGAAGATTGCGTCCGGTCCGGGGAAAGAAACTTTTGAGGGTGTTTTTTGGGCATTCGGTCCTTCGATCGAAGGATTTAAGGCATGTACACCAGTTATAAGTGTAGACGGCACTCATTTGTACAGAAAATATAAATACTGTTTGTTGATTGCTGTTTCACCAGACGCAAACGGTAGGTTGTTTCCATTTGTATTTGCACTAGTTGACGGTGAAAGCATAAAGACGTGGACATGGTTCATGAACTGTATTCGGTGCTTCGTCACAGATCGTGCATGTCTATATGTCATTTCTGATCGCCATGCCGGTATTTTATCAACAATGCAAAATGAGTTCGGTACATGGAAGGAACCATTTGCATATCATCGGTTCTGTATGCGGCATTTTGCTAGAAATTTCCATAAAAAATTTGGTAGCAAATTTTTGATGAGTAAGTTGAAGGTGACCGCGTGTCAAAATCAGTGGAAGAAGTTTGATGAAAAGATGGCACAACTTGAAGTGACCAATGCTGATGGGGCTAATTAGTTGAAGGGGAAAGCGATTGAGAAGTTCGCACTTTCTGCCGATGGAGGTCGTAGATATGGTATAATGACAACAAATCTATCGGAAGTTTTCAATTCGGTTCTAAAAGGTGTTCGTAGCTTGCCTGTCACCGCAATTGTAGAACAGATTTTTTTCGTCTAAACATGTATTTTACTGATCGCCGTGAAGCCGCACAGAAGCTTATCAGTGAAGGTAAATTATGGGCACTACGCATTCAGGATCTTATTGATGTACGCAGTGAAAAATCCAATTCACGTGATGCAATAATGTTTAATAATCGGTCAGGTGTTTTTGGGGTGAAAACGGGCATTACAATGGATAATGGATATCAAAAAGGGAGGACATTGGCACACGGTAGACCTCGAGAGCCGAACTTGTACTAGTGACAAATTCCAACTATATCACTTTCCATGCTCTCATGTGTTAGCGGCATGTACTTCCTGTGCGCTTGATTATCAACCATACATTAATGCCTTTTACTCTACCGGTTCATTAGCACAAACGTGGGCACCAACTTTCAATCCTATTCTAGACGAATCTTATTGGCCGACACAAAGTGGACCGGTGCTCATAGCCGATTCAAGTCTTCGTCGGGTGAAAGGACGACCAAAGAATACTCGTATCCGCAATGACACGGATGCTCGAGAAGGTGGGAGCACTAGAAAAGTTTATTCAAAATGCGGAGTGAGTGGACACAATAGACGGAGTTGTAAGAATGTATAGAGTGTGGGGACTTCCCAGTCTACTGGCACTTGAACTTGTATCCCGTTATTGTATTAATGTTGTAAAATCTATCGTTAAGTTAGTAAGAATTAGGGAACTTTTGTTTTATGCTGCGTAATTTAAGTTTAAATAGTTAAGAATGAGAAATGTGGAGTGAAAGGTTGTTGAATTTGAGAAAATTTGATTTCAGTAATTTATCTCCACAAAACATGCACTACTATTCCTATAACAGATGTCGTTCTTCTGAATAACGGCATATTCAGGAGATGCGGTTATTTAGAGTAACGACTGTGAAGACAGAAAGAATGGCAGAAGTCCCAAAATTTCCTTTTTTTACACCTAACTGATGCCGTTATTTCAAATAACGGCATTCTTAACAGATGCCGTTATGCGTAATAACGACATATTTAGGAGATGCCATTATTTGGGTGAACAACTGTGAGCATTGAGAAATTGGCAGAAGTCTCAACTTTTAGAATTTTTATACTTAACTGATGCCGCTATCTTAGAAAACGTTATAGGATTCAGATGTCGTTATTTGCAATAACGGCATCTGTTATGCTTGTTTTTCAAATCAAACATGCACAGACATGCACAGAGCTCAGCTTACACTAAATTGAGAAACATTTTTCACACAATTCAAATCATCAATTCATGAAAACAATTTTTTCAGAGAAGTACGACATGGATGTAGGAGTTCTCTCGCCAATTCCTTGCATGCCTTTGAAGCGTTGCTCTTCAAGACATTAGCACACTTTCTTGCGATATCCCATGTGTTGTCAATCTACATTACGAACAAAAAAAAAATAGTAGTAAACCAAACTTTTATTAAACTAACATAAGCAAAATGTTGGGAATATAATTTATCAACAGTAAGATTACTTTACCATTAATCAATACGAAGAGTTTTTGGTTGATACATGGGTTGCGATGAGGAATGTGCCGGTGGTGGTTCCACTTGGTGCCTAGGTATCGGTTGTTGGATACCCATGGGGATATCCGTTCTTGGCGCTACATACAACCTCATAATACCACGGTACCATGTCATGTAGCCGGTTTGCAAGGACTCGTCGTGGTACAATCGCTTCTACAACCAAGTCATACGTCCTCTCATTCCAACATGCTACATGAGCACGGTGGTGATCGGCCCAATCCATATTCGGTAAACGACCTTGACCGGTAATATTGTGCAGTATACGGTCGTACATTGAGTTTTCGGGGATGGGCTACTGTGTATTGAATTGGCAGAGGGCGCGGCCGGGATAATAGAACTCCACAATTGAGAAATTTACAAGTGGAGCTCGTGTCAACCATAGTCCATTATTGGCCATGCAAATTAAGGGTAGACGATGTAGCCTTTCGTCTGTATACGGTGTCCAGTGGACGTACTCTTCTCTCAGATGATCGAGTTCATCCCTGTAATATGTGAGCACACCGCGTGGGTTATCTCTCCACGTGAGCTTACCCGTCCAGTACGCACCAAGAGGAGCTCTCAACACTGGATTTTCATGTTGCACACTCCAACTATTTGAAAGTACCGTTACCCGGGGCCGGCCGAGATGTATTCATTCCCAATACCATATTTGCAATATCCCCATCGGCCCGGTCATTTGGATCGATCCCATCGAACAATTGCACAGGGCACGGTAGAGGGAGGCCAGAGCCGCACTTCCCCAACTATATCGGCCGGCTCTTTGTATATCAGAGATCAATGGAAGGTACATCAAATGCACTACATCACCAGAAGAATTAGGGAAAAGAATACCTCCAATCATCGACAAAAGATAAGCCCGCGTATAACAATGGAGTTGGAAGTCCGTCGGTTCGTCTGGCAGACTATTATTGAACTCCGTATACAGCCAAGAACGTCGAACTGATTCCCCGACGAATACACCCTTATCATCTTCATCCACCTCGGGCCCAAGATAATCACTTAACAATGCCACTTTATTAAACATCAGGTTGCCGGTGACGGCCACCCCATCGATTGGAAGACCCAGTATGATGGCTGTTGCCGCTAAATTTGGTGTGGGGGCAAATATATAGTATTTGTGGATTCTTAGGGAAACTGAATAGTAAACCTGTATACCAATTCCGTCGGGGTATGATCATTGCTCCTGCCGTACACCTGCAAAAAGTGCGAGACACCGGGGTTGTTCCCGGCGACGCACCCTCCGACGCTCAAGTCAGTAACCAGAAATGATTATGAGAGAGCGTAAAAACTGGCAAAAGATTGATTACCTCTTAATGGAGATGGATGGGGAGTATTTATAGGTGTCCAAGGGGATCAAATTAGGCATATAATTCCTGTGTATAGATAAGGAATGTAATCCCTAATTCCCAGTGAAAGGATAGATATGAATCAGGGCCGTTGATTAATATTAATCAGAAACCCTAATTCTATCTTGCTGGACTGGGTTTGTTGCGGGTTAAAACCCGCACCCAGTTGAGGTGGATCCGTTCGCGGGTTAATGGTTCTTTGGGGAGGAGAACCAGTACCCGCTTCAGACCCGTTAGTAGGTGAAATTACCGTTTTACTCCTGGGCTTCAGGATTCGTGCCCAATTTGGATGGTCTCGATTAAACCCCCATTTTTAGTCACATCACGAGCCCCCCACTCCTAAAGGCTGGGGGTGATCAGTCTTTGAGGAGTAGTTCGACTGTTTCAGTGGCTAGTGGAGTTGTATCGGAGTCCGAATTGAGGATTTTGAATCCTGAAGTGGGTAGTAGGGTGACTTCTTTTTTTTTTGAAGCCATATGATGTTCTGAAGCCGTATCGAGTATTTGACAGCTTTTATCTATTTTTTCGGGCTATTTATTTAATATTGCAATGTGTCGACTAGTCGTTCGGGGGCCTCAATGATACATTCTAGACAATAATTATTCGTCCAGTGGTTCAAAAAATAACCCCCTGAATTTTTAATTATTTTCTAGAATTTTTAGCTAATTTTCCCGAATTTTTAGCGATTTTTCGCAATTTTTAAATAAATAAAACGATTTAAATAAATAAAAATCGATTTTTAAATACCGATTTACGACGTGGCGTAATCTGGACCCTTGATCAGCACGGAGCGCGAATTTCTGAGTGATCAGACGATCCCTGTTCCTCGGCAGGCTTTTTCGCCATATACGAGGGTCGGCTCCTCGGCTCCTCGGCTCGGAGGATTGGCTCCTCGGCTCGGAGGATTGGCTCCTCGGCTCGGAACCTTCCAAGGTACGTGGCATCATCTGCACCGCTCATCTCAGCGCGGATCCCCAAAAAATGCTATATTGTCGTTTAGTGGACGTGGCAAGATCTGGGCCATCCATCACGGCGAGCGCGCTTTTTTACAAGATCCAACGGCTGATATGGGTCGGCGTGTTTTTTTGCCATATACGAGGGTCGGTTCCTCGTTCTCTCGGCTCGGCCTTGTATCTTGTAAGATACGAGGGTCGGTTCTTTGGCTCCTCGGCTCGGAGGATTGGTTCCTCGACTCGGAACTCTCCGAGGTACGTGGCATCATCTGGGCCACTCATCTCAGCGCGGATCCCCAAAAAACGCTATCTTGTCGTTTAGTGGACGTGGCAAGATCTGGGCCGTCCATCATGACGAGTGCGCTTTTTTACAAGATCCAACGGTTGTGGTAGGTTGGCGAGTTTTTTCGCCATATACGAGGGTCGGTTCCTCGTCTCCTCGGCTCGAAGTCTTAGTGCCGTTGGCCGAGGTGCTGAGTTGAATATTTTGAAGGATGCATCTCTTATTGGTTCCACTTTTCCGAGCCCAGTAGCTCGGCTGCTCGGCCAAGCTGTTCGGTAGCTCGGTTGAGCAGGCCGATGGCAGGCAGTTCGGAAGGTGCACGTGACCAGATCTGGTCCGTCCATCATGGTGCGAATCACGAGGATGGGGTTCAGATCACGAGAAAACGCTATCTTGTCATTTTGTGGGCGTGGCGCAATCTGAACCGTCCATCAAATTCTGACGCGAATTTTGGAGAGATCCGACGGCAAATTCGCCTCGGAAGAATTTTTCTCCATATACGAGGGTCGGTTCCTCGTCATCTCGGCTCGGAAGCTCGGTTTCGTCGGCCGAGGTGTGGAGACTTTGAAGGATGTCTTCTACTGATTCCACTCTTCCGAGCCCAGTAGCTCGGCTGCTCGGCCAAGCTGTTCGGTAGCTCGGTTGAGCAGGCTGATGGCAGGCAGTTTGGAAGGTGCACGTGGCCGGATCTGGTCCGTCCATCATGGTGCGAATCACGAGGATGGGGTTCAGATCACGAGAAAATGCTATCTTGTCATTTTGTGGGCGTGGTGCAATCTGAACCGTCCATCGAATTCTGACGCGAATTTTGGAGAGATCTGACGGCAAATCCACCTCGGAAGGATTTTTCTCCATATACGAGGGTCGGTTCCTCGTCATCTCGGCTCGAGAGCTCGGTGTCGTCGGCCGAGGTGTGGGTTTAGACGTTTTGAAGGGACTCGGTAGCTCGGTTGCTTAGCCAGGCTGTTCGATAGCTCGGCTTGGCAGATCGGTGGCCGAGTCGTGGACTTAAGTGATTTGAGGAGTTTTTTGCTTTTCGAAACGTCGCAACTTTCCGCTTGACGCTTTGGCTTCTTAGTGGGCTTTTTATGTTCCCAAGGAGGCCCAATACTTTTGGGGTTATAAGTTTTCACTCTCCCACCCCCAAGCTTATTTCTCACTTTTCACTCCAAGATTTCACTTTTACTCTCTGCGCTCTCTGCTAGCGGCAACTTTTGCTCTAAGGTGGTGACGTTAGCTGTCGCGTGGGCCAGGCGATTTCCGGCGAGCACATTCCGACCGTGAACGTCACTTCAAAGGTCAGTCTACTAGCCTTAGCATTTTTTTCTAGAGATGTCAAGAGTGAACTCGAGGAGTGGGGCCTCGTCTTCGGGCGATGATGGCGCCGAGGAGAGGAGAAGGGCAGAGATCCGAAGGAAGGGAAAACAAGTCGCCGAGCCGTCTGCGACTGAGGCGAGGAAGGAGAAGAAGAAGAGGAGGAGGGTGGCAGCCCAATCTTTCGTGGTCGAGGAGATCATAGAAAACCCGAAGCAAGCCCCCGAGATGGGACGATATCCCTCTGTTCTGTCCGGGCACTCGGGGATTAGGTAGTACGAAGGCGACCTCTTGGAGAAAGCAATCTTCGGAAAGTCGAAAGTCCTCGAAGAACCCAACCCGGCTCTTCCTACCGAAGCTGACGAGATTACTTCGGTGCTATCCGAGAGGGATCTCCTTCGGATCAGAAAGGGATTCGCCATCCCTCCGTAGTACAAGCTGATGGTTCCTGGTGCTGGGATGCAAGCGAATTCTAAGCTGTCGTCGTCGGATATGTGTATGTTCGACTTCGACTCCTTGAATGCCGGACTGCATTTTCCGTTGCATCCCTTCATTCTCCAGATCCTCGGGTGGTTCTGCCTCGCACCGACCCAATTTATGCCGAACATGTGGCGTCATGTGAATGCCTTCCTGCTTCAGTGCCGCAAAGCTGAAGTCGAGCCGGACCTAACGGTCTTCCGAGGCCTGTATCGGATAAACTGGATGCACAAGACAGAGCATCGGTACTATTTGGCTCCGAGGAAGGGCGTTCGGATCATAGAAAACCCAGACTCGATTAAGGGCTGGAAAGAAAAGTTCTTCATATTGAAGGGGGAACCAATACTGCAAATTCCGACCAGATGGAAATCGGAGGTGCCCAAGTTTGCGCGAGCCGACCCTGTGTTGACTGAGGCCGAAGAGGAGGTGGCGAGGAAGATCATGGCCCTCCCACTGCTGAGTTGGAGGGAGTTGACGGAGGAGGTGCTGTTCGGGTCCGGCCTTAGCCCCATCGACCCGAGTATGCTCCTGACATCTCGTTTATTTTTGTTTTTCTTCCAAGTGTTTAGCTCGTCTTGCTGACAGTTTTTATTTTGTTTGGTGCAGAAGCGATGAAGATAGACTTCAACGCCATGATGGCCGATAGGTCCAAATTGGCCGGGGGTAGGAAGAGGAAGAGGACGACCGTGGCTGCCTCGTCGACTCCTCAGCCCAAGGTCGCCTCGACTTCCACCCCGCCTCCTCTGACTACTGAGGCGCCTTCGGAGGAGGTCATTGCCGAGGAGCCCTCAGTTCCTGTGGCCTCGGCCCTGGTTGAAGGGGCCTTCGATGTCAACGCGGCATTGTCGCTCGAGGCTCCGAGGTTGACTGAGGCGGCCGAGGAGTTCCTGACCGAGCAGCACAAGCAGCTGTTCGTGCCGAACTGGCGGGTGAAGAATCACGACGGATTCCTTGGAAACTCGCAGATGTCGGTACAGGTCGTCAAGCACCTGGCGACCCCGAAGGACAGAGCCGCACTGAAGGCGGGGACGGTCGGTGACGACACTTACAAAGTGGCTCGGTCGCTCGTATCGGTCAGTTTCTTATTGCGAATTTCTTCAAGTTTACTGTTCGGCTTGTATATTGCGCTTACCGTTGTCTTCACAGGCTACTTGCCACTTCGGCCATCTCCTCGAGACGTTCGCCGAGCAGGAGAAGGAGCTGAAGGCCGCCAGCGACAAAGACAGGGCGGAGAAGGTCAAGGCGGTTCGGCAACTCGAGGCCGAGCAGAGGCGAGCCGAGGCCTTGGAAGTCCGAGTCGCTGATCTTGAGGCCGACCTGGAAAGGACCAAGGGGCGACTTGATGCGGAGTCTGCCAAGGCTACGAAGGCTGCCGAGGAACTGGCCGCGTCGGCGAAGTCCCTGGCCGACCTATCAGAGGGCACTCGACCATGTTCAGGAACGCGTTCCCGGCTTCGAGCGGGTCGGCTACAGACTGTGGCCAGGGCCGCCCTCAGGCGGTGAGGAGGAGGGAGCCGAAGGCGACGAGGGGGAAGGCGATGACGAGGAGGAGGAGGCCGACCCTCCTGTGGCGGATCCCCAGGTCGAGGGGAGGAACGAGGGGCCACCTGGCGACGCACCCGTGGTCGAAGTGGCGACGCAGGTGGACCCCTGATCCCCTCGTAAATTTTTGTAATTTTTTGTTTTGTTTTTTCTTTTATAAACAGTGTAATGCCTTTTGCGGACTGGCCACCGCTTCGATGAATGAAAAAAGTGTTTTGATTTTGGACTCGTCTGTCTGAGTGTTTGGTTCGGTCATGTAGTTCTTCAATGTTGTCTCTCTTTCATTTCAGATGGCCGAGCAAACTCGTATCACCGCGGCGGCTCGGCGCCGCGCGGAGTTATTTCAGCAGTCCCGGGAGGATCGTCTCGAGGGCAAGGTCCATCTGACGAGGAGAATACTTCATAATTTAGAGAGGAGGTACAGCGAGCTGTTGGTCGAGCTGCACCATCTGCGGATAGTCGAGGCCGAACTATCTGCGAAGGAGGAAGAGTTGGTTCGGGTTTCGGCCGAACGAGATGACTTCGCAAGGAGGGTAGAACAGTTGCAAAGGGTGACGGTCGACAAGAGCATCGAGGTGTCCCACTTGCGCCGCGTTATATCGAACAGCGCCGAGTATCCTGGTTCGGCGAAACTCCCTCGATTCAAAGTGATTGTGAAGGATGATACGTTGAAGGACCGGATCGTCGAACTGGAGGAAGAGGTTGCTCGGCTCAAACCTCAGCCGGTGAGGGCTAATGTCCGGAGCACTTCGTGCACTCACGAAGAGATCGAGTGAGGGATTACGTTCTACCAACTCGCGAGCCGAACCTCCATCGTCGGTCGGACAGCAGCCGACGCCCAAAGTGGAGTAGCGGTGTCCTCGAGTGGTGCTTCGGTTGGAGCGACCGTCAGGGCCAGCGGTGAGGGGGCATCTCGATTCGTTGGCCTAGAGACGAGTTCGGAGGTCAAGAAGCGCCGACCCAAGGTATCGCTGAACCGGAGCGTCCCCCTTCCGTGGAGGCAGTAAACGGGTCGTGTCGTGTCTTTTGGCTTCCGAACTGTCTTCTGTTGTAATCTTTTTGTAAATTTATACAAGTTATATTAATAAAATTAGAGTTGGCTGGCCTCTTGTTGTGCTGTAATTGCTTTAACTAGAGTTTGTTTGAGATGAACCGCGAGAAGTGTCTGCTTCGTTGAGCACCTTGGCCACGACACTTTCGCCTAAGCCGTGGTCCTGACTGTTGCTCGGTATATACCGGTACATCTCGGTGCCTCGGCAGCAGTGTAAATGTTTCGAGGCTAGGGATGCGTGGCTTGATCTGGACGGTGGATCGTGATCAGGGCGCAGATCACGAGAGGGGAGGCACGAGTCCCAAGAAAATGCTATCTTGTCGTTTTGTGGACACGTGGCGTGGTTAGGTCCGTTCATCATACCCTAGCACATATTTTGAGACGATCTGACGGTGGTTTCACCTCGGAAGGTTTTTTTGCCATATACGAGGGTCGGTCCCTCGTCCGCTCGGCTCGACGGTCGTTGGGGCCATTCCGAACGACTATCTACTTCGGGCTCGCCTAAGGGCGAGCCGGGGAAGTAAAGTCGAGCCAGAGGAGGTCTCCGAACCATCGTTAGATTAGTTCAACGGTTGTGGGAGCAATTCCAAATGGTGAACTACTTCTAGCTCGCTTAGAAGCGAACTTGCGAAGCAGAATCGAGCCAAGTGTTGGACTCCGAACCATCGTTAGAGTAGTTCAACGGTTGTGGGAGCAATTCTGAATGGCGAACTACTTCTAGCTCGCTTAGAAGCGAACTTGTGAAGCAGAATCGAGCCAAGTGTTGGACTATGAACCATCGTTAGAGTAGTTCAACGGTTGTGGGAGCAATTCCGAATGGCGAACTACTTCTAGCTCGCTTAGAAGCGAACTTGCGAAGCAGAATCGAGCCAAGTGTTGGACTCCGAACCATCGTTAGAGTAGTTCAACGGTTGTGGGAGCAATTCCTAATGGCAAACTACTTCTTGCTCGCTTAGAAGCGAACTGGCGAAGCAGAATCGAACCAAGTGTTGGACTCCGAACCATCGTTAGAGTAGTTCAACGGTTGTGGGAGCAATTCCGAATGGCGAACTACTTCTAGCTCGCTTAGAAGCGAACTTGCGAAGCAGAATCGAGCCAAGTGTTGGACTCCGAACCATCGTTAGAGTAGTTCAACGGTTGTGGGAGCAATTCCGAATGGCGAACTACTTCTAGCTCGCTTAGAAGCGAACTTGCGAGCGAAGCAGAATCGAGCCAAGTGTTGGACTCCGAACCATCGTTAGAGTAGTTCAACGGTTGTGGGAGCAATTCCGAATGGCGAACTACTTCTTGCTCGCTTAGAAGCGAACTGGCGAAGCAGAATCGAGCCAAGTGTTGGACTCCGAACCATCGTTAGAGTAGTTCAACGGTTGTGGGAGCAATTCCGAATGGCGAACTACTTCTAGCTCGCTTAGAAGCGAACTTGCGAAGCAGAATCGAGCCAAGTGTTGGACTCCGAACCATCGTTAGAGTAGTTCAACGGTTGTGGGAGCAATTCCGAATGGTGAACTACTTCTAGTTCGCTTAGAAGAGAACTTGCGAAGCAGATTCGAGCCAAGTGTTGGACTCCGAACCATCGTTAGGTTGAAGAGTTAAAAGCAGAGAGATGTAAACAGTAGCAAAAATATGAAAAGACTTTATTCATTAATAACCAATGATCGACTGCTTCTAAAGTTGCTAGCCGTTATTACAAGGAAAAATGAAAGAAAATCACTACAAGTAACAGGAAATGAACGGTTCGTCATCTCGAATTACTTAGAGAGGTGTTGTTGTACTCTCTTGGTATTTTAAGAGATGGTCGGTATTCCACGTCCTGGGAATCTCCATGCCTTCGAGATCTTCTAGTCTGTATATGCCGGGGCGGATTACTTTAGAGATCTTGTAAGGTCCCTCCCAATTCGGGGCTAATTTGCTTTTCTGACCTGGGAACGAGATGGCCAACTTTCGGAGGACCAGGTCCCCTTCTTTGAGGTCCGTTGGGCGGACTCTTTTGTTGTATGCTAGCTCGATCCTTCTTCGGTAAGTTTGTTGACGTATGGCAGCTCTCTCTCGGATTTCGTCTATCAGGTCTAGACTTGCTCTGAGTTTTCTAGCATTTTGCTCTTCTTCATAAGCTATCAAACGAGGAGAGGGTAACCCGACTTCTAGGGGGATGATGGTCTCGGACCCATAGGTGAGATTGAATGGGCTCTCACCCGTTGGGGTCCGCTTTGTGGTGCGGTAGTTCCACAGCACGTTGGGAAGCTGATCGACCCACAAGCCTTTGGAACACTTGTCTAACCTCTTCTTAATGCCGGAGAGGATCTGTCGGTTGGCATTTTCGGCCTGGCCATTTGACTGAGGATGAGAGACGGAGGAGAACCGGTGTTGTATGGCGAGGTCTTCACATAAAGCTCGGAAGGCAGCCCCAGTGAATTGCATTCCGTTGTCCGTAATTAGGACCCTGGGGACGCCAAATCGGCAGATCACGTTCTTCCAGAAGAATTGAACGACCTTGTTTTCGGTGATTATGGCCAGGGGCTCGGCCTCTATCCATTTCGAGAAATAATCGACTGCCACGACTAGGAACCTAAGCTGTCCGGGGGCTGGCGGAAACGGCCCTAGTAAATCCATCCCCCACATTGCGAAGGGGATCGGACTTGATAGGGAAGTGAGTGGTGCTTGTGGAAGGCATCGGATGTCGGAGTACTTCTGACAGGAGCTGCATTGCCGAACGTGTCGTTCAGCATCCCATAGGAGAGTGGGCCAGAAATACCCGTAGTTCAACACTTTGCGCGCTAGGGCTCTGGAACCGGAATGGGCCCCGCCGATGCCCTCATGAAGTTCTTGCAGGGCTAGTCGGCTTGCCCAGGGGAGAGGCACCTCAGGTAGGGCCGTCCGTCCACCTGGGTGAAGGAGCGTTTATATAGGATGCCTCCGATTAGTGTGTAACGCTCGGCTCGGGTTCTTACTCTTCATGCTTCCTTGGGATCCTCGGGGAGGAGTCCGTCCCTTAAGAATTCGACGAGGGGTTTCATCCAATTGTCTTCGAGCAGGACAGGCAATGTTTCTATAGAGTCGAGGGCTTCATCCTCTATGCTTGGTTTCAGAAGGACTTCTATCAAAACGGTCTGCTCGAGGCCTTGAAGGGAAGAGGAGGCTAATTTGGATAGGGCGTCGACCTGAGCATTTTCTTCTCGGGGGATCCTTTGGATGAGGGCCTCTTCAAACAGTGCCATGAGGCTTTTGACTTTGGCTAAGTATTTAACCATCCTGTCATCGCGGGCTTCATACTCGCCGAGGACCTGATTGACGACTAGCTGAGAGTCGCTAAAGACCCGGAGGCGCTGCGCCCCAGCATTTCGGGCCATTCCAAGACCGGCTATGAGCGCCTCGTATTCGGCTTCGTTGTTCGAGGCTTTGAAGTTTATACGGAGGGAGTATTGAAGGATGAAGTCATCTGGGCCTGTCAGAATGACTCCGGCCCCGCTTCCCTCATTGCAAGAGGATCCGTCAACATAGACTGACCAGACGGGTGGTCCCTTTACTGTTTGGCTGGATTCGGGGATAGTACTCTCAACTATGAATTCGGCTAGCGCCTGAGCCTTGATCGCGGTCCGAGGCTGATACGTAATATCGTGTTGGCTCAGCTCGATTGACCACTTCATAAGGCGACCCGAAGTCTCAGGCTTATAGAGGACCTGCTTCAGCGGCTAGTCGGTAAGAACGACCACCAAATGGGACTGAAAGTACGGGCGAAGCTTTCTCGCGGCCATTACCAGGGCATAAGCCATCTTTTCTATCTTCGGATATCGGAGTTCGGCGTTCCGAAGCACCTTGCTGACATAGTAGATGGGCTTCTAAGCCCTGTCTTCTTCTCTGACCAAAACTGCACTAAGGGTCTGCTCGGAGGCTGCCAGGTAGAGGTAGAGTGGTTCGCCAGGTATCGGTTTGCTGAGAAGAGGTGGATTGACGCGGTAAGCCTTGAGCTGGTCGAAGGACTCTTGTTCCTGCTGCCCCCACTCAAATCCTTTAGCCCCCCTGAGGGCTTTGAAGAACGGGAGGCATTTTTCCCCGGACTTCGAAAGAAAGCGCCCTATGGCGGCTAGGCGACCTGTCAACCTCTGGACTTCTTTTACATTTTTGGGAGGGACCATGTCTAGTATGGCCTTAATCTTCTCGGGGTTTGCTTCAATTCCTCGTTGGCTGACCATGAAGCCGAGGAACTTTCCCGACGAGACACCGAACACACACTTGTTCGGATTGAGTCTCATATTGTGCTTTCTCAAAACATCGAACGCCTCCTGAAGGTCGGTCACATGATCGATACCTTGGACGCTTTTTACAAGCATGTCGTCAACATATACTTCCATATTGCGACCGATCTGAGCCTGAAAAACCTTATTGATGAGGCGTTGGTATGTAGCACCAGCATTCTTCAGACCGAACGGCATGACTCTGTAGCAATAGAGGCCTTGGTCGGTCACAAACGAGGTCTTCGGGATATCCGGAGGGAACATCCGGATCTGATTGTAACCTGAGAAGGCGTCCATGAAGCTGAGGAGCTCATGTCCCGAGGTTGCATCAATCAGAGTGTCAATACTCGGAAGAGGGAAGGGGTCCTTGGGGCAAGCCTTGTTGAGGTCGGTGAAATCAATACAAATCCTCCAAGTCCCACTGGACTTCTTCACCATTACTACATTTGACAACCACTCAGGATAGTTCACCTCCTGTATGAACCGGACCTTCAAGAGCTTGTCCACCTCCTCTCTAATAGCGAGCTGACGCTCGGGGGCGAACTTGCGCCTCTTCCGCTGAACCGGTTTGGACCCCGGATCAACGCTTAGGCGGTGGACTAAGAGCTCTTCGAAGATACCGGGCATATCCGCAGCTGACCAAGCGAAGAGGTCTTGGTTCCTTCGGATGCATTGTACAATATCTGAGCATAGGGCGGACGGGAGGGTCTTACTAACAAAGAATTTGCGGGTTGGGTCCTGCTCAGAGAAGAGCACTTCCTCCAACTCGTCCACCGGCTCGGAGGTCGGTCGAGCAGTATCTTGGGGGATTTCCAAAGTTTCCAAGGAGAGGACGGGTCCGAGGGTAGAGGTCATGTAACACTTACGGGCCGTTTCCTGATTACCCCTTACTTCCCCTACTCCGGCCCGAGTGGGAAACTTCATTTTGAGATGGTAGGCAGAAGGGACGGCTTCGAGGGCGGCTAGGCCGGGCCGGCCCAGAATGACATTGTAGGCTGCTGGGACATCTACGACCATGAAGTCCATTGACTCCGTTCGGATAGTAGGAGTTTTGCCAGCGGTTACGTCGAGGGTAATCACCCCTTCAATAGTCACTGGCACTCCCGTTAACCCATGGAGCGTGTAGCCGGCAGGCTTGAGTCTATCTCGGGAGAGCTTTAGGCCTTTAAAAGCGGCGAGGAAGAGGATGTTTACGGAGCTGCCGTTATCTACTAGGATCCTCTCGACTTTGAAATTCGTCATGTCGAGGCTGATGACGAGTGCATCACAATGTGGGGTGCGAACTCCTTCAAGATCTTCGTCGGAGAATGTGACAGGCACTCCGAGGCCTTTGGGAGGAGGGGTGGCTTGGACTGAGTTGACTTCTCTTATAAATGCCTTCCGAGAGGAGTTTGAGGAGCCCCCCATTGGGCCCCCATGAATGAGGTGGAGGACTCGCTCTTCCTCGAAGTCGGGCGTCTTTTCTCATTCCGGACGCTTGTTAGCCCCCCGAGGCGGGGGAGGAAGTTCGGCTCGGTCCTTTCTTACAAACCTGGTCAGCTGCCCCCTCTGAATAAGGGCTTCTATCTCGTTCTTTAAGGTGCGACAATCGTTGGTGTCATGCCCGTGGTCCCGGTGATAACGACACCATTTCTCTTTATTCCTTCTTTTGGCAGGGGTGTTCATCCTCGGAGCAGGAGGTATGATCCCTTCCTTTTCGACTTCCATTAGAATGGTTGAGACGTTAGTGGTGAGGGGAGTGAACTTCTCGAATCTGGGGGGAGGTCGGCGCTGGCCGGCATTATCCTTCTGGAGCTTTTTTGCTCCTTCTTCTTCTGCTCCCTTTCTCTTAAACCCGGAGGAAGACCCCTCCAAGTTGGGGCGGTACTCAGCTTCTTCAGCCCGAATATACTTTTCACTTCAGAAGAGGAGGTCGGAAAAGTTTTGTGGGGGCTTCTTGGCGAGGGAGGAGCGGAGGCTGGAGTTAAGGACATTGGATTGAAATGCTGCTGCAGCGACCGACTGGTCGAGAGATGCTATGGACCGGGCTTCTGCCGTGAACCTCTTCACATAGTCTCTCAACTTATTACCCTTCTTCTGATGGAGGTAAAGTTGCGAGATGCTGGTCTTCTCAGTTCTACGGCTACTTACAAAATGCGTGACGAAGAGGGTCTCGAATTGCTCGAAGGAGAATATCGAGGAGGGGGTAGGGCGAGAGTACCATTCTCGGGATGGGCCCTTGAGAGTTGCGAGGAATGTTTTGCAGAGGAGGGCGTCAGAGGCTTGATGGATTAGCATTAGGGTCTTGAAGCTTTCGATGTGATCAACGGGGTCAGTTTCGCCAGAATAGGTCTCAAATTGGGGAGGCTTGAAGCCGATTGGTACGGGTGCATCCATTATAGTTCGGGAAAAAGGGGGTCTGCTGGGACGAAGTGTCCTTCCTCTGAGCTCTTCTTCTCGGTCTAGCTGACCCAATCGCCTTTCCATTTCGTGAAGTCGGTGGTACACAACGTCGTCCCTTCGACGGTAATCGGCCGAGCCCCTAGACTCGTCTTCGTAGGAGGGAGAGCGGGGGCTACGACGACGGTAGCTTCTGGACCTGTGAGGACTTGGTTCATGCCTGGAGTTGTTGGGAAGAGGGGATGGGGACCGTCGTCGAGGACTTCGCTCTGGAGGAGGAGAAGGGGATCGTCGGCGAGGACTTCGGACTGGAGGAGGAGAAGGGGCCTTCGGCGCATTAGGGTTACGACGGAGATTGAGAGCCTGTAGGACGGTCGCTTGGAACTGCTGGAACTCGGCACAGGTGATGGGTGCCTCATTGTTCCTTGGCTGTTGCCGGCCCGCGGGGGAGTGTGGTCTTCTTCTGTGATGCTCGGGGGACTCCCTCCGCCCCCTTCTGGCAGGGGACCTTTTATGTTCTCGGCGGCGAGGAGACCGCTCATCCGGTCGGTGTTAGCGGGAGGTTCCCTCTCGGGCCCGTTTTTCATCCAGATGGCGGCGCAGATCATCCTCTTTCTGGCGATTGAGGACGGTGTTGTGGTGACCGGAGGCTCGGGGATGATGGGAGGCCATAGAGTCCGAAGAGGCGTTGTGGATGGAGACGTGATCCTGGTGAAGGGGCTGTTTCTGAGGGTTAGGGCCCTTCGGAGGCGGCTGGTTAGGAGGAGGAAGGTCCTGTTGGAGCGGGTCTTCCGCTGGAGGGAGAAGTTGCCCTTGTTGCTGAGTTGGATTAGGGGGAACTTCCTGCTGCTGATCGAGGTTGGGTCCTTGGTTGGACCCTCTGGATCTGACTTTCCTAGGAGGCATGGCTGGAGAAGATCTGTTCACCGGGAAGAGGAGAGGTTTCTATTCGTTAGTTTCCCA
The DNA here is from genome assembly GCA_017893485.1 of Hemerocallis citrina. Taxonomy (NCBI): domain Eukaryota; kingdom Viridiplantae; phylum Streptophyta; class Magnoliopsida; order Asparagales; family Asphodelaceae; genus Hemerocallis; species Hemerocallis citrina. Next base: position 439,486,130 of record CM030359.1, on the reverse strand, counting down.
CAGACGGCGCCATTCTGTTGCCGCTAAATTTGGTGTGGGGGCAAACAGAAAGTATTTGTGGATTCTTAGGGAAACTGAATAGTAAACCTGTATACCTGTTCCGTCGGGGTATGATCGTTGCTCCCGCCGTACACCTGCAAAAAGTGCGAGACACCGGGGTTGTTCCCAGCGACGTACCCTCCGACGCTCAAGTCAGTAACCAGAAATGATTATGAGAGAGCGTAAAAACTGGCAAAAGATTGATTACCTCTTAATGGAGATGGATGGGGGGTATTTATAGGCGTCCAAGGAGATCAAATTAGGCATGTAATTCCTGTGTATAGATAAGGAATGTAATCCCTAATTCCCAGTGAAAGGATGATATGAATCAGGGCCGTTGATTAATATTAATCAGAAACCCTAATTCTATCCTGCTGGACCGGGTTTGTTGCGGGTTAAAACCCGCACCCAGTTGGGGTGGATCCGTTCGCGAGTTAATGGTTCTTTGGGGAGGAGAACCAGTACCCGCTTCAGACCCGTTAGTAGGTGAAATTACCGTTTTACCCCTGGGCTTCAGGATTCGTGCCCAATTTGGACGGTCTCGATTAAACCCCCATTTTTAGTCACATCAATGGCTATATCTTGTAGGGTGACCGTCATCTCCCCAATGGGTAAGTGAAACGTGTGTCTCCGGCCTCCATCGCTCCACAAGAGTGGTAAGTAGTGCGTGGTCACATTTTACTTTCGCCAACTTCAACATTCCATAAAATCCACTACTTACCAAATAATTTTGAATACGAGGGTGCGTCGGTAAGATGGTGTGCATTCGGAAACTCATTTTTTCGACATCTCCAGTCCAAACCACTTGCGACCTATGACCTTCTTGCAGATAAAGCACGGTAGGATCTAAAGGACCTGGATGTCCCCGTGGTACATGCGAAGTACCAGATGAAGCACCCGCATCATGGGAAGAAGATGGTTGTGTGTGATCACTTTATCTGTCAACATTAAATATAATGTGTCAAGTACAATATTAATAAACATTACGTGACTAGAGATACTAAAATTTGTACTAAAATATTACCAAACATTAACAAACAATTACCACCACAACATCTCCACACACTGCAAATAGATGAATCTAAGTTCACATAGATAGCAATATAGGTCATCCACATCTCAATCTCCTATAAAAATCACTTCACATATCTATTACTTACATGGATCTAATCTACATCGATTTTACTATACTACCAATATAGCTCTTACTAATCAACAACAATTTCACAAACCCTAGATCAACAACAACTCATAAGTACATTTCCACAATTACTACTTAGATAAAACAAATCTACATCACTTGTACTATACTGCCGATGTATACATCTCTCATACATCAAAATCAACATTGTAAAAAAAATTAGAGATTTTGAAAACTTACCACAAATTCGGATTCCGGATTCCTTCGAAAATAAATGAGAGAATCAAAACTACAGTCTATGTTTAATTGTTGTTTGGCAACTTACAAATCACTCCAATAGTTGGGATTTTAGTAATTTATGATTTAGGGATCTAGGGTTACGGGAGTGAAGAGAAAGAGAGAAAAGATCGAAAGACAAAGGGGGAAGGAGAAGGGTTTCTGAATATAGGTAATTGTGCAAAAAGAAATTAACTGATGTCATTATTTTGAATAACGGCATCAGTATAATCATTGTCGTTCTCTCAGAGAATGGCATAGGTTAATTTACTTTAACAATTCTCTCTCAGCTCACAACTGAGACTGTTAGATCTTTGGACAAAAAGTAACAGATGCCGTTATTTGGAATAATGGCATGAAACTTTTTTTTTCAAACAGATGCCGTTATTGGGAAGAACGGCATCGAAATAACCTATGCCGTTTTTTCCAATAACGTTTCTTGCTGACGTGTCATAAACAGGGGCAGATCACTAATTATTTTCGGAAGTGGGTCGGAGCGCCAAATATTTTCAAAAAGTGGGTCAGTACGGCAAAATTTTCAGACCTAAGTCCTTCATATTAATTATGCACGTGCAATGCATGTGTTGGTAGATTGACAAATGACACTAATGCTTTCTCCCATTATAATATTAGAGATTAGAGATTAGAGATGCATGATGCAACTTCTGAAAAACCTTCATACGTCTTTATTTTTGTACATAGATAGTCGTATGCCACAAGAGATTCATCTACTATATGGCGAAAATTTTCGCTTCCCTAGATTCCCTCCACACATACACACAAGGGTCCACTTAAATCCTTGTTTCTTTAAACAAAACTAGTAATCTGCACGTGCTTGGCACGTTCTAAAAAATATTTTTTTAAAAAAAATAAATACTAAAATGTAATCTGGCTTCGAATTTGAGATATCTCTTTACTCATCACATACTCTTTACAAATTATCCATGGTGACAACAACTTTTATTTTATATGAGTGACATTTTTGTAAATAATTATATCTTAAATAATTTAAACTTTGAGAATATTATGGTAAAGAACAACAGTTAAGTAAATGAATGTTTAACATAACTATCACTTAAAAATGAATGACTGGAATTAGATGGTTGATTGTCTACAAATGACAACCCCAACTCTCCCATTATAATATTACCAGCAATCTGCATATGCGATGTACGGCCTAAGATTTTTTAAGTAAAAACTATGACGTTGTCTAGTATCAAACCTGAGAATTCTTTTTACCCATCTCAAATACTTACCATACTCTTTACAATTACCCATAGTAGTACTAACTTTTATTTTATATAAGTGAAACTTTTGTAAATAATTATATTGTAAATAAATTTGAACTTTGAGGGCATTATGGTAACTGATATTATTTGACTAAATGGATTGTTAATATAACATCTACTTAAAAATAAGTGGCTGAGATTAGATGGTTGAATGTCTACAAATTACAGATTGTCTACAAATGAAAACCCCAATTCTCCCATTATAATATTAGAGATTATTAGTGAAGTGAATAGAGATAATACTTACCTAATTTTTTTAAAAGAATCTTTTAAAGTAAAATCAAGATGTTCCCTTTCCAAAATTAAAAATAAACAACTTTAAAAAAAAAACCAAATTTCCATATTCCCAAATATATAAAAAAACATATTTTTTCACTTTCCATATCATATAACCGAAAAAATCTTTCAAAATTCAAAACTCTACCATTAGTATAGCTAATAATCATAAATCCAAATTCACCCTAAAAATAAATATATCAAAAATAAAAAAACCAGTATCAAAAGATTAATCTAAATAAATAACTAAAAATCTGGCCCTCAACTATATAAATAATAAATAATAAATAAATAAATAAATAAATCTCTACTGTTTTAATGGAAAAGTTTGTCACCAAACAAACTCTATTTGTAATCAAACAAACACGTGCTTTGTAATCAAATAAACACGTGCAATGCACATACATACCTAACATAAAGGATGTCATAGGTTCTATGTCAGACAACGTCGGTTTTTTTTTATAAAAATATATATATTTATAAAGACGTGCATCACACCAATACATTAATCTACTATTTTAATGGGAGAATTTGTCACCAAACCAACTCCATTTGTAACCAAACAAACACGTGCATTTTAACCCAAAAAACACGTGCAATGCACATGCATAACTAATATAAAGGATGTCTTAGGTTTGATGCCAGACAACGTCGGAATTTTTTTAAAAAAAATATATCTACTATTTTGATGGGAGAGTTTGTCACCAAACAAACTCCTTTTGTAACCAAACAAACACGTGCATTGTAACCCGTAACCAAACAAACACGTGCATTGTAACCCAAAAAAACGTGCAATCTACATGTAACTAATATAAACGAGGTCTTAGGTTCGATGTCAGACAACGCCGGATTTTTTTAAAATACATATATTTATAAAGACGTGCATCACACGTGTAAATTACTGGTACTATATTTAATGAAAATTTTATCACCAAACAAACATGTGCAATGCACATGCATAACTAATATAAAGGAGGTCTTAGGTTCGATGTCAGACAAAGTCGAATTTTAAATATATATATATATATATATATATATATATATATATATATATATATATATATATAGTTCCCTTCGGTTGCACACTACTTTTGGTGAGCACTCCGTGAGCACTCACGAACTAGAGACCCTATGAAAAATCCGAACCGCTCATATTGTTCTATATGCCTTAGATAACCTAACAATAAAAAATCAAGTAATTTGAGGTTCATTTGCCCATCCATCAAGCTGTTAGAATTTTCAGCCATACAATTTTGTGATGATGTAAATCATGGGCAAATGAACTTCAAATTACTTGATTTTTTATTGTTAGGCTATCTAAGGCATATAGAACGATATGAGCGGTTCGGATTTTTCACAGGGTCTCTAGTTCGTGAGTGCTCACGGAGTGCTCACCAAAGTAGTGTGCAACCGAAGATTTCTCTCTCTCTCTCTCTCTCTCTCTCTCTCTCTCTCTATATATATATATATATATATATATATATATATATATATATATTATAAAGACGTGCATCACACGTGTAAATTACTAGTCTATATAAATAGAAAACTCCCCAATAATCAGAATTCATTAATATTATATTTATAAAAAAAGAAATTATCCTTCTTCAACCTCAACTCCGTCAATGGCGGACAACGACAGCCGGAGCTACTGGCGGTGGTCGAAAACTGACCTTTTCCCAACCAAATCCTTCGCCTCGTCGAAGACCTATCTTACCTCAGTCTCCTCCACCTTCCCCCGCCTCCGCCGCTAGCTCCTCCGCTGCTCCACCTCTGGTGAGCTCACCACCCTCTAGCGCCGCTCCCTCCACCTGCTGCATCCTCTCCTGGTTCGACCTTGCCTTCCTTTGCTTCGGCTCAACCGTCAGTACTGGCATCTTCGTCCGCACCGGCCAGGAGGCCAAGCTCGCCACCAGCCCAACCATCGTCCTCCCCTACCTCATCTTCGGCCTCTCTGCCCTCCTCTCCTCCTTCTGGTATGTCGACTTTGTCGTCTCCATCCCCTACGCCGCCGTCTGCTTCTCCTACCTCCGCGTCGTCTTCGGTAACTTCCTCGCCTTCCTCACCGCCACCAACATCCTCCTTGAAGCCCTCGTCGGCGCCCATGGGTGGATCTGGGCCCAAGCAGCACAAGCAACTACTTTGGGCCCCAAATTTTATAAGGCCCCATATTTTTTTAAGTAATTACAATGTTTAAAAAAATGTAATTGTTTTCAGATACAATTACACTGTGTTATCTAAAATTTGAAATAATAGTTGGCCTATTAGCTCATCTGGTTAGAGCATTGCACTAATAATGTGAATGTCACAGGCTTGTAACCTACATGGGCTGATTAAATTTTTAATCTTTTTTTTTAAAACTAATTATTTTTCACATAGGCATACATGCCATTTTACTATTTTGTGAATTTAATATTATTTTTCACTTAGCCCATGCATGTCACTGTATGATATTTTTTCAATGTTCTATGGTATATTATATTGACTTGTTTATGTCTCTCTATGATATTTTTTCAATGTTCTATGGTATATTTTATTTACCTGTCACAGGCTGGAAACCTGCATTGGCTAATTGTATTTTCAATAATTTTTTTTTAAAAACTAATTATTTTTCTCATAGCCATACATGTCATTTTACCATTTTATAAATTTAATATTATTTTTCACGTAGCCCATGCATGCCACTCTATGATATTTTTTCAATGTTCTATGGTATATTATATTTACCTGTTTATGATAACTTTGTAACCAAATCTTCAAGCGCATATGGTTATTCTACATTTTAAGCTTTCAACTAGGATTCTCATATGCATATATTCATCATCACTTCATTCTGACCGCATAATCTAATATATAATATTTAACTCTTTGTGGCAATGTAATTTTCAAGTGCATATACATGTTTGTTTGTTTTCTTCTTTTCCTTTTCTTCTAAATTTTGTATGTTGATGAAAAGAATACTAGGGTTGCCGTCAAAAAGAAAAAAAAAGGAGCATTTGATAAAACCAAAATGTATCCATGAAAGCATTCAAAATAGCATTATACATATCTTCAATCATGTCAACTAAATATTCATCTTAATGTACACAAACTCAATGTGTGTTTATTTGTACTAGTAATATACACGTGCGATGCACGTTTTAATTTTTTTAAAAAAATTAAAGTAAAAACATTGATTTACACCTGCGATGCATGTCTTTAAATAGGATCATATATTTTTAAAAGTAAATGTGAAGACTATAATGGGGAGTTGGAGTTGCACGTGCGATGAACGTGCATTACACATAAGTAGGTAGATTTACAACTCCAATTCTCCCATTATAATAGCTATTATATATTATATTATAGAGATATAGATATAGATAGATAGTAATTTACACGTGTGATGCACATTTAATATATTTTTAAAAAAGTTAAAGTAAAAAATCTGACGTAGTGAGGACTTGAACCTGAGACCTCCTTCATATTAATTAGCTATGCACGTGCAATGCACGCATTGGTAGATTTACAAATTTACAAATGACACTAAGGCCTTCTCCCATTATATTATTAGAGATGCTTTGAACATAATTTTTTTTTGTTTTATTCTTCTTTATTTCTTTCATTTATTATTTCCATCATCTCAGATAACATACAATTGAGAATAAAATTGTTGTCGCTTCTTCCTTAGAGTTTATCCAAGTTCTTTTTTGCCACGAGACATCTCATGTAAAATACATACGTTATCAATTAAATTTTTTTGGAAGCATATATATAAATTTGTTTTCATTTAAATAGTTTTTCGTACAAGGCTTCAGTTTTGTTTGCATTTAAATAATTGTCATTTTTTTATTTTTTTCAACTTGCTAAAGGCCCTATTTGAGAACTTGCTAAGATATGCCCCTGTCGGCGTCGCCGACTTCGGGCGCTCATGGACCTCTTACCTCTCTGATATGGCTAAAAATGGGATTAAATCGGGACCGTTCAAATCAACCACGAATCTTAAAACTCTCAGGGGTAAAGCGGTAATTTCACCTACAAACGGGTCTGAATTGAGGAATGGATCTTTCTTCAATGCCCAATAACCCATAAACGGATTTGTCTTACTTGGTACGTATCCTAACCTGTTACAAACTAGTTCAGATGGATAAAGAAGAATTCAGATTCATAATTATCCCAAAGAGGTGGTTTTAACCACTTCTATCCATCCACATCGGGAAGTATAATTTTGTTCTTATCTCGAAACGGATCCCTAAGGCGACTATAAATGCCCCTCTCCCCCCACTGTAACAAGGAAATCAATATTTTTCTACATAAAGCTCTTTCATAATCTTTCTAATCCCGGTGTATCGCACTTTTTGCAGGTTCGCGGCAGCGGCGAGAAACAAGACCAACACATTGGTGAAGGTCAACAGGTCAACAGGTTTTCCTTATTCGTTTTCTCAAGAATCCACAAATTCATCTATTTGCTCCCACACCGAAATCTGCAGCAACAGATTGGCGTTGTCTTTGGGAAGCGAAAAAACAATCCAACCTAACTTCATCAGCGAGATTAGTTTCAAGCCATGCATCCAAAAGAGAAGGGGAAGGCAGCGGTCTCCAGCCGAAGAACCACTCCTCTTCTTCCTCCTCCTCCTCCTCCTCCTCTTCCATCTCAAGGTGTTCTTCCTCAACAGCCACCTCCTCAACAGGCCCCTTCAGGGTCTCGAGGGGCTGCCCAGGGGGGATCCCGTCGGAGTCGTCCAAAGCAACATCCTCCTCATGACCATGTTACGGTTCCCAATCCTCCAATTGACTCTATGGCTTCTCAAAGCTCTCCCGAGCGGTATCTCCGTTAAGTGATTATCAACCGCCAGAAGGGGGTCGACCTCCAAACTCGCCTGAATGGATGGAGAGCCCTTGGGGGAGCCCATCAGCCTGAGTACCCAGGGGTCATAAGAGTCTGGACCCCCCGCAGACCGAGGAACAGAAGATCCCCTCCCCCGAGGAGGCGAAGAGAGTCCCCTCAACGCCATAGGCGAAGTCATACTCCAGTAAACCGAGCCACACATAGGGACCGCCAAGCTAGAGAGGCACCAGTCACAAGGGCAGATGTCACGCCCCGCTTCCCAGAATATGGGAACACAGGTACGTAACTGAGGCCCAGCGAATAATGCGAATACATCATTCATAAGCTGTATAATTAACTCAACAACAAGATGACAATAAAAACCACGCAGACATGTAAAATCACAATAGGATAACAAGAGTACATGACATATTACATGGCATAATACAGAACATAACCAACAGCTGGAAAAGAAACATAGTTACGGGTCAAACACGCCCAGATTACAATATATATTACATGAATAAAACAAGAACTAAAGTAACATGAAATTAAACAAGACTAAAATCTTTGCTCAGCAACACTTTCGGGTAATTCTCCATCTGGGCCTGCAAGTATATTATTATAAGAAGAAGAAACAAAGAGGTACCCGTTAATGCAAGTCACGGGCCGCAAAGTGGTACAAGCTAACAGGACAATTATAAAACAAAACAAAAGCCGGGAAAGAGCAAGGAATCAAGAATCATATAGTAGTAGAAATACAACATACAAACAGGAAAACAAGACATCATGGAATAAGTGGCATGCATGAAAACAAGTAAATAATCCATAGGAACATGTACATGTAAACAAGTAAGCAAGCAACGAGTCAACATGAATGCGTAATATGTAAACAAGTAAGCGAGTTATCATGAACATGTAACATGTAAACGGATCATGCGAGTGTACGTGTTAATGTCATGTCCTTTATTAATCTAACTAGGTAGCACTTCATGCGTCCTAAACCACATGGTTGCTACTCGCAATCAAGTGAATGTTCAGACCAGCGGTGGATTCTATAGGTCACGTACCTAGGAATCATGTCCTATCAAGTATATCTTGTATCAATATACGTGCAATGTGGAACATAGTGTAACATGTAGCGTGAAACATAGAACATAAAATTCGCAAACTTGCAACTTGTAACTTGCAATTTGTATCGGGAAACTACGAGCTCTCCCGTCCGAGTACGCTCTTCTATATTACCCACTACTAAATCTTTTCCTTTTATACCCTGGCTTGTTATCTTTTTATTTTAATCAAACATGAAACAATAACTACATGCAACAACAAGGACGGGTAACATGAAAGGATCAAGTATCAAGACTTATGCAATGCATGGAAACATATTTCAGGGTTTATAAAACATGTTGAAGCGACTAATGGCATGTATAAAACTTAATCAAGAATAAAAGATATTATAACAACATGCAACCTAGTAACAAGCAATTCATGCACAACATCATGTATTATAAGAGTATAAATGTGTGTCATGATCATGCAATGCATATGGTGATAAGGTATTCACGATCATGTACGAATACGGGATCAATAGGTTATGTATAATACGAATAGAGTCAAGAAATATACTTGCAGTATTTTGCAAAGAAGTTTGTACTAGAACAAACGAATTTGTACAAGAGATACTTGCCTGTTAGTTGACGACGATGAAGTTGAGACAGGAATAACAGGATCAAAATTCCGGACAGCAGAACACATGCAAGATATGTGGCAGCCACGCCAAAATAGCAAATCCAAAATAGCAAACAACTCCCTTCAACAACTTCAAGATAGCAACAGCAACTCCACAACCCAATTTTCTTCACAACACCAACCAGGGTCCCACACAACACCAAACACTAATACAATAATCCAAACAGCAACCCAATCACCAAACTCCAATAAATTAGATCCCTTCACACAACACCGAACACCAAAACTACACCAGCACACCAACAGCAGCCAACTAATAATCCCCAAATTCTATTCTTCTTCTTCACCTTTTTCAACAGAGAGAGAGAGAGAGGGTGATGTGTATAATTTTTATAAAAATATTTGTACTCATTTACCCATTAAAATTGCTTGTTTTCGTTTATATTGTTTATAATTCATCTTGTATCTATAAGATTTTAGTTAATTAATTATTTTTGAAGAAATAAGATTTTTGATGCAAAAAGTGAAGATTTTTGGTATAAATCAATAAACAAAGCAAAACTAGTGATTTATTATTTTTTATTATTTTGTTGAATTTTAATTTTCCAATTGAGATGAAAATGAAATAAACAATTGTAAAAGAGGTTTAAATGAGCTAACATGATTTTTAGTTAGTTTAATTAATTTTAAACTAATTAATTTTATTTTATTTAAAAAACCTAATTTCTGGTATTATTTTCTGTGTATGCAGCACGCGTTTGCAAGAAAAGGAAAGAAAAGGAAAAGGAGAAATAAATAAAAATCAGGTTAAAGAAGGAATGAAATAAATAAAAGAGGATGGACTATTCTACAAAGAGCAAACCCTAAATCATTCTTCCCGTTTGTCTATAAATACATGAAGGCACGCACAAAGAGAAGGCAAGAGGTGACGGCTACATTCAAAATATACAAAAAAGATACAAAAGAAAAAGTAAGAGAGAGACGCAATCAAACCAGGAGAGGAAAGAGAACAGCACGTGGAGGGCTCCTTCTCCTTCTTCTGGCGTGCGGCTCGAAGTGCACAAGGAGACAAGACAACAGCTGTAGCAGACCCGACGCGACAGTAGCTGTTGCTGACTTGACGTGGCGACGTGACAGACGTGACGGCACCTGGTCTTTGTGCACGTGGCTTGAGGTGGCACAGGACTGACAGGCTGATGTGGAGACGCATTGACGTCAGCTACATCTGTTTTGCTCTGATTCAGCGATGTTCGAGATGCTGAGTTGGACCTGGCATGAACTGTACGACTCTGACGTGCTGACGGCGACAGCTTTTGGCTTTGGTTTTTGAGACAGAAACAAAATAAAACAGGAAGAAGTGGCCTACTGTTTGGTTTGCAATTTTTTTATTCTCTTTGTATCTCTTCTTCTCTCTATTTTAAGATGCAATTCCAAACAATTTTTGTTAGTTGCAAATTGATTATGAACTAAATATTATTTTTCTAGGGCTAAGATGTAGCCTAGTTTTTTAGAACACAATTTTAATTCCTTATTATTGTTCTATTTTTCCATGGTTGTGTGTTGATTTTTATTATTAATGCATACAATTGGTGGATAGACCCTTGTATGATCTTTTAAATCATGAAGAGACCGAACTGGTGATTTGTGGTTAATAAAAATTAAACACCATTATAGGAGAACGTGACCGTTAAGAAATCCATAAATTTTCAATTAATAATTTGATGAACTAAGCCAAATAATTAGTTGAGAATAATTCTTATACTACGTGGATAGAGTAGTGAATATTTTTGGGATTTTGCTCTACAACTTGGAAAGATAATATTTTTATTCATAAGGAGTTATAATTTGTGTGTGTGATAAACTAGGTGAAGTCAAAAGCCCTAGAACTAATTTTGCCATTAACAAATTAAAAGAATTTCACAGTTTCATAGCCCTCTCCCTCTTCACTAGTTTAGTTAGCTTTAATTAGATTAATTTAATTTAGTTTTTTTATCATTTATTAATTGCGATTATCCAAATAATGATTCATCTAGTAAATTCGGTACTCAATAAAATATCTAGTCCCTGTGGGTTCGTCACTCTATTCACTTAACTATACTACTTGTTACGATTTTGTACACTTGCAAATATTCACATCAAAGGGAGAGAGAGCGTGCGGGAATGGGTGAGCGCGCGGGAGAGAGAAAGGCTGTGACTGGGTGGCGACTGCGGAGAGCAAGGGAGGCAGCGCTGGTTCTTCGACGGAGGTCGACTGGAGCAGAGGATGGCGACGACTGCGAATGTCGACTGGAGGTGATAGGGGAGTTCGACAGGGTCTGGCGACGGCAGAAAGCAGAGGCACGGCCGAGGCGGTGCGAGCGAGAAGCGCTGGCGATGCCGAGGTTGAAGACGAAGAGAGGTATGGGTGGTTTTTCGGAGGTTTCTGATGGAGGAAGGAGGAGCAGGGGCGTGGCGAGCGGGGTGGCGAAAGCGGCGCGAGCTCGACGGGGTTGTAGTCGGTGATGGTCGAGCGGAGACAGAGCTTCGACGTTGACGAGAAGGAGTTGAGGAGCGAACGGCGACGGGCTTGCGGTGGAGAAGACGAGCGGAGAAGTGGAGTTGCGGTGGGTGGTGTGACTGGATGTTGCGGTGCTGGTGGCGAGGCGGCGACGAGTCGACGAGGGCGAGTTCGACGGCAAGGTGAGAGCGAGAGGGAAGCAGAGTTGTCGAGGCGGAGTGACAGGGGGAAGGCGATGATGATCGAGCGGAGACGGAGTTGGGTTCTCCGGAGGTTGATGAGGAGAGGGATGGAGCGAGGGCGAGGCGGTTGCGGAGGAATGTGGTGGTCGACAATGGCAGAATGGAGAAGGGAGAGAAGAAGGAGGAAGAAGACGGGTTGAGTTGGGGATTTTCTATTTTGGTTGGAGACAGAGGTGGGAGGAAGAGAATGAGAGAGAAAATGAAACGGGGAGAGGGTATTAATATAATATAATAAATAAATTAATGGGGGTGATTGAGAGAGTGGGGGTAGTTACGAGGTGATGGGAAGTGTGCATGAAAAGTAAGGGGAGTTAGAGTACGGGATTAGAAAAGTTGGGGTGAGTGAAGAATTTGTATACGGGTAGGGGTAGGATAATAAATTTGTACAGTATGGGTACTGGGTTTGGGCTTTAATAATGGGTATCCCAAAGAGACCCAATAGTCCGAATGGGTTTTTGTAATGCCCCGATTTTTCATTTAATGAAAAATTATTTATTTTGCACGTAGTGTGCACGTGCAATATTTTTGGTAAATATTTTCATCATGATGAGTATAGATATTTAAATATGTGCCTTTAATTATTTTTTCTATAAAGCCTTCTTTCAATTAGACAAAAAGCCTTTTCTTTAAAAGCCCAAAGTTAATTTAATTTATTATTTTTATAATAATTATTTTGGCCCATAAACTAAAGCCTATGAACTATTTTTATATAACTTGTCATGTAGAACACAATTTAAAGACTATTTTATTTTTATACAAAAATTTAATGTACAATTTTTGGACCAAGTGGCATGCACGTGCATTGCACGTACACGTGCAATATGCACATCCCCATGCTTGGCCGGTTGCAATCTTTTGGAGGGAAAACCAAATTTTTTAATGGAGATCATGGTGTGGTGGTTGCTTGGTTGTGGGTAGTTAATGCAACTCCTACTTTCATCCTAGCCCTCCATCTTATAACCAACCACTTGATCCTAGCCATCCATTCTCCTTAATTTTTAGTATAAACACCCCCCCCCCCTGGCTAGTTATTCTTGTGCTAATTTATTCTCTTCCAAACCTATAGTTCAAATACCTTATCTAGTAGTGATTGTGTGAGTAAAAAGATTGAGAGTGGGTGGGATTGTGCTTGCAACACCAAGGAGAAGAAGGGCCAGCTCGGTGGGCTTGTGTGGTGCTCGGGTGTGGTGCTTTTGGAGGCTCGAGTGCGCGCTTCTAGGAGGAGGATCGTTCGTGTGCAAGGACTTTTGTTTAGGAAGTTGCTAATTGTGTTTGTCTCTCCATTTGAGGTGGGTAAATTCTCCATATTTCTAAATTAGAAATGCATGTTAGAAATGAATGAATGAAGCATGAAAAATATTAAGAAGAGCACACTTTAATTAGGAAAAATAACCTGTTGAATGATTGAAATGTGGATGTACCAATTTGTATGTGGTTCTATTATTTAAGTTGTATGTGAATTGATTAGAATCATGGTTTGATTGAAGAAAACACATTTATTACCATCAAGAATTACATACAAAAGTTAGTAGATTGATAATGCTATTTCATGTGTTAAATAGATCTTTTGTGTTAATATGGGTATGAATAATTTAAAATATGAGTTGTATGTTGAGTAAATGATTAAAGACAGAGAATTAATATGAAATTTGTTGATAAAGAGATTAGAATGCTAATTGCTAAGTAATGTCGAAAAAAAAAAGAAATGTGGTAGTGATAGTTCATATTTTGAATTAATTATATGAAAAATATGTTTTATTTGTTACAAAAAAATTATTTTTCATATTGGATATAGTTTATGATGATATTAGTCAATCTGGACATTATACAGTAATTTTTATGAAAGCAAAATGAAATGAAGGCTAGTTGAACATCGAAACGTTTAACAACAGTGAAAATTGGTTCAAAAAGAATTCGAGTTGCACTTAGACAACCTGAGCACATAGCTCAAGTAGTCAGAGCGTGCGGTTGGGTTCTCTCAAGTCACTGGTTCGACTCTTGAGAATACCATCTTTTATGTGTGTTTATTTTAAATCCGATCAGTTCTGAACCGAGAGCATTAAATACTCTCTGCTCCTCTTTTATACCGCTGGCACAAATTGGCCTAGTGGTTTGTGCTTTCGGCTGTGTTCTCTGGGGTGCTGGGTTCGAATCTTGCCCTCGGCAAGATTGGAAAACAATTTTTTTGGGGTTTTTAATTGTCAAAAAATTATGAGAAAAATATGACTATTCTTCTAAAAATATATGGGACTTTATAAAAATAATTTGGGAATTATTTGCATGAAATAAACTATGATTTGAGAATAAAATGCATAAATAGAACTATGGTTCTATATGTATATTTTGTGAAAGTTGTATCTTGCAAAAAGAACATGGAATGAAGGATTAGAAAATTAATGTGGCAAAAAGTAATTATATTGTTGTGATGTGATGCAAATCATTCTCATTTGAGAATAGTGTGAAAAATGTGAAATGTGAATATTCGTTAGTGATGTGAATTTCAAAGTGAAAGTGATAATTGATAAAGCATATGAATTTCGTGTTTAGTTATGGACTATTTGAACGAATTAGAAATCATGATTTGAAAAGAGAATTACTTTTGAGTATTATGACTCAATATGGAAATTTATGAGTTGGAAATGCTCAAATTGGAAATTGTGAATGGAAAATTGAAACAAAAATAGTAGCTAAGTCTTCCCCGGCATTTGGAAATAAATGAAATGAAAATTGAAATGAAAGACCAAGGTTGGTCGTGTTTGAATGAATTAATAAGTCCGGTTTAATGGAGAGGCTAACTCTAGAGCTTTGATTTTCGTTCATGATTTTGATAAAAACTAAGGATTAGTACATAGTGGAGTCGTGATGAAAGTAGGAGAAAAATACGAGTATAAGGGCCATCGAAGTGGCGGTGTGAGAGTGATCCACAGGCTGCCTGCTTGATGCGTCAAGACATGGCGTGGGCACTACTCCAGAATTATCGTCCCGGTGGCGACGCTTGTGGGATGTTTGAGTGGCTATGGGTGGTGCCATTGTTCCATGGCGGAGGCTGAATTGTCCATAGGTTGCCTGCTCGATGCGTCGTGTCAGTGCGTGGGATTCCCCTCCAGGCTGTCTGGACATGGGCTCGTAGATCATAGAACATCTAAGATACCTACAGTAATTACAGTAGTAGATTAAGTCATAACGAGGGATTGAACCCTACAAAGATGAAGAACGATTAAGGGCTTGCCCTCGGACCTATGTAGTATGGGATGCATAGAATCCGAACAAGTGCGCATTAGTGTCATGTAACATAAATAACTACATTAAGGACTAAGTGCACAATCACAACACGACATCAATAGGGTAGTCCCTTTAGTTTGATATGTGACAAGTTTGTGTTTGCTAAATATGGAAAATAAGTTATACTATTTCCGGCATAGAGAGGATGGCCGTGTATAATGATCGTCGGTTGAATAAACTGACGTACCCACAGTCTTATATGCAGGTAAATGGCTTGATAAAGATTAAAGATGAACAAATGCTTAAAGATTACTCAATGTTGTTGTATATTTGTTTCATTGTTGTAAAGTTTACTTCCGCTGTGCAGTGTAAATTGTAATGTATTCATGTAAACTCTGATGTAAAGTGAAAAGTTTAAATTTCCTTGTAAAATTGTACTAAAGGAAGCGAAAAGATCCTGTAGAACATCTCGAATTCAGTGTATTTGGGATTCGGGGCGTTACAGTTTCAATAAATGGGCTCAAAATATTTAAATAAAACAATTAGGGCATTGGGCTAAATTTTGGGCTCAGATTAATTTAATAAAATCAAACAGGAATTTGGGCTTAGAATAAACAATTGGGTTCCAAAAATAGTTTGAATAATAATATAATCAATTAGTAGAAAATAGTTACAAAATACTAATGATTTAAAATACAGAAAATTACTTGAAAATTACGTATTAATAAAAACAGGGGTTATAGCGGAGTTCCAAGATTTTCAAAAGGCCATTCTGCGGGCCCTCAACATCGCTCCCAACCATGAGCAACGGGCACCTAGTCCTCAACCTGCCCCAAGCCATCACCACCGCACTCCTAGTCCCTTTTCGCATGGGAAAGAGTCTAGGGGCTCGGCAGGATATGACCGAAGGGAAGAATCGGTCTACCGCCGTCTCCATGAGATGGAGAGGCGCCTTGCCCTACTTGACAAAGAAGAGGAACAACGGGCGAGAAATTTCTGCCCGAGCAGGCCCCCGTTCTCCCGAGCCATCATGGAAGCCCCGGTCCCGCAAAATTTCAAGCCCCCTAACTTTGAGTCATACAACGAAGAGTCGGACCCCGTCGACCACTTCGAGAGTTTTAAAACTCTCATGATGATCCACCAGGCTTCGGATGTGCTTCTTTGCAAGAACTTTCCTACCACGCTGAAGGGTCCTGCGAGAGAATGGTACTCTCGACTAGCCCCGGCCTCCATCTTCTCATTCGATCAGTTCGAGGGGATCTTCCTTACTCATTTCGTGAGTAGCCGCCGGGCCGAGAAAACAAGTATATTTTTGGTGACCCTCAATCAAAGAAAGAGTGAACGCCTAAGAGATTACGTTCGGCGTTTCACCGTCGAAGCCCGGTCTATTACCTTCCTCAACCAATCAGTAGCCTCTGTGGCATTCGGGAACAACGTCACTAACGCTGACCTCAAGGCCTCCCTTGCTAAGCAGCCTCCTCAAAACTTCTCAGAACTCCTGCTTAGGAGTGAGAAGTACATCCGAGTGGAAGGGGCTCTCAACCCACCCACTCTCGAGGAACCATCTTACGGGAACAAACGGAGGAATACGAGTGAAGAAAGGTCCTAGAAATTCCAGAGGGATGAAAATGGCCAATGCCGCCCAGCTCCTCATTTTGATAAGTTCACCCCTCTCAATGCTAGTATATCAGCAGTTCTTATGGAGGTGGACAAGAAAGGGTTACTCCGCGCTCCCCCTAGAATGAATACCCCTGGCAAGAAAAGAAACAGGGATAAGTGGTGCTGCTTTCACAGGGACCACGGCCACGACACAGATGATTTTCGGTCTCTTAAAGAGGAGATCAAAGAACTCATACAGCGGGGACACTTGGCCAAGTTCGTCCGAAGAGACGGGGCCGATCCTCCACCCCGAGGAGCCTACAAGCAAACAGATAGGCCCGCCGAGTTCCAAGATTCCAAACCTGGAGTTTTCCTCCACCTTATCCATGGAAGTCCAATAGGGGGAGAACCAAACTCCTCCCAAAAGGCCTTCACCCTATCGTAGAAGTAGGTTTTCAGTTTTTAATAAGGCCGATGCTTGTAACATAGCCAAGAAGCATGTAATAATGGCTCGCCCAATTGAAGCGGCCACTTAGTTCATCTCAATAAAACCCAGTTTTTTCCTATTAAAAATTATTGCACTTGCCTCACTTCTATCTCTCTGAGTCGTCTACGACTCTTCAAACGATAAGTTCGGAGCCCAGCTTGTCCTACAGAGCTGCTCCCACAACTTACTAAGCTCAAAAGACGAGTTTGGAGTCCAATACTTGGTTCGATGTTGCCTTATCCGCTTGCACACAAGCAAGTACGGGACAGCTCACCATTCGAAATTGCTCCTACAACTCGTTAACTCCCTTAACAACAAGTCGAGTCCAACACATGGTTCGATATTGCCTTAGCCGCTTGCAAACAAGCAAGTGCGGGGCAGCTCACCATTCAGAATTGCTCCTACAACTCATTAACTCCTTTAACAATAAGTTCGGAGTCCAACACTTGGTTCGACGTTGCTTTAGCTGCTTGCAAACAAGCAAGTGCGGGGCAACTTACCATTCGGAATTGCTCCCACAACTGTTGAACCTTTTCTCAACAAGTTCAGAGCTAAAACTCTCCCCTAGAGTTTCTCCTCAAACTTCTCCCGAACGCCTCTCTCCTAGAGCCAGGCTCTCCGCTCCGCTCGCCTCTAGAGAGAACCTCTTCTCAACAAGTTCAGAGCTAAAACTCTCCCCTAGAGTTGCTCCTCAAACTTGTCTCCCAAACGGCTCTTTCCTAGAGCCAGGCTCTCCGCTCTGCTTGCCTCCAGGACGAACCTCTTCTCAACAAGTTCAGAGCTAAAACTCTCTCCTAGAGTTGCTCCTCAAACTTGTCCCCCAAACGGCTCTCTCCTAGAGCCAAGCTCTCCGCTCCGCTCGCCTCCAGGGCAGACCTCTTCTCAACAAGTTCAGAGCTAAAACTCTCCCCTAAAGTTGCTCCTCAAACTTGTCTCCAAAATGGCTCTCTCCTAGAGCCAAGCTCTCCGCTCCGCTCGCCTCTAGAACGAACCTCTTCTCAACGAGTTCGGAGCACAAATCTCTCCTTGTAATGCCCCGAATTTCAAAATACACTGAATTCGAGATTCGACAGGATCTTTACACTTCTTTCGTACAATTTTACAAAGAATTTAAAACTTTTTATTTTACATCAGAGTTACATAAAAACTTTACACTTTACATTTTACAGCGGAAGCAAATTTACAACATTTAAATAAATGTACATCAACATTTGAATAATCTCTAAGCATCTGTGCTTCTTTAATCTTTATCATGTCATTTACCCTGCATACAAAACTGTGGGTACGTCAGTTTATTCAACCGACGAACATTATACACGGCCATCCTCTCTATGCCGGAAATAGTATAACTGATTTTTCATATTTAACAAACACAAACTTGTCACATATCAAACTAAAGGAAATACCCTATTGGTGTCGTGTTGTGATTGTACACTTAGTCCTTAATGCACTTATTTATATTACATGACACTAATGCACACATGTTCGGATTCTATGCATCTTATACTACATAGGTCCGAGGGCAAGCCTCTTAATCGTTCTTCATCTTGTAGGGTTCAATCCCTCGTCATGACTTAATTTACTACTGTAACTACGGTTAGTATCCTAGATGATCTATGAGTACAAGCTCATGTACAGAAAACCTGGAGGGGAATCCCACGCCATGTCCTGATGCATCAAGCATGCATTCTGTGGCAATTCAGCCTTCTTCATGGCACACGATCCTCTTGCAGTCACCAAACATCCCACAAGCGTCGCCAAGATCCCGATAATTCTGGAGTAGTGCCCACGCCATGTCTTGATGCATCAAGCATGCATTTTGTGGATCACTCTCACATCGTAGACTTGAGGCCCTCATACTTGTGTTTTTCTCTCACTTTCCTCACCTCTTCACTATGTACTAATTCTTAATTTAATGAAATCATGAACAAAATCAATCTCTTAGAGTTAGCCCTCTCACTACTACCGGTCTTATTTCTTTCATTTCACAATGACCCAAACTGGTCTTTTCAATTTCAATATTCATGTTTCATCACTTTCACTTGCCGGTGTGAATTTTGGCTACACCCTAATTTTCAATTTCAATTCACAAATTCACATGTTTGAGTTTTCATACTCAATAACATTTCTCTTTTCCAATCACATGATTTCAAAATTATTCATGAGTCAATAACCATACATGGAGTTCAATCATTCATCATGTATTTCATCCAATATTTATTTCCACATTAAAAATCATATCACTAAGTATATGGTCAAAATGAATATTCACAACTCATTATTTTCACACTATTCTTTAACAAGAATAATTCACACCACTTCACCTTATATATTTTCTTTCTTTGTTATTTTTCTTTTCTAGCACTTATTTCAATTCTCTTGCAAAACACATTTTTCACAAAAATATACAAGTGTAGAACCATAGTTCTAACTACACTTTCATTCCCAAAATATACTCTATTTCATTTCAATAACTCCCAATTTATTTTTCATAAGTCACACATAATTTTAGAATAATAATAGTATTTTTTTTCATAATTTTTAGATATCAAAATTCACAAAAAAAATCATTTTTCCACAAAGTTTAATTCTGGCCGAGACCAGGATTCGAACCAGCGACCCGTGAGAAACCAACCGCACACACTAGCCACTTGGCCACTAATGCTCATCGGTATAAAGAAAGATTAGAGTGTTATGTACTCTCGGACTGAACTTGATTAATTTTTTTAAACGCACACAAAAAATATGGTGTCCTCAAGTTTCGAACCATCGATCTGTGAGAACCCAACCGCACACACTGTAGCATTTAAAAGCCTCCCGACCACTTGAGCTATAGGCTCGAGTTGTCTTGAATACAACTTATATTTTAGTTAAATCAATTCTCTGTTTAATAGAACATTTCGATGTTTCAAAAGCTTTCATTTGAGTTTTGCTTTTACTAAATTTACTGTAAATCTCCAGAATAATTATTCAAATAATATTTGATACTCCAGTAATTTAAAATAATTTTTCCAGTAACTAAACACATATTTTTCATACAATTAGTTTAAATTGTATACTACTACTACCACATCTCATTTCGACATTTCTTATCCAACTTAACATCAATATTCCCTATATCAATTCCCTGTTTATATTCCTTTCACAAACCCACAAATTATATTATAAGTTATTCGTTACAACATTATCACAAAAAGGTTCATTCAAGCACATAAAACAACATTTTCATCTACTAACATTTGCATTTAGTTTTTGATGCTAACAACGAATTTTACTTCAAGCAATCCATAGCTGTAAATAATTCACACACAACTTAAGTTTGATGATGGAATCACCTACAATCTATTTAGCAACATTCCAATCAACTAATAAACCATTTTCCCAATTAAATGTACTCTTATTAATCCTTTTCATGCATTATCATTTCAATTCAATCTTAGCATGCTATCTAATTAGAAACATGAAAAATAACCCACCTTATTTGGAGAGAATAAAATTGCAACACCTCATAAACACAAGAGTCCTTGCCAAAAGAGCGTTCCTCCTCCTCCTTGATGCGCGCAACCGAGCCTCAAAGATGCCAATCCCGAGAGCTTCCTAGTGATGTCGGCCTTCTTTGAATGCACCCACAACTCTCAATCTTTTTATCTCACTTAATATACTACTAACAATTTGTATTTTCTACTATAGGTTTTGGAGAAAATGAAGAGTACAAAAAATAACTAGGCTAGGGGGGGTATTTATACTAAAATTGGGAGCAAATGAAGGGTTAGGATCAATCTAGGAGTTAAAAATAAAAGGCTAGGATTCAAGGGGGAGTTGTAGTAACCAACTATGATCAAGCAACGACCACCCATAACTCCACTCTTTTTTTTTTTCATTTTCCCTCCAATCCAAACCGGCCTCCTAGTGTGCTTTTGCACATGTACGTGCAATGCACGTGCATTCATTAGTTCTCCATTTAAAAAAGTTGTACATTATATTTTCTATAAAAATAATCTTACAACAATATCCTACATTACAAGTTGTAATTAAAAGAAGAAATAGCTCATGAGCTTTATTTAATGGGCCAAATAATAGTTTTACAAAAATAAATTAGATTTGGGCTTAAAAAGAAAGGCTTATGTTTATTTGAAGAAAATGGGCCTTTATATTAAAAAAACAATTAGAGAACACATATACATATTTATATATATATATATCCACATCATCCATAATGAAAATAATTATAAGATTTCACACTACAAAAATCGCACGTGCACACTACGTGAAAAAATTAATAATTTTCATAAATGAAAATTGGGGTATTACACTCCTAGAGTTGCTCCTCAAACTTGTCTCCCAAACGGCTCTCTCCTAGAGCCACACTCTCCGCTCTGCTCGCCTCCAGAGCGGACCTTTTCTCAACAATTTCGGAGCACAACTCTCTTCTAGAGTTGCTCCTCAAACTTGTCTCCCAAACGGCTCTATCCTAGAGCCAAGCTCTCCGCTCTACTCGCCTCCAGGGCGAACCTCTTCTCAACAAGTTCAGAGCTAAAACTCTCCCCTAGAGTTGCTCCTCAAACTTGTCTCCCAAACGGTTCTCTTCTAGAGCCAGGCTCTCCGCTCCGCTCGCCTCCAGAACGGACCTCTTCTCAATGAGTTCGGAGCACAGCTCTCTCCTAGAGTCGCTCCTCAAACCCACCTCCAAGAATGGATCTTTCCAAGATTCATGCAAAGCTCAACTCAACCGTTCACCAGACAGTGCCTATCGTTCGCCACGTTCGCCAACACGCACCGAACAGACGTGTTTCCGAACGAAAAAAGGAGCAAAATACTGTTGACCAGTCAACGCCGCCAGTGCCACGTGTCGTTCCCCATTCGTTCACCACGTTCGATGGTTCGTTCGACACGTTCGCTGCTGGCTGTCGAACAGAAGTGATTCCGAACGCAAAAGGGGCAAAATGAGTTGACCAGTCAATGCCGCCAGTGCCATGTGTCGTTCCCTAGTCGTTTGCCACGTTCGATGACTCGTTCGACATGTTTGCCTCTGGTTGTCGAACAGACGTGATTCCGAACGTAAAATTAGCAAAATGCGTTGACTAGTCAATGCTGCCAGTGCCATGTGTCGCTCTCCTGTCGTTCACCGCGTTCGACAACTCGTTCGCCGCTGGTTATCGAACATACGTGTTCCCGAACGTATTGTGAGCAAAAGATGTTGACCAATCAACGGCCCCTGTGACACGTGTCACTCCCCTGTTGTTTGCCACGTTCGACGTCTCGTTCGACACGTTCGCCACTGCTCGTCGAACAAATGTGATCCTGAACAAAAATGAGAGAAAACTCTATCTCAAAATTTGTGCTCAAATCTGGATCAATGGCTCGGATTCGCACAACAAACTAAAAGCAAATAAAGAGAGAAAGGAAGTAATGGGTTAACGGGTCGGACCCGTTATGGACCCAAACCCGTTACCCCTACTCCTTCTCTTCGGACTTTTCCCGCCAAAAGCTTCACAGTAGCTGCTCCTTCAACCTCCGTGTTCGCCAACCGCCTCCATTACTGAACTCGAGCCCCATCACGTTTGCCAACTCCTCCTCGTCGACTGTTCGCCGAGCTCCTCCTACAGTGAGCGTCGAGCTCCTCTCCTACTCTCCATCGACGACCCAACTCCTCCGTGGCCGAGCTCGAGCCCCTCCGCATTCGCCAACCACCTCCATTGCCGAGCTCGAGCCCCTCCACGTTCGCCAACCGTCGAGCCATCCAACTTTTGAACGCCACCATTGAGCCACCTCAACTGTTGAGCCCCTACCTCGAAGAGTTCGTTCGCCCCGCTCACCTCGTTCGTCGAGCTCGCCGCACTCTAAGCTTTGCCACGTTCGCCAACTCCTCCTCGTTTACCATTCGCCGAGCTTCACCTACAGTGAGCGTCGAGCTCCTCGCCTACTCTCCACCGTCCCGAGCTCTGCCACCTTCGCCGAAACTCCAAAGCGTCGAGCTCAATCCACTCTTTCACCACATCGAGCACGACACGCTCCACCGACCCAAGCTCCTTTCTCCTCGTCGAGCTTCATCCCCAAACTCTTTCAACTTTGTTCGCCAAGCATCACGGAGATCCAATTTGCCCCTATTCGCCGAGCATCTCCTTTGCTAGGCTTAAACTCCTCCTCGTCGAGCGTTAACACTGAGCTCCTCTCGCCACACGCCACGGTTGTTGACGAAGAAGACAGACGAAAGCGAAGGTGGAGGATGGCGGGAAAAGCCGAAAGAAAAAGCAGAGTCGGAGAGATGAAGGAAAAAAAAAGCGGCCACATGGCAGTCAATGTTGACCGGCCATGTGGCGCTACCTGGTTGGTTGTCGAACGATATCGTTCGGACGGTGTCGAACAGAGCTTCTCCCGAACGAAAAGTGGGAAAAAATTTGTCTCCTCGTGATGCGCGCTTCCTAATCTTGATCAACGCACATGATTGTGCTACGTCATCAGGTATTAATTTAATTTAATTTATTCATTTATTTAATCGAATTAATTATTTAAAAATCTGAAAAATTAATTAAAAATCGAAAAATTTAGTTTAAAAATTCTAAAAATAATTTTAAATTCCGAAATTAATAATTATTAAATTAGAATAATTAATTAAACTTTTTGATAATTAATTATTTAATTCGAAAATTGAATAAAAAATTCAAAAAATGATTAAAAATTGGAAAAAATTCAAAGAAATCCGGAAAAAATCACAAAAAATCCAAAAAAAATCTGAGAATAATTTTGGGTATTTTACAAGCTCAGAATAATACCATTACACCTCGAGCTAGATCCAACTCCCCCGAGAACTCCGATAAAATCCCGTACGCCATTAGAACAACAAACTACTCCTTAAAGGTCGTTAAACTCAGTCTTCAGGAGTGGGGGGCTCGTGATATGGCTAAAAATGGGATTAAATCGGGAACGTTCAAATCGGACATGAATCTTAAAGCTCTCAGGGATAAAACGGTAATTTCACCTACAAACAGATCTGAATTGGGGGCTGGATCTTTCTTTAAAGCCCAATAACTCATAAATGGATCTGTCTTACTGGGTACGGGTCCCAACCCATTACAAACCAGTTCAGAAGGATAGAGAAGAATTCAGATTCATAATTATCCGGGAAGTAGAGATTTGTTCTTATCTCGAAACGGATCCCTAAGGTGAATATAAATACCCCTCTCCCCCCACCGTAACAAGGTAATCAATATTTTTCTACATAAAGCTCTTTCACAATCTTCTTGATTACTGACAAGAGCGTCGGAGGGTGCGTCACCGGGATCTATCTCGGTGTATCGCACTTTTTGCAGGTTCGCGGCAACAGCGAGAAACAATACCAACACCTTGGTGAAGGTCAAAAGTTCAACAGGTTTGCCTTATTCGTTTTCTCAAGAATCTACAAATTCATCTGTTTGCTCCTAAACCGAAATCAGCAGCAACACTCGCCACGATCATCGACCGCGACCCCTACTCTCACCACACCTCCTTCGCCGAGGGCTTCAACATCCTTAACCCCCTCACCGTTGTCATGCTCCTCACCACATCTGCCATCGTGCTTTTTGAACGAAATGCACTTCCATCTTCAATTATGTCACTTCAATTTGATTGGTATGTGGCGTCATATTGTTCATCATTATGTTGGGTATTACACTGGATTTGATATGGTAGCGATCAGGGGCAGCCCTGAGTTCTCGGAGGCTCAAGGCGAAAATCTCAAATAATTATTTTTGGGTCCCTAATTACAATATAATTTTTTTACGCATAAAATACATGTCCATATTTATAAGAAAAATACAAATTTGGGGCCCCTAAAATTGCAAAAAAGTTGGGGGCCTGAGGCGTCCGCCTCACTGGCCTCAAGGTGGGGGCTAGCCCTGGTGGCGATGATAGTGGAGGAGACATAAAGTACACTGGATTTGATAGACGAAGCATCCAGCCAAGGATATTCTCTTGGGGCTGGTGTGGTTGATGTTAGTCGTACTGTGTGATGGCATTGGTGCTGATGATGATGCAGAGTTATAAGATTTGGACGAGAACGCAACATATTCGGTGGCATTTACGTCGGTGGGGATGAAGTGGGCAAAGTACATTGTGGCATTTGGGGCGTTGAAGGGGATGATGAGCGATTTACTTGTGGATTCGGTGGGATAGCCGAGGTACACGATGCAGATTGTGACAGCGCATATGATTCCGTTGTATTTTGGGTTGGTGCATCTAAAGGCGGGGACGCTGCCCATCGTCATTATCGTGCTCCTCACCGCGTCTGCTATCGTGATTTTTGTACGAAACACACTTTTGTCTTGAATTACGTCACCTCAATTCAATTCCAGGTGTGTGGTCGTCATATTGTTCGTCATTGTGGCGGGTATGAGAAGGCTGATACCAAGAATCTGACTCCGTACTAGCCGTTTGGAGAGAATGGGTATTCCAGGCTGCGGTGGTGGTGTACTGGGCGTACACTGAATTTGATATAGTGGCGATGATGGCAGAGGAGACGAATGATCCAACCAAGGATATTCCCTTGGGGCTGGTAGGATCGTTGTGGGCGATTATTATGACGTACTACGTAATGGCATTGGTGTTGGTAATGATGCAAAGTTAGAAGGATTTGGACGTGAACGAGGGGTATTTGGTGGCGTTTCTGTGTCACGCCCATAGTCCAATCAAGGGTATGAAAACAAGCACAAGAAATATAGAACAAGATTTGGAATCAAGAATGTATAACATAATATAATAGGAATTCAAGAAATCAGCTAGCAAGAAAGGCAACTCAAGTGATAATATTGGGTAACAAGTACTAGTTGTAAAACAAGTGGCTAGTGAACATGTAATGGTATCAAGCATCAAGTAACAAGTATCACGTACAAGTGTCGAGTAACAAGTAATAAGTCTCAAGCGTCAAGTTGTCAAGTACAAGTATCAAGTAGCAAGTGTCAAGTATTCATGTATCAAGTCTCATGTATCATGTAATCAAGTATCAAGTAAGCATGTATCATGTTCAAGTATCATGTATCAAGTTTTGTAGTTATTACCATCTAGGTAGCACTTCATGTGCCAGCCTTTTATCACATAGTTTCTACAGTCAATGCAATTTTTTTTAGGCCTAGTGATGGATTTTATAGGATTGTGTATTCAGGCATCAAGTATCAAGCAAGCACGATTCATTAATACGAAAATAAAGTAACAAGTTTACGAAGCAAGTTCGTGAATCCACTAGCAAGTTCAAGAACCATACATTGGGTTCATGAATACAACAAGTTCATGAGCCAAGTAATGGATTCATGAATACATCAAGGTGCAACAAGTTCATGAACCGAGTACTGGGAAACACGGGCCCCCTTCCGAGTACACTTACCTATATTGTCCACTACTATGGTATTTTCCTCAAATCCCGGCTTATTATTTATTATTATCATCAAGCAAGCATGAAAGTGTGCGAAACAGGTCAAGTAAACATAAGCAAGAACATGGAGCAAGTCTAGTCTAGGTAGGAGACATGTTCGAGGGTCAAAACAAATCAAAATATCAAGAACAACGAGAATTCCAAATCTGGACAGCATGATATTGCTGCACCAAAACTGTGATTCCCAATGCTACAAGATAGCAAATATGGATCCTTCAGAAGGTCTAGAAACTAGACTCATTTTCGGTTCCAATGCATATAATTAAGGTACATAAAGGTTGTAGTAACATGTGTCAAAATAGCAAACTATACAGGATTTGTGTTCAGCCAGAATTTGTAAAACTGAGTTTATACATGTGAATCAGGTTTGAAACTTCAATAATTAATTCTAAGAAAATTAGTGAATGTTCTCTACGGTTTCCAGTATCAGCATGCAAAATTTCAAGTCATTTACTTACTGGTAGCATAGTTAAAATAATTGTAAACCAAAGTGGTGCAGCAGTTTTTATGAATATGCAATTACCGACACAGCAGCAGTAAAACTGCGATATCTCCTAAACTGTAACTCGGAATTAGAAAATTCTGGATGTTATTTGCAGCTAGACACTTGGGTCTACATTTCATATTCAGGAATCAAGTTCAGATTCTAGTGTTATCGGGATCGAAACAGCAAGCAAAAGACAGAACAAAACCCAAATAAACACTTTTTGTATGAATGAATCAAAATCTTACTAGTTGTTAACAAGTGTATCAACGAAAGGTTGTGACTCTTAGATCATGTGGTAGATAAGGCGAAATATGAGATCATCAACGATAAACAAAGAGGATTCACATTTACAATCTACTTGCAGTATTTTCAAGGAAATCTTGTACTAGGAAACGAAATGTACAAGAAGATACTTGCCTTTAGGACGACGATTAGATCCGATAATTTGAGAATAACAGGATCGGAATCCCGGTGACACGGCGACGAGCAAACAATCACGATGATCACGATCGGGCACGGATCTCGTTGATCAAGATGGTGCTCAACATGAAGATCAAGCGAATCCGATGGCCGAGATCGAACATAAAACATATAAAAATTAGAAGAGTACCAAAAGAGTAACTATAACATGATTGACAATTGATGAATAAGAACAAAAACTGGATCAAATGTTTAACTCACCAAGTAGAAGACGACCGAGACGATCAATGGCCGAGATCAAGTTGATCAACCAATCGACGGCTGAGATCGAAGATAGGGAAGATGATGATCAGATCTGGAAATCAAGATCTTGATAATGATCAAGATCACCAAGGCGATCGGACAGTCCAAAATCAACTAGATGATGATGATGGAGATCCCGATCGCGATGGGGATTAGACGGCCACCAATCAAGCCACGATCAAGAATCCCACAGCAACTATAGTGGTAAAGAGGTGTACTGTGTCGGGAGGGGACGACGATGGCAATGCTGGGGACCGAGGGCGCCGCACAGGCTGGTGCGGCGAGAGCTCAAGCAGTCGAGGTTGCGAGGGCAGAAGAGCACACAGTGGGTTGGGAGGGCAGAGCCACAGGGCTGTCGTGGCTGCGGCGGATGAGGGAAGGTCGCGAAGGTGGAGCGACGGCCAGGGGGATCGTCGGCAGGGCTGGGGAAGCAGCACAACGCAGGGAAGCTGCGCTGCAGGGCTTTCGAGAGAAGATAGGTGCGCCTACAGTCTATCGGGAGGAGTATAGGGTATGCTACGGTGCGTCGACGAGGTGATAGGGAGATCCAGGGGGTACTGGTAAGGTCACGACGGGTTGTGGTGTGTCGACAAAGGGACACAGCACCGGAGACTTGAAGGCATGTCGGGAACGAGGGCTGCATCGCAACTGGCATGCAGGTGGCTGATGACGAGAGGCATGGAGGCAGAGGCACTGCCTGTTGTCGCGGTTGCAGTCACGGCGGCACGACTGGGACGGGGTGATCGGGGAGCCGAGGTGACATGGTGCGGCTGTAGGCGACGAAGGGAGGATCACCGGGGAAACGAGGGTGAGACGGAGATGACGACGGGAGGCAGACTGCCGATAGAGAGCGGCTAGGGTCGAGGAGGACGAAGGGAATAGAGGCAGCTGTGTATTAGGTTAAAACAGTAGGGGTAGGGTAGGTTTTCTAGGGTTAGGGTTATTATCCGGTTTATATATAGGGTAGGTTTATGTAAACGAGTGTGGGTAGTGGATATTGGGTCCATTAGGGAATTATGGTTTTTAATGTGTATTGGGTTAAGAAAATCCAATAAGAAAAATATACAATTAGAGAAAAATAAATAAATAAATTGATCAATAATAATATAGTAACAAAATAAATAAATTTGTGTGCATCAAATTAATACTCAATTACTACTAAATACAATAGAAATAGATTTTCAATTCAACAATCAAATATAATAATAATATTAATAACAACAATAATAATTTTGATATATATATCAAAATGAGATTTCAGATAAACAAGTTTATTAACATCTAAATAGTAATAAAATAAGATACAAATAGCTGATCACTTAGAAAATAAACATTAAAGTTAGAATATACTATTATTCGACGAAAGTACAATTTCCAGTTCGAAAAGATTTTAATCGGAGGCCCAAATCAAGTTTAAAATAATACTGAATTTATAATTAATCAAAATACGAAAAATATTTTAGACAGTTTTAATCGACAACTGGAGTTAGAGGGTTTACTCAAAGAAGCGACGACTTAGATGTGTTCTTTCGTTTCTTTTGTATCAAGTTGTTGTTGTTCTCTTGTATGTAGATGTTTTAGACAGTTTTAGATGCAAGTTGCCTCTACTTTTGTTACTGTCCTTTATTTGTACTACTCTGTTTCGTTAACATATCATTAATGAAACGATGGCAGGACTATCTTTATTCTAAAAAAAAATTACGAAAAATATTCAGAAAATATGTATTTACGGAAACAGGGGTTATAAATCCTACCCACCTTACAACAAAATTTTATCCTCAAAATTTGCTTAGGCGGTACATAAGACAGGGCAAAAGCTAACTTGGGGAAGGGTAACAAACAAGGGATCCAAAAGAAAGGTCAAATTGGTGGCAACAATAGGATAAGAAGGAAATGGATAACAACGATGTCAGGCGGAATGCAGGAAAGAAAATAAACAGTGTCAACAAGAATGAAACAACACAAGATGACAAAGCAAGAATAAAGGAGTAGAGGTAGAGCTGGAATCGGAGAGAGAATGGATAGGGAAGAATTGAATCAAATAATGAATGAGTGCATGATGGCAGAATGGAATGCAAGAAAGAAGTAACTGGTATCAAAAATGAAGAAGAAACAACACAAGACTTTCAAGATAACAAAGTAAGGAGATGGAGAAATAGATAGAGTTGGAATCGAAGAAAGGATGGACAAGGAAGAGATGAACCAAGCAATGAGTCAACGGATGAGGACGAAGGCAAGGGATAGAGGAAAGCAAACAATACAAAGAACTAGAAGCAACAAGGAGATCCTGGAACCTGTGGGTTATGGGCCCACCATGCTTCCACTGCGCTACTCCGATGGTGATGTCCCAAGCAACATACATGTCACTGTAGGCCACATGACACCAATCGACGAACCAAGCAGGAAGGCAAGATTGCGACACCAGGATCAAGGAGAGTATGGGCTCAAGATAGATATAAATAAATAATAAAAAATGAATATAAAGTTTGGCTTCAATTTAAATAATTAAAAGATATGTTACAGATCAACTAATGGGTTTTAACACTACAAGACTAACAGTCTTTACCGGCGTTTTTTTCCACATTCACCGGTATTTTTAAACACCGCAGTAGATACCACCGGCGTTTTATAAATTGCCAGTGCAAGTGTCGCTGAATCGCGTGTCGCTGTATCTTAGGGACATTCCCCGACATTTTTTATATAGGTTAAAACTACACCTGCGGTTGAAAAACGCCACCGAAAGGGTGGTTTCATTTGGAACTTCTGTTTTCGGCCATCACCTACACCGGCGTTTTTGAAACGCCGGTAAAGGTAACCAGTTTTGCTGAAAAACTACCCCGGCGCTTGTAAAAAATGCCGGGGTAGATATATATTTTTAATTTTTTTAAAATTAAAATTAAAATTTTAAAAAAAAACCTTCAACACTCTTACAATCAAAACCACCCTTTCGGTGAAAATGGAATTGGGGTTGTGGATTTGAGAGAGAGTGAAGGACGGGGACGACAACGACGACGAGTGGGGCAGTGAAGGTGGCTGTGAACGGCGACAGTGAGCGGGAAAGGAGAGTGAGAGTGAAAAATTGGGGGGAAAATTAAAGTAAAATGAGAGAGAGAGAGAGCGAGACTGGACTCTTTCACTTATCCGCAACCTACACCGGAGTTTCAACGCAAAAACGCCGATGTATACCTACATACACCGGCGTTTTTCACATACGCCGGTATAGAGTTGGATTTTTTGTTCCTTTACAATAACTGGTTTCTACAAAGGCGTTTCTACCAAAACACCGGAGTAAAAACGCTGGTGTAAAACTATTTTCTTGTAGTGTAACAAAAATAATAATAACAAAAAATGTTAATAATAAAAATAATAATATCAAGAATAACAGAATAATAATAACAATAATAAAATAACAATAACAATAATAATGACAACACATATTAATAATAAAAATAATAATATCAATAATAATAAATAAATAAATAATAACAATAATATGAAAAATAATAATAGCAATAATAATAACAGTAATAAAAAAAATCATCATAATCATACTAGTAATAGTAATAATAATAAAATTTAAAATGTTAACAATACCGATAATAATGATAATACATACAAACAACAAAGGAACACAAACTATAAAGGTGATATAAAAAAAGGTTTTGGGAAAATAACCAGTTAAGATACATAGAAATATGAACAAATTTAGCTAAGTAAAGAAAATATTAATAACAATGTATGTGAAAGACATATAATAATTAGTGAATGTTGACATTATAATCAATACTCGAAAAACACATTAAAAGGTAATGAGCAAAATAGACCGAGATATATATATGCAAAAAGACTTAAAGGGAGTTCATTAAATATTACAAAAGTAACTATCAAATCATTAATTAGGACGTGGAAACAAAAGTAAGTGAGAAATCTAAAATGTTAAAGAATGGAAAACGGTAGCAATAAATAGTAATTCACAAAAGAACAAAAACTAAGACCATAGTTGATGTACTCAATCTTAACATAAATGAAAAAAAAAATTGTAAACACAAAATAGAGTAAAATCAACTAGTTCAAATTGTATGGAAACATAAGGTGTAATTGTATAAACAAAATGTCATAAAAAAAAATTTCTTTACCATTAGTTTCATTATATAAGTAAAAAGTCTTGAAATATCAATTAGCAAATAGGTAGAATATCTTGCCTCCTTAACATCAAGTTGCATGTTTGCCTTCACGACATCAGGTTGCAGGTTGCTGTCTGGATATTCGGTTGCACATTTTGCCCCCCCCCCCTCCCGACATCCAGTTGCAATTTGCCTCCATTGACGTCGAGTTGCATATTTACCATCTCGACATTAGGTTGCACCGAAATGGTGAAATGGAAGATGTAACCTTCCATATGCACAGGGATATGGGACATTAAATTTAAGTATGATGTTATGTTTTGAAATTCGTGATATAAAAATAGTAGAAAAGTAAGAAATGGAGTTGAAAGTCACATAATGGAATATCAAAATAGATGTACA
Source organism: Hemerocallis citrina (assembly GCA_017893485.1). NCBI lineage: Eukaryota > Viridiplantae > Streptophyta > Magnoliopsida > Asparagales > Asphodelaceae > Hemerocallis > Hemerocallis citrina. Next base: position 439,453,424 of record CM030359.1, on the reverse strand, counting down.
GATTATAAATATCAAACACCATTGTACAAAATAGTAGTAGTGAAAATAATTTTTAAAAGTAGGGAGAAAAACTGAATGAAATACATGCATAAGCACAATGTAAATGTGAATGAGAAAATAAATATGCAGTGTAGCAAATCTCGTGGCTGCCGCGGATGAGGGGAGGTCGCGGCGGTGGAGCGACGGCCAAGGGGATCGCCGGCAGGGTTGGGGGAGCAGCACAGCACAGAAAAGTTGCGCTGTGGGGCTGTCGAGAGAAGGCAGGGGCGCCTGCAGTCTGCCGGGAGGAGCACAGGGTGTGCTGCGATGCGTCGACGAGGTGATAGGGAGGTCCAGGGGGTGCTGGTAAGGTCGTGATGGGTTGCGGCGTGTCGACGAAGGGACACATCACCGGAGACTTGAAGGCGCGTTGGGAACGAGGGCTGGGTCGCGACTGGCATGCGGGTGGCTAATGACGAGAGGCATGGAGGCAGGCGTTGTCTGTTGTCGCGGTTGCAGTCACGGTGGCGCGATTGGGACGGGGCGATCGGAGAGTCGAGGTGACAGGGTGCGGCTGCAGGTGACGAGGGAGAATCACCGAGGGAAACGAGGGTGAGACGGAGATGACGACGGGAGGCGAGCTGCCGATGAAGAGCGGCTAGGGTCGAGGAGGACGAAGGGAATAGAGGCGGTGTATTAGGTTAAAATAGTAGGGGTAGGGTAGGGTTTCTAGGGTTTGGGTTATTAACAGGTTTATATATAGGGTAGGTTTATGTAAATGGGTTTGGGTAGTGGATATTGGGTCCATTAGGGAATTTGGGTTTTTAATGTGTATTGGGTTAAGAAAATCCAATAAGAAAAATTTACAATTAGAGAAAAATAAATAAATAAATAGATCAATAATAATATAGTAACGAAATAAATAAATTTGTGTGCATCAAATTAATACTCAATTACTACTAAATACAATAGAAATAGATTTTCAATTCAACAATCAAATATAATAATAATATTAATAACAACAATAATAATTTTGATATATATCAAAATGAGATTTCAGATAAACAAGTTTATTAAAATCTAAATAGTAATAAAATAAGATACAAATAGTCGATCACTTAGAAAATAAACATTAAAGTTAGAATATACTATAATTCGAAGAAAATACAATTTCCGGTTCGAAAAGATTTTAATAGGAAGCCCAAATTGAGTTTAAAATAATACTGAATTTATAATTAATCAAAATACGAAAAATATTCAGAAATTACGTATTTACGGAAACAGGGGTTACATTCCGTCGACGTGAGCAAAGTACATTGCGGCATTTGGGGCGTTTAAGGGGATGATGGGCGAGTTGCTTGTGGAGTCGTTGGGAGAGCAGAGGTACATGATGCAAATTGCGAGAGTACATGTGATTCCGCTGTATTTTGGGTTGGTGCATCCGAAGACGGGGACGCCGATTTACACGACATTGTTGGTGATGGTTTTGAGTGCGATCATTGCATTCTTTTTTGTAAAAGACCCAACTAATAAACCAAAACTTCGAAGTTGTGGTAAGGATTAGGGTTTAATATTTATATTCTAACACGCCTCTACAGGGTGAGGGTCATCTTTATGGGCAAAGACTTGGACTACTTGCAGCGTTATTTTTTGTATTATTATTTAATCCACATTTAAAACACAACCAGTGGAATATAAATTTGAGTTGCTCTGAAACCATGTGAAAGACCGACCCAACCAATAGACCAAACTTCGAAGTTGTGGTAACAGTACAACAACAACAACAATAAAGCCTTTTTCCCAACTAGTTGTAGTCAGCTACATGAATCCTGATTTTTCATTCTGCTCGGTTTAGCACAATATTTTCTGTAAGACCACAAGCTATCATATATTTTCTCTCCGTTTTCTATCCATGTAAGTTTAGGTCTTTCCCTACCCTTAACTCTACCCTCAACACTTATCAAATCACTCTTTCTGACGGTGGTACTACTAGGTCTATGTATGACATGTCCAAACTACCTGAGATGAAGTTAAGAGTGAGAGTTTAATATTTATATTCTAACACTTTTCAAGCTGAGATGTGCTTGTGCCGGTGTCGTCGATTAGTATGTTGTTCATATTTATGTTGATTGTGTTGGCATTTCTTGTGAGGTATTATCTTCCCTTCTTACATTTTTACTATTTCCATAGTACTAGATATAATAATGCTAGGCCCATAAGGAGTGACTTCATATGTTTATATCTTAGTAGTATAGAACTAGTGCATAGAATATGGATACATGAATTGTTGACTGAACTCGTGCACACTTTCTTTCTATCGACAACTGCACTTTCTAATAATCTAGTTAATAGTACTTTTTCATCTTTATCACGTTACCAGAGAGTATTGATCAAGTCACGAGTCTTATCAGTATGCCTGAAAGGTAAAAATAACCGATCATTTTTCGTTTGTCAATATCAGTGCTTTGCTCGTGAGAAGGTATAGTCTTTGATATTTTGACATTTGAGTATACTTCCTATGTTTCTACTTTTATGCTACTGGATACATGAATGTTAGTTGTGACCTCATGAGATGCAAACATTCATTGATTGTTTTTTTTTTTATTGAAAATGGTGGGCACTAGTCCTCCCGCATTTCATTAAAGAGATTTTAATTACGCAAACAATCAAGCAGGGATATGATATTCATGCGTCCCGACATTAGGCCATGATACTCATTCCCCATACCCAAAAAGAGTACCCATCCCATACATAAGATTCCCCTATTTCAAAGATGAAATCATTACAGATGTTACAAAAAGTTCCTAATACCGGAACACCCCAAAAAAGATAAGCTGAATCCTCCTGTTCGATTGTCGATCAGTCTGCTGCCGGTGTGACCCCCTCCGCAGCTGGAGTGCCCCCTTCCTCCTCTGATTCTGCTTCGTCGGTAGATGTACTGATATCAGCGTACAGTTCTTTGAACTTCTTTGAAGCTTCAGGACCTGCCGTTTTGGACCAGAATTTAATATTAGCAATAATAGTAGCTAGAAGTTGATGATGCATGCTGTGTTTGTGAGTTGGTGTGAAGATTCTATTATTCCTTTCTAACCAGATTCTCCAACAAATCGCCGCTCCCCCGATTTCCCAAATGATTCTTTGGTCCTTACGTACGTTTGTGTCCCTCCAGCCCCCTCAAACATCGTTAATCATTTCCGGAGCATCCCCCCTAATGTGGAGTCTAAGCATAAGGTCCCCCCAAAGTTCCCTAGCGTACTGACACTTGATTAGAAGGTGATCGACTGTCTCGCAATCCATCCTGCACATAACGCATATTCCTGGCCCCTGCCACTTTCGCTTGGCCAAATTGTCACGAGTCAGAATAACTTTCCTGCTAGCCATCCAATTGAATAATTTTACTTTTAGAGGAACTCTTACTCTCCAGATCGGATCATGTATCCGCACACCCCCGTCATTTAACCAATTATAAGTGGCTTTGACTGAATATCCACCTCCTGTCCCTCCCACCCCATTGATCATGTCCTCAACGTCCTCATCCAACGGCTTCCAATCCTGTAGAAAACGGATTAGATCCTCTTTTTTCCTTCTAGATGCTGCGTTGAGTCTACCCGTAAATCTCGGCCTCCATTCTCCATTTCGCTAGTTTGTTGCTACCCAATCGTTTTTATCCCTTGCCATTTTATAAATTTCTGGAAATCTCCTTTTTAAAGTTATTGGGCCGCACCACCTGTCTTTCTAGAAGCAGATAGTATTCCCTTTCCCAATCACGAAAGTAGCCCCAGTCAGGAAAATATCCCTAGTACGCAACATCCCTTTCCAGAACCCGGACATTGACGCCACATTCTTCGGTTTCCTATGCACGCATCCTTTCCTGATGTATGCATTCTCTATCAGAGTAGCCCATTTAGCCTTTGACTTAACTCTAAGCTTCCACCACCATTTGCCAAGTAGAGCTTGATTCATTTGTCTCAGGTTTAGAATCCCCAATCCACCGAATTCTTTTTGTCTACAGACAACCCCCCATTTGACTAACGAGTACCCTCTCCCATCGGTACCCGATCCGTGCCAGAGAAATCGTCTTCTGAGCCTGTCAATTTTTTTGATTACCCATATAGGAATCTCGAAGAATGACATGAAATAAAGGGGGATGGCACTAATAACAGAGTTAAGGAGCACAAGCCTACCTCCGAAAGACAACATCTTACCCTTCCATCCCTCTAACCTAACCGCTATCCTGTCGATAAGCTCGTTCCAATCTGCCCTTGATGGTTTGTTAGCCGCAATCGGAAGGCCCAAGTGGTTTGTTACCCTCTCCCATTGATTGTTTATGAATGAGCTCCATATGATTTTCTCTTGGTACTTGGTAGTGTGGAAGCAATGCACAGAGTATGATCCATGCATTGTATATAAAAACTTAAAAAACTAAAAAAAAATGTGTGCGTGTACTTTCTACCGAAAATTTTGCCGTACTGACCCACTTTTTGAAAATATTTGGCACTCTGACCCACTTCCGAAAACAATTAGCGATTTGACTCAGTTTTGGACACGTCAGCATAAACTGTTACTGGAAATAACATCATAGGTCATTTACGTGCTGTTATTTTCAATAACGGCATCTATTTTACAATTTTTTACCATGCCATTAATTAGAATAACGTCATCAGTATATTTATCTTACAAGTGTGAATCTTCTAACTTTAAAAAATTCTAAGTGTGAAAAAAACATATAAATAATGTCGTTATCCCCAATAACGGCATTCGAATGATTGATGCCATTATTGGAGATAACGGCATCAGTTATATATAAATGGACTCTTGCCGTTATTTGGAAACAGAGAGGATGAATAATAAGTTAATTTTTTTTTTAAATTAACTTATTCGTCAGAGAGGATGAATAATAAGTTACTTATTTATAAAAAATATTTATAACTGATGCCGTTATTCCAAATAACGGCATCAGTATTGAGAATGCCGTTATTTGAAATAACGACATCTGTTATAAGGTTTTTTACCATGCCATTAATTAGAATAACGTCATCAGTATATTTATCTTACAAGTGTGAATCTTCTAACTTTAAAAAATTCTATGTGTGAAAAAAACATATAAATAATGTCGTTATCCCCAATAACGGCATTCGAATGATTGATGCCATTATTGGAGATAACGGCATCAGTTATATATAAATGGACTCTTGTCGTTATTTGGAAACAGAGAGGATGAATAATAAGTTAATTTTTTTTTAATTAACTTATTCGTCAGAGAGGATGAATAATAAGTTACTTATTTATAAAAAATATTTATAACTGATGCCGTTATTCCAAATAACGGCATCAGTATTGAGAATGCTGTTATTTGAAATAACGGCATCTGTTATAAGGTTTTCTGTCACACTCCGCTTCCCAAAAATATGGAATATGAGCGCATGACGAAGCCCAGCGAATGATTTTAATATCATCCATAAGCTGTAGGATCGACTCAGCATCACAACAAGAATATAACAAGATATATATATATCACCAAGCATCTATATAATAAAATACAAAGAAAGCTATCAAGTGGCTCTCCTTCAATTCCCTCAAAAATAAAAGGTCCAGATCTGACCTCTCAAAACATATTTCCCCCCAAAAGTTTCCCCCCAAAACTCAAATTCAAATCCCCCACCCAAAACAACTCTTATATTTATTTAATTAATTTTTTCTCTCTCTCTCTCTTCCTCCCTCTTCTATTCAAAAAATTAAGAAAATAAAAATTTTAAAAATTTTAAAAAAAATTAAAAATTTAAAAAACTAAAAAAATTAAAATTTTAAAATTTTTTAAAATAATTCAAAAAAATAAAAAAATATATATAATATGTTTTTTGCAGGACCCCCAAAAGTTTCTCATATAATTTGTTTGCTACTTCAATTAATTTGCTGGACCTCCAAAACTATTTTATATGATAAAACAAGGTGCATCGTTCCGAAGACGTGTCGTAGGCACGTGTCAACGGGCAAACCTAGTGCATGAATAATTCATTAAGTAACAGGAAACATTAATAATATCCAAAATGTTTTCAATGTCTGGAACAAAAGGTAAAACTCGGGAACATAAGCCCATTACAAGTCTTAAACAACAACAGATGAAATAACTCAATTACAGAACGGAATGATTAAAGAAAGGTTTTCCCAAGCAAGGTCTAGAACGTCTGCTCACCAATTCCAGCAGGTAGCACGTCTCCAAAGTCTGCTTGATAAATATAAAAAAGGAAAAAAAATAGGAGAAATAAGAGAAAATGCCCTTAGTGCAAGTTAGGGCCACAAATAGTAAAACGAGTACAAGTAATGTGAAACAAGAATTGGAATCAAGAATGTAACAGAGATACAACAAGTAATGGAAAATCAAGAACTATCTAGCAAGAGGGTCATCTTAGTAACCAGGCTGGATAACAAATACTAATGGTGGAACAAGTGAACCTGTAGGGGTATCTAACATCAAGTGGCAAGTCTCAAGTCTAGTGTCATGTAACAAGTGCCAAGTCTAGAGTCAAATATTATATTCAGGTGCCAAGTCCCAAGTAACAAGTTGTCAAGTATCAAGTAACATGTATCAAGTTCCATTTTCATGTATCAAGTTTCAGGTATCAAGTAGTCAAGTATCGAGTAAGCCGGTATCATGTTCAATTCTTGTAGTTATTACTATCTAGGTAGCACCTCATGCATCCATAATTTTACTACATGGTTGCTACAGTCAAAACAATTTCGTTTAGGCCTAGTAATGGAGTTTATAGGGCGGTGTACTCAGGTATCAAGTATCAAGCAAGTCATGCTCATGAATCGGGTAATCATATAACTAGTTCATGTGTCGAGTCATAGCAAGACAAGTCATGAATCATACATATACTAGTTCATGGATCAATAATATACTAGTTCATGAATCGATTTATAATATACTAGTTCATGAATCAAATAATATACTAGTTCATGAATCAAATAATAATATACTAGTTCATGAGACATGTATCAAGTGGGAAACACGGACCCCCTTCCGAGTACACTTACCTATATTGTCCACTACTATGGTCTTTCCCTTAACCCCGGCTTATTATATTTATTAATTCTTATCAAGCAAGCATGCAGGTGTGTGAAACAAGGTACGAGAAAGTGGTGGGAACATGTATCCAGCGAGTTACATAGTTAATGTGTTCAGGCAGAATTTGTATATTTGAATTTATACAGGTGAAACAGTGTTGAAATATTATTAATTAATTCTAAGAAAAATTGGGGATGTCCTATAGGGTGTCCAGCAATCGCATATAAAATTTCAAGTCAAACGCTTGCTGTTAACATAGTTAAATTAATTCGCGAAGTGGAGGTGTACAGCAGTTTTGCGAATCTGCGTCTACCGACATAGCTGCAGTAAAACTGCAATAAATCCTAGTCTGTAACTCAGAGTTCAAAAATTCTGGAGGCTATCGACATCTAGACAACTAGAGCTACATTTTCAATTCAGAGCTCGAGTTCAGATTCTAATGTTAAAGGGGTCAAAACAGCATAGCAAGATTCAGGACAGTAACATGTGGGAATGTCTTACTAGTATAGATTTCATGAAAATTGGTTATTAGGCGTCTAGGTTAATGTGTGATATAAATGCAGGGAAATATTTATCAAACAGCAAGTAATAATTAATTTTCAAGCCAACTGGTTGCAAGATCATCAAATACAAGATATAACATATGTCTACAAATCTATGGCTCCTTAATTCCATGTGTCCATGTGTTTAGGAGATAAAATGAGTCCAAGTATTTATAATATAATACAATGAAATTATTGTGACTCTTAAGATTATGAAATTGATGAGGGTTATTATTGATCAACAACGACAGTTAAGGAGGAGTCACAATTTCTAACTATTTGTAGTATTTTCAAGGAATGCTTGTACTAGAATAAAAATATGTACAAGAGGAATACTTGCCTTGATTGACGACGATTAGATCCGATTGTTGAAGGAAATGGGATTGAAAAATCCCGGGTGAAGTATCCCAAAAGCACGTGTGATGCACGTGCAAAAATTCAACAGTAGGACGAATTTCCCTACACCAGATCAGCCCAGAACAGCGGACAGCAACCTCGATCCGGCGCGGGAAAACAGCGAACACGGAATCCAGCCAATCAGATTGCGATCCCACACAGCGGATCGGCCGAACAGGAAACAGCGAACGGGGGATCTGCTGTGGCCGAACACGGGACAACGATTAGATCTGGCTCGATCGCATGGATCTTGATGCGATCTGATGGTCGAGATCAAATCCCGCCCAAATCCCGTTCGTCTTCTTCGTCGAACAGAGCACGAAAGAGAGGGAAGGTGTGACGGTGGGGATTCTTCGACGATGATGAGGCGGCAGTAACGTCGAGAAGCGACGCGGCGATGGGGTAGACAACGGCGGCAGAAACAACGGTACGTCGTCGAGAAGCGATGATGCTCTGTGCGTGGGTTTCGAAACAGGGGAGGAGCGAAGGGAAAAGGGATTTGGTTTGGGGTGTTGGCAATTGATGGTGGTGGAGGTCGTGGGATGGGGACGACGACGGGAGTGTCTAGAAGTGGTCGGAGGGCGACGTGACGGTGGAGAGTCGATGGGTTACGGTGGTTGGGAAATGGCAAATTGGGTTTCGAGGTGGGTTCGATGGGTGAAGATGACAGGGGATGATGGCAGTGGCGGATTGGTGTTGTGGGTTGATGAGGTGAAGGTCGAAGGTGGGAGGCAAAGGCGAAGAGACGGTGATCGAGGCAGGGGATTTGGCGTGCGAAAGGAGCAGAGGAAGAAGAAGGATGATAGCGGTGGGGGTTTATGGGTCAGCACAGTAGATTAAGGTAGGAGTTAGGGTTAGGGTAGGGTTATATAGTGAGGGTATCGGGTTTTGGGTATTACGGTATCCGAATCGAATAGGATCCAACTGGAAAATTGGTCAAATTTGTGATAAAATGGGGAATAAAGGGACGAATGAGAAGAATTAGCCATTTCTTCATGAATAATGACACAATGCACACAAATGAATTCGGTAAAAGGACCAAAAAAATTGAGTCGAGGCGAAATAATGATTTTATTCGATCAGAAACAAAATACGGGATCACCATTTGAATACGAGAATATAAGGAATGAAAAATACAGTAGAAAAATTACAGACACGGGAAACAGGAGTTACATTTTCACACTTGCAATTTTTTCTGTAAATGGAGACTACAAGCTGTCGAAAAAAAAAATAACCTATGCCGTTACTCCAAATAACGGCATGACACTTTTTTTAAATATAGATGCCGTTATTGAAAATAATGGCATGTAAATTACCTATGCCGTTATTTCCAATAACGGTTTATGTTGACGTGTCCAAAACTGGGTCAGATCGCTAATTGTTTTCGGAAGTGGGTCAGAGCGCCAAATATTTTCAAAAAGGGGGTCAGTACGGCAAATTTTTCCTTTCTACCCACAACCACACATGTGCATGTGCTAATAATCTTGTTAGTATTGCTTTTTCATCTCTATTGTGCCATTTGAAGTATTGATTAAGTCTCTTCTTTCCTTCTTCCCCTCAAACCTCAAACCTCAAACCCTAACTCCTCTTCACCCGCCTCCTGCCTCTTCCCCTCCACCCGTCGCCCCCCTTAGTCGCCCACCGTCGACCCACCGTCAACCCACTTGCTTCACCTTCCTCCACTCTCCGTCTTCTCTCCTACCCCGGCCTCCTCTCCCCTCCAACTCCCTCTCTTCCCACTCCGTCCGAAACCTTTCTCCTCCCGTTCCGAAGCCCTTCCTGCATCCTTCTCCACACTTTTCACTTCCCTAGCCCATTGGTTGGTGATTTGGAGGTGGGGGGCGGATGCTAGGGCTAAGTCGCCCCCCTGCCGTCACTGCTCCTCACTTTCTCTCATCGTCAATTTTCTAGATCTCACCCTCTCTCTTTTTTGTTTCTTTTTTTTCTTCAAATCCCAATTTGTTAGTTATCAGTTTTGTTCGTCGCTGCATGTGGCCCTCACCCGCGAGGCAGGTTAGAGAGAAAGTGGTGGTTATGACCATCGTTCAGGGGTTACTACGGTGTCGGAGTGGGGGTGCTTGGCATTGATTGTGGGCACCTAAGGTCAGCTTGGTTCAGGGGTTACTCCGGTGTTGGAGCGGGGGTACTTGGCGTTAATCGTGGACACCTAGGGTTGGCTTGGTTCATGGTGGTGAGCTACAACTACAACGCATGCTGGCAGGGCCAGTGGTGCTGCGTGGGTGGTCGGTGGAGCTACTGCGCATGGATGATGCTAGGGGAGGTGTTGACTGGGGCTGGCGCCATCGGGGATGACGTTGCAGCTTGCGGTTGGGGTTTAGTTTGGTTTGGTTGTGTTGGAAAGCGGCGAACATTGGGGTAGCCGGGGCTGCGGTGGAGGCACGCGGGGGAGGACGGAGAAAGAGTCGAGGGATGAGGAATTTTCAATTTCCAAAATTTATTTTGAAAATCAATTTTTGATCTGTGAGAGTTGTCGTTGCGGGGAGACTTTAATTGCAAATTGAGTTTTAAAGTTCAAGTTGAAGTTGAAGAGCCCCTAAGATCCAAATTTTCCTTAATATCCAAATTACAGCCGATTTACAATTAGCAGACAAATGTACCCTAGTTGGTGGGGCGACGGAAGTCTGGCAATTTTATAGTTTGAGCTTTACTTTGTCCTATTCAGGTCAAAGTGAAGGGTGTCTAAGGTCTCTCTCATGTCAAGGGGCTTGGAGGGGGTGGCGGCTGTTAAGATAAATCAGAGAGATGAAAACAATACTGAATATTGAATTGAGTTCAACCAAGTACAATACCACCTATATATAGGAGGAGAACAAACATCAAAACAATTCTACAACCAATATGGTACTATAATAATATCTAACACTCCCACTCAAACTCACGATGGGTCAAACAGTGTGAGTTTACCTACTAAGTATCTAAATCTCTGAACAGTATGAAATTTGGTGAAGAAGTCTGCAGTCTGCTGGGAAGATGTAACAGAATGGAGAGAAATGGTCCCTGCCTCAAAGCGCTCACGAACATAATGACAATCAATCTCTATATTCTTCGTTCACTCATGAAAGACCGGATTGCTTGCAATGTGCAATGCACTTCGGTTATCACAATAAAGAGGAGTAGCTCCTATAATAGTGACACCCATATCTGATAGCAGCCAACGAATATGAACAATCTCTCTAGTATTAGCTGTCATTATTCTGTACTCAGCTTTAGTCGAAGAACATGCAACAACTACCTGTTTCTTACTTCGCCATGAGATCAGCGAATCACCAAGAAATAGACAGAAACCGGTGGTAGACCGTCTGGTAGTAGGATCACCTGCCCAATCTGAATCAGAATATGCACTTAGCTCTAATTTGGATATGGCAGGCATGAATAATGAGCAAGTAATAGTGCCCCGAAGATATCTGAGAATTCTAAGAAGAGCACTGTAGTGAACTGATGTAGGAGCAGAAACAAACTAACTGACAACACTGAATGAGTGAGCAATATCGGGTCTGGTCATGCATAAGTAGACAAACTGTCCAACAATCTGTCTGTATCTAGTGGGATCAGGAAGGAGCTCACCATTAGTGGGACGAAGCTTCACATGAAGCTCTAAGGGTGTATCGGCTGATCTACTGTCAGAAAGGCATGCAGCAGAGATAATATTTTATGTGTATTTCTGTTGAGAAATGAGTATCCCCCTGTTGGATCCTGTAGGCGAGACAACAAACACTAGAGGGGGGTGAATAGTGTTTATAAAAAATTAAATTGCGGAATAGAATTTTTACTTGTGTACAGTCGACTTAGAGTTGAGACAGTCGACTTAACAACCAGAAAACTATCAGAGTATACGAGTCTGACCAGTCGACTTATCAAGTACCTAGTCAACTGTCCAGACAAGTTACACAGTAACAACAACACAAGCTGAGAAAATATAAATACAAGTTCGAGAGATCCAACCACAAAGTGCACACGATGTATCCTGGTTCAGTCCTCCCGACCTACATCCAGTCCCCAAGCAACCCACTTGAGATTTCCACTATTCTTGAAAAAGTTTACAAGAATACCCTACGGCGTTCAGACAACAACCTTGTCTAACCCGTAGTCCTTTCTCTCAACCAGAGAAAACAACTCACTCTTCCACCAAGAGTGACAAACCTGACTCTACACCCTAGAGTCTTACTCTCCAACTGAGAGGAAAAGAAAACAATAAAAATTATTTACAATCAACCTATAGCCTTGTTTGTGATTGTGATATAGTACGTGGCTAAATGGTTGACTTCTATATTCAGTCCAGAACGAAATCAAATGTTATACTGGACTGAAGACAGAGAACCAAGTCTTAGTGAGTTGAAAGCTTTTGTCTCTTGAAAAATGTACAACTTAAGATCTCAAAGAAATGCTTGGAGTATTGTGTTTTTAACAGTGGATTCTAATCTCTATTTATAGAGGTAGATTCACTGGACGTTGGGAATCAGTTGTTCAACTGTCAACCAACGGATCTAAAAAATATTTGAATTTGCAAAACAATTTTAAAAACAGAAAACTATCAAACACACTTGAACAGCCGACTGGTTTGCCATGATGAGTCGACTGATCAGAGTTTGAATAAGTTTAGTCAGTTTTGTACCGACTCAGTCGACTGGTACAAGTAGCGGTCGACTGGTACTCAACAGCTAAACTATTTCAAGCTGTTTTGACTTTTTGAAGTTGAAAAACACACATTTTAAAAGAGTTATATGTGAGTGTATGTGTGTGTGACAAGGCTGTACATCATTCTAAGACTCAAATAAAACAAAATATTACATTTGTTTACAAGAAAAAAATATATGACACTTGAAGCATAGGTCTTGACTTGAGTCTTGAGTGAAGCCATTGTCTTTATCCAGAGCGTGTGTTTGTTCATTTGTTCAGCTGTATAGTAATGAGGCTTGTGTGTATACTTCCTGCAATTATATAGGATAGCACAGATACATGTTGCAGTGTGTTGTAATCATAAAAATCAAGAATCAACACCCCCGAGATCCATGAGCAATCTCTAGGCCCAGAAAATAATGTAGTCTGCCAAGGTCTTTCATATGGAACTGCTGTTGAAGGTATTTCTGGGTGGATGTAATGCCCGCAGAGTCATCTCTAGTAATGATCATATCGTCAACATAGAGTAGTAGAATTATCCTCCCCTGTGGTGATGACCGCATAAACATAGAATGGTCCTGAGAACTCTGACTAAAACCAGCCTTGGTGATGACAAGGCAAAAACACTCAAACCAGGCTGGAGGGGCCTGCTTCAAACCATATATAGCCCGACACAATCGGCAAATATGACGAGGAGGAGTAGGGAGGCTAGGAGGAGGATCCATATAAACAGCCTCAGATAAGGTACCATGAAGAAAAGCATTCTTCACGTCCATCTGGTATAACGGCCATTGGCGGATGGCTGTAACAGCAAGAAAAGTGCGAACAGCAGTCATCTGTGCAATAGGAGAAAAGGTCTCATTATAATCAATGCCATGCTCCTGAGTAAATCCTCGGGCTACTAGACGAGCCTTATGCCACTCAATAGATCCATCAGGTTGATATTTTACCTTGAAGATCCACTTGCAGCTAATAGGCTGAACGCCCTCTGGTAGAGGAACAATATCCCAAGTGTCAGTCTGATCAAATACACTGAATTCCTTTGCAATAACTTTCCTCCATTCAGGATATTGAATTACGTCGTGATAGGTTCTGGGCTCACGTGTAGAATGTATATCAGTGAGATATGCATGAAGCTGTGGTGAGTAGGAAGATAGGGTGGCAAAACCAAACTTGTCAGAGGGACCAGTGGCATCAGGTGTATAACGTGCCGGAGGAATACCAGAAGTGGAACGGGTTGACTGACGAAGAGGTGGTGGACTGACAGGGTGTAGGGGGAGGATGGTAGAGTAGGTGCATGTGGCGGTGGGGAAGTAGGTGGGATGGGTGCTGGTTGCTGTGGGGATGTAGGTGGTGTTTCGGTAGGGAAAACAACAGGTGTAAGGACTGCAGGAGATGTGAATGGAGCCAGAGGAGTGGGATCAAAAGGAATGCAGGAAGATAAAGTCGGAGGGCTAGCAACAACTGGAAAATCGAGAAATCTAGTATCCACGGGGGAGTCAGGTAGTAAGGGATTCTTCCACAAAGGATACATGTCAAGAAATGCGGACACAACCCTCTTATGGATCAAAACAACGATAACTTTTGTGTTCAGGACTGAGACCGAGGTGAACGCACTTAGCAGCACGAGCGGAGAGCTTCGTGTGCTCAGTAGGAGGGAGAAGGACGTAACAGGTGCACCCAAGTACGGAGCATACTGTAGTCGGGAGGTGAATGATAAAGAGCCTCATAAGGCGTCATACCAGCTAGGGCAGATGAGAGAGTAATGTTGATGAGACTAACAGAGGTCATGATAGCTTCAGCCTAGAAAGAACGAGGAGCGAAAGAGGAGAGTAAAAGAGCGCGAGCCGTCTCAAGGATGTGATGATGCTTGCGTTCAGCTACACCATTCTGCTCATGTGTGTGAGGGCATGATTGCTGAAAAAGGGTGCCGTGAGACTGAAGGATCGATCTCATAGTGGTGGAAGTGTACTTACGTGCACCGTCCGAAAGAAAATTTTTAATGCGCATTCCGAACTGAGTGTGAATCATAGTTGTAAAGAACCGGTAAATATCAGGTATCTCAGATTGCTGATGCATAAGAAAAACCCATGTATGTCTAGTGAAGTCATCGATGAATGCAACATAATAAAGATAGCCTTTCCATGAAGGTACAGGAGAGGGTCCCCATATGTCAATGAACAAGTTGAAAAGGATGAGCGGTTTCAGAAGTTCTTTTGTGACTAAAAGGTAGGGCAATGTGTTTGGCCAAATAACAATCCTGACAATCAGATAAATATTTAAAAGTAAGAGAACTACGGGCACCACTATGAGCTAAAGTCTGGAGACGAGACGCACTAATATGACCTAATCGTCTGTGCCACAGATCAGCATCAGAAGAAACAATACCGGCAAAACTAGAAGTAGAGTGATGTGCACGAAGGAAATCTAGATGATATAGACGACCCTGATGAGTAGCACTCTCAAACTCCTTATCGGTGCATGAATCAGTAATAGAACAACCGAAAGAGTCAAAAGTGACAACAAGACCACTATCGCATAACGCACTAATAGAAATAAGGTTTATAGATAAATGAGGAGCATAAAGAACATATGGTAATGTGAGAGTGGGAGAGCTAATTGTTCTTGAATGTGTAACGAGAAGTGGTGAGCCATCAGTTGTGTGTAGAGATGGAGAGTGAGAGGGAAGTGTAGTGCAGGTGGTGAACAGTGTCTGATTACTAGTGAGATGATGTGATGCACCAGAATCTAAAATTCAGAACGAATTCATACTGGGAGTGGCAGAGAAGGCAGGAGCAGAGGAGCCAGCATTGATAGACTGATCCATGAGCTGCAGTTCCAGCTGAGTGAGGCGTTGCTGAAGAATAACCCAATCAGTAGGAGACGGCAAGACTGAAGTGACGGGCATGCCCGAGGATGTAAAGGTGGGAGCACTGCGTGGAGGAAGAAGACTAGTGCTGCTGTAACTGAGAGCACATTAAGGAGGAATATGTTGTTGGTGTCTGGATCGGGGTAAGGGGCAGGACGGTGCTACCGGTGTCGAAAGCAGAGGTGGGGTAGGGTGAGTAATAATGTTAGGAGAAGGTAGGAGGCCAGAGGCAGACTGAAAGTGGTGTTGCTGTTGTTTGAATCTGGAGGAGGAACGAGAGGCGATTGCATCAGGGAAGTCAGTGGAGGCAAAAATATGGCAGAGAGACTGAGATTCCATCAAGTAGAAGTACCTGTATAATAATAATAATAATAATAATAATAATAATAATTTTTGATTTTTTTTTTGATTTTTTTGATTTTTTGATTTTTTGATTTTTGAAAACAACGGGTTGGGGGTAGTAGTTTGGGTTTCGGGTACAAAAAAAAGTGGGTTTCGAGTTATGGGTAGTAGAAGGAAGGAAAAAAGAATTTAAGGTTTTCAAAGATGGGGCGGGGGGGGGGATGTGAGGGGATTTGGGTTTCGGGTGTGTAGAGGCTGGTGGAAGCCCCGATTTGGGAGGTGGTGGAAGCCGGGATTTGGGTTTCGGGGATGTGGGACGTGGTGGAAGTTGGCTGGTGGAGGCGGGGATTTGGGTTTCGGGGATTTAGGAGGTGGTGGAAGCTTCACAGATTTTGGTTTCTTCGTGTGTAGACTGACGAGGACAGGGTGGAGGAGAGGGAGAGAGGTGGTGGACGCCAGAGATGAGAGGTGGTGAAGGGGATGCCTTCTTCTTCGATTTTGAGTAAGGTTTCATCTTCTTCACAGAGGATGGGATTTTGGATTTCTTCTTCTTCGTTTTTTATTATTATTATTTTTTTGTGGGAGGGGGGGAAGAAATTTGTATAATTTGGCTGTTGGAATTTGAAGATTTTTTGAAGGAAAAATTTTAAGAGAAGAAAATTTGAGTAATTGGCTCTGATACCATGTTCAGATAAATCAGAGAGATGAAAACAATACTGAATATTGAATTGAGTTCAACCAAGTACAATACCACCTATATATAGGAGGAGAACAAATATTAAAACAACTCTACAACCAATATGGGACTTTAATAATATCTAACAGTGGCGTTTGTTGAGCAGTCAGGGGAGAGGACAACCTTCGTTGTGAGGTGGCAATGAGGGTCAACGAGGGTCAAGCGAGGTTGAGAACCAGGACTCAATCTGTACATGAAGTTGTCAAATTGGTGGAGTACTGCCTGCGGTCTCTCATGTGGTGCTTGAAGTTGATATATGAGTCACTGCTGGGGACGACGGAGGTGTTCGTGCGAGCGACGGAGCGGATAAACGGTGTACAAGCAAGGGATAGGGAGAAAGAATGAGCTCAAATTGGCACGAGAGATTGACTTTAACGAAGTCGGCCGATCAGTAGGATTAGATTTCGTTGTATTTTTTGTTTGTTGGTTGGGTGTATGAGTTACAGAACCCAGCCTGTCGAGATCTGAAATTCATAAGCCTTATTTTTTGTTGTATGTTTTGTTAAAGTCTTTTTTTATGAAATAGGGAGGATTTTCCACCCACCGTTTATCGATATTAAAAAAAAGTATTGATTGAGTCGCGAGTTCAACCCGTATGGTTGAGAGGTAAGGATAACTTTTATCATTTTTCTTATCAGTATTGTGCATTAATCTCTATGTATTGTTTTTAACTAACAGGTACCATGTTTCCGAAACATCCATCAAGGGTGACCTAATCAAGTTGACTGGGTGTCTAATCGGAATCATTGGCTTGTCGATTTGGGTATCAGTCTACTGGAACTTGTGCACCAGCCACAGGGTCAATTATGCAGTGGGTGTACCCCATTATGTATATGTTACGGTTAGTTAGATTTTGGTGTTTTACTTAATTTATTTGCTGCATAATTGAAGAAGGTAATCTTAGTTTACCGTGTATTGTCTCTGGAGTTGTGTTGTTCGCTTATAAAAGAGGTACATGATCTGGGTTCAGAACATATCATGGGATAGTAGCCTTGTTGAACAAGCTAGATGCGACTTATTTGAAATGAAATGAATTGAATGAGGAAAGAGATGCAGATGAATACTACTTACTTTGGTATTTGTCAGATAGAGCAACTTATTCCAGAACTACAATAGAACAGAACCGAAAAACATCATAATCGAAAGATAACAAGTGATGAAGTTGTAATCGTTGTTGAATTTCCAAATTAACTCCATTTCAGTTATGATCTAACCGTAAATATAAACCAGCGATGATTTCATATATCGCATCTTGCTTTCTCCGTAACTACACTGAAGGATTTTGCAACACAAGCATACATTTCTGATCATATGAAAAGCTTGGAACCAACAAATATCATTTTTTTTTTTACTCGGCCGTTGCTTTTGTATATATGTACACATTCGTAACACTGTCACCCTTACCTCAACGGTGAGAGCAATATTACTGCAGAATAAGTTTGCTATTCCTCTGAATCTGACAATTCTATCGGACATGAGCCATCATCAACATTGGCAAGAGGATCGTATAATGGTGAATCAGGATCCATGCACCCTGGCACGAGGTCCAACATGCATCGATCACCCTGCATCAGCAATCAGCACAAAATCTTAATGCATATTGCTTCTACCCTCGATCCAATCCATTCCGTCGCTCAAAAGAAAAAAGGTAACAACTGTTGAAAAATGATTTGAGCACTTACTCCCTCTTGATACAGGTTCTCGATTTCACAACTCTCGATGACAACATAAGAGTCTGGAAAGATTGCTTCAGCACATGCACCTTCTTTGCTCAATTCTTCGGCCAAACCCTACATTAAATCAAATTCAATGCTTAAAGGTATGCTAATCTTATAGGTTTAGTGTAACAAATGCAAGATCGGACTAAAAATTCACCTCATTGAAAAAACTCAAAGGTTTGTTCCTCCATGCCTTCGGAACTTTGAATTGCAGTTTATAGGGACCATCCCAATCAACTCCATTCGTGAATGAGAATATAAGGCTAACAGCTGTTTTGAAAAAGAAAAAAAATTGTCATAGATATTTTTTTATTTTTATTTTTTGATCGTAAAAGGTTGGCAATTGTTTGTCGTAGATATTTAACAACATAATATCCAGGAAAAAAAAATTGCAACATATATATGAACAGAACAGACCATGTTTCGGAGCTTTAATCTTAATAGTATAAATCGGAAGATCAGCTTCTCCTCGATCTTTTTGTGTCATCACCCTTGGCTCACCACCACACATGATTGGCTGATTAAATCCCCCTGTAAATTGCGGAAAATAAAATGTAATAAATCGGATGGATGGCTGAAATTAATCAAGTGAACCCTCCACTTCCGAATCACATTAACATTAGAGTCGAAATAAGAAAGGAAAAATAAAATAAAATTAATGCGTAGTTGGATTTACCGTTGAATGCAATTCCGTACTCACTGTTTGGCGCTAAATTATTAGCAGCAGGGTTATAGAAGAGTTTCAAATCCTCCCCCTGTCGAAGAATTGAAGTGCAATTTAGCACACATAGAAAAGAAAGGAATTTTGTTTAATTTATGGAAATGATGATCAGTAACATACAGAAGTTGGAGGGAAGCCATTCATGGTTTTCCAATAGACAGGAGCCCTTCCTAGTTCGAATTCAGTCCAAGTAGGAAGAGTATACCTAATACAACACAACAATTCAAAGATGTCAGCTTCAAATAAGTTATTCGCATTATTGATCTACTAGTCATTCCTATGTTATGTATCTGTAATATCTCAAAAGAAAGATAATTATGGTCAAGAATAAGACTATTGACAAGATGACTATGCAGTATCAAATGCAAATAGAACATATATATATTTTTTGATAAAACCGTGAGGTCGCAAATAGAATGTATATTAGTTCGTTCATGCATAACATGCACATTAAACTTACTCTTTAGTTTCCTCTGCAGGAGGAGCGGCCACAGTCGCAGTCGCAGATTGACAGATTGTCCTAGAACATCTTTGTTTCAGAGGATTTCTCGTTAAGTTAGAACTGCTGATATTAATACCTATTGAACCAAACATATCTGTCAATAGTTTTGTTGTTGTTGTTGTTGTTGTTGTTGTTGTAGTCAAGTAAACAGCAACACCAACCATTTTTTTCGTTTAAAAAGGACTAAGACAATCTACCTCTAAACATTGATAAGTAATCACAAAATAATTTATCCAAGGAATTTAATCAACAGTAACTTCTCTAAATAAACAGCATAAGCTACTAGATCTTTGACAAGTCGAAAGAATGTAAACAAAGACAAAGAGTTGATAGTCTGATTACACCTTCATCTCCTATAACAAGCTTTCCAAGTAAAAAGATTCTAAAAACAAGAAGAATTCCAAGAAACATGCACATCACAAGCTCATCCACGTATGACAAGAGTAAACAACAAGATGATGTAGCATAAATTCATCTCTTCATTCTTTTCTTAACCTAACCTTCTATTAAGGCCTTAGAGTAACTTATTCAACTTGCTCAAGAGCTGATCATATGTCCCCCACATTACAAGTACAAGAACATTGAATTCTTTTAAACAACAAAGAAATAAACAAATGGAAGCAAATATGATTGCATCTACTTCAAAGCTCTAATACAATTGTTAGAATATAAAAGCTAAAACCCTCGACCCTTACCACGACTTCAGAGTTTTGGTCTATTGTTGGGCCTTTAACATGAAATCATAGCAACTTATGTTCAAATCCCACCGACTTGGCAATATTAAAACACGGAATATCATTGCATACAATCCAGGTCTTGATGCACAAATATGACCCTCAACGTGTGGGGGCGTGTCACAATATGAAAACTAAACCCTCAAGCCTCGGAGTTTTGATCTATTGGTAAACTCTTTAAAAATAATTTTAAAGAGAATCAGTTTGTACCTTTAAGTGTGGAGGAAGACATGGGAGAGATGCAACAAGCAGAAGCAGAAGCAGAAGCAGAAGCAGAAGCAGAGCCATGGGCTCTAGAAGCCAATAGAGGCATTACAAGGAAGGCAGAGGTAGCAGCCATGGCAGTAACAGATAGACAGTAGTTTTTTACTTAATTGCCTCAAATTGCAGAAGAAATAAAAATGACAAAAAGAAAAGGAAGGGTTTGATTTTCTGTCAAAGTTTCTGTTTCACTCAAGACCACAAAAGGGTGTAGCTGAAAGATTTTTTCTTTCTGTGGTGTGTGTGTGTACTGAATGAAAGATCAGGAAGTGGATTAGCTTGGATTCTCTGTTAGGAAAAATGTATGCCATACCCCTTGTTTGATCACAAATTTCTCATAGTGCTAAACAACTTTCAAAAACAACTCTTCAATTGTATAAAGCAATTAAAATGTTAAATGTGTTGATAATTATGAGAATAAGACCAAAGAGAAATTAGGGTTAGGGTTTAAGAGATATTATACTTTGATTATCAGAATTGGAATAATCTCAGCCACTATCAGAAGATCAGTATATATGAGTTCAGACTGGATTTTCGGCACTGAGCTCTATGCCCACTTAACCCGGTCCAACAACTAACAAATAACACGTGCAAAACACGTGTTGCTCCATAAAATATTATATACAATAATATTCAATTATGTTGAGAATACACCTACATTTTGAAAAAAATGTAGTCCTTTTAGACAAAACTCTACATTTTTATCAAAACAAATATCATACAGTATTTTAACCAAAATCATTGTATGTAGTTTCTATTTAAAAATTATGTACTTTAGGTGTCTGAATGATTCCGGAGAATATTATATTACAAGTTTGCAACTGAAAATCTGTAAGTGGCTTAGTTTTAAATTGTCTAGAATGTTGCAAGTGTGCATGCTATCTGATATAGGTAAAAGTTAAGGACAAAATTAGCTTCAGTTACAGTCATTTGCAATCATAACCAAATTCAGTACAGATTACATCAATGCAATGCAATTGCAACTGCAACTGCAACTGCAGCCATTCAAATACCTAGTTCAAAAGATAACTGAAATACAAGGTTTCCTTCTTCAATATTTGGATTTATGAGGGGTTTCAAGTGAAGCCACAGACAAAATGAGAGGGTTTCCAACAAATTTTCCCTTTGCCTTATCTTCATCCATGTATATAAATGTATAGACTGAGATTTTGTTTTGTAGAGAGAGAGAGAGAGAGAGAGAGAGAATGGCTCTTGTTGTTAAGCTCAATGTAAAGCCAATACTACCAACATCCCCTAAATTTCTAACCCTCCATTCATTCCCTTCAACCAACTCACTTCCTCCACTTCCCAAGAAACTCCACTTCCCTTCTCTTACTTCCACTTACAAACCAAACTTTGTAACTCACTGCTCATCTAGCACAAACTCTTCCACAATCCCCTGGTCAAATGTAGAAGTGACAAGGCAAAGTAAACGTACTACAAAGTGGACTTCCCTGGATGTAGCTACATTAGGAGTTGTAGTGTCAATGCACATCCTTTGCCTTCTTGGGCCCTTTTACTTCAACTGGGCCGCATTGTGGGCTGCTATCGGGCTTTACGTCGTAACAGGGCTTTTCGGAATCACACTGTCCTTTCATCGCAACTTGGCCCACCGGAGTTTCAAGTTGGTCAAGTGGTTGGAGTACTTGTTCGCTTACTGTGGAGCTCAGGCACTGCAGGGCAATCCGGTCGACTGGGTGAGCACTCACCGGTACCATCACCAGTACTGTGACTCAGAACGGGATCCGCACAGTCCTACTGAGGGGTTCTGGTTCAGTCATATGGGTTGGCTCTTTGATACCGCTTCAATTGAGCAAAGGGTAAGCAATGACCATTTTGTTAAATAAAAGTTAAACCATGTTTCATTAACGAGAAATAATGGAATGTTTGGTTAAACCATGTATTTCTATTGTTTTGTTTCTTTAATTATCATTAATGAAGCGATGAGTTAGTCATCTTTTTATAAAATGATAATAATAATGGAATGTTGTTTGTGTTTTACTATGACTGAGGACCAGTGTGGAGGAAATGACAACGTTGGGGATTTAGCGAGGCAACCCTTCTATCAATTCCTTCAGCGAACTTATATAGCTCACCCGGTTGCTTTGGCCGTCTTGCTTTACGCAGTTGGAGGGCTCCCTTTCATCATTTGGGGCATGGTAAGAAAATCCTACCAAATTGTTTATAGCTAACTGTTTCTTTTCTTGTGAACGTACGGTTGGTTCTTTTTCGTGTCATATATACCGAAAATAAAGCTGATCTCCTTGAAAATAAGGCAAATTGGCTTTCTTTTTGTGAGATTTTACTAGTATTTATGAGCATGCCGTATTACACAATGCAAGGAATATAGTACACAACATTGGAATACTCAATGCAACGAAGAGTAAGTCATGAGTTTATCTTTTGTTCGTGGATGCAGGGTGTTCGGATTGTATGGGTATACCACATTACCTGGCTCGTGAACTCGGCCTGTCATGTCTGGGGTTACCGGTCCTGGAATACCAGCGATCTTTCCAGAAATAATTGGTATATCTATATAATAAAACACAAGACAATTCAAAAGAAAGCTAAGATCTATGCTTACAAAAGACATTCATATTTATACTTTATGTTGTGTGAAATAGTTGATATTTGTTTGGGTTTTGAAATTAATTAACCTTTAATCTCTACTTTTAATTAATTAAGAAAAGACTAATTAAAATCACACTAATCTTAATTAAGAAAAGCTTTAATTGTTGTAGTTTAATTAGTCTTTTCTTAATTAATTAAAATTTATGGATTAAAAGTTAATTAATTTCAATCTAATTAAGCTTAATTAACTCATTCAAAACAATAGGGATTAAGATTAAATAAAATTAATTAATCCCTAATTTTGGATTAATTTCATTTAAAAAAACAAAAAATAAAATGTGTTATAAATTACTTTAGCTACAGTATAACTACAATCAAAACAAAGCTAACATTTAATTATTGCTACAGTAAACCTATATTCAACCAAAGCTACTTTTAATAAATCATATCCAAGGAATTGCTTTCGCTACAATGCTTTTCCCTCTCTTCATTTTTTTACAACCAACCAAATCACCCCTAATTGTTTTAGTATTGTGACAGGGTAAAAATGGCCTGAGGCCCAACCAGGGCCCAATACAATTCCCACTCAGAAAGTTAAAGATAGCAACCTGGTTCGGCTCCGAACCACTTCAGGGTCGGCGCCGAACCTCGTGTTTGCCCTCACGGTACTGGCCTCCTCGTACCGACGAGCCTCAGTAGCCCTCGGAGTCCGATCCGGGACAGTCCCACAGGCCGTCCCCCCTCTCTGGCGGAGCGGAAGGATGACCTGGCGCAGCCTAGGCCCTCCGATCCCCCCCAGAAGCGCAGGAGGCCCACGATGGACCACGTCAGCTCCTTATACCACCAAGGGTTTCGCCACGTCAGCCCTATACTACTCATGGTATTGCCACGTCCACCCTAAACCCCCTGGGCCTTCTGCCACGTCAGGCCCACGGGCTTTCGGATCCAGACCCGGCCCCCAAGTGGAACCAAACCCGGTTGGGATTCTCTATAAATACTAGACCCACACCCACCTTTTGAGGTAATCAATCTTTTGCCACTTAAATATACCTAGTTATTGCTACTCTCTCACAGAGACTGACTAGAGCGTCGGAGGGTCCACCACCGGGATAAACCCCGGTGTTTCAGGACCGTCTGCAGGTACACAAGACCTCGGATCCGACCCTTCCGATCCGAGCCCAGCCTTCAACATCTTTCCGAGCTCATCGTAGGTCCCAGAAGGTCAACCGAAGGTCGGCAGACGAGCGGCATTCTCCTTCAATACAAATTGAGTCCGAACTCACACCTGGTGCATCCACACGTCTCCCAGAAATAAACAGCATCAGGTTGGCGCCGTCTGTGGGAAACAGCTGCTCCAGAAGCCGATCCGATCCAGACCCTCAAAGGCCATCGACAGCCGAACCCTCATGGCCTCCAAAGGCAAGGGGGCTGCTTCCTCCGTCAACCAACGGGACTCGCCCCCACCCACTGATAAAGCCAGGCCATGCACGTCGAAACACAAGGCTCCCCCTTGGGAGTCCCAAAGGAGCGTCGGCCGACCAGCCCAGCCCGACCTCCGGGGAGTAATCCTCAACCGCAAGATTACCCACAGCTGGGGAAGGGCCGCTTCCAACCCGGCCCCGAACCATCCGAGGCAGACCCACAGGGATGACGGCCCACGGGGTCGGCAAGGTGATAGGAACCAGGGATTATCAACCCCGAACCCTAACCCAAACCGCACCCAGGGTCAGGATCCCGAATCCGAGGTATCCATGGATACGCCATTCACCCTACACTACATCCACGGGGGGCCGGTGGGGGGAGAATCCAATACTTCCCAAAGAACCTTCACCCAGGAGACGAACGCTATTCAGTACAGCCCCTCTCCCGAGCTACAACCGCGGCCAGTCTCCTTCTCAGGAGAGGACCCCGAAGGAGTTCACCTACCCCACTGCGATGCCCTCGTCGTTAGCCTCCACATGGCCAATTGTGAGGTTCGCCGAATCCTTGTTGACAACGGCAACTCGGTAAATATTCTCTTCCTCAGAACCTTCGAAAGTCTCAGATTATCCAGAGGGAAACTCAAACCAGCCGGATGCACGTTGCTCAAATTTTCAGGCATCCCGGTCGTAGTGGAGGGAATTATTACCCTCGACGTCACCGCTGGATCGGCCCCTGTCAAGAGGACCGAGTCCTTGGATTTCATGATCATCCACGTCAAGGCGGCCTACAACGCCATCCTCGGCCGGCCTGGGCTAAACTCCCTCCAGGCGATACCTTCGGCCCACCATCTGAAACTCAAATTCCCCCCCCAAGGGGTCAGCATCGTCCGAGGCAGCATCGAAGCAGCACGGTCATGTTGCGTTGCCACCACGGGAGGGGGCGTACTCCCCCTCGACGCCGTTAAACTCGAACCCGAGAGAGACGGCCCCGCTCCCGAGCCCGTTGACGAACTGGAGGAGGTCCTATTCGACACCGAGGATGAGTCAAAATGGTTCCGGGTGAGCCGCTCACTCGCCGAAGACCTGAAGACGGGCATCATCGCTTGCGTCCGCCGCAACGTTGATCTCTTCGCTTGGAAGCCCTCCGATATGCCCGGGATCTCCGAAGACTTGATCATGCACCGACTGAGCGTCCTCCCTGACTCTAAACCGATCGTCCAAAAGAGGCGCAAAGTCGTCCCGGAGAGGCAACAAATTGTAAAAACAGAAGTGGACAAGCTCTTGTCCGCTCGATTCATCCAGGAAGTCAGCTACCCCGAGTGGTTGGCCAATGTCGTCATGGTGAAGAAAGCGACAGGGGGTTGGCGAATCTGCATTGACTTCACGGACCTTAACAAAGCGTGTCCGAAAGATCCTTTCCCCCTCCCGCGCATCGACGCTTTAATAGACGTGACCTCAGGGCACGAGCTGCTGTCCTTCATGGACGCGTTCTCGGGGTACAATCAGATCCGGATGTTTCCACCAGACATCTCCAAGACCTCGTTCGTCACCGACCAAGGTCTTTATTGTTACCGCGTTATGCCTTTCGGGCTGAAAAACGCCGGAGCCACGTACCAGCGACTCGTCAACAGAGTCTTCAAGGACCTGATCGGCCGCAACGTAGAAGTTTACGTCGAAGACATGCTTGTCAAGAGCCGGGCTGGGCCGGACCACGTTGCCGACCTCGAGGAAGCCTTCGGTGTCCTCCGACGCCACAACATGAGGCTCAACCCGGCTAAATGCACCTTTGGCGTCTCCACGGGAAAGTTCTTAGGATTCATCGTCAGCCAGCACGGCATTGAGGCAAACCCCGAAAAAATACAGGCCATCATTAACATGTCCCCGCCCCGGAATGTCAAAGAGGTTCAGAGGCTCATAGGTCGGTTGGCGGCAATCGGCCGTTTTCTCTCCAAGTCAGGGGAGAAATCTCTCCCCTTCTTCAAAGCCTTACGCGGGAAAGGAGGCTTCGAGTGGGGTACCCATCAACAAGAAGCCTTCGAACAGCTGAAACAATACCTCGCCAACCCGCCTCTCCTCAGCAAGCCCGAGCCGGGCGAGCCGCTTTGGCTCTACCTGTCCGCCTCGGACTGCGCCCTCAGCGCCGTCCTCGTCCGAGAGGAGGAAGGAGTTCAAAAACCACTGTACTATGTGAGCAAAGTACTGCACCCGGCCGAGACGAGATATGCGAAGATAGAGAAGGTGGCCTATGCCCTGGTTATGGCAGCCCGAAAACTTCGACCTTACTTCCAGGCCCACTCCGTCCAAGTACTGACCGACCAACCACTGAAGACTGTCCTCCACAAGCCCGAAACCTCCGGCCGATTAGTCAAATGGTCGATCGAGCTGAGCCAGTTCGACATCAGCTATCATCCAAGGGCGGCCATTAAAGGACAGGCCCTCGCCGAGTTCATAACTGAGTGCACCGTCTCCGAGCAGCCTGACATAGAAGGGTCGGATCCGACCTGGGAGGTCTTTGTCGACGGCTCGTCATGCGAAACGGGGAGTGGGGCTGGCATCATCCTTCGTGGCCCCGACCAATTCCTACTTCAATACTCCCTGCGCCTCAACTTTCCAGCCTCCAACAACGAGGCAGAATACGAGGCCATGATCGCCGGATTGACCCTCGCCCACCGAGCCGGTGCCAAGCGAATCCGTGCATTTAGCGACTTTCAGCTCGTGGTCCATCAAATCACCAGAGAGTACGAAGCCTGTGACGACCGAATGATGAGGTATTTGGCGGCAGTCAGACGACTCTTGGCGTTCTTCGACGGCACCGCGGTTGTCAGAGTCCCCAGGGAACAGAACGCCCAAGCCGACGCGCTATCCAAACTTGCCTCTTCTTCCTTCGAGGGTCTCGATCGAACGGTGCTCGTCGAGGTCCTCTTGAAGCCAAGCATCAGTGACCCAGAGCCGGAAGCGATGTGTGTGCAAGAGGGGACCAGCCCAGACGACTGGACCACTCCCATCCGAAAATTCTTAAGCAGGGCCGAGCTTCCTGAAGACAAAGCCGAGGCCAGACGAATCAGAATCCGAGCTGAAAGGTTCGTCATGATCGATAACATCCTCTTCAAACGCTCGTACACCTTGGCCGACGGCAAACCATACCTCCGCTGCCTCGCCAGGGACGAGGCCAGCTACGCCCTCAAAGACCTGCACGAGGGGATCGGCGGATGCCACATGGGGAGTAGGACACTTGCCCGGAAGGCCCTGAATCAAGGGTACTATTGGCCCACCATGCTCCAAGACTCACAAGACTTAGTCAAGAGGTGCGGCCCCTGCCAAAGATTCTCCCCTATCAAAAGGCTTCCTCAAGCCAACCTCCGATCCCTGGCGAGCCCTACGCCCTTCGCCATGTGGGGTATGGACCTTGTGGGGCCCTTCCCCCCAGCGGTAGGGCAAAAGAAATTCCTGATTGTCGCCATCGACTACTTCACCAAGTGGATCGAAGCCGAACCACTATCCAGCATCACCGAGCGCCAAGTGCAACAGTTCTTTTGGAAGAACATCATTTGTCGATTCGGGATCCCTCGAATCCTCGTCACGGACAACGGAACCCAGTTCCAAGGGCAGAACTTCCAAACTTTCTGTGAGGACATCGGCATCCAGCAGCGTTTCTCCGCCATTTGCCACCCTCAGTCTAACGGCCAAGCGGAGAACGCGAACAGGCAAATTCTCGACGGCCTCAAAAAGCACCTTGACAATTCCCCCAAAGGGCTATGGGTTGAGGAGCTGCCCAGCGTACTATGGGCACATCGAACCACACAGAGGATCCCCACGGGGGAGACGCCATTCAATCTGACCTATGGGACTGAGGCAGTCATCCCCGTCGAGGTCGGATTGCCTTCTCCCCGGATCATAGCCTTCGATGAAGACGACAATGCGTCCTCCCTGAGGGCTAACCTGGACCTCGTCGCCGAAGTGCGAGAGAAGTCCGTGGTCTGAAGGGGCATTTACCAGCAACGGATCGAGAGATTTTACAACAAGAAAGTCCGCCCCACCAGCATCCAGGCAGGGGACCTGGTTTTGCGAAAGCTATCTGTCTCTGATCCAACCAAGAAGAGGAAACTGGCTCCCAACTGGGAAGGCCCATACCGCGTAGTCGAGGCTGTACGCCCTGGTACATACCGACTGACGGATATGAACGACCGACCCATCAGCCGACCCTAGAACGCTGAGCACCTCATGAAATTCCTGGGAGAGCAAGCTTAGGTTCTAGCATGGCTTAAGTAAATTAAAACTTTTGTAAACATTCATGTGTAAAGGGCCGCTTCAGCGACCCCCCCTGTCTGGTATAAAAGAAGTCTCTTTTTGTCAAAAGTTAAATACCTCGGCAACTCCGACCCGGTACCGGGCAATGGGGGCGGCACCTGGGTTCTCACTCGGGTCTCGTCCCCAAACGCCTCGGTAGGTTCGACCCAACTCCGGACCGGGGGTCTCCCTGTCGCCCCGCATCGATCCCTCACGAATCGGCGGAGCCCAACCTCGCCTACACCGCCCTTCACCACCCCGCTAGCCAGAGCAAAGAAGGAAAAGATAGCTTTATTCATACTCTTTTATTTTGTGCTGAGAAAACAAGCAAATACCGTTACAGGACCACTCCACTCATCTCAAACTAAAGGGAATCGCTGACTTAGGGCCCCTCGGATCCGGCGAAGGGCGGAATCACTCCGACCAAACGACTTGGAACTCTCTCTTCGTCATGACGGTCCTTCGGTTCTGTCACAGTCGACGTCCCGGCCACGGAGCTCTGGGCATCCACAGATCGCATGCGTTCCATCAGTTGCAACGCCGAGGGAGCCCCCTCTGCTCGCCGACCCCTCGAGGAAGATGTCGAAACACCCAACATAGTCCTATAGCGGTGTATCTCCATCTCCTTCTCCACTATCACGTCGCGAAGTAGCTTCTCAGAGGAAGGCCTCTGCACCGAGGAACTTGACATGGTATATCCAAGACCAACGCCCCCGAGCTCCCGATCCACCATCGCCCTCCTCAGCCGGCTCGCCTCCTCACTTAGGGCTTCAGACTTGTTCCTGTAATAATGGAAGGCCGCATCAGTGTCGCGAGCCCTCTTTCGATACCGAACCAAAGTGGCCTCTAAGGCCTCAACCTTGCCCCGAAGCCACGCCACGTCAGAACGAAGGGGGTCCACCTCAGGAAGGGGAGCCGTAACCTACAAGAGAACCAGCCCACTCAAGACATATAAGCTAAGAGGTTCGGAAATTCTTCGAAGTTGGAACACTTGGCCAGCCAAAAAACCCTCTTTTTATAAATTCAGTTTCCCCATACAAAAAATGCGGTGGCCAGTCCGCGGAAGGTAAATACAATCGAAAGAAGGACAAAAATTATACAGCTTGTTTTCCCACCTCAATGTCAGCCGGATCCGCAGGGGGGTCGGCAACCGGATTATCATCGGACCCTTGTCCGCCAGGGGTCTTCGGTGTCCCCTCAATCTCCATATCATACTCGAAGTTGGACAGGTCAATAGTCGGATAAAAGTGCCTCACATGGCTGAGGGCCTTTGCATAACTGCTATCCTGGGCTTTGATCACCAGGATCTGACACGACTCAGTCACCTCTTTCTTCTCCTTCTCCGACATCTCCTCCTGAGCCACCCTCGCCTTCGCCCATTCCTCCTTCTCCTTGTCAAAAGCCGCCTTCGTCTCCGCCTCCTTCTTACGAGAGCCTTCGAGCTCTCCCTTCAATTCCGTCACCTCCTGCTGGGCCTTGTCAGCCCGGTCTCGCTCTCACTGCAACTCCGCCTCGTAGAGGCCCCTCACATGGGCCCCCTGCACGGTCGCCTGCCATAGCCAGACACTACTAAGAAATCTTTCTTAACGACATAACCTGAAAGCTAGGGGGTTCGATTGACTTACCAGCACAGTGGCCTGCGCAAGACGCACGTACGCCTCGTCCAGGGTCTGGGACTTCATATCCGAACGGTCCTGAGGGGTCGCCAACTTATCTGCAACCTCCACGGCCTGGCGCCCCCGAACCAGGCAATCACCCTCGCGGATCGACCAATCCGGCGCCCACCTTCGCCGAAGTCTCTCCTCTAGTCCGGGATCCACCAGGGGACCCTTCCCCTTATCAAGGTCGGCGGCCGTACCCTGATCCGGACCCCTCTGGACCACCGCGTCCCCACCCGTCTCCGACCGAGTCCTTTTCATCCTCGGCTGAATGGGGGCCTCAGAGACCACCTGGGACAACTCGGTCGTCTTCGCCACGACATCCTTCTTCTCGGCCTTCTTCTTCTTCATGGCGAGCCTCAGCGCCTTAATCGATTCTTCATCCATTTCTGTAAAAAGATCCATTAAGAACAAATGAGCAAGAAAGTACAAGAAGAGCGAGAGGAAAGAAACAACCACGTACGAGGCATGGCCGGGCTAGGGCTCAGTCCGACGCTCGCCAGATGGGCCTCCGTCACCTTCCCCCAATTGATGCTATACGACAGACGGAGACGCTCAACGAATCTCCACTCCTCCGCCGTCAAGTCCCCCGGCCCCGATGCTGCGTAGCTCGGCTTAGAATGGTTCCACCGAGTGGGGATAGCCCAAGGATCCTCACTCCGGATCACCAGATACTTTTTCTTCCAAAACTTGATGGAATCTGGATGACCGTGGACAACCTTCGCCCTACCTCGAGGCGAGATATAGTATACTCCCTCTGCCGATGAGCCGATCATCAACATCGCTCGGAACACACTCAGCCGCAGGGGTGCCCTCTGCTCCTCGCACAACAGCACGAAGCAGATGATCTGCTTCCAGGAGTTCGGTCCAAACTGCATCGGCGCCAGGGACGACCAATTTAACACCTCCCGAACGAATGGATGGATGGGCAGCCTCAGGCCGGAGATAAAGGCGTCCACAGGGAAGATACAATACCTATCCGGCAGGGGGTCGGTCGGCCGAAGAGTAGAATTCGGCAGCATAAGCTCATAACTGGGCCCTATGTAGTAGGCCAACCGCAGAGCCCCCAAGTCGCTTGCCTCCAGAACGGTCGGGGATGCGTCCACCTTCAACCTCTTCCGACTTGACGACGACGGCTGGACCCCCGAGGACTCCTTATCTGAGAGATCGTCGGGGTAGCGACGGAAAGACTGGGGTTGTGCAGACGACCCTATCACCGAGTCGCTCGGGCCGCCAATCCTCGATCCCTTCTTCTTCGGAGCCCTCCTCCTCTTGGTCCGTTCCGGCGAAGGTGTAGACAAACGCCCCAGAACGGGCGGATTCCGAGACCCTGCGGAGCCATCTCCCTCGGAACCACCCTCCTCTCCGGAAGCCAACCCTAGGGTCCGGACTTCGTCTGAACTACCGCCCCCCTCCTCAGAGTCGCTGCTTTCCACCACGAAATGCCTCCGAGATCGCAATGGCTTCACATTGTGTACAACCTCCTCCTCGCCTACCGGCCCCTCCCCCGAGGTCGGTTTCGAGACAGGCCTCACTCCCCCACCAGAGGTCGACGCCGACGAGCCGGACTGAGCCCTATCCATCTGTGCCTAAGTTAAACGGGGTTACCAACTAACCTGGGGTCACCTCGGAAGAACGACCTCGCTGCAGGAAACTGAAGAGACGAACGCTGAAGAGTTGAAGGGTTTTTTGAAAAGTAAGGAGCAAGAAAGAAATGGGCGATGGGAGGAGAGGGGGGAACATTTATAGGGGATAGGAACGACTCCTCGATTTTCGCAGTCACTATTCACCGATTGACGTGCAACTGCCGCCTAGGAAATCACGCCACGTCCTCGAAACATGTGCTGCTGACGTCACCCAGTGCCAGACTGGCCGCTCGGTACGGGGGTCGGTTCGGGCAAAATAACGGCTCGCCTTCGCCAGCACTAAAGTACTCTTCTTCGGAAGATCCACCGGCTCGCCTTCACCCTTACCGACCCGTAATCCCTCGCCAGCTCGAGGTCCGGTCTGGCACCAGGGTACTCTTCTTCGGAAGATCCACCGGCTGGCCATCACCCTTACCAGCCCGTAATTCCCCCTCGTCTCGAGGTTCGGCCTGGCACCAGGGTACTCTTCTCAGGAAGAAACAACGGCTCGCCTTCACCCTTACCGACCCATAATCCCTCGCCAGCTCGAGGTCCGGTCTGGCACCCGGGTACTCTTCTTCGGAAGATCCACCGGCTGGCCATCACCCTTACCAGCCCGTAATTCCCCCTCGTCTCGAGGTTCGGCCTGGCACCAGGGTACTCTTCTCAGGAAGAAACAACGGCTCGCCTTCACCCTTACCAACCCATAATCCCTCGCCAGCTCGAGGTCCGGTCTGGCACCCGGGTACTCTTCTTCGGAAGATCCACCGGCTGGCCATCACCCTTACCAGCCCGTAATTCCCCCTCGTCTCGAGGTTCGGTCTGGCACCCGGGTACTCTTCTCAGGAAGAAACAACGGCTCGCCTTCACCCTTACCGACCCATAATCCCTCGCCAGCTCGAGGTCCGGTCTGGCACCTGGGTACTCTTCTTCGGAAGATCCATCGGCTGGCCATCACCCTTACCAGCCCATAATTCCCCTTCATCTCGAGGTTCGGTCTGGCACCCGGGTACTCTTCTCAGGAAGAAACAACGGCTCGCCATCACCCTTGTCGACACATAATCCCTCGACCTCTCGAGGTTCTGTCGAACACCAGGGTACTCTTCTCCGGAAGATACAACGGTCCGCCATCGCCTTCACCTACACGTAAACCCTCGACTAGCTCGAGGTCCTATCCAAGCCTCAGGGCAGCACCACCAGGAAGGCCCTGTGATTCGCCCTCCCATTTTTTCTACAACCATAAGCACTCCTCCACGGCTAGCTCCCGCACCCCCCGTAGGAGTGGGGGGCTTGTGTGACAGGGTAAAAATGGCCTGAGGCCCAACCAGGGCCCAATACAATTCCCACTCAGAAAGGTAAAGATAGCAACCTGGTTCGGCTCCGAACCACTTCAGGGTCGGCGCCGAACCTCGTGTTTGCCCTCACGGTACTGGCCTCCTCGTACCGACGAGCCTCAGTAGCCCTCGGAGTCCGATCCGGGACAGTCCCACAGGCCGTCCCCCCTCTCTGGCGGAGCGGAAGGATGACCTGGCGCAGCCTAGGCCCTCCGATCCCCCCCAGAAGCGCAGGAGGCCCACGATGGGCCACGTCAGCTCCTTATACCACCAAGGGTTTCGCCACGTCAGCCCTATACTACTCATGGTATTGCCACGTCCACCCTAAACCCCCTGGGCCTTCTGCCACGTCAGGCCCACGGGCTTTCGGATCCAGACCCGGCCCCCAAGTGGAACCAAACCCGGTTGGGATTCTCTATAAATACTAGACCCACACCCACCTTTTGAGGTAATCAATCTTTTGCCACTTAAATATACCTAGTTATTGTTACTCTCTCACAGAGACTGACTAGAGCGTCGGAGGGTCCGCCACCGGGATAAACCCCAGTGTTTCAGGACCGTCTGCAGGTACACAAGACCTCGGATCCGACCCTTCCGATCCGAGCCCAGCCTTCAACATCTTTCCGAGCTCATCGTAGGTCCCAGAAGGTCAACCGAAGGTCGGCAGACGAGCGGCATTCTCCTTCAATACAAATTGAGTCCGAACTCACACCTGGTGCATCCACACGTCTCCCAGAAATAAACAGCATCAAGTATGCAATTGTTTTACGGCATTCTAATTATTTTTTATAACTTATCGTATAGTCACTAATCAGATTGTATTGCATATAAATGTTGACCTATGTGATTTGTTAGTCAACTAGGATTGCAAATATTTCACTGTTTACAGTGTTTTTCCTATATTGCATTCTTTCGAAGACGTGTCGTAGGCACGTCAACGGGTATATCTAGTGTGTGTGTGTGTGTGTGTGTGTGTGTGTGTGTGTGTGTGTATATATATATATATATATATATATATACAAATTCCCTCAAAATATATATATCAACAAATTTTTTTTTATTGTTAACGGTGGGTTGAAATCCCCCGTATTTCATTAAAAAGAATTTAACAAAACATACAAAAAAAATGATTATGATGTTCATAAAACCCAATAGGCTCGGTCTTAGAACTTATACTGCCCAACCAACAAACAAATAATAATACAACAAAACATAATCCTCCTGATCTGCCGACCATACCACAACAAGTTCCTCGTGCCAATTTGAGCTCATCTCTCTCATTCCTTAGATTGTACACCATTTCTCCTCGCCGTCACTCATAACCACACCGCCGTTATTATACCTAATCGATCAAGTTTTCTACTTCAGATGATTCAGATTTGGTTTGGTTTCATAATTCCATATAGGTGGGTGGCTATACTGGCATTCGGAGAAGGGTGGCACAACAACCACCATGCGTTTGAATACTCAGCCCGCCACGGCCTCAACTGGTGGGAAGTCGATATGACTTGGTACGTCGTGAAACTGCTTGAATCTCTTGGCCTTGCCACTGATGTGAAGTTACCATCTCAGCTTAACATGCAGAGAATGTCCTGTAACAACTGACAAGAGTCGCTGCATGCAAGAAGTGTAAGAAACAGTCTGTATGCATTTCGCAGTTTCAAAAGAAGTATTAAATCCTCACTTCAATGGAAGTGCATAACTGCAAAAATGAGGCAAAATTTTGAAATAATTTCTTTCTATATTTCTGTGATAAGTAACATTTACAAAGGCATGTACATCCAGCTACAATTTTCGAGCTCAATATGAGAAGCAAATCTTGTGTTTCGTACCTACAATCGAATTTTGCTGGAATGAACTGCTGATAGCCTAAAATGATCAGCAAGTACCAGTGACTAATGTTCGTGATAAGATAAAATACACCTTCATCGATCCCCACTTGATGCCCATCCTGTCTCGGACACTTGAACCTGCACATAACACGCAGCTTCCAAAGCCGAATAGGCTGCATCAACTTGTGCATCAAACATGTTATCATTGTTAGATATTATAGTCCCATATTGGTGGTAGAGTTGTTTTGATATTTGTTCACCTCCTATATATAGGTGGTATTGTACTTGGTTAAACTCAATTCAATATTTAGTATTGTCTTCATTTCTCTCTGATTTATCTTAACATTGTATCAGAGCCAATTATCCAAATTTTCCCTTCTTAAATTTTCCTCTACAAAAATTCTCAAAACCCGATAGCCAAGTTATACAAATTTTCCATTCTTCCCAAAACCCTAGAATTCCAAAAATTTTAAAATAAAAAAATAAAAAAATCTCCTGCAATCCATCAAGAAGAAGCAACCCATCGGCATCATCATCAAGAAGAAACCATCGGCAACTCACCATCCATCTGCCGATCATCAAGAAGAAGCTCCCAGCCGACCGCCGCCATCATCGTCCAGATCCCTTTGGACGCTGCCGCCATCGTCGAAACCCCATCCCGCCGATGCCGTCATCGTCAACACCCCAGTCCAGACCTCACCGCCGCCATCGTCGAAACCCCAGTCTAGATCCAGACCTCGCCGCCCCCAGCCCGCTCCCGCCGCTGCCATCCCGCATCGTCCTTTTCTTCTGCCTAATTTTTTTTCCCTTCTCTTTTCTCTTCTACTACCCACATACTCTATTGTTCTTCTTCTCTTCCGTGTGGAAAAAAAAATTATATATATATACAGATACTACTTCTTGATGGCATCTCAGTCTCTCCCACATATTTCTGCCTCCACTGACATTCCCGATGCAACCACCTCTCGTTCTTCCTCCAGATTCAACAAGCAGCAGCGCCATTTTCAGTTTTCCTTCGGCCTCCTACCTTCTCCTTACATCACTCATCACCATACTCCACCTCTACTTCCGCCACCCGTAGCACCGCCCTACCCCTTACCCCGATCCAGGCACCAGCAGCATCTCCCTCCACATTGTGCTCTCAGTCATAGCAGCGCTCGCAGTGCTTCTTCCCTCACATCCTCGGTCATGCCCGTCACTCCGGCCTTGCCATCTCCTGCTGATTGGGCTAATACTCAGCAACGCCTCACTTAGATGGAACTACAGCTCACGGGGCAGTCTATCAATACTGGCTCCTCTGCTCCTACACTTTCTGCCACTTCCGGTATGAATTTGGTCTGGATTTTAGATTCTGGTGCATCACATCATCTCACTAGTAATCAGACACTATTCACCACCTGCACAACACTTTCCTCTCACTCTCCATCTCTATACACAGCTGATGGCTCACCACTTCTTATCACACACTCAGGGACAATTAACTCTCCCACTCTCACATTACCATATGTTCTCTATGCTCCTCATTTATTAATAAACCTTATTTCTATGAGTGCGTTGTGCGATAGTGGTCTTGTCATTACTTTTGACTTTTTAGATTGTTCCATTATTGATTCCTCCACTGGTGAGGAGCTTGGGCGCGCTAGTCGTCAGGGTCGTCTATATTATCTAGATTTTCTTTGCGCACATCACTCTCCTTCTAATTTTGCTGGTATTGTTTCCTCTGATGCTGATCTATGGCACAGACGTTTAGGTCATATTAGCGCATCACGACTTCAGACTATAGTTCGTAGTGGTGCCCTTGGTTCTCTCACTTTTAAATATTTATCTGATTGTCAGAGTTGTCATTCGGCCAAACACATTGCCCTACCCTTTAGTCACAAAAGAACTTCTGAAACCACTCACCCTTTTCAACTTGTTCATTCCGACATATGGGGACCCTCTTCCGTACCATCGTGGAAAGGCTATCTTCATTATGTTACCTTCATCGATGACTTCACTAGACATACATGGGGTCTTTCATATGAAACTGCTGGTGAAGGTATTTCTGGGTGGATGCAATGCCGGCGAAGTCATCCCCAGTAATGATCATATCATCAACATATAGTAGTAGAATTACCCTCCCCTGCGGTGATGACCGCACAAACATAGAATGGTCCTGAGAACTCTGACTAAAACCAGCCTTGGTTATGACAATGCAAAAACACTCAAACCAGGCTCGAGGGGCCTGCTTCAAACCATATATAGCCGACGCAGCCGACAAACATGACGAGGAGTAGGGAGGCCAGGAGGAGGATCCATATAAATAACCTCAGATAAGGTACCATGAAGAAAAGCATTCTTCATGTCCATATGGTATAACGGCCAGTGGCGGATGGCTGCAACAGCAAGAAGGGTGTGAACAGTAGTCATCTATGCAACAGGAGCAAAGGTCTCATCATAGTCAATGCCATGCTCCTGAGTAAACCCTCGGGCTACTAGACGGGCCTTGTGCCGCTCAATAGATCCATCAGGTTGATATTTGACATTGAAGATCCACTTGCAGCTAATAGGCTAAACGCTCTCTGGTAGAGGAACAACATCCCAAGTGCCAGTCTGATCAAATGCACTGAATTCCTCTGCAATGGCTTTCCTCCATTCAGGATATTGAATTGCATCTTGATAGGTTCTGGGCTCACGTGTAGAGTGTATAGCAGTGAGATATGCATGAAACTGTGGTGAGTAGGAAGCTAGGGTGGCAAAGACAAACTGGTCAGAAGGACCAGTGGCATCAGGTGTATAACGTGCCGGAGGAATACCAGAAGTGGAACGGGTAGACTGACGAAGCGGTGGTGGACTTACAGGGTGTGAGGGTGAGGACGGTGGAGTAGGTGCATGTGTTAGTGGAAAAATAGGTGGGATGGGTGCTGGCTGCTGTGGGGATGCAGGTGGAGGTTCGGTAGGGGGAACAACAGGTGTAAGGACTGCAGGAGATGTGAATGGAGCCAGAGGAGTGGGATCAAAAGGAATGCGGGAAGATAAAGTCAGGAGGCTAGCAACAACTGGGGAATCGAGAAATCTAGTATCCTCGGGGGGGGGGGGGGGAGTCAGGTAGTAAGGGGAGTCTTCCACAAAGGAGACATGTCGAGAAATGCGGACACGACCCGCGGATGGATCAAAACAACGATAACCTTTGTGTTCAGGACCGAGACCTAGGTGAACACACTTAGTAGCATGAGCGGAGAGCTTCGTGCGCTCAGTAGGAGGGAGAAGGACATAACAGGTGCATCCAAAGGTACGGAGCATACTGTAGTCAGGAGGTGAATGATAAAGAGCCTCGTAAGGCGTCGTACCAGCTAGGGCAGACGAGGAAGTAATGTTGATGAGACTAACAGAGGTCATGATAGCTTCAGCTCAGAAAGAACGAGGAGCAGAAGAGGAGAGTAAAAGAGCGCGAGTCGTCTCAAGGATGTGACGATGCTTGCGTTCAGCTACCCCATTCTGCTCATGTGTGTGAGGGTATGATTGCTAAAACAGGGTGCCGTGAGACTGAAGGATTGTTCTCATAGTGGTAGAAGTGTACTCACGTGCACCATCCGATAAAAAATTCTTAATGCGTACACCGAACTGAGTGTGAATCATGGTTGTAAAGACCCGGTAAATATCAGGTATCTCAGATTGCTGATGCATAAGAAACTGGCTACACTTCACACAATCTTTCCGAATCACAAACCTGCCTCGGTCTATTACTGAATGCTTCTCATATTGGTGTTTTGATCACAACAAGCACAAATTCACTCACTTATGGAATTTGGTTACACTAGATGTTTGTTGGAGTTTATGGAATGTTAGAAATGATAGAGTTTTTTACAGCAAGCATACAACTGTGGATAAACTAATCTCTAATACAAAATTTTGGTTTTCATATTGGCTAGATTCAAGCGGGGAGTCCAAGAAGAAAGAAATGATATTGGAGGAGCTCAGAGGCACAGGCGACAGTGATCTCATGAGACATGCTAGGAGCGGTGTAACACCCCGCAAAATTGGAAATTACAATTTTGCCCCTGGGTGTTACGCACATATATTTTGTAATGTATTTCATTACATATTTTGGATTCGTACTATTTATACATTTTCCGTATTGATTTCAGTCAACTAAAATATAATATTTCAATCCCTGGGATTTACGTGCTTTTTACGTGTTTTGATGCACGTGTTTCCACCACTACGTATAATATTTTCTATAGGTTTAAATTATTTATTTTTATGTATTTAAATCTATTTTATAAAACGAAAATTTATTTTTCCCCTATTTTGATTAAAATGCATTTTTCAATTTTTGCACGCATGGTGCACGTGCAAATTTTTATTCTCATTTTGCTACTCTCATTTTACTATTTTTAGCATGCATTAATTTTATTTAGCCTTTCTTTTGATCCATGGATTTAAAGTTAAATTCTAGCTCAATAGACTAATTAAAAAGAGAGCCCACTAGGATAATTAAATTAGTTGAATAAAATGAGCCCATGTAGCAAGCCCACTAGATAATCAAACTAATTAATTAGAAATGAGCCCATGTAGCAAGCCCATTATTAAAATCACAAATTAAGTTATACTTGACAAGTTACAATATTAGTACACATTTTTGAGTTATAGAAATGTGTTCATATTTGTTTGTGCATGTATGCATGCACACACAAATGTATTTGGACCATTTTGTGGGCTAGGGGAGGGGATTAATGGAGTGGTTAAGTTCATGGAGAGTGGGGAGATGAGAGGTTGGGAGTTTTAGGAGTTAAAAATATGAAGAGGTGAGAATTAAAAAGAGAATTAAAATGAGAAGTTATTAGGTGGGAGATTTTGCAATATAGTCCCTAGCATTGTCCTATAAATAGCAACCCATTTCACATTCTTTTTCACACCAAAAATAAAATAAACAAGAGAAAGAAAAGAGAAAGAAAAGAGTGTAAGAAAAAGAAAGAGAGTTATTGTGCTTGGAGGATCTCTTGCTTGGAGCATTTGCTAGGAGGAGAAGAGGACTAGGAGTTGCTAGGAGCAAGAAGGAGCTATTCATTTGTAGTTTTCAACCTTCAAACAAGAGGTGGGTTCTCATGCTTTCTAATTTAGAACTATGCATGCTAGTGACAAAATATGAGCATTTTGTTTTGATATGTAGTTAAGATTTCATGTTAGTGTTACATGCTATGAATGAAAACAATATTGTTATGATTAAACAAACAATAGGAATTTTGACTAAAGAACTAATATCATAGATCATGTTAAAACGCTTGCAAAATGTTATGCATGTTAAAAATGTATTCTTTTGTATGGGAAATTTGTTGAAAAATGTTGTTTTATGTTCTAGGGTCATGAATAAGAAAGAAAGATTAATATTGTGTTAGTGGTTGATTTTGTAGTACAAACATGCTAATTTTGATAAATAAAGTAAAATGTGATGGGATAAATATATTGTGTTTATGAATGGTAGAAATATTGTTATGACTAAGAGAACAATTTTCCATCACGATAGTTAAAAATAATAAAATGAATTACTGTCACAAACCATACGAGTACGCATGATTGTAAATGTCGAAATGTATAATTTGTAGGAAGATTGTTGAGACTTCTTAATGAGTTTAAATGCAAATTAAATTTGGGGAAAAAATTCTAATACTCTTATAAAATGAAATAGAATATAGTAAAAATAGTTGTAGAATTTTTCAAGTATATTTGAGAAGTAAAAGAGATATTTGAAGATAGAATGAAATTTTGTTCTTAAGTTAATTATTTTTAAGAATATGAATTTTTTTATAAAAAAAAAAAAGACTTTGATGTGAGAATTAGTTTCTCTTATTGGGATTATGCAATTATGATGAATGTGAAATTCTAGATTTCTATGTGTACTCAAATTGTTAATGAGTTTAAATTAGATGAATGCATGAATAGAATTCTTGTTGGAAAGAATTGAGAATAAGTGAATTATGAATAGAACATTGATTAAGTTGTGAATTATTTGTATTTGATTAATTGGAGAGACTTCATGAGTTTAAAATTTGCAAATGAAATTGCTATTGTTGTTGATTCATGAATGGACTAAAAGAGAATTGTGATTGATGCCAAATGAGATATAGATCAAATTGTGGATGGCTAGAGACATGGAAATATCTAAGTGAAGACATGATAATGAAAAGGGTAAAAAGAAAATAATTTCCGAAACTGATCTACCGTGGAAAATATTTACCCGACTAGTCCACTTTTGAAAATATTTACCAAAGTTAGTCCAGAACTGGTTCACTTTCGAAATTATTTAGGTTGAGGACAAATTACACTAAGAGGTTCTTCCTTTATAGTAGTAGAGATGCAAATGAGATTGCAAGTGATAAAATCATGTTTGTGAAAAGGATAAATTTTTGTGAGATCGACGTTGAATAAAATGGTTTCATGAAAAAGAATTATTATTAAGGAATCATAAATCGTGATGTAATAAGATATCATATGAGTTTGAAATTTGTGAATGAGTTATTATTTGCTATGAATAGCTAGATCATGATTAGTGGCAAGACTAAGAAATGAATACTTGTGGATAAATGTTAAGACAAGATTGTGATCTTTTTGTGAAATGAATTGAAAAATGAAATCATTTAAGTTTAAGACATGATTACTAAGGGGTATGTGTACCCATATTTCTTGTACATAAAAGGTTTATGATTTAGAATTAGTAAGACCTCGGTTACCGGTAATTTTGAAGGAAAGATTTTGAGACTTGATTTTGAGATAATGCCGTCGGGCGATCTCGTATTTTGTGAATAAATCCGGTATGAGGTAAAACTGATTCTAGGGTGATAACATATTCATGTCTTGAACTAAAAATAATTAGGCACTTAAGTGAAGATGTGATAAACTTGTGCAAACGTAAATGGGTGCTTCTATATAGTCGGCGGTGGATCTCCGTGGCTATAGACCCAGTTGGTGGACTGTGGTTGCCCCATAGGAGATGGGCTGTATTTTATCCGGGACTTAGGGTAGTCGACGGATGTTTACCATACTCCAAAGAATATGTATATACCGGGGCTAGAAGGGCATTTACGGGATTATCATCACGATATAATAGCCAGGGAGGCTGGGATCTGTTAATATAAGCCAGGGAGGCTAGCCAGGGAGGCTGAGATCCGTATCTGTGAAATAACTCTAAAACTTGTTTTATTACTGGGTAGTCTCATGGCGAGGGATCGAACCCTTTAATGTGGAGTACGTAGGCGCTTGCCCTCAGACCTATGTAGTATGGGATGCATAGAATCTGAACAAGTGTGCATTAGTGTCATCCTAGTGTAGAATTGTGTGCATTAGGCATTAAGGCATGACATACACTTATGTTTAGAATAATCACCTTTGACACTTTACTTGTTCATTCAATCTTTGTTTGTGATTTGTTAAAGTATGAGATCGTTATACAATTCCCGGCATAGAGAGGATAGCCGTGTATAACATTTCGTCAGTTCTAAGTAACTGACGTGCCCACAGATTAACATGCAGGTAAAGGACCATTCATGGAGCTATAAAGTGGATATGCTGGTGCTGTTTTATTTTAAAGATGTTGTAAATGTTTTTATTGTAATCTTTTAGTCTTCCGCTGTGTAAAAATTAAGTGTAATGGAACTCTGATGTATTGTGAATAAAAAGTTTCAAATTCCTTGTAAAATTGTACGAAGTGAAGTAAAGATCCTGTGAAATCTCGAATTTATCCTTATTTGAAATTCGGGGTGTTACAAGCGGTAGTGCTGACATTACCCCAAGTTAATCACCAACATGGCTTCTCTATTTTTTGTTATATATTTTTTGGAACTTTGTTGTAGTCTGATATTTTGTTCAAACTCTTGCTTCTAGTACTGTATGCTTTTCTTCCGACTGAAGGTGGTTCCTTTTTTGTTACGGGCTATGCTTAGGGTGAAGAAGAGGGATGAGATCATGTCTTTGGGACTAGTAGATGTGCACGACAACAGTCCAATGCCCTCTCTACGACCCAACAGCATGCCATCTCGATCTCAGATTCACCCTAGATTGAACCTCTTACAGTCTTTTTTGTAATAGTTTTAGAACTTTCCTTACACACACACACACACACACACACACACACACACACACACACACACACACATATATATTCTGTGAGGGAGGATAATCCTACCTTTTGCCAGTCAAAAAAAAATTGTTGCTCTGTAGTTTATAATTCTGTATTTGTGTTAAACATGTTGTAGACCTGTTGTGGTTTGAATATACAACAGATATTACTGGAAACTGAAAAAATAAGAAGACCAAGAAGAAAAAAAAGAGTAAAGTAAAGATAAAATAAAATAATTAAAAAAAAGGAACTGTAAGAGGAAATATTACTGTTTGTATAAATATAGATTTTCAACTGGTGGAAATGTTAAGTTATCGTGTCTCAGCTATTTAAAACAAAAAATTCACGGTCCATCCTTACTTACTAACACATGCAAATACGTATAATTAGGCTCAAATGTTCGACTAAAGTTGTAATGAACCTAGGAACAAGCTACCAAGGTCCAAGGTACCCTAAGAAAACCTGGGATTCTAACTCTTACACACTCAAACCCTTACTTATTGCCGGATTTACATCCTCTCTTGTGAATTGTTCACTGGCTAAATTTGAAGAGAAAAAAAACCCTTGAACAATACCTTTATGTAGAAAATCTCCCTGATATTTTTTTATGCAGAAAACCCCCCTGAAGTATGGTTGTTGCGAAAACCCCCCTGAAGTATTTCAAAAAAATATATTTAACTTTTCTAGTTGTATCAGATAATTTCATTCATCTTTGCAAGTTGTTTCAAAAAAACATCATATATCTTTCTCATTATTGTCAAAAAACTTTCTCAACTTTAGCAGAAGTCTCACGCTGGCAGAGTGAGTTTTTGCAACAATACTTAAGAGAAATTTTCTGCATTAAAAAAGATCATGAAGGGTTTCTGCATAAAGATCATAGTTCAAGTGGTTTTTTTTTCTTTCAAATTTAACCTTGTTCATCTAGTCACACATATATTGCTTCATAATTTATGCTTTCTTAATATACTAATCAACTTGATGTGTGGTTGGATGTGGGATTGAACCTCTCTAATTCCTTGTTGTCTACCAATTGGTGAAAACTTATAATGCATGCAAGTTGAATATATCATCACACCTAAACGTAGATCACCTAATTAATCCCAAGTTCAAGTTCATCCCCCCAACCTCATCATGCATGAAGTTGCGATCCTCAACAATTATTCAATTCCAAAACATTCATGCATCAAGACACAAAAGGATCCTTCTACAACAAACACATCCAATTAAGATATCAATAATAATAATACAACACTATTTTAATAATCAAGCATATTGGATTAGTTTAATAATCACTTAATTAGCAAAGCATCAAGGATTAGGACGCGCATTAGCGTTGACCGCAAAAGCAGCGCGCATCTCAAAGCAAGAAACCCGAATTTTCCTATAGAAATATCTTATGCGGTGTGTCGCGTAGGGCCGGAGGAGACAGGGGGGACGAACCGGTTTCTTTCTGGAAAGAGAAAGGGGGAGTTACTAGTTACTTAGTTAGATACATTGAACTTCGAAGAGAGAGAAAGAAATAAACAATTAAACCTTTGCAAATAAACTTTTTTTAAAATTGCAAATAGGTCCTTTCCCAATC
This sequence comes from Hemerocallis citrina, assembly GCA_017893485.1. NCBI lineage: Eukaryota > Viridiplantae > Streptophyta > Magnoliopsida > Asparagales > Asphodelaceae > Hemerocallis > Hemerocallis citrina. The sequence continues at coordinate 439,408,512 of CM030359.1, read as the reverse complement.
TTTAAACCAAACCACAAAAACCCCACCTTCATTTCTCATCTTCTTCACTACCGAACACGTACATGTTTCTTTTCTGATCCAAATATTGGATTTAGACCCGACTCATAAGAACTGAATCTAGACCCTATTAAAGAATTGCTACCCATCGGATCCGGATAGCGGCGAGCAAGTGGTGTTGGCATGAGAGGGATGTTTGGTCTTTTTTTTTTGGGGGGGGGGGGGGGGGGGGGGGGGGATGAACTCGAAAATACGAAGGGGTCCTACTTTAGGATCCGAACCCTATCCGCAAAAGACCACGTCCGGGTACGGGCCGGTCCATTTTTAGCGGACCCAAACCCTATGGATGACAACCGGGCCGGGCCGGGTTGACCCGCGACCCACTCTCCAAAACCTGGCCCGTTAAGATACGGTTCCGGTCCGGGTCGAACCCGCGAGCCTCAGCGGGTCGAACCCGCGAGCCTCAGCGGGTCGACCCGGGTCATCTAATTTTGGTTTCCAACCCGTTCAATCCGGCCCGTCAATCCGCCCACCAACTCGCGGGTCGACCCGCGGGTTTTGAACTGTTCGACCCGCAGGTCCAACGGCCGAAAAACAGAGGCAATGACAGTTATAGCCGTTTATTTGGTTTTTTTCCCCTATAAATACCCTTTAAACCCAATCCCAAAATTTTACACCTTATTCTCTTACTCTCTCTACTACTACTACTCAATTCAATCTCAATTTTTTGAAATTTTGTCAACAAAGAAGCTAGCAACATAGAAGCGACAAGTTCCGATCGTATCGAATTCAACATTCAACATTTCAACTACGTCTTCAAGTCTTCAACTCCTCCAAGACTCCAACAAAGAATCTCTCTTTCTATCTATAAACGAGTCCCAACTTCTACTTCTACTTCTACTTTTATTTTCACTCTCATTCTATATACGAGTATCCGCGAAGTACGGTATCAAAATTTCACAACCCTCTTATTGTCTTGATATTTTTTTTATAGTTATAATTTTTTTTTATAATATTTGTAAGTTGGTTTTTTGATCTTCTCTTTCATAGCCCTCCTATTGTTTTCTAGATATTTTTTTTAAACTTATCTCGCCTAGATTGTATTTAATTTTTTCACATACACTAGTATATCAATATGTCTAGATCACGAGATAGCTGTCGTAGCCAAAGTTGACAAGATTCCACCGGCACTTCTCGTATGCCTCTAATTGTCCCACAAAATGAGCCTGCCGAAGACTACCCTATGACCGGACACATTGGTACACACAATGAGTTTGTAGGAGACATAAATATAGAAGAAGAACCACAAACACAAGCAACCGAAACAACACAATCGGATAGTAGTAGAAAAACTAGAGGGGAAACTAGTGATCGACACAAATTTTATGATTATATTCTGGACGAAAAAAATCCGGGTGTAGGTATAAAAATTTGTAAAATATGTTCGAAGTCATACAAATGGAAGAAGGGAAAGGGGACGGGTACAATAAAATGACACATCCAAAATGTACACACAATGAATGTCTTGTAGACCTACCCGGCCAACAAAAAATCCACCCTGGGACCGGTATAGTTGATAGCCACTCTTATGATCCCGAACTTGTTCGTCGGAAAATGGCCTGACTAGTAATTAAGGAAGAGTTACCATTTTCCTATTCCGATAGTAGGAACTTAGAAACTTTTAATCAAACCGTGTTAAACCTGCATTTTAAAAGAATTCCTAGGAATACTTTGAAGTCGGATTGTTTTAAAATGTACAATAAAATAAGAGAAGCTTTGATTGCCATTTTATGGAGTTTAACTTGTAGAGATTCTTTAACTTCCGAATGTTGGAAAGGTTGCAACAATATTTCAATGATGGGAATTGAAACACCCCGAATTTCAAATAAGGATAAACTCGGGATTTCACAGGATCTTTACTTCACTTCGTACAATTTTACAAGGAAAATTTTAAAACTTTTTCAATAGTACATCAGAGTTCAATTACAACTTAATTTTACACAGCGGAATAATGAAATTTACAATAAAACATTTACAACATCTTTAAAATAAAAACAGCATCAGCATATCCACTTCATAGCTTCATGAATGGTCCTTTACCTGCATGTTAATCTGTGGGCTCGTCAATTACTTACAACTGACGAAATGTTATACACGGCTATCCTCTCTATGCCGGGAATAGTATAACGATCTCATACTTTAACAAATCGCAAAAAGAGATTGAATGAACAAGTAAAGTGTCAAGGGTGATTATTCTAAATATAAGTGTATGTCATGCCTTAATGCCTAATGCACACAATTCTACACTAGGATGACACTAATGCACACTTGTTCAGATTCTATGCATCCCATACTACATAGGTCTGAGGGCAAGCGCCTACGTACTCCATATTGAAGGGTTCGATCCCTCGCCATGAGACTACCCAGTAATTAAACAAGTTTTAGAGTTATTTCACAGATACGGATCTCAGCCTCCCTGGCTAGCCTCCCTGGCTATAATAACAGATCCCAGCCTCCCTGGCTATTATATCGTGAGAATAATCCCGTAAATGCCCCTCTAGCCCCGGTATATACATATTCTTTGGAGTATGGTAAACATCCGTCGACTACCCTAAGTCCCGGATAAAATACAGTCCATCTCCTACGGAGCAACCACAGTCCACCAACTGGGTCTATAGCCACGGAGATTCACCGCCGACTATATAGAAGCACCCATTTACGTTTGCACAAGTCTATTACATCTTCATCTAAGTGCCTAGTTATTTTTAGTTCAAGACATGAATATGTTATCACCCTAGAATCAGTTTTACCTCATACCGGATTTATTCACAAAATGCGAGATCGCCCGACGGCATTATCTCAAAATCAAGTTTCCAAAAATCTTTCTTTCAATAATTACCGGTAACCGAGGTCTTACTAATTCTAAATCATAAACCTTTCATGTGCAAGAAACATGGGTACACATACCCCTTAATAATCATGTCTTAACTTATTATATTCATGTCCTAACTTATCCATAATTTGACCAATGTCTTATTTAGTATCATATATGAATCTCTTAACCAATCATAAATTTCATTCACAAATCAACAATAATAATTCTTCACTCACACTTTCATTTGTAATTTAAAACTCATGAAATAATTCCAATAATCATGTACAAGAACAATTAATTTCACATAGCATATTCCTTTTATTCTTCTAAAATAGTATCATACCTTTTTAATAATAAATCTCACTTTCTATCTCAATCTTTCTTTTTAAGGTCTCAATCATACATGAAAGTCTTAGAACTAATTTTAGTAAGTTCTAAATCCTTTTATAGGAATAATAATATTTCTTTCCAAAATTTTAACTTGCTTTTAAAATCATTGATTCAATAAAACATCAAAAAAAAACAAAAGGGCACTTCTGAGCCTTGAACCCGTGACCACCCAAGAGGCCAAGAGACCACCCGTTAGCCACTAGCCCAATGTGGGCATTGTGTCTAACTCCAGAATAAACCCCATTTATACCCACTATCAGTTCTTGAGTTCAATTAAACAAAAAAATGTTTTAGGCGTCGTACGAATCGAACCCAGACCTATCCCAATAGTATTTTATTTTGCATGGCTAACCAGTAAGTATATATGTATTTTCTGTTTAGAAAAAGCATAAAGGTTCTTTTGTTCAACTATCTACAAGTGTGTCTTTTTCCATAAAATGTGTTTATTCAAAAGATCAATTCTTTCAAAATTTTAGAATAATCCTTTCCTTGATATTAGATAAAAAGATAGTAACAAATGAAATTTTCAATTCATTAAAATATTATTTTTCACTTATTTAAAAAAAATCCTTTTTCTCCTCTTTTGCAAAACTTAGATCTTTCTTTTAGAACTAAATATTACAAAAGAAATGAAAACTAGCATCCATGCCTATTTGGTTATAATCTCATTTTGACATAAATCATATTTTATAATGAAAATAAAAGAAGCTTTTTCATGCAATAGTTCCCATTCTTTTAAAAAAAATATATAGAACCTACAAATGTCGACACATTATAAACTAACGAAATTTCATTCTTTCTTCTTTCTTATAAAATCTAATGTGGTCAAAACATTATAAGCACAAAATTTTACAACTTACCAACATGGTTTATACAAGAATTTATTTTCTTTCATTAACATGGTATTTGTCACAATAAGACTACTTTCGCATCTATCATACTAGCATGATTCTCATTTGTGGATTTCACATCAAAGTTATCCTCATATGTTAACACTATTGTAAACACAAGACTAAGCAAGCATATTAGCATGGTTCATAATAATCAAGTGATTCTTTTTCTTTAGTTAGTATGGTATACTTCCTTTTTCTATTTAATCACATCAACCACAACATCATTTTAAACTAACATGAATTTTATCTATTCATAACAAGATTCTTCTCACATTACTTATTTTTAGCATACAATGTTCTACATTAGAAAATAATGAGATCACCCACAAACATAATATTAGTCCATTTGTCAACATAGCATGATTCACCACATTCATAGTATAGTTATTCTATTTTATAAACTACTCATTCATTTTTATTAGCATGCACATAAAAAAAATAGAAAGTAGGAGACACCCACCTTGATTGAAGCTTGAAAACTACAAGAGAATGGTTCCTTCTTGCTCCTAGCTTCACAAGCACCTCCTAGTCCTCTTCTCCTCCTAGCAAAAGCTCCAATCAAGAGAACACTTCCAAGCACAATAACTTTCTTACTCTCTTTCTTTTTCCTTTCCCTCTTTTCTTTCTCTTACACTTATTTCTTTTTCTTCTTTCTATAATGTTTTTGGTGCAATGAGAAAAGAAAGTAGGGCTCTATTTATAGGGTTTTGGGAGGGTTTATTTTGCATATATTCACCCCTAATAACTCTCCTAATTAACTCTTACAACCCTTCCAATTCTAAACTCCTAAAACATACAACTCTCCACCTCCCCACTCTTCAAACCTTAATTCCCCTCATTCAATCTCTCTCTTTCTCTCTTCATGAAAACCCCCCCCCCCCCCCCCCCCCCCCCCCCCCTCCATATCAAAACCGGTCAACAAGTGTACAAATGTACAAGCACATATACATATTAAATACACTTGTTATAATTCTAAATGTGTACAAAAAAAAAAAATGTGACTTGTCTTGTATTAGTTTATGTTCAACCTAATTTAGGTTATAATTAGTGGGCTTGAATTATGGGCCTTCATTTTATTTAACTAATTTAATTATTCTAGTGGGCTCTCTTTTTAATTAGTCTATTGGGCTAGAATTTAACCTTAAGTCCATGGATCAAAAGAAAGGCTAAATAAAACTAATGCATGCTAAAAATAGTAAAATGAGAGTAGCAAAATGAGAATAAAAATTTGCACGTGCACCATACGTGCAGAAAATTGAAAAATGCATTTTAAATAAAAAAAATATAGGTGGGGTGTTACAGGAATAACTTGTCATTGGATTGACAGTGATTGGATTCTTCAAAAAATGATCATATCACTTGCCGCATTGCCCTATACCCATAGTGGTAATGAAATTGCAAATCGTATTTTAGAAATTTGTGATGTTTTTCATATTCGTGATAAAATTATGTGTTTAATTTTTGATAATGCATCAAACAACAATGCATTAATTGGTATATTAAAAATCGCATTAAACCCTCCATCTGACAACATTTTTTATGTTAGATGTGCATATTATATTTTAAATTTATAAGCTCAAGATGCATTAAAAATAGCCGACCCATATATAGTTAAAATTAGAAATTCTGTACATTTTATTGCATTAAGTGGCCCTATATTTCAAGAATGGAAAGCTTGGTGTAGGCTTAAAAATGTACATTTTAGAAAATTTCCAAGGATGTTAAACACCAATAGAACTCTACTTTTGATTTGCTACATGTTGTTACTGAATATAAAGCATGTATAAATAATTTTTGTATTGCAAAAAATATGCCAAATTTTGAAATGACTCCCCAAGCTTGTTTTATGCCGAATCTTTGTTAGAATTTTTAGAACCTTTTAAAACCGCAACTTTAAAATTTTCAAAATCTTATGAATCTACTTCTAGTAGCTTTTTTATTTCAATATTTACTATGATGCAAACTTTCAAAGAAATGATCGATGATGCATTTATTGGTCATATTATGAAACCTGCATACACCAAAATTTTGAAATATTTTAATCATCCTCCTATGTTGTATTGTATTGCTACTGTGATGGATCCTCATATGAAATTAGAAGGTACGAAGAGTTTGATTGAAATATTTTTTACTTTACTCGGGGAAGATGAATCTGAAATTGATTACGGAACATTTTTAGCTAAATTTGAATTGACATTAAATAACTTGTATGATTATTATAATAGAAGTTTTCATCTAGTAGTACTACTACTTTAGTTACTTCTTCTTCAGCTACTTCTATAGGTAAGGGTAAGAATAAATTAGATGATGCCACATTTAATTTACTTGCAAAAATTCAATCAAAAAAAGTTAGGACTAATCAACCAAATGAATTACATAGGTATAATCAACAAGATTCTAAAAGTTTTACTTCTTCATTAGATATTTTACAATGGTGGAAATACCATGAACATACTTATAGTATTCTTAAATATATGGCTAAAGATTTACTAACACCTCATGTCTCTACAGTTGCTTCAGAAAATACATTTTCTACAAGTGGCAGGGTTCTAACCGATTACAGGAATCGCTTGAAGTCCCAATCGTTGGAGATGCTCGTCTGTACGGAAGACTGGATGAAGGCCGAAGATAGGACTCAAGAAATAGGGTTCGGCACATCTACAAGTGGAAACAACTCGCCAAAAGAACAACAACAACAATAGCAACCAACATGAAGAATTGAAGACCAACAACAACAACAAATTGAAGACCAAAATATGCAAGAAATTTGTAAATGTATAAAAAAATTTAATAAATCTTTTTTTCTTATAAATAAGTTGGAAAATTGAAGAAAATTGTCAGTTTATAGAAGAAAATTGTAATTGTATAGAAGTAATTTATAATAATTCTTTGTTTCTTATAAAAAAGTTGGAAATTTGTAAAAGTTGAAATCATATGAATAATATATACATTTTTTTGTAATTTCACTCTTTAATTATTATTATTATTATTATTATTACTACTACTACTACTACTACTACTACTACTACTATTTTTTTAAAAGTAAAAAAAAAAATTCAAACACACGGGTCAACCCGCGACCCGACCCGAGTTGGACCCGGGGTTCACGGGTTGTGCGGGTCGACATTTTGCAAATCCAACCCGGCCCGGTTAATCAACCGACCCGACCTGGACCCACCAAACTTCGGTTCCAACCTGGGCGGGTCCGACCCGACCCGGCCCGGTCGAACCGGTTGCCAACCCTACCAAACCCGAACCGTAAATATGAATGAGTCCTATTTTAGGACCAAAACCCTACCAGCAATAGACCAGGTTGATTCTGGTCCAATGTTGTGCCCTTGTCAGTTACAGGTTTCAGAATTTTGTGACAATGCTAGTTACCTCTTGCATTTACGATTTTTTTAAATTTTTTTAAAAAAGAAAAAAAAATTCTATCAAAAGTGGTCTTAGCATAATATATTATATATATAATATAACACTATACAATATTGTACATAACTTTTGATAGATTGTAATTGTTAAGAGCATCCATAGTTGTTTCTTATAATTGCCATTTTCTCATATTATGAGAAAGTATGCTCTGTAATCGTTTCCTATTTTGCCATTTTATGACAAACCAGCTCCAGTAAGTTCTCATATTTGAGAATCAAAATGGCGATTCTCATAATATACGTCTCCATTATTTTTATTTTTTTTTATTCGTATCGGACGACACATGTTGTGTCGTCCCTATTTAATTAATATATTTTTTTTAAAAAAAAGGGCTCAGACGATACATGTAGTATCGTCCTACCCTTTGTTTATTATTAAAGCCTCAAACGGGACATGTCCCGTTTGATCACAAAAAAGTGATCGGACGGGACAACATGCCCCGTCCCATATATAATTTTTTTTATAAAAATGATTATTTTATTCCCATTTTGCCCTCAAACGTCTCTTTCATTTCAGACTCAAACGGTTATTTTTTCAAACGACTATATTGGATCAAACGTCTATTTAATCTTCAATGGCTAGATATTCACTCAGCTCATATATAAATAATTAGGCAACACCATTAACAGAGTCTACAAATTTTTGAAAAAAAAAGAGCAACCAACTCTTCCAACGGAAAGCTTACTGAGAATTTTTTTTAGCAAGAACGACAACTAGGGGTTCAAGGGGCAGAGCGTATACAACAAATGAAGACGTGATTCTTTCACAAAGTTGGATAGCAATCACTCAAGATCCAACCATCGGTGCGGACCAATCAAGTAGCCAATTTTGGGATCGTATATTCACCACATTCAAAGCTATATTAGGCACTACAACCGATCGAACATCAAATTTGCTTTGTAGTAGATTTCACATTATCTCCAAAGATGTCTCTATTTGTTGCTAAACTGGCGAGTGTAACAAAGAGAGCTGCGAGCGGAACAAACGAGACCGATAAGGAATGTTGAAATATAAAAATTCTTTTTTTTATTCAAAATTTATTGTTCAAGTTACAAATTATTGTTTGTTGTTTTTTTTGTAGATACGGGAAGCAAGAATCGAATATATGTATTCAACTGGGAAAGCTTTCAGATTTGATGAATGTTATGAATTACTGAAGGATTTGCCAAAATTTTCTTTACGTACCACACATGTGTTCGAATATGGCCCGAGTTCACAATCATCTGATGGTGGTAGCAGTCAACGTGCGCCCATAAGTGTTGACGTTGACTCGGATGTACCACATGGCGGTGATTCTTCTACACCTCTCTCCCGGCCACCTGGACGTAAATCAGAAAAAAGAAAGGCAAAAAATAAAGCGGATGGTTCTAACGCGGCTATGCTTGAAGAGACCAGAAAATTTAACTTCTTCAATATAGAGACGCAAGAACATAGGATACATGCAACAGAAATAAAACTTGCATTGAAAAAAAAAGGTCAGGATATGAAAGAGCAAATGGAGGAAGATCGAATAATGGGGTTGTACTTGAGTCAATATTCTGACGATCAACGTTATTATTTCAGTTGTAGACAACGTGAAATAATGCAAAAAAGAGGTTACACTAGGGTTGATATGTAATTCTAGGTTAGTCTTGTTGGAGTTAGAACCTAGTAAAAAGAATTTCTTGATATCCCTAACTGATGCCTATCTACCATTTAGAGAAATATTTATTTGTTATGTATCCTTTTCATTATAACATTCTTATGTACTGTATGCATATTTTTAATTTTATTGTATTGTATTGTTTCTTTTTAATTGAATTTTACCTTTCCAATTGTACACTAGAATATATAAATTTGCATTCTACATGAGAATAAAGTTTCAGTACATATAAAACAAATCAACAATATGCCAACATTGGGTTCATACATCTACATGATAATAAAAAGATACGATTACATTAAGAAAACTTCCATCGTTCAAACATGAAACTAAATAGTTCCGTTAATTTTTTTATAATAAAAAAGGCTAAATAAAATTCTGATCGTGTCTTACATTTTTCAATCGGCATCCCCATATTTTTTCCAAATATGGTCAACTAGATCTTGTCGCAGTAGATGGTGTTTCTGTCGATCATGTAAAACAACGTTGCGTGCCATACGAGCTGTCAGTTCACTTGGAGAAGCTGTATTAGGTATTACGGCTGTAGTTGGAGAACTTTATTCGTAGTCATAATCATGTACATCTTCTCGTTCATCCTCAACAATCATATTATGTAAAATAATACAAGTCTTCATTATATAAGACAGACTTTCTGTATCCCACATTCTAGCCGACCCTTTCACTATCGCAAATCTAGCCTGTAAAACCCCGAAAGCACGTTCGACGTATTTTCGTGCACCTTCCTGCATTTGAGCAAATTTTTTCTTCTTTTGTGTGTCTGGTGCAGTGTAGGTTTTTACTATAGTGGCCAATGAGGGGTATATTCCATCTACCAAATAGTATTTCATGGAGTAATGATGATTGTTGATAATATAATTAGCTGGAAGTGCACAACCATTAAGAATATCATTAAATAATGTAGATCAATTTAGTACGTTCAAATCATTATTGCTGCGCGACATTCCAAAAAAAGAATGCCAAAACCAAATATCATAGGATGCAACTGCTTCTAGTATGATTGCAGGCTTACGGGCATGACCTGTATAATGGCCATGCCAAGCTGCAGGGCAATTTTTCTATACCCAGTGCATGCAATCTACACTACCCAATATACCAGGAAATCCACGAGACTTATTCTTTTTGAGGATTCTATTTACATCATCTGCATTGGATTTTCTTGTATATTGCGTACCAAAAATATTCACAATTGCAATACAAAATTTACGTACCGTGTTTAGCACTGTAGTTTCCCGAATTCTTACATATTTGTCGACTGCATCAGCAGAAGATCCATACGCTAAACATCGCATTGCAGCTGTTATTTTCTGTATAGAAGACAAGCCAACAATGTTTGTAGCATCTGCCCCATTGTTGAAAGTATTGATCATACCCAATGCATGCATCAAGTACCCGATTGAATAAAACCCGTCGCATTCGAAATCGACGTCGGAAAATACTATCAAGGTAAACTGAATTATCACAGAAATAATCTCACATCAAACGGTTGTGGCATTCCACTGTTTCACGACGAATATAACAGCGATGCATATCTCGTCGTGAAGCTCTTTGCTGCATGCGTTTGTTATACATTATTGCTATATCGTCTTCATGATCCCATTCATCGTCTGAGTCGGTGGAGGTTGAGGAAGAAGAAAAATGAGACATTTTAGTGGCGTAGGGTGTAGATCTCAGAATTTTACGAAGACCATCTTGTTGTGGCTGTTTAAATAGTAATAAAGGAGTTAGTTCACATGAAACATAGAGACAAAAAAATAAAAAGGAGATTGGAAATGCCTTGGTTCACGGGATTTGACCAAACTTAGGGCCAAAAAATGTCATTCATTAGATTCCCACAAAAATATTAACCAAAGATGTGGGAATAATTTATAACCTAATACCCAAAATACCCTACAACTTTCTTTGTCTAAAAGAATACAAACTAACAATATTACTAATCATACTGGGTATTAGGTATAAATAATGGTGTACGTGTGGAATCTTCTGAACCTAAAAATTGTGTCTGCCGCGATGTAGAAGGTCGATGCTTCGATACCGATCTCCTACCTGAAACTGCTATCAGGGGAACTGATTCTCGTAGCACCATTTCATTCGTTATAAATTTCCTTAATAGAAAATTATTTCTTGATAGTTCCTAAAACTGTCTGTACAACTCCTCCTACAAAAAAAGTAGTGATATAAAAAATTCACATTAATCAACATTAGCACCGACAAAATAAAGTAAGTCAGTTTCTTACATATGATTGATCGCCGCTCGGTTCAAACTCAAAAGTTTCCTGACCAAGGTTTCTTGTCACTGTACCACCCGTGAATAGGGGTGCTTCAACTATGAGCTCACCATAAAATGTTGGTCCAGTTTGTTGCGGTTGTATTGGATACTGCGAGGGCAACCAAAAAGGAGGTACTGGAAATGACAATTAAGCAGATGGATCACTGCAACTAGCTGCCCCTATGAAATCAACGTTAGCTCCATGCGAGAGATTCGGCATAATAGGACCCTATTGATACCTTAGACCAATACTGATCATATAAACTCTGTGGAACACGACAGACCAGTGTAGAAGCATCAATAGGGTTACATAACTCATGTGGTTTCATTTAAGACATAATAGTAGGAAGATTTGCTGGGATAGCAATTACCCTAGTTATTTGCCGATAACATCGATCACCGAGATACCAAACCTCCTACATTGAAACAATAATTATCACTAACAATCAGAAGAAAAATAAGCATTGGAACAATAACTTTATAAAGTATTACCTGATTGCCATATTGAAAGATAACATGGTGGTGGGATAAGATGATCGTATATTGAATATCATACTCGTTCTCATATGACGGTCCATTATATGGTTGCCATATAATAGATGCTGATGACCTCATCTCCAACTGACTCCGGGACATGAAGATATATAATGTAACGAATCAAATCAGTTCTACTTTGATCCAAAATTTTGTGATTCCACCGTGGAATTTTAGGTCTAATATCCGCATTTTGTAAATGAATGGCAAAATCTACTGTTCTATCACTCATCGGTGTGCAAATACTTGTGTATTCATATGCCCAGTACTGAAATAAAACCATAATATTAATATATATTATTAATAATCCAAATACTAATATTAGTTATTTTAGATATTGTTACAAAATAATTATTATTATTTAGTAAGATTACCTCGAGTACTTGCCACAGACCGTTAAATGCTTTGACTTTTAGTTTGCTACAAGAATCCAGAGACATATATAGCAATGCCAATGTTGGAATTCCCCAATCATGCATGCTAACTAGATTCAGATCTTCAAAAGCAGCAAGGAAATCACATCTCACTACTGAAGAAGCATTGGGCAGAAGAAACTCACCGATAAAGTACATGAAGAAAGCTCTGGCAACTTTTATTGCCACTTCAGGATCTAGCTTAACGGCATCGATCCATTCTTTCTGAAAATATTTCTTTAAGAACGAGCAGTGTATACCGTGTGATTTCCAATCTTCTAATGTAATTTCTGCGAAGAACCTAGACTGGACAACATGGAAGGTGTATGCATCATCGTTACATGGCGGTACATCACCAACTCTAATAGATATTCCCGTTTGCATTGCCCAGTCTAACGGGGTAAATCCCAACTCACCACCTGGAAGGTGGAAAGTGTGGGTCGTGTCCCACCATATCTTAACCAAAGCCTTAACAAGGCACGCCGAGGACTTCTTTGTATCGATAGTAAAAAATCGATTCCAGCTGGCATTGTCGATCAACTGCTTGATTAGAGGGACAGTGCAAACTAGCTTGGAAGCTTTTATCGGCCCCTTCCAATTCCCTCTGAATGTAACAAATCCACCGATAGGATGCTCGGTAATTAGCTTATGTACATGTTGTCGATCATCGACTACTTTGACCAACTCCGATGGATCGCTATAATTCACAGGCACAGTAGTTTCTTCTTCACTTCTGTTTTGTGATTGTGCGGGCTCTGACCAACGTCTAGATTTGACTCTCCCAATAAATTTGATTGTTGAAGCCGTTTTTTTTTTCGTATGTAGAACACATTGAAAATTGAGATGTCGAGAGACAAATTTATGAAGAATAAGATGAGAAGAAGCACCACATCCTGTGAAGTGAGCTAGCTTGCAATTTATATCCACTCAAATTTAACTCCAAGGGTAAAAAAGTCATTTCAGCTTCAATAAGCATGAGAAACACAATAATTTGGCTTTAAAAAAACTAAATCATTGGACGAAAGACTCCAATCTCGTCCCACGCCAAAAATTGATTCTGCATTTCATGGACGGGACAACATTAATTTCCGTCTGTATATAAATTTTTTTAAAAACTTTTGAGAGAGACGAGACAACATGTCTTGTCTTGTGCGTTTATAATGTAAATATGTAAACTGTAATATGCTAGACGATATATATTGTATCGTCTAACTATTTTTTGAGAAAGTTTTAGCAAACAACCATTGTACAAATAACTTCTATTTTCTATTTCTATATACGCCATTTTCCCAAATATGAGCAATACGATTGTGGATGCTCTAATATTCCTAGCTGGACTTTATAGTTTGTTCGCTGAAAACTATATGATTGGATGGTTTGCAAGAATCGTACCTATGTGATTTTTTTTATCTTAAACCCTCGTTTTTTCGTGAATGCAGCTGGAACGCAACGTAGGAGAGTCTGCTAACAACAAACAAGCCTTTCCAGCAGCATGTCCCTCTTGCTGTAAGTAGATGAATCATCAGCCTAAAAGTTTGTCGGCATTAAATTTAGTTATCTTTACGTTTATCTTTTTATCGGTTATATTTACTTTAAACTTGATTTCGCTTTTGTGACAGGAAATGGTCGATTTCCTTGTGGATATTTAATTTGGGAGCAGGATGGGTTGTAGGATGGAAGACTTAAAGAAATAAAGATCAGGTGAGAACCGTTCTCACGATCAGGGCCGGTTCTGAGTTTACGGGATCCGAGACAAACTCTCAAAATGGGTCTCCATATAAAATTTATTTTTAAAAAGAATTGTAATTCTTAAAAACCTCTCTCTCTCTCTCTCTCTCTCTCTCTATATATATATATATATAGATGGAGATTTAGGAATTTGAGAAAAAAATCTCCACAAAATTCAAACCCAACTAAAATAAGCCGGTCCAAGTACTAATTTTAAAAATTAAAACCCAAAAAGTTAAATTTGGGAGCCCAAAAAAAAACTTTACGGGCAAAATATGTATAAATAAATACAAGGAAAAAAATTCGGGGACCCCTAAAATTGCGAAAAGTTCGGGAGCTCGAGGCAGCGCCTCCCCGGGCTCCATTGGGAGACCGGCCCTGCCCACGATAAGCTTCTTAAGAACCGTTCTCATGATGTCTATCCATCCTATGAATGATCTGAACTGTTCACATTGTTTAACATAAGCAAATTAGTCTGTAAATATAAAATCAAATTATTTAAAATTTATTAGTCCATGCATCTTGTAATTATAAAAAATAACGACAATTTTTCAGTTATATAATTTGTAACAGTTTAACACATGGGCAAACGAATCTCAAACGATTTGATTTCTCATCCATAAACTAATTTAGTCATGTAGACCAAATGAATGGTTTGGATCTTTCAACTAATGTCCCGAGTAAAAAATTTCATGTGGTTTTTACAAAAAGAGTTCTCATTCGATCATGGCGCTCTCTCTCTCTCTTTATATATATATATATATATATATATGTATATATATATAAAATTTTGTAATGAAATATGAATATTGAACAAGGTATGTACAATGTGTGATGTATATTTGGTCCTATCTATCATAATCAAATGTGTAATGTGTAATGCTCTACTCTTATCTTCTCTATTCCAATATTACCTTATCTTGTTATTTACTTTGTTTCCTTACATCCTCGAGTTAATCATAATGCACTCTCTTAGGAAGTTGTTAGTTTGGGGGTATGAATGGAATTTCATGTTCATATGAGTAATATCTGCCTGATATGACCCGATCATTGTATATCATTTTTTTTGAAGGAAGATGTGGAGTATGACCACTCTGTTTCATTAATAAGGTGTTAATAAAACAAAGTCAGAGTACTGAGCCAAGTACAAAGTCTAAGAAACAACAAAAGAATATAAATCCACCCCAAAAATATGGGGGTAGGACAGAAGACGGTACCAACCTCCATACAACATAACAAACAAAAACAAAAACCTCTGTGCAACTACTCCCCCAACAATACCCTGGGGTGCTGGAATCATAGTATATCTTGCCACCAAACATATATACTCAGATGGGCATGTGTGTTTTAGATGCTTTTCATTTTTACCTCGGAAGAAAATAAATTTCGAGTTAGCATTACCCTCTATCAAAACGAACAGGTCTTTATCTATAGTATAAAATAAAATAAGGATACAATTGTACTAGGTGGTTGCTGGCACAAAGCAAGTTGGAGTAAGGGGAGAGAGTGATGTCTTCAATGAACAAATACAAATGAGCTTATAAAATTCCCAAGAGGGGTGTTATTATTATGAATATGAATATATGTGCCTTTTGCTTACTAAGTTTTGATCATATACATATATATATATATATGAGATTGGGTACATTGAATTGGACCATATCATACAATGCAAGCTCTGTCAAGTGGAGGATTAAGTGTGTGAACAGCAAGTATGACAGCTACGGAATCCAATTTTGAAGATCCTATTTGCAAGTTGCAATATGAAAATTGTCCTTTTGAGTTATTAAAGCAATATAAGAAATGTTTTTTCTTTTCTTGAAAGAGCAACAATATTATAAGAATGGTTGGTGGCAAGATTGAAGAAGATTTTCATACCCCATAAAAAAATAAGTGGAATTTCTCATCCGATTCTTCCAAGATTCACTTACAATTGTTGCTCTGCAGTTTATAATTCTGTACTTGTGTTAAACATGTTGTATAGATATTGACGGAAACTGAAAAAATAAGAAGAAAAAATTAGACTTGCTATCTGGAAATAATTAGACTTCACCTTTTCCGCTGCCTCGATGTTTTAGCACTTCTGTTTATGATGTATTTTTGGAAGGTCTTTTGTTGTCCTTTCCTTTGGCCTATTGTGCGTGTTAGTTTTGTTGGTCTTGTCTCTGGTTATGCTGTCTTCTTCTGGCCGCTATATTGATCTACCATGGTGCTTGGTTGTGCCATGCTATCTAGCTCCTGAGGCATTCCGGTTCTCTCTTTGCTTTTATACCAGTTGTGGATGCGCTGATTTGTTACCTCTGTTTGTCTGGGCTTGTTCCTGTCATGGCATTAGTTTCTTCTGTTAAATTTCATGTTGCTTCAGACTGATTGCTGATCGGTTGTTATTTCAGAGTTCTTCTGTAATATCCTCTGCTGCTGTCGGGCCCCTCTTGAGCTCTTTCTTGTTTTGTACCTTTTTTGGTCTTACATCTTGTAAAATGAGCTATATATATATATATATATACTAGGTATGCCCGTGGGACGTGCCTACGGCACGTATTCGGGACTACATGTAAATTTAGTTAGATTTATTTGATTGGGTGAACTGCATAAGTGGGTGTAAATTTAGTTAGATTTTGTTAAAAAATTGGGTGACATAAGTGGGTGACATAAGATGTATTTTTAGGATTACCTATTTGATTAGATTTAGTTAGATTTAGTTAAAAATTCGGGACTGCATGTTTGCAGACCAATATCATAATTTTTCTGGACATCTTGTGGGCTTCTTTCTGTCTGCAGATTCAGAGATTGAGGAAACGATCGAATTCATCGACTTTTGTTAAACGGGACATGATCTGTTGTTAAAAAAGAAGAGAAGAGATGACCAATTGAGGGATGCTGCTAACTTCATGGATGATAACAACTTCATGAATGATAAACGGGACATGATATGGGAGCTAGCTAACTTCATGGATGATAAGCATGTCATGGCCCAAACCGAGATGCAGAAGGGTGGTGGTGGTGGTCAGCTAACATTACTCATGAAAGGGAAGGGAAGAGAAGAGAGTTGCGAATCTGTGGCTCATTTTACTGTGGGAATTTGGCATGGTATTGACAGATGGTTTGTTTGACTTGATTAGATAGGAATTAAATGAACAAACAAAATTCCTGTTATCTTTTTTGGTGATGATGAAGTGGCCTTAGCCTTTTATTAGCCCTCAAGGCTAACCAACCAGCAAATTTCGTTTGAAAAACCAATATATTATCATATGACTAAGATACAAAATAAAAACCAAGCATTTGAAAACATAATAAATTTTAGAAAATTTAGTAAAAATTTTGACAGAACCTCCCTTAAAATATTAGCCCTTTTACAAAAATTCCTTACGGAATTCTGCTAACAATTAAATATATGACATCACAGGCAATAAATATCAATCCTCCCCAGGCTCAATCGAGCAACATCACACAGACATCATATATATAAGGCTCTGGGAGAAAAATTCAGAATATAATGCAAGATACAAAATAAAAACCAAAAATTCTTTTGAAAATGTAATAATTTTTTTGAAAAACCTTTAAAAAACCAAACACAGAACCCAATAACTATATTATATCATCATTATATACAGTTACTTACATCATCTCCAAAAATGCTAAATATTACAATTATTACAACTATTACATCCTCCACCATACTAAACACCAACAAACTAAATGAAAAAAAAATAAAAATACATGGTTGTAGCCTGTAGGTCCCCCAATGGTTGAAGTCTTCAAAAATAAGACCAAACAGTGAGCCTAAAAAAACAGTTAAGAGTTTTGAATCAAATAGTAAGAGTTTACAATAAACAATTAAAACAATAGTAATAGTTTTGAAACCATTACCTTTCAAACAGAACAATGGCTTCAACCAAACATGTTCCTCATCACCCTACAAAAAGTTAAACTGTCAATATGTACATGACGGTTTTGAGTGTGGACGACAATCTGGGAAAAAAAAGAAACATTAAATTAGCAGCAATTAACGGTTAACATAGGGTGTAGTTGTAGTAAATATAAATTTACCTTATTGCAACCCCAATTCATCAATGTAGTTGCATTTATAAATTTGAGGTCCATGTCAGCTGCTTCCCAGTTCTGTCAAAGTTCAAAAGTAAAACAACAATGAAAATAAGTTTTAGTAAGGTAAATCTATCATATATAAATGGATTTTTTTATTTTGTCGTCTTGTTTCATTAAAGAAAAAATAATAAGTTAATAGACGACCCTCTTTCTATTTTTTTCTTCTTATATATGGTGTCAATATTTCATTACTGATAAGTTAATTGATTTGAAGAGTTTGCTGGCTCATTATTAGTCACACTCACGTGGATCATTCTGTGGCCTATTTCAACCCGTGGCACGGAATACTGGGGATTATCTCACTCCTCGGATCATCATGGAGTCCATAACTCACGTTTTCTCCCATTTCATGATATCTCCATTTAGTGCATGTCCTTATACTTATTAAGTTAATTTAATTAACCACATTTTCCCTAGAGTTGGTGTACCCTACCGAACATAACTCAACTAATCAACATCAAGGCCCCAACTGGCCATAACCACAAATGTCATATGCCGGTATACTAAGGTCCCACTCAACCTCTAGAGTCTCGTAATCTCAAAGAAAAATATCACAACCTTTTTTTTAATCTTACAAATTTAAGTCACTAACCCACAATGAGATTTTTCTTCTAAACATATCAATATACATATGAATCCAGGAATTTTTTTAAGGAAATCAGATTTCAAACATCAGTTAAACTGAGGTATGTAACCTATGGAAATTTCCTATGGATCAGTTAAACATCAATATTCTTATTAAGTCAACATCAGTTAAACATCAGTTAAACATCAATATACTTATTAAGTCAAACATCAGTTAAACATCAGAATATATAACCTATGGAAATTTCTCAAAATGTTATTTTCTTGAGATCTGCACACATTTCACTTCCTAAAACCATGGAAACATGAGTTAAACTCTATCACAAATTGAAGTCCAACTTCGAAAAAAACATTGGAATCCGAAGCCAAAACATTCTTTTAAACCGAAAATCATTAACTCATATATTAGAAGAAACACTTGTTATGAGGAAATCAAGAAAAAGACAATCTGCGAAATAGTTAGGCAATGACAGTCGACTGTCAGCACTTGTTCAAAATTTGCATTCGACCGACTGCAGTCCAACTGCAAGTAGCAGTTGATGCAGTCGACCGACGCGCTAGTTGAATCAGCACTGCGGTCGACCGACACGTGGTCTGCAGTTTCTCTCCTCTATAAATAACTGATTATATATATCTTCATACCTTGCGAAGTTTTGCTCGATAAAAAAAATACTGAAAACCATGCATATATACATATATATGTAGAAAGAAGCTCTGGGGTCTTAGAATCTCGACATTAAGAATTTAAAGAGAAATTTTCTATGCATTCACTTAAAAATCAATAATCAATTTATGACCATTCCTGTAATAAAGCAAATGCGAACGCATATATGATATAATAGAAATTCTCCCCTATAATGAAGCATGTGCATATGTATATATGATATAAAAGAACTCTTTTCCTCTAATGAAGCAAATGTAAATGCATATATCATATAATAGAAGAAATCATTTTTCCTGTATTGAAACTTGTGCATATGTATATATAGAAAATCCTTTTTCCTGTATGAAGCTTATGCATATGTACATATAGAAAAATCCTTTTTCCTGTATGAAGTTTGTGCATATGTATATATAGAAAAATCCTTTTTCCTGTATGAAGCTTGTGCATAAGTATGTATAGAAAGTCATTTTTCTTGTATGAAGCTTGTGGATATGTATATATAGAAGAATTCCTTTTTCCTGTATGAAGCTTGTGTATGTGTATACATGATATAGAAGAAATTCTTTTACTGTAGTGGAACATATGTTTATGCATATATCATAGAAGAGAAATTCCTTTCCTATAATGAAGCCTGAATGTATATTTGGGTCATAGAAGAGAAATTTCATAGGCATTTACAGTATCTTAGACCACTTGAAATGAAGCCTAGATAGGCTGTCTTTGTCCTCAAACTTCCATATTCAAATATTGCAGGCATTAAACTGCAAACTCTTAGCATCAATAGGTCCCTCAATTCACTAATTCAAGCAAAATCCCTAAGGTCAATTAAATTTGCTAACTATTCACTGATCATAAGATCTCGAAAATTGGTGCAAGTGAAACTCTAAAACCAACTATTTCCTGCAAATTGAATGGACCTTTTAATCACAGGGACCACAAATAAATTAAAACCCAGGACACTTCTACATGAATTGGACAGAATACAGTTCAAGTGAATTAAATGCAACATAATCTAGTTGAGATGAGAACAATCAACCACAAATTAAGTGAGGTGAGATCACTTACTTCTTTCTCTAGCTGGAATCTAGACTCTGCTGAGATAAGATCACGTAGAAGATTCACAGTGGGGTAAGCAAGAGACTTCTGACATTGTCAAGTGTAACAGCTAGATGTGGCATCCAACATTAGTTTGGACATCAAAGTAGCATTGATAAAAAAAAATGCAGTACAATGCATTCACAGAACTCGGATGATTGCCATTAATCCTTAGAGTAAAATCACACTTTAAATTAAATATGAAATTAAGACAAACATAACATGTAAATATAATTCTGTATTCTGAAGAAGCAATTAAACCAAAGTCTACTTCTAGTGCTAATCCGAAAAGAAGATAGATAATGAAAAACTAAACTACATGCAAAGTCAACAATTAAAAAAACTACATGACTAAAGAATACAAAACTGATATATTGGTGGGACAACTGTGCAGAAACAGCCAAAGCTTCATCAGTATACCTGAGTTTGTGGTGAATCTCGTATCTCTTGTGCAGCCCTTTCAAAATTTGTATTGTGTCATCAACTGATGGCTCCGGTACTTCAACTGGCTGGAATAGTTGTCCTAGTTCAGAGTGTTATTGAGCTCCTCACTTCCTCCTGTTTTCCAAACACTATATTTAGATGGACTGAAAGCTTCACAGAACTGCAGTATCGACAAAAAGGGACCTTTCGCACATTTGAACTGCAGTATATAAACATACATACCAACTTACCATTTAATTTGAAGTTTGATGACATTTCATCAGTACATCCTTGTAGACAACATTTTTTGTATATATGCCTTGGCGACTTGCTAGATGTCCATTCTTGATTAAAATTTTTGTAGTGGATCTCGAAACTCTCCTAGAAAGAGCAATAAAAGAGATGAGAGTAATTAACAATGAAGCATTTTAGAAAAAGAAAACTATATTCATTCTATTAGCATATATGACACTATGAGAACTAAATTTTTCAAAAAATTAAGTACAAAAGGATGCCACAAAAGTTTGTTAATGATAAACAAAATTTTTTCAAAGCTTATAAAAAAGTTCGAATGAAACTATACTGCATAGATGAGGAATGCTGATAAAAAAATTATACATCTGTTGATTCAAAAAAATTAAAAAAAAAAATTTATACATGTTATAGAATTTCTATAAAGAGCACAAAATTGCAACCAATTTAGTAACATCTATTGATTCAAAGTCTTTCAAAAAATATTCTATGTATGAGTTTCTATAGATGTCTATTCTTTGCTTGTCAATGCTTTGGTGAACTTGGATTTGAGATTGGATATTGTTGGCACTGATGATACACTGATCACCATCACAAAGAAATATTTGAAGGAAGGTCTCAGATCCCTATCAAATACCAAAAAAAAGAGCCATACTTTTGAACATTTGTATATCTAATAAATTTTCCAATGGAAGTTATGTCTATTAGAATTTCTAGTAGATCATTCAGTCAGAGAGCTATGGTGGTGGGGGAATAACATGCATCACTTCTCGAGTTTATCCTACATTGATCTCAAGAGGTATGGAACATGGTGATATCCCCAATTAGCTGAAAAAAAGAGCACTGGAAAAGATGGAATATTTTTTATATCAACTGAGATTTGGCTAGAGAAAAAAAAACAAACAAACTTACCTGTGTGTAATATTCTTCTTATGTTATTACTATAATAACTGTGATATTCTTTTACTAAATTTGTACATTCCTCTTATGCTACTTTCAGACTAATTAGCACTGTCCTGTGACTATTCAAAAATCAATATCTGAAAAATTGAAACCAAATAATAGGGAGTTTGCTGTAAGTGCTTCAGAGCTTTCACTGAGAATTTTCTACGCTACAATTTTGCTTCAGTTATTCTAGTTAGTATTATGTGGATTGCTTCATCAATCATGAAGGTCCTTTGTATGCATCAAATCAATATACTTTTGATCTTAAGTGAATCTCTAAAGAGTGGCTGTATGACCTTACTTACTATCAGATTATTAGTAACAGTGAGCTTATCAAAATAAATTTACTCGAATCATAAGCATCCTCCCATAAACATGTTATCCATTTATCATCACGGGTGAAGCGAAATATCGATAAAGTAGCAGGTGTTTGTTTTTGTACCTGGATATCGCGAAGCCTAACACAGGAACCAGCTTCGTCCATCAAGTCAATAGCCTTATCAGGGAGGAAGCGATCACTGTCAAAGATAACAAATATATGTAACTAAACTAATAAAGGAAAACACAATTTTCAATTCCATATTTAAATTTTTTATTCCGGTAAAAGATTAAAAAATTATATAATTCCAGGACATGTTCTAACATTTTCACAAAAAAATTAAGTGCATCTTTTTCCCGAATATGCGGATCCAAATTTCAGATAACTTTACTATGTTATGTATCAGAAAATGTTTAAGTTATTTAATAAATAACCACTGGAAAGGCTGAACTGCTTAAAGAATTAAGACAAACATAACATGTAAATATAATTCTGTATTCTGAAGAAGCAATTAAACCATAGTCTACTTCTAGTGCTAATCTGAAAAGAAGATAGGTAATGAAAAACTAAACTACATGCAAAGTCAACAATTAAAAAAGCTACATGACTAAAGAACTGTGAAGCAGCAACCAAAGCTTCATCAGTATACCTGAGTTTGTGGTGAATCTCGTATCTCTTGCGCAGCCCTTTCAAAATTCATATTGTGTCATCAACTGATGGCTCCGGTACTTTAACTGGCTGGAATCATCTCTCCAAAGCAGTGTCTTTCTCAATATGCTTCCTATATTCATCAAATGTTGTGGCTCCAATACACTGAGCCCAACGAAATAAAGATTTAGCAAGTCATGCATAATAACCAATCTCAAAAAATTTAATCCTCAAAGTATAGGACAGTAGCAAGTCATGTAACAGACAGAAAGACAACCAATACTCTTATGAAGGATTAATACTTAACAGTCAGATGTATAGCTACTCGTGTTAAATTATCACTACATCTCTTTCATGAAATATATAGTAGTCCTGGTTCAGAGTGTTATTGAGCTCCTCACTTCCTCCCGTTTTCCAAATACTAATTAGCTGGACTGATTGTGGATGGAACTCAACAGAAAGCTTCAATTAACATCACTAATCAAGAACCAAGATCATTTAACATCAATTAAAACACAAAAATAAATAACCCTAAAATTGAAGCTTGCCTAAGCAAATAGATAATTAATTAAGAAGTGGATCTGCAGTAGATGTGCATACTTACCGTAATAAAGAAGTAGTGGGGTTGAAGCGACGACCGTGGGGTTGATTTCGGCGACCGACGAAGCGACGACTGCTGGCAAAGAGATGACGCTACGGAGCGGTGGCTGGCGTCGAAGCAAGAACTGGACGAAGCTTGGTTGGCTGATGTCGGAGAGGGGTTCGGTGGTTGGTTGGGGTCGCAGTGGAGCGACTTCGGAGTTGCCGCTGGTGGTCGTTGATTGCAAAAAGGGAGGAGGTCGGGGCTGGTGGTCGATGAGAGCAGAAGGGAGGAGAACGGCGGTCGAGGGATCTGGTGTGTTGGCGACTCGAGGTGGGGGGAGGGCTGTGTGGTGACTGGATCGAGAACGACGGTCGAGGTGGGGGGGCGCTGTGTGGTGAGAGGAGGGGTCAGCGGCGGGAGGGCAGCGTTGAAGAGGCGCCGGAGGTTTTTCGCTGGATCGATGAGAGAGAGAGAGAGCGGGGGGAGAGAGAGAAGGAGACAGTGAGAGAGACTGAGCGGTAAAAAGAGAGAGAAGATATTTTGGGAAAGAGGAAGAGAGTGTGTGTGGGTTTTGAAATTTGTGGAATTTGAAAGTTGGGCGGGAAAATATGTTTTGTGAGAGCAGATCTGGTCCATTGATTTTGGGAGAGATTGAATGTGAGCCACCTGATAGCTTTCTTTGTGTTTTATTATATAGATATATAGGTTAGGGTCTTAGAACTCTATCCGTTTATCCAAAAAAAAAGAAGGAAATATTACTGCATGTATAAATATAGATTTTCAACTGGTACAGCAGTTAAGTTATCGTTATTTCTCAGCTATGGAAAACAAAAAATTCCCGGTTCATCCTTACTCACAAACACATGCAAATTCGTACAATTAGTCCCAAATGTTCAACTAAAGTTGCTATGAACCTAGGAACAAGCTACCAAGGTCCAAGGTACCCTAAGAAAACCTTGGATTCTAACTCTTACACACTCAAACCCTCACCTATTGCCGGATTTACATCCTCTGAATTGTTCACTGGAGAGGTTCATTACCTCCATCTAGTCACACATATTGCTTCAAAATTTGAAAGATTTGCTGTACTGATCCACTTTTTGAAAATATTTGAGGGTTTGATCCACTTTCGAAAACAATTAGCGATCTGATACAGTTTTGGACACATCAACATAAGTAGTTATTGGAAATAACAGCACAGGTTATTTATATGCCGTTATTTCCAATAACGGCATCATTTAACTTTTTTTTTTTGCATGCCATAATTTAGAGTAATGCCATTATTTGGAGTAACGACATCAGTATATTTCTCATACGAGCGTAAACTTTCTGACTTGGAAAAAATTCTAAGTGTTGAAACAACTTATAAATAATGTCGTTATCCCCAAGAACGACATTCGAATTACTGATGTCATTATTGGAGATAACGACATCAGTTATAATAAAATGAACTGTTGCCGCTGTTCCAAACAAATGTAACAGCTCATTTTATTATAACTGATGCCGTTATTTTCAATAACGACATCAGTAACTCGAATGCCGTTATTTTCAATAACGGCATCAGTAATTCGAATGTCGTTCTTGGGGATAACGACATTATTTATAAGTTGTTTCAACACTTAGAATTTTTTCCAAGTCATAAGATTCACACTCGTATAAAAAATATATTGATGCCGTTACTCCAAATAACGATATGCAAAAAATAAAATAAAATGATGTCGTTATTGAAAACAACGACTTATGCTGATTTGTTCAGAACTAGATCAGATCGCTAATTATTTTCGAAATTGGGTTAGACCCCAGATATAATTGTTTTCGAAAATAGGTCAGATCCCAAATATTTTCAAAAAGTGGGTCAGTAGGACAAAAAATTCTCAAAATTTATGCTTTCTTGTATACTAATCAACTTGATGTGTGATTAGATGTGGGATTGGACCTCCCTAATGCATGCGTGTATACTAATCGAATTGGTGAAAGCGTATAATGCATGCATGTTGAATATATCATCACACCTAGACGTAGATCACCTAATCCCAAGTTCATCCCCCCAATCTCATCATGCATGAAGTTGCGTTCCTCTAACAATTATTCAATTCCAATACATTCATGCATCAAGACAAAAAAAAGGATCCTTCTACAGCAAACACATCCAATAATAATAATAATAATACAATACTATTTTAATAATCACACATATTGGATTAGTTTAATAATCACCTAATTAGCAAAGCATCAAGGATTAGGATCCGCATTAGGGTTGACCGCAAAAGTAGCGCGCATCTTAAAGCAAAAAACCCGAATTTTCTTATAGAAATATCTTATGCGGTGCGTCGCGTAGGGCCGGAGGAGACAAGGGGGGACGAACCGGTTTCTTTCTGGAGAGAGAAAGGGGGAGTTACTAGTTTAGATACATTGAACTTCGAAGAGAGAGAAAGAAATAAACAATTAAACATTTGCAAGACTTTAAATTTTTTTTTGCAAATTGGTCCTTTCCCAATCCTTAAACCAAACCACAAAAACCCCCACCTTCTCTCATTTCTCATTCATCTTCTTACTCTCCTCTCTCCAATCCCCTCCTTTCCCCCTTTGAATTTGGGGTTTTTTGGATGAGCTTTGCTCATCTTCAACTGCACTTGCTTGCGATATTGGTTCTGTGCGCAAAGATCCGATCTTACGGCGTTGTTGATCTGTTGGTGTGTAAAGTTGGAATCCTTGGCTCCTTGGGGTTGGACTCATGTCGGCCATCGTCAACTTTGGAGGTATGCAAAGATCCGACCTTTTTCTGCTTCAATTTCTGTTATTTTTGGTTGACTTTGGGAGGTTCAGTAGGTTTTGATGTGGGGTTGGTGGATCTAGGGTTGGGTCGTTGATTAGGGTGAAAAAGTCTGGATCTTGATTGGTTTTGGTGTGGATTTTTAGGTTTTTGGGTAATTAGGGTTTGTTTGATTGATTCATGTGTTGATCTAGGGTTTTGATAGATCTGTGTGAATTAGTTCTTAATATTGAGTATTTTAGGGAATAATCACATGAATCTAAGTAGTTGTTAATTTTACCTAATTCAACAAAAAAAAAAAAAAATCACTTGATTCTGATTTGTGAGAATCCAATTTATCCTATTTTTACCTAGAAAGTCCAATCCTTTACCAATTTTAAATTTATTGATCTGAAATTTGATTTCTGGTCATTGACAATTTTTTAGGTCTAAATTGATATTTAAATTGGTTGTAAATAAATTTTAATAAAATTGGAGTTTTTTTTGCAGTACTAGGCTACTTTTTGAAACTTTTTGCGATTTTAGGCCAGTTGACAAACTATTAGCACTTTTGGCTGGCAAGTGCCATGTAAGCCGTGGCCGCTATTGGAAATAGCAGCCTTTTCATAGCGACCAACACCTCGGACTCCCACACTTAGCAGATTTGTATAATTGCAAAGCACTTGGTGTAACTCGTCTAACTAAGGTCGCTATTCCCAATAGCGATCTCAGGTGGGCCTAAAAACGATTGGGTCAACCTGTGGTCGTTATTGGGAATAGCGACCTTGGTTATACAAGGTCGCTATTGACAATAGCGACCTCCATTACTCCAAGTGGTTTGCAATTATACAAATCTGCCAAGTGTGAGATTCCAATGTGTTGGTCGCTATGAAGAGGCCGCTATTTCCAATAGCGGCCGCTGCTGACGTGGCACTTGCTAGCCAACATTGCTAATAGTTTGGGATGTGCCCTAAAATCGCAAAAAGTTTCAAAAATTAGCCTAGTACTGCAAAAAAATTTATAAAATTGTAGGTCTTTGTACTGAACAAGCTATTTTATTTGATTGATTTAGGAAATGATGATATCATCCACCCCAGGGGGCCACTCTACTGCTCTCCACGCAAGAGGTCGAGACTCAACGCTCCTTCCTACACGAGGGAGAAGCAATACCATCGTGGCCAAATCTCCTCTCTCGATAATCTCCCTGATGAGTGCCTCTTTGAGATCCTTAGGAGGCTCTCCGGGAACAGGGAACGAAGCAATTCCGCTTGCGTTTCAAAGCGCTGGCTTATGCTTCTAAGCAGCATCCGAGCTTCTGAAATCTCGGTGGAGAGCAACAAGTCTTTTAATGCTTCCGAGAGGGTTTTGCCTGATTTGAATGCTGCAGTTGTTGAAGATGAGGAGGAGATGGAAATTGAGGGTGCTGGGTTTCTCACTAGGTGTTTGGAAGAGAAGGAAGTGACCGATGTTAGAATTTCTGCTGCTGCTGTTGGTACCGCTGGTCGTGGTGGTCTTGGAAAGCTCTTGATTAGGGGAAGCCACCCGACCCGTGGTTTGACTAATCTCGGTCTTTCTGCTGTTGCTCGTGGTTGCCCTTCTCTTAAGGTGTTGTCGATGTGGAGGGTTCCTCTTGTTAATGATGAAGGTTTGTCTGAGCTTGCAGATGGGTGTCCTATGCTTGAGAAGCTTGACCTCTGCGAGTGCCCTCTTATCTCTGATAAAGGTTTGGTTGCTGTTGCTCAGAAGTGCCGTAACTTGATGTCTGTCACGCTTGACTCTTGTGTTAAGATTGGCTACGGAGGTCTCCAAGCTATAGCTCGCATGTGCCCAAAGTTGCAGTCGGTCTCAATCAAAGATTGCCCTCTTGTTGGTGACAAAGCTGTTGCAGGCATGATATCATCAGCCTCTTCTTCCCTTACAAAGATTAAGTTGCAGAATTTGAATATTAGCGACTTTGCACTTGCTTGCCTTGGCCGCTTCGGGAAGGCAGTTACTCAGCTACATCTCACAAACCTTGAGAATGTCACAGAAAAGGGTTTCTGGGTTATGGGCACCACAAAGGGGTTGCAGAAGCTGAAAACCATTATCATTTCCTCTTGTTCTGGTGTAACAGATGTTGGCCTTAATGCTGTGGCGGAGGGATGCCCAAGTCTGAAGCAGCTGTGTCTTCAAAGGTGTTGCTACCTTTCAGATGCTGGTTTGAAGGCTTTTGTCGAAGTTGCTACTTCTCTTGAGCAGTTGCAACTGGAAGAATGTCATCGCATAACCCTTATGGGAGTTCTTGTTGGTCTCATTAAGTCTAGTGGGAAGCTTAAAACCCTAACATTGGTGAGATGCTTTGGTATCAAAGACATAGGCTCTTTCCCACTTGCCCTTCCTTCATACAAGTCTCTACGGTCTTTGACTATTCATGACTGCCCAGAGTTCACCAGCTCTAGCTTAGCTACCATTGGGAAGATCTGCCCAAATTTAGTGAACTTGGACCTGAGTGGCCTTGTTGGTGTGACTGATGCGGGTCTTGTTCCAGTTATAGAGAGCGCAGACCAGGGGCTTGTCAAGGTCTCTCTAAAAGGGTGCGTCAATCTGACTGATTCATCCATTGCTTGCCTTGTGAAAGTTCATGGAGACACTCTTGAGGTGCTAAACCTTGATGGCTGCAACAAGCTCACAGATAAAATCCCTCTAGCAATTGCAGAGCACTGCACTTTACTCGAGGAGCTCGATGTGTCAAAAGCTAATATTACCGATTATGGAGTTGCCCTCTTGGCGTCAGCAAGGCACCTCAACATTCGAATCCTTTCTCTCTCAGGCTGTTCTAAGGTGACCTCTCGCAGCCTTCCCTTTTTTGGCAACATGGGTCCCACCTTGACTGGTTTGAACCTTCAACATTGCAATCTCATTAGTACCAATTTCATCGCTATGCTTGAGGAGAAGATGTGGTGGTGCGACATCCTCGCCTAAAACTGCTACACAAGTAGTTAGCATGGAGAGCATTTCTATTGGATTTTTGGCTCGTTCTAGAAGTGAGCTTACATCTTTTCTTCAGGACCGTTCGTTAGTTTTTCAGGAAACCCTAGGCCATCCCCCCCTTTTTACAGGCTTTCTTCCTTAAAGAAGAAGTCTGTTTCGGGAGTTTTTTGCTTACATCAATTTGGTGAAGCTCTTACTCTCACCCCTTTGGCCTTTGGTTTCTTGAGATTACAGTACACCTGGTCCTGCTTCATAGCCTTTTCAGTTACCGTATATGTTTGGTTTTCACTCATCGTCGTGGGTTTTTCTCTTAATCGGATCCTCAGTTTAATGTATTTGCTGGCCATGTCAGTTCTCCAAGCTTGTGTAGTTTCAGAGTTCAGGTCTTTTCCAGTTTGGACTTAGCAAGTCCTCGTTGTGTCTGTGGGGTCATCAGTGCTCTTCTAAAGTGTTGTATGGTTGCTTTTTTGTGCAGTTCCGGTGCCTGAGATTTATGGGTTTTTGGTTTTTACAGCCTTTTGGCTGTTTTTCCCCCATTTTGCCATGCCCTACTTTTACAGGCTATCGAACTGTATGTAGCCTCCGGCAACCATTAAATATTTAATGAAATAAGACTTATTTGTGAAATCGTGTGTTTATTTTTGTTTCATAGTTTTCATAATATTTGCATGGTTTCTGTGATGCATCGGTGTTGAGTATGCAAGTGTTTATATTGTGATTTTCAATCTTTGATTTCTTTTATGATATCGTTGAATGTAAAGGAAATACAAGGGGTAAATTGCAGATAACCCTCCTCAACTATTTGATCAACGCATTTATCTGCTGTAACATACAGAGCTGTTTGTGTTTTTTGTTTGTATGCAAGATATAACAGTGTTGAGTTTGAGTATGTGTGTTTATGTTGTGACTTGTGATTTTGAAGCTTCCGACTCTTTAATGTTCTTGTATGTAGAGACGAGGAAGAAAAAGCAGAGGAGGATGAAGGGAATACTGCTATTCTAAAAGGAGCTGATTTATGTTGTTGTGATTTAAAATGTTTGTTATGAGTGAACTGAAGAGGCTGCTATCCTCAAAAATTTTAAGATCATTTTTGTCAATTATGGAGCACATTTTCATTTTCCTAGTCAACTAACTAAAATCAGCTTGGTAGGCAAGGAACACATGCTTATTATTAATACTATTAAGAGCAACTTGGAACAAATGCTTATTATTAATACTATTAAGAGCAATGTTGTTACAATGGAACCAACCTTTCAATAAGGGTGGCTAAGAGCATCCACAGTTTATTGCTATTTATTCATTTTATGCATATTTTAGCAATCCTACTGTTGCATTTGTTGGCTATATATGCACTTTTTTTTGCATATTTTGGCATTTTCGACTCTGAAGATTGTTATATATGAGAGAAGATTTGAGAAAATGCATAACATAGATGAAGATCTGTTCCAATTATAAAATTATTTATTTTTTTAGTCGGACGGAAGTCGAAAGTCCGTTCCACAATGTTTAATAATTTTTCGCTTTAAAAAACCCTTGGACGGATCTTGAACAAGAAGTTCCGTCCCTTGGTTTTTGTAAATATTTAAAGGACTTTTTTTGAATGCAAACCCCCCAACTAACATAACCTCTTAATATTTTTTGTAACTACCCTATATTCACTCACAGTCGTACGATTTGTAATATTTATTTTAATAGGTGATAAAAATTTATTAAGAAAAAAGGGGACATTTTCATCATTTGAAATATTCTCTCCTTAATTTCTCTCTCACATTTCTTCTTCAATATTTTTTTTAATAAGTGTGAAATGTAATACTATTTAACCTCATTGATCAAATTAACACTAAATACAAATTTTAAGTACTTTTCTTGTCATTGTGTAATATACATTTATTATTTTAACCGATTTTTTATTTTCACACTAGATGTAGAAAATAGAAAATGGCGAGGAGAAAGAGAATTATAATGAAGTTAGTAAACAAGAGGAGTTTTTTTTTAAAAAAATTATATATTTTTTAACCGGCAAGAGGAGATAATCGAAATGTAAATAAAGGGAAAGGTAGGAAAATATTAAGTGTTGAGACTTACAAGTAAGTTCTCTTGTGATGAACTTATTACGTAAGACTCTATACTATTTCTATCGTTGAGGATTGTAATAATGTAATGTTCAAGACTAAATTGACTTTCTTTGTTCACATTTAAATGTATATATATCAAAAAAAAATTGTCTAATATTAAAAATTGTTTTTATTAGGTAAAAAAAAATTGTTGAATGGTTTACAAGCAGTATTTGAGAAAAATTTATTAAACTTATTTCATATAATAAAGCAATTGTAGGGAATCTGACAACTTTTTCGAATGAATTTGGTGCACAGTTTGGTGTTAATTTGATATTTGAGTTTAGTGTTAATTTAAATTTGATATTTTTTTTATTTAATTAATAACATCCATATCAAGGAATTAAAAACTATTGGTTATAAGATATCTCAATATCCAACATATTATTTGAGATGATCCAATAGTTAGTTTTACTCCCTATATTAAATCATATACAATTTTGATCATAAGAATATTTTTCCAACAAAGAGAAAACCAACAAAGTAGTGGTCCCTATTTATTGGTTTGTTTGACAAGATAATACCGAAACTAACCTGATTTGAAAGAAAATAGAAATTAACTCCACTTTTATAGGGGCTGTCTAAAAATGGTTAAGATAGTTAAGAGTTTGTATCATAGAAGAACTCATATTTAAATAGTTAGTTAATTATATAATTAGTTAACTAATTAGGATTAGTTAAATATTTAACTATTAAGTTCTTAGTGGAGAAATTGTTGGACGGATGTTCAACATCCGGCCGTGCAATTTCGTTTTTTTTAAAAATATTGCTGACAATTTAATTTTCCGTGGGATGGATCTTCAAACTCCATCCAATTATTATTATTATTTTAGATTGCTATAATATAGCATTTCACAATTGCTACAAATGCTAAAGCTATGTAAAATATGCATATTGCTATTTTTTAGCAATTACGACTGCAGATGCTCTACGGTTCAACAACGGTTCACTTTGTTCAAACTGGTTTTAGTAAAGTAAGAGGCCAACATTTAATTGCATATCGAAACATACCATCATCCATATTTTTTAGAGTCAAAGCTTGTCACTAGGGCGTCTCCGTTACCAAGTTTGTCGAATAGAATAAGATTGTTTTCAATAGAGATTTTTCCCGTTTTATATAAAATTGAATCAGTTTAAGTGGCCAGTACTA
This sequence comes from Hemerocallis citrina, assembly GCA_017893485.1. Classification (NCBI taxonomy): domain Eukaryota; kingdom Viridiplantae; phylum Streptophyta; class Magnoliopsida; order Asparagales; family Asphodelaceae; genus Hemerocallis; species Hemerocallis citrina. The sequence goes on along the minus strand of CM030359.1, from coordinate 439,375,714 downwards.
GTTGAACCCGATCTAATATAGTTAAAAATGATGGTGAAACAAATAGGAATTATCAGAGATCAAAATGAAACACATACAAACTACTAGAAAGTCCACATCACATCATAAAATAAATACAAACTAAAGTTCACAAAATAAAGACAAACACATACAAACACATCGAAATTTTACATGATTGAACTGCTTTTAGATCCTCTAGCAAAACATAAATAAATATACAAACACGTCGGAATTTTACATGGTTGAACTGTGTTGGCTATGGTTTATGGGTTATCGAAGAGGGAGGGTTGCGAGAAAGAGATAGAGGGAGAAAAGAAATAGCGAGCCTGGGGTTTAAGAAAGCCCCAATCGACAGCCGTTTCAAACAGCGAGTTTGGTTAAAACAAGCTTGCCTTTTGAGAGAGTCTTGGCCAAGGAAGAAACAAGAAAACCCAAAACCAACACTCGCTAACTCAGATAGCGAGTTTATTTTGACTAAACTCGATAGAGAGTGGGTCGGTTTGGAAATTTTTTTTAAAAGTGGGCCAGTTTGGAAAAAACTTTCAATAAGTAGGTCAGTTTGGGAAAAAGTTCCAAGAATAATGGGAGCGGGTCCCACTGTCGAATCGAATATCACGTGCTTTTTTCTTTGGCAAAGATTTTAATTAACTGATAAATTTATTAAGGGTGAAGAGCATCCACACCGTTTTTCAATTTCCTTTTTTTTTCTTCATTTTTGGAAAAATGAGCGTTGCAATGGTTTTTCATTTTATCAAAATATGAGAAAATGAAATATCATCACAAATATGAGAATTTATTTGTGGATTCTCAAAATATCGAAAAATCGGACGGTTCAAATTGTTTCGTCCAATCTTTAGCATTGGTATAAATACCCGAAACCCAGACTCGACCCAGACCCGACCCGAACCCGGCATTGGACCGGAACCAACCCAGCTTATCCGGGTCCGGGTCTGGGTCCGGGTCCTAAAATGGGACCCGTTGTACTTTTGGGTCCGGGTTCGGGTCCACTAAAAAAAGACCCGACCCGGACCCGGACTTGGACCCGTTGGAAAAAACCCCCAAAAATCAACATAAAAATAAATATTCTATCCTCATCCCTCCCATTTCTCCTCCTCAATTCTAAATCTTCCTCTTCCAAACTCAAAACTCGTGCCTTTTTCTTCTCTCCTCAATTCTGAATCCTCAACTCGCCGCCTCCGCTCGTCGCTCACATTCCCGCTCCTACCCGAACGGGTAAGAATATTTTAATAGGACCCGGACCCGGACCCGGAACTGGATTCGGTCCTCACGGGTCTGGGTCCGGGGCCGGGTAGTGAAGGACCCGACTCGACCCGATACTAATGCTACCAATATCATTATTATTTTTTAAAAAAAATAACGAACAGACGGAACAACATGTTCCGTCCTAATATTTTTTTTTTAATTTAAGAAAGGCATCAGACGGAACATGTTGTCCCATCCGTCATCCAAAAAATCTTGGACGAGCTCCAATTCCAACAAAGAGTCAAAAATCATGGTTTAAGTATTAGTTTAATGGAATAATCACTCGGTTTCTCCTTTTAATCATGGTTTAGTCTTAGGGGGCATTTGGTACACGGATTGGAAGATTCTCAGGAATTAAAGGATTCTCGGGAATGTGAGGGCGGAAATGAAAATTCCCGAGAATGTTGTATTATCGCTTTTGGTATAATAATTTGCATTCCCGACATTTTTTTAATTATATTTTTTTATTCTAGAGTTTTGAGTTATTTTATTGTTTATTATAGAAATCTCATAAAAATCTTCAAATCTAATGATTTCGGAGGGGATATAATTTTTTTATTCTAGTTTTTTTTGGGGTTATTTTATTGTTTGTTTTGGAAATCCCATGAGAATCCTCAAATCTCATGATTTTTTGGGGGAATGGAAATCCTTCGTAACAAAAGATTTGGATTTCCTTGGAAATCCAACATTTATTTCAAAACTATGCTTGCCACATATTAAACAATGTAATCTAAGGGGGAATCTGAGATTCCCTTGCATATTCCCATTAAAAGAGATTACAGATTAGAGATTATTAGAGCATCCACCGTCGTGATTGTTAGAAAATGCATAAATGCATATAGCATTTTTCCTGTTTGTTGCAGTAGTCGAATGATATTTTTGAGCAATCTAAGATAAAATAATAAAAATCCTTTATCAAGACGGAGTTTGAAGTTGTGTCGGGGGAATTTAATAATTTTTTAATAGGTAGACGGAACTTCACTTTTCGTCGGAAGGAAAAAAAAATATTACAAAAAAGGTCAGACTGAGGCAAAATGGTCATTCAAATAATTTTTTTTTTCAAAAGTCCCCGCAGACGGCAATTCAGTTGCCGTCCTAGAAATGCGGAAGGCGTCAGATGCAAAGTGAATTGCCGTTGGAGAGTTTTTTTATTTTTATTTTTTATCACGGTCTATTATATTTTTTTTCTGAGAAACGGAATGTGAAGTTGCGACGGAGGAATAAAAGATTTTTTTTTGTGCGACGGAAAGTGAAGTTGCGTCGGAGAATAAAAAAATTATTTTTTTTCGTGCGACGGAAAGTGAAGTTGCCTCCTGTGTAATATGCATTTTTCTCAAATCCACTCTCATTTATAGCAATCTACTGTTGCAAAATAGGCAAAATATGCATAAATAGCAAATGACTGACAGCGCATATTTTTGCAAAAATATGTATATTATGCATGTTTAGCAAAAGACATTGGATACTCTTGGAGATTAAATATAACACAGACAGCAATTTACGCCCCTTATAAAAGCCCAACCCAAAAGTGATTAATTAAGAAAGAAACTAACTCCCGCATATCAAAGCTTCGTGTATGATATGGCTAAAAATGGGGTTAAATCGGAACCGTCCAAATCTGGCACGAATCTTGAAGACCAGGGGTAAAACGGTAATTTCACCTACCGATGGGTCTGAAGCGGGTACGGGTTCTCCTCCCCGAAGACCCACTAACTCGCGAACGGATCCACCTCGACTGGGTGCGGGTTTCAACCCGCAGAAAACTCAGTCCAGAAGGGGTAGAATTAGGGTTTCTGATTAAATCCTAATCCATGGCCCTGATTCATATCTATCCTTTCACTGGGGATTAGGGATTACATTCCTTATCTAACCACATGGATTACATTCCTAATCTGACCCTAGCGGCGCCTATAAATACCCCCCCATCCATCTCCATTAAGAGATAATCAATCTTTTGCCAGTTTTACGCTCTTTCATAATCACTTCTGATTACTGACTTGAACGTCGGAGGGTGCGTCGCCGGGAACAACCCCGGTGTCTCGCACTTTTTGCAGGTGAACAGCGGGAGCGACGGTCAAACTCCGGCAGAACGGGTAAACAGGTTTGCTATTCAAAGTTTTCCAAGAATCCACAAATACTATCTGTTTGCCCCCACACCAGATTTAGCGGCAACAGATTGGTGCCGTCTGTGGGAAAGAACGAATAGCAGCCTCTCCTCTTCCCGTTGGTCAGATCTTCTCCAGCCATGCCTCCTAGGAAAGCCAGATCCAAAGGGTCCAACCGAGGACCCAACCCCGATCAGGAACAAGAAGTTCCCATCCAGCCCGCTCCGCAACAGGGGCAACTTCCTCCTCAAGCGAAGGACCCACTCCAACAGGACCTGCCTCCTCCTCAGAATCAACAATCCCCTAAGGGTCCCAACCCGCAGAAACAACCTCTCCATCCGGACCACGTCTCCATCCACAATACCTCTTCGGACTCTATGGCCTCCTACAATCCTCGAGATTCCGACCTTCGCAATATTGTCCTCAATCGGCAGAAGGATGAGGATCTTCGCCACCGTCTGGATGAAAAGCGGGCCCGAGAGGGAGCCTCCCGCCAACAACGTCTGGATGAGCGGTCTCCTCGTCACCGAGAATACAGAAGGTCCCCTACCCGTAGGGGGCGGAGAGAGTCCCCCGAGCATCACAGAAGAAGACCACACTCCCCTGCCGGTCGGCAACATCCTAGGAACGATGTGGCACCCATCACCCGTGCCGAGTTCCAGGCAACCTTCCTCCAAGCTCTCAATCTCCGTCCCAATAACACCAATACTCCAAGGATTCCCACTCCTCCTCAGATCCGAAGTCCTCGCCGATGGTCCCTAACTCCCCCTGCAGCTCCTAGCAACCCCCGACACATGCCAAGTCCTCGCCGCTCCAGGAGCTACAGTCGTCGTAGCCCCCGCTCTCCCTCGTACGAAGACGAGTCTAGAGGCTCAGCTGATTACCATCGAAGGGATGACGCTGTCTACCGCCGTCTCCACGAAATGGAGAGACGCTTGGGTCAGTTAGACCGAGAAGAAGAGCTTAGAGGAAGGACCCTTCGTCCTAGTAGACCTCCTTTTTACCGAACCATAATGGATGCACCTGTACCACTCGGCTTTAAGCCTCCTCTATTTGAGACTTATTCCGGGGAGACTGACCCCGTCGATCACATCGAAAGCTTCAAGACCCTCATGCTCATCCATCAAGCTTCCGATGCTCTGCTCTGCAAAACCTTCCCCGCAACTCTCAAGAGTCCAGCTCGAGAATGGTACTCCCGCCTTGCCCCTTCCTCGATATTCTCCTTCGAGCAATTTGAGACCCTTTTCGTCACCCACTTCGTGAGTAGCCGCAGAACTGAGAAGACCAGCATCTTGCTACTCTACCTCCACCAGAAGAAGGGTGAGAAGCTGAGAGACTATGTGAAAAGATTCACAGCTGAAGCCAGGTCCATAGCATCCCTCGACCAGTCGGTTGCTGCAGCAGCATTTCAATCCAAGTCCTCAACTCCAGCCTCCGCTCCTCCCTCGCCAAGAAGCCCCCACAGAACTTCTCTGACCTCCTCCTCCAGAGTGAAAAGTATATTCGGGCCGAAGAAGCTGAGCACCTCCCCAACTTGGAGGGGTCTTCCTCCGGGTCTAAAAGAAAGGGAACAGAAGAGGAAGGGGCTAAGAAGCTCCAGAAGGATAATGGCGGCCAGCGCCGACCTCCCCCCATATTTGAAAAATTTACTACCCTTAATGCCAACATCTCCACAATTCTTATGGAAGTTGAGAAGGAGGGGGTGATACCGCCTGCACCAAAAATGTACACCCCCAGCAAGAAGAGGGATAAAGAGAAATGGTGTCGTTATCACCGGGACCACAGCCACGACACCAATGATTGTCGGGCCTTGAAGAATGAGATAGAAGCCCTCATCCAGAGGGGGGCAGCTGACCAGATTCGTGAGAAAGGACCGAGCCGACCTTCCTCCCCCACCTAGGGGGGCTAATAAGCATCCTGAACGTGATGAAATGCCCGACTTCGAAGAGGAGCGTGTCCTACACCTCATTCATGGGGACCCAATGGGGGGCTCCTCAAACTCCTCTCGAAAGGCGTTCATTAGGGAAGTCAATTCGGTTCGTGCCACCCCTCCTCCTAAAGGCCTAGGAGTGCTTGTCACATTCTCATATGAAGATCTTGAAGGTGTCTGCACCCCCCATTGTGACGCACTCATCATCAATCTCCATATAGCAAACTTCAAAGTGGAGAGGATCCTAGTGGACAATGGCAGATCCGTTAACATCCTCTTCCTTGCCGCTTTCAAGGGCCTCAAACTATCCCGAGATAGACCCAAGCCCGCCGGCTACACGCTCCATGGGTTCACGGGAGTGCCAGTGACTATTGAAGGGGTGATCACCCTCGACGTAACCGCTGGCAAAACTCCTACTACCCGAACGGAGTCGATGGACTTCATGGTCGTAGATATCTCTGCAGCTTACAACGTCATTTTGGGTCGGCCCGGCCTTACTGCCCTTGAAGCCGTCCCCTCTGCCTATCACCTCAAGATGAAATTCCCCACCCGGGCAGGAGTAGGGGAAGTAAAAGGCAATCAGGAAACGGCCCGCAAGTGCTACATGACCTCTACCCTCGGTCCTGTCCTCTCCCTTAAAACTCTAGAAATCCCCCAAGATGTCGCCCGACCAACGTCCGAGCTGGTGGACGAGTTGGAGGAAGTGCTCTTCTCTGAGCAGGATCCAAGCTGAAAGTTCTTTGTTAGCAAGACCCTCCTGTAGAACCCCGTATTTTTTAAAATATTATTTTTAAAGGTTTATAAATGACTAAAATGATTTTTGGAGAATTTATGAATATTTTCAGAAAAATTTATCTTTTTACACGTGCAAATACTTTCTTGAGAAGTTTGAAAGTCAAGTTTTCTTCATGAAAAATCATTATTTAATATTTGGGATTTATTTAGTATTTTTCCAGATTTTTCTGAAATTAATTGGAACTATTTGCAAATTTTGAGAAAAGAATGACCTTTTTTGCAAATTTGTCATTTTTAGGGGTTAAAATGTAAAATGTATTTTCTGGACGTTTTGAAGAGTACCAATTGAGATTAATGAGTATATTTTACTTTTAAATCCTAATTTAAATGAATTTGATTGAATCTCCAAGAATAGAGTTATATATATATAAAGTTGTATTTTGACGGGATTATTTTGTAAAATTGTTGTGAAACCCTAAATTTCATTCCCAGATGTTTAAAAAGGATTTTCGCAGCCATCATTTGCTGCAATATACAGAATTTTTTGATTTGTTTTGGTGGAGCAAGAGGGAGATTTGGATCTCGCAAAAAGGAAGGCTTTTTCGTTGGATCTTCTCAATTCAAAGGTGAGTGAAATCGTTTTGTTTTTTTTTGTTTTGTGAGTGATGTAAATTTGTTTGTTGTTTTGTTTTGATGTTGAGAATGACATGAATCTTGTATTGTGGTTTGATTAATGCGATCGATTGTTATGTTGTTGGTTTGGCATGTATGTTATTTAGTATTTTGCATGAGAACGATGCAAATGTTGTTGTTTGTACCATGTATGCGAAATCTAAAAATATTGAGTAGATCTTGGTTTATGAAATTGTATTGCTAAAAAGCATGTTAAGATTTGAGCATGGTTCTGATCGGATGGTGAGCATCTGGATTTTGTGTTTGCAAATCAGATCTTGGTTTTGAGTTATGAAAGAATTTCAGTATTGAGAAACCCTAATGGAAAAATTAGTAATTTTAGAACATGAGAACTTGAGTTTTGATATATTGGATGTTTTGAGTAATGTATCCATAGTGAGGATTATTTGAGATTTGTCATTTTTACCTGAATACGAATTATTTTCATAAACAATAAATCTTTAGAAAAACTTTAGTTTTGATTTTGTATTCAGACCTAAATTATGTAAACTGTAGGCCGACAGTCTTCTGGTCGACTGTTCAGTCGACTGGTACGACCCTGCTGTTGTTCTTTAGCACTTTGAGAACCTATTCTGGACAGTCGACTTAGACCATTATTCAGTCGACTGGTTTACTGAGAATTTATTTTGTAAAGTCACTACAGTTCCTTTCTGGACAGTCGACCTATGACTTCCTTAAGTCGACTTGTTATACTTAGAATATTTTCGTGAGAATTATTGGAATTTGTCTCGGGTAAGTCGACTGATGGTTTTTCAAGTCGACTTATGTTACTTAGTTTAATTTCTTAAAATCATGGATATTTGTCCTCTGGACAGTCGACTTACTACAGTATAAGTCGACTGGTACTGATGAGTTTTCATAAACTTGAATATTCTTCCGAATGATTAGTCTTCAAATATTTTAGTCTATACTTTGTCTTCTGTTAAGCATATGATTTTAAGATATTCAGTTGAGCTATTTATAGTGGAAAGTTGGTTTAGACATTTGAGTTTGAGTCTCTAGAGGATGTGTGTGACCCTAGTATACCGGCGTTGAGTTCTTTTGTTGAGGCCTATTGAGGCATTTCAGTTGTTCAGTTTTGAGTTAAGTCCGGTAGGATACACCAACTCTAGGAGATTCGTTGAGTAATTAAGTAACCCAAAAATGATAAGCACAGGCACTAGTGGTGATATGATGAACAGGAACATGAGTTATGTACCTCAGTATGGCTTTCGGTATGGAATTTAATCTCAGGAATTATCACGGTAGATTACTTGTAGTGTGGGATATATCTCCGGAATTATCACGGTAGATTACTTGTGGTGTGGGATATGTCTCCGGAATTATCACGGTAATTACTTGTGGTGTGGGATTGATCTCCGGAATTATCGGAGTCGAGGCGACGCACATGTGGTATTCGTGTGATGAAGTCATTGCTTTCGGTGTGGGATGATCTCCGGAATTATCACGGTAAAATACTTGTGGTGTGGGATCTATCTCCGGAATTATCGGGGCATGGGCTAATACTCACAGTTTATCTTTATCTCGTAGTAGTCATCGTGTTAGGATTAGTTGCATAACGGGAGATTAAACCCTATGAAGTGAAGACGTTAAGGGGCTTGCACCAAACCTATGTAGAATGGGATGCATAGACTTCGACAAGTACGCATTAGAGAGTCCGCATATAGAAATTGTGTTTTCTTGACTTGGTTTCATACATGTGGATTTCCTGTTTTCTACACATGACACTTGATTTAGTCTCACTTGTTGTTTACATTTCTTGCTACTTCATATTTTATGTATTTTGGATCTCTACATGTTGTTTAAGAATCCTTGCTTAATGTTTATTTACGTTGTTTGTTTGTTTTATGTCACTCACACCATTTATGGCTGACCCCTTCAGTTTTGGGGGTTAGGGATCTTCTTTAGCCTCATGTGTTACAGGTTGTTGCTTAGAGCTTGGGGGTTTGGGTGTTTAAGATAACTTGATGTAATAGAGCTTTTGTATAATATTTTGTAAGGAAAAGTGTTGTAAAAAGAAAGAGTTTGTAAATTGAGATGTTTTTAAATTTCGCTGTGCTATGTAAGAGATTGTTGTAATAAAAGTTGAAAATTTTAGTGGAGTTGGTTGTGTTTAATGTTACATTGAAGTTGATGCTGGGATTGTGCCACGTATTTTCTAAGATATTATATTAGAAATTCGGGGCGCTACAGAGATTGGTATCAGAGCATGCTTTAATAGTAATAATAAACATAGCATAAAAATAACCTAGGTGTGGACACTAGAGTGTGAGTACCTAGGTGTGGACATTAAAGAGTGAGTATCACATAGAACTGAAACATGATGTTTTACCTTTGGGATACAATTGAGGTTTTGCCAAAGGATATTGATGTGAGTTTGAATTATGTGTGTGATGCTCTAACTTTTCCCTCGTTTTGCAGTATTCAAAATGGTTGCACCCAGGCCCAAGAATGGTGGTAACAATGAGGATGGATCTGGTAGTTCTCGAGGGACTGGAATCGATCTTGAGGCTGAATTCGCCAAGGTGTATCAGACTCTGAATGCGCTAATGGCATTTAATTTGGTGCAAAGTCAGAATCAACAGCAGAACCAGCAGCAAAATCATGGAGCTGGACAGGGATTGGTTAATGCCGATCCTATCAAGCAGATTGAATCCTTTAAGAGGATGAGGCCGCCAGTTTTTTAGGGGCAATCTAATCCAACCACAGCTGACGATTGGATTAGGAGGATGGAGATAATCTTCGAGGTATCGGAGACCCCGGTAGCCAATAAGGTGAAGTTGGCTACGATGCAGCTAGAAAAGGACGCTGGTGACTAGTGGGAATCGCTGAAGAGGACTTTGGGAGACCAGCCAATGACTTGGGAAGCTTTTCTGGAGAAATTCAGGGATTGCTTCTTTTCCTTAGATGTTCAGGAGAAGAAGGCGACCGAGTTCTTGAACCTTCAGCAGGGCAGCATGACCGTGCGGGAGTATGAGACCAAGTTTGCTCAGCTTTCGAGGTATGCACCAGAGTTGGTCGTTGACGAAGCGAAGAAGGCCAAAAAGTTTGAGCAGGGCTTGAGGCCAAAATTGAGGTCGAGGATGATCCCGTTGGGTATCAGAAGGTTCGACAAGCTGGTCAGGAGAGCAGCTATGACTGAGAAGGACATGGACCAGTTCCAGAAGAGGCAAGATACATGGAACCGGAACAAGAGGCCAGCATTAGGTTAGAGCGGGAAGGGATTCCCAGCGAAACAAGCCAAGTTCAGTGATCCGGTGCAGAAGGCACCTGCAACTCAGGGAGTGACTTGTTACTACTGCAAGGAGGCAGGTAATTACAGGTCAGCGTGTCCGAAGTTGGCGAACCAGATTTGTTCCCAGTGTGGGCAGGCAGGACATTCTCAGTCGCATTGTCCACAATTGAGGAAGGATGGTTCAGGTGGAAGCAAATTCCAGAGGCAAGGGCGAGTATTTGCATTAACCGAGGAGGACGCTGGTAACTCGGAAGATGTAATACAGGGTATGCAAGAATTCTGATTTTATTTTTAAATCAATATAATAAGTAAAACCTTTATTCGAGAATAATAGGAGATTGAGTATCACTCTTCTTGTAACAGGAATTGTTTTAATTAATGGAATAAAGGCAAGAATTTTATTTGATACTGGTTCATCGCATACTTTTGTATCGCCAAATTTTGCAAGGATCTTAGGTGTGGAACCTAAGTTGTTTCCAGGCAGGGTTTTGTCGGTGGCAACGCCGTCAGGTGAAGAGTTGATTGCGGATCGATATTACGAGGGCTGTGATATCGAGATTGGTGGGAGGTTGTTCGGCATTGATTTGATCGAGCTGCAAGTCTTAGGAGTGGATGTCATCGTGGGCATTGATTGGATGGCAATATATGATGCCACAATTAAATGCAAGCAGAAGAAGGTATTGGTGAAAGCACCAGGTGGACCCGCAGTGACTTTCCAAGGAAAGAAGAAGATTCCGAAGGTGGCTGCAATGGTATCCAAGATGGTTATTTCAGATAAAGTCAAGGGCATTCCGGTTGTCTGAGATTTTCCTAAGGTGTTCTTGGATGATTTTTCAGGATTACCGCCGTAGAGAGATGTGGAGTTTTGCATCAATGTTCAGCCGGGGAGTGCACCGATTTCCAAGGCTCCATACAGGATGGCACCTGTAGAGCAAGATGAAGTGAAGAAGCAGATTGAGGAGCTATTGAGCAAAGGGCTTATTAGGCTGAGTTCTTCTCCGTGGGGAGCGCCAGTGTTGTTGGTCAAGAAGAAGGATGGGTCAATGAGGATGTGCATTGACTATCGGGAGTTGAACAAGGTGACTATTCAGAACAAGTATCCACTGCCGCGGATTGATGATTTGTTCGACAGGCTTCGAGGAGTAGCTGTGTTTTCGAAGATTGATTTGAGATCGGGGTATCATCATGTACGAGTCAAGGAGGAAGATGTGAGTAAGACAGCTTTCAGGACTCGTCATGGACTCTATGAGTTTTTGGTAATATCATTCGGGTTGACGAATGCGCCAACAGTTTTCATGGACATGATGAATCGGGTTTTGAGGCCATTTATTGACTCCTTCGTGGTGGTTTTCATCGACGATATCTTGGTGTATTCGAAGTCGGAGGAGGATCATTCTATGCACTTGACAGCGGTATTACAGAAATTGCAGGAGCATAGTTTGTATGCCAAGTTGTCGAAGTGTGAGTTTTGGAAGTCTGAGGTAGCTTTCCTTGGTCATATCCTTTCTAAGGAGGGAGTGGCCACTGATCCTCAGAAAGTTGAAGCAGTGAAGGATTGGCCCAGGCCAACGTCTGTAAAGGAAGTCAGAAGTTTCTTGGGTTTAGCTGGTTACTACAGGAGATTCATCCAGGGTTATTCTCAGATTGCAGTTCCTTTGACAGGTTTGACCCGGAAGAATGTGGCATTTTCATGGACTGATAAGTGTGAGGAGAGTTTCCTTGAGTTAAAGGAAAGGTTGACTATTGCACTTATATTAGCTTTGCCGCAAGCTGGGAAGGATTATGATATCTTCAGTGATGCGTCTCTTAGAGGTTTGGGTTGTGTCTTGATGCAAGAAGGCAAGGTTATTGCTTATGGTTCGAGGCAATTGTGTCTGCATGAGAAGAATTATCCGACGCATGATTTGGAGCTAGCAGCTATCATTTATGCCTTAAAGCAGTGGAGGCATTATGTTTATGGTGAGAAGGTCAATATGTACACTGACCACAAGAGCCTAAAGTACATTTATCAACAGAAGGATCTTAATCTTCGGCAGAGAAGGTGGTTGGAGGTATTGAAAGACATTCGTCTTGAGATCAAGTATCATCCGGGCAAGGCGAATGTGGTAGCTGATGGATTTAGCAGGAAGAGTAGTTTATCAAGTTTGATCACTACTCGAAGTGAGTTGGCAGCAGAGATCGGTCAGGCAGGTATCGAGGTGGTGCTGCAAGGTTTAGGGGCGTCTTTGGCTCAGTTGAGGCTGCAGCCGTCCTTGAGAGAGAGGATTGTGGAAGGTCAGAGATCAGATTCAGAGATTCAGAAGATGTTGCAACAGGTTTCAGAGGGCAGACTATTAGAGTTTCGTGTCCAAGATGGAATTCTTTGGTTGGGTGAGAGGTTGTGTGTTCCAGATAATGCAGATTTGAGAGATAGTATCTTGCAGGAAGCACACAGTACCTTGTTGTCAGTTCATCCTGGAGGCACGAAGATGTACAGGGACATCAAACAGCACTTTTGGTGGTCTGGTATGAAGAGGGATGTAGCAAATTTCGTGGCACGATATTTGACTTATCAGCAGATCAAAGCAGAAAATCAGGGACTTGGAGGTTTGTTGCAGCCGTTGCCCATTCCGGAGTGGAAATGAGAGAATATCAGTATGGATTTCATTACGGGTTTGCCGAGGAGTTCGAAGGGCAATGACTCGATTTGGGTTGTCGTGGACCGTTTGACTAAGTCAGCTCACTTTCTAGCCATGAAGATTACTTGGTCGATGGAGAAATTGGCTGAGTTGTACATTGGTGAAATTGCGAGACTTCATGGAGTTCCTGTGTCGATTGTATCCGACAGAGATGCAAGGTTCACTTCAAGGTTTTGGAAGAGCCTACAAGCAACTTTAGGCACCAGAACTGATTTCAGTACCGCGTTTCATACGCAACCGATGGTCAGACGGAGAGGGTGAATCGAGTGCTAGAGGATATGCTGAGGACTTGTGTTATGGATTTTGGTGGTAGTTGGGAGAGATACTTGGCATTGGTTGAGTTTGCTTATAACAATAGTTACCATGCGAGTATCGGGATGGCACCGTATGAGGCTTTGTACGGGCGGAGGTGCAGGACACCTGTTTGTTGGTACGAGGTTGGCGAGAGGCAGATGTATGGTCCTGAGATCGTACAGCAGACATCGGAGCAGATTAAGCTGATTCGCAAGAGGTTAGTCGAGGCTCAGAGTCGGCAGAAGAGTTATGCTGATACTCGACGAAGAGACTTGGAGTTTGAGGTTGGGGATGCAGTTTTCCTCAAGGTGTCTCCGACCAAAGGAGTGATCAGGTTCGGTAAGGGAGGCAAGTTGGCGCCAAGGTATATTGAGCCATACAGGATCGTGGAGCGGATTGGCAAGACAGCATATAAATTGAAGCTTCCAGAGGAGTTGGCACAGGTGCATGATGTATTTCATGTGTCATTATTGAGGAAGTATGTGCCAGATCAGAATCATCAGTTGGTAGAGATTCCTGAATATTTACAGGTGAACTTGAGTTACAAGGAACAGCCTGTTAAGATCATTGATCGTAGGGAGAAAGTTCTTAGGAGCAAGGTGATACATATGGTCAAGGTGTTGTGGAGGAATCAGCAGTTCGAGGAGGCTACTTAGGAGCCAGAGGATCGCATGCAGAAGGATTTCCCTGAGCTTTTTGTATAAGTGTATTTCTTTTATGTGATTGTAATTCTTTTGAATGATTGTACCATTGATTGAGTTATAATTCTTCTATTTTGATTATGTTTTCATATGCAATTGTTGGACTATGTTCTATTTATGAGATATTGTTTCCTTTGTTGGTATGTGGTTTGGACTCATTAGTAGTAGTTCTGAGGACAGAACTCTTCTAAGGAGGGAGTGATGTAGAACCCCATATTTTTTTAAATATTATTTTTAAAGGTTTATAAATGACTAAAATGATTTTTGGAGAATTTATGAATATTTTCAGAAAAATTTATCTTTTTACACGTGCAAAACACGTGCAAATACTTTCTTGAGAAGTTTGAAAGTCAAGTTTTCTTCATGAAAAATTATTATTTAATATTTGGGATTTATTTAGTATTTTTCCAGATTTTTCTGAAATTAATTGGAACTATTTGCAAATTTTGAGAAAAGAATGACCTTTTTTGCAAATTTGTCATTTTTAGGAGTTAAAATGTAAAATGTATTTTCTGGACGTTTTGAACAGTACCAATTGAGATTAATGGGTATATTTTACTTTTAAATCCTAATTTAAATGAATTTGATTGAATCTCCAAGAATAGAGTTATATATATAAAGTTGTATTTTGACGGGATTATTTTGTAAAATTATTGTGAAACCCTAAATTTCATTCCCAGATGTTTAAAAAGGATTTTCGCAGCCGTCATTTGCTGCAATATACAGAATTTTGTGATTTGTTTTGGTGGAGCAAGAGGGAAATTTGGATCTCGCAAAAAGAAAGGCTTTTTCGTTGGATCTTCTCAATTCAAAGGTGAGTGACATCGTTTTGTTTTGTTTTGTTTTGTTTTGTTTTGTGAGTGATGTAAATTTGTTTGTTGTTTTGTTTTGATGTTGAGAATGACATGAATCCTGTATTGTGGTTTGATTAATGCGATCGATTGTTATGTTGCTGGTTTGGCATGTATGTTATTTAGTATTTTGCATGAGAACGATGCAAATGTTGTTGTTTGTACCATGTATGCGAAATCTAAAAATGTTGAGTAGATCTTGGTTTATGAAATTGTATTGCTAAAAAGCAAGTTAAGATTTAAGCATGGTTCTGATCGGATGGTGAGCATCTGGATCTTGTGTTTGCAAATCAGATCTTGGTTTTGAGTTATGAAAGAAGTTCAGTATTGAGAAACCCTAATGGAAAAATTAGTAATTTTAGAACATGAGAACTTGAGTTTTGATATATTGGATGTTTTGAGTAATGTATCCATAGTGGGGATTATTTGAGATTTGTCATTTTTACCTGAATACGAATTATTTTCATAAACAATAAATCTTTAGAAAAACTTCAGTTTTGATTTTGTATTCAGACCTAAATTATGTAAACTGTAGGCCGACAGTCTTCTGGTCGACTGTTCAGTCGACTGGTACGACCCTGCTATTGTCCTTTAGCACTTTGAGAACCTATTCTGGACAGTCGACTTAGACCATTATTCAGTCAACTGGTTTACTGAGAATTTATTTTGTAAAGTCACTACAGTTCCTTTCTGGACAGTCGACCTATGACTTCATTAAGTCGACTTGTTATACTTAGAATATTTTCGTGAGAATTATTGGAATTTGTCTCGGGTAAGTCGGCTGATGGTTTTTCAAGTCGACTTATGTTACTTAGTTTAATTTCTTAAAATCATGGATATTTGTCCTCTGGACAGTCGACTTACTACAGTATAAGTCGACTGGTACTAATGAGTTTTCATAAACTTGAATGTTCTTCCGAATGATTAGTCTTCAAATATTTTAGTCTATACTTTGTCTTCTGTTAAGCATATGATTTTAAGATATTCAGTTGAGCTATTTATGGTGGAAAGTTGGTTTAGACATTTGAGTTTGAGTCTCTAGAGGATGTGTGTGACCCTAGTATACCGGCGTTGAGTTCTTTTGTTGAGGCCTGTTGAGGCATTTCAGTTGTTCAGTTTTGAGTTAAGTCCGGTAGGGTACACCAACTCTAGGAGATTCGTTGAGTAATTAAATAACCCAAAAATGATAAGGACAGGCACTAGTGGTGATATGATGAACGGGAACATGAGTTATGTACCTCAGTATGGCTTTTGGTGTGGGATTTAATCTCCGGAATTATCACGGTAGATTACTTGTGGTGTGGGATATATCTCTGGAATTATCACGGTAGATTACTTGTGGTGTGGGATATGTCTCCGGAATTATCACGGTAATTACTTGTGGTGTGGGATTGATCTCCGGAATTATCGGAGTCGAGGCGACGCACATGTGGTATTCGTGTGATGAAGTCATTGCTTTCGGTGTGGGATGATCTCCGGAATTATCACGGTAAAATACTTGTGGTGTGGGATCTATCTCCGGAATTATCGGGGCATGGGCTAATACTCACAGTTTATCTTTATCTCGTAGTAGTCATCGTGTTAGGATTAGTTGCGTAACGGGGAATTAAACCCTATGAAGTGAAGACGTTAAGGGCTTGCACCGAACCTATGTAGAATGAGATGCATAGACTTCGAAAAGTACGCATTAGAGAGTCCGCATATAGAAATTGTGTTTTCTTGACTTGGTTTCATGCATGTGGATTTCCTGTTTTCTACACATGACACTTGATTTAGTCTCACTTGTTGTTTACATTTCTTGCTACTTCATATTTTATGTATTTTGGATCTCTACATGTTGTTTAAGAATCCTTGCTTAATGTTTATTTATGTTGTTTGTTTGTTTTATGTCACTCACACCATTTATGGCTGACCCCTTTAGTTTTGGGGGTTAGGGATCATCTCTAGCCTCATGTGTTACAGGTTTTTGCTTAGAGCTTGGGGGTTTGGATGTTTAAGATAAATTGATGTAATAGAGCTTTTGTATAATATTTTGTAAAGAAAAGTGTTGTAAAAAGAAAGAGTTTGTAAATTGAGATGTTTTTAAATTCCACTGTGCTATGTAAGCGATTGTTGTAATAAAAGTTGAAAATTTTAGTGGAGTTGGTTGTGTTTAATGTTACATTGAAGTTGATGCTGGGATTGTTCCACGTATTTTCTAAGATATTATAATTAGAAATTCGGGGTGCTACACCTCCCGTCCGCCCTATGCTCAGACATAGTCCAGTGCATCCGAAGAAACCGAGGCCTCTTTTCTTGGTCAGCTGCAGACATGCCCGAAATTTCCGAAGAGCTCTTAGTTCGGGGTTGCTCTGGTGTCCAAACCGATCCAACAGAAGAGGCACAAGTTCGCCCTCGAGTGCCAGCTAGCTATAAAAGAGGAGGTGGACAAGCTCTTGAAGGCTCGGTTCAAACAAGAGGTAAACTATCCCGAGTGGCTATCGAATGTAGTAATGGTGAAGAAGTCCAATGGGACCTGGAGGATTTGTATCGATTTTACCGATCTCAACAAAGCTTGCCCCAAGGACCCCTTCCCTCTTCCAAGTATTGACACTTTGATGGACGCCACTTCGGGTCATGAACTCCTCAGTTTCATGGACGCCTTCTCAGGCTACAACCAGATCCGAATGTTCCCCCCAGATATCCCGAAGACCTCATTTGTGACCGACCAGGGCCTCTACTGCTACAGGGTTATGCCCTTCGGTTTGAAGAATGCAGGCGCCACATATCAACGCCTCGTCAACAAGGTTTTCCAAGCTCAAATCGGCCGGAATATGGAGGTATATGTTGACGACATGCTTGTAAAAAGCATCCGAGGAGCCGATCATGTGACCAACCTACATGAGGCATTCGATGTTCTGAGAAAGCACAACATGAGAATCAATCCGAACAAGTGTGCGTTCGGAGTCTCGTCAGGAAAGTTCCTCGGCTTCATGGTCAGCCAACGAGGAATCGAAGCAAACCCTAAAAAAATCAAGGCCATATTAGACATGGCCCCTCCCAAGAACGTTAAGGAAGTTCAGAGGCTAACAAGCCGCCTAGCCGCTATAGGGCGTTTCCTCTCGAAGTCCGGGGAGAAATGCTTCCCCTTCTTCAAGGCCCTCAGGGGGGCTAAAGGTTTCGAATGGGGTCAACAGCAACAGGAGTCGTTCGACCAACTCAAGGCTTACCTCGTCAATCCTCCTCTCCTCAGCAAACCCATTCCTGGTGAACCCCTTTACCTCTACCTGGCAGCCTCCGAGCAGACCCTCAGCACCGTTTTAGTAAGGGAAGAAGACCGGGCTCAAAAGCCCATATACTATGTGAGCGAGGTACTTCGTGATGCCGAGCTCCGCTACCCGAGGATAGAAAAGATGGCTTATGCCCTAGTGATGGCTGCGAGGAAGCTTCACCCTTATTTTCAGTCCCATTCGGTGGTCGTTCTTACCGACCAACCGCTGAAGCAAGTGCTCCACAAGCCAGAGACCTCCGGTTGCCTTATGAAGTGGTCTATCGAGCTGAGCCAGCATGATATAACGTATCAGCCTCGAACCGCGATTAAGGCTCAGGCCCTGGCAGAATTCATAGTTGAGAGTACCATCCCCGAGTTCTGCCAAGCAGTGAAGGGACCACCTGTCTGGTCGGTTTATGTGGATGGATCCTCCTGTAACGAGGGAAGCGGAGCCGGGGTCATTCTAGCAGGCCCAGATGACTTCATCCTCCAATACTCTCTCCGTATCAACTTCAAGGCCTCTAACAACGAAGCGGAATACGAGGCAGTCATAGCTGGCCTTAGAATGGCTCGCAATGCAGGGCGCAACGCCTTCGGATCTTTAGCGACTCTCAGCTGGTCGTAAATCAGGTCCTAGGCGAGTATGAAGCACGTGATGACCGAATGGTTAAGTACTTAGCCAAGGTCAGGAGCCTTATGTCCTTGTTTAAAGAAGCCCTCATACAAAGAATCCCCCGAGAAGAAAATGCCCAGGCCGATGCCCTCTCCAAGCTAACCTCCTCCTCCCTCCAAGGTCTCGAGCAGACCGTCTTGATTGAGGTACTCCTGAAGCCAAGTATAGAAGACGAAACTTCCGATTCTATGGAGTCTCTACCTGTTCTGCTTCAAGATGACTGGATGAAACCCCTCGTTGAGTTCCTAAGGGACGGGCTCCTCCCCGAAGATCCAAAGGAAGCTTGCCGAGTAAGAACCCGAGCAGAGCGATACACACCGATCGGAGGCATCCTATATAAGTGCTCCTTTACACAGGTCGACGACATGCCTTATTTGAGATGCCTCTCCCCCGAACAGGCCAACTACGCACTGCAAGAACTTCACGAGGGCGTCGGCGGGGCACACTCAGGGTCCAGATCCTTGGCTCGCAAAGTGTCGAATTATGAATATTTCTGACCCACTCTCCTACAGGACGCCGAACAGCACGTTCAGCAATGCAGCTCATGTCAGAAGTACTCCAACATCCGGCACCTCCCATAAGCTCCACTCACTTTCCTATCACGTCCAATCCCTTTTGCAATGTGGGGAATGGATTTACTAGGGCCATTCCCGCCAGCTTCCGGCCAGTTCAAATTCTTAGTCGTGGCAATCGACTACTTCTCAAAATGGATTGAGGCCGAGCCGTTGGCCACGATCACCGAAAACAAGGTAGTTCAGTTCTTTTGGAAGAGCGTAATCTGCCGATTCGGTGTCCCTCGGGTCCTCATAACAGACAACGGAACCCAGTTCACTGGGACTGCCTTCCGAGCTCTCTATGAAGACCTCGCCATCCAACACCGATTCTCCTCCGTTTCCCATCCACATTCGAATGGCCAAGTCGAGAATGCTAACCGACAGATCCTCTTCGGTATTAAGAAGAGGTTGAATAAATGCTCCAAAGGCTTATGGGTCAATCAGCTCCCTAACGTGCTGTAGAACTACCGCACAACAAAACGGACCCCCACAGGAGAGTCTCCGTTCAATCTCACCTATGGGTCCGAGGCTATGATCCCCCTAGAAGTCGGTATACCCTCTCCTCGTCTAATGGCTTATGAAGAAGAAAAAAATACCAGAGAGCTCCGAGCAAACCCAGACCTGATTGATGAGATCCGAGAAAGAGCTGCCATTCGTCAACAAAGCTACCGAAGAAGGATCGAGTTGGCATACAATAAGAGAGTCCGTCCTATCGACCTCAAAGAAGGGGACTTGGTCCTCAAAAAGTTAGCCATCTCCTTTCCTGGCCAAAAGAGTAAACTGGCTCCAAATTGGGTGGGACCATACAAGATCGCCAAAGTAGTTCGGCCCGGGACATACAGACTATAAGACCTCAAAGGCAGAGAGATCCCCAGGACCTGGAATGCCGATCATCTTCTAAAATACCAAGAGAGAGCACCAATGCCTCTCTAAGTATTCAGGGATGTCGAACCGTTCCTCTCCTATTACTTGTATTTTCTTTCTTTTATTTCTCTCTTGTAATAACGACTTACAACTTTAGAAGCAGCCGACCATTAGTCATCAATAAAGAAAGCTTTTTCATATTTTACCTGTAAAAATTGTTTACATCTCTCTGTTTTTACTCTTCACTCTAACGTTGGTTCGGAGTCCAACACTTGGCTCGATTCTACTTCGCAAGTTCGCTCTTAAGCGAGCTAGAAGTAGTTCGCAATTCGGAATTACTCCCACAACCGTTGAACAACTCTAACGATGGTTCGGAGTCCAACACTTGGCTCGATTCTGCTTCGCAAGTTCGCTCTTAAGCAAGCTAGAAGTAGTTCGCCATTCGGAATTGCTCCCACAACCGTTGAACAACTCTAACGATGGTTCGGAGTCCAACACTTGGCTCGATTCTACTTCGCAAGTTCGCTCTTAAGCGAGCTAGAAGTAGTTCGCCATTCAGAATTGCTCCCACAACCGTTGAACAACTCTAACGATGGTTCGGAGTCCAACACTTGGCTCGATCCTACTTCGCAAGTTCGCTCTTAAGCGAGCTAGAAGTAGTTCGCCATTCAGAATTGCTCCCACAACCATTGAACAACTCTAACGATGGTTCGGAGTCCAACACTTGGCTCGATTCTACTTCGCAAGTGCACTCTTAAGCGAGCTAGAAGTAGGTCGCCATTCGGAATTGCTCCCACAACCGTTGAACAACCCCCTTGCCGCATAAGGCTCACTCATCTTACAAATTCGCGAGGTTAAGTGACCAAAGCAGAGCTCGGCACTCCTGACCGAACGCTCATAACGCCGACCCCCAAACGAGCAGAAGTCCAGCTCGGGGACCTTGGCACGATGAACACAGTCACAAACAAAATAACCATACAGGGCAACTAAAAACGCACAAGTCTAAGAAAGAAACATTGTTAAGGGGGGGACACAATACAAGGCGACTCTTCCTTACAACCAGATTACAAGGCGTTAAAAAGCAAAAATTACATTGCTGGCTGTTACGCCTAGACTAAATACAAAGGCCTCAAAAACAAGATCTTCAACGCATCCTTGGCGCAAGGATGTTCCGCTTCAAGGACACTCGAGGACGGCGACGTTTGCCTCCAGAACTTGACCCCAAACCGACGAATTGAGACGTATCCTCGGCGCTACTCCTAATAGTCGCTCCAACGGACGCTCCGCTCGATGAAATGGCAACCCCGCTTTGTGCATCCCCCGGACCAGGTTGGCCGATGGGCGAACGGGTCGCGAGCTCATAAAACAAAATGCCCCGCTTGCTCTCTGCACGAGTACATGAAGTGCTCCTAACGTTGATCGGCCCCGAACGCGGTCTGAGGCGAGCCACCTCCGTCTCCAGTTCTGAGATCCGCTCCCTCAGAGAGTCATCTTTTACATCGACCTCGAAGCGAGGAGGTATTGCGGAGCTTGGGACGCCAGAGCGACGGGCGATAAGACGGCGGAGATGAGTGACTTCGATGCTCTTGTCCACCGTGGCTCTCTTCAGCGCGTCGACCTCGGCCGTCAGTTCGTCACGTTCGGTCGTCAGTTTGGCCACCTCTGCCGTCAATCCCTTTCCCTCCGTCCGAAGCTCCGTCTTTACCGTTTGCAAGTGACGAATCTCAGAGAGCAGATCGTCCCTCTCCACTGTTATTTTCGATAAAGTATGGTGGATGCACTTGAGCCGAAGGCCGTAGCTAAAGGCGGTCGACGAACCATCATCCTCTCCTAAGGGAGCCATCTCGGCGAGCCTGCTCTCCAGTCGCCGAATCTCAATGTCCCGCCGACCCAGGATGAGTTGCAGGTGGTTCTGTTCGCTTACGGCTCTGCGCAACCCCAGCTCGACTTCATAGAGCCGCTCTCAACACCTCGCCAAGCACAGCCTCGTCGTCCCTAAGCCAACCTCGGGACGAGAGCTTTCCCCCGAGCAAGTAGGTTCGACGGTTTGAGTGACCACCGCAAGCTGAAAAGAAGTCGAAGCAAACAACAAATTTTCAACACTTAGCCGAATCCCCACACTTAGCCAAATTTCAAGAGTTTTTTTAGAAAGTTATGACAGAGAGATGCGATTTCGAGCCCAAAAAGATGTTTTCATTCATTACAAAAAAAGCGGTGGCCAGTCCGCGATTAGGCATTACACTTAAAAAACTCGAAAAAGCAGAAGAAAAGAAAAATCAAGCGAAGTCAGGGCGCGACCTCTTTCCCGGGGCGGCGAGAGGGGGTGGGGGCCGACGTCCCTGGAGGGGTCACCATTGCCAGTGGGGTGACTACAGACCCCTGGACCTCGCCGACGACCTCGACCTCAGGCTCGACTTCGTCATCCCCTTCTTCTTCTTCTTCTCCCTCCGACTCGGGCTCGAAGCCTTCGACGTGGCCCGGGAACAATCTCCATCCCGAACAGTCCACCTCGGGGTATCCCTTCGACACCCAGGCGAGGGCTTCGGCATAGGCTTTGGCCATGTTCTGGGCAAGAAAGCCTTGCGCCTTCACCATAGTGGCGTCCTCGGCCTCCTTCACCGCGGCAGCCTTGGCCTTTGTCGCTTTGGCCAATTGTTTGGCCGCCTCCTCCTTCTGGCGAAGAAGGTCGCCCTCCAGCTTTGCGACCAGGCCCTCAAGGTATTCGTCCCTCATCGTCCTCCCTTCGAACTCGACCCTAAGCTTGTCGAGCTCATTCCCTATGCGAGCTTTTTCCTTCCGAGCTTGGTCTGACTCCTGCTTCAGCTCCTTCTCCAGAGCCGTCAACCTCTCTGAGAGGTGACCAAAGTGGACGATGATCTGCGACAGGAAATGAGGTGTTCAAAGAGTTAGAGAAATTAGACATAAGAAAAAACAATGACGGCAAAAATTTGACACTTACCGAGACCGCCGAGCGAGCAATCTCGATGACGTCGTCGCCTTGCAGCCCGGCCTCCATGGCAGCCCGATCCTTCGGCATCGCCAGGTGCTTGACCACCTACATGCTCGCCAAGGAGTTGCCCAGGAACCCGTCATGTTTCTGAACTTGCCAGTCCGGAACATGAATCCTCTTGTGCTCCTCGGTCAGGAGCTCCTCGGCCACCACTGTCAGCGGGGGTGTCGCCATCTTAAGGGCTACGGCGATCGGAAAGTCACCAGCCTCGGTTGACGCCGAGGCAATTACTTCGGCCACGGCCGGGCTTCCCAGGGTCTCCACCTCCTCAACGACCTCCGTAACCCTCGGAGACTTCACAGTCGGCAACTTGGTGGCCACCCTCTTTCGCTTCTTCGGCACCTTGCTAGCAAGACCAGCCCTCAATGCCAACACAGCCTCGTAGTCCATCGCCTCTGCATTAAAAATGAAGTTTGTTAACACAATAAAAGTCGTAAAAGATGAAGTATGAAAAAGAAAGGACGGAAACATAAGAGAAGCCGCGTACTGGGATCTACGCGGCAGAGCCCTCCCCTGAACAGCACATCCTCGGTCAGCTCCCGCCAATCGTACTTCGGCCGATCAAGGAGTGTCCGAACTGCCTCTTCCTCTTCGGGGCGAAGCTTTGGGAACGCCTTCAACCTCTTCGGCACCTTTTCCACCCAACTAGAGGGGATAGGCCAGGCCTCCGCACTCCGCACTATCAAATACTTATCACGCTAGTGCTTTATGGAGTCGGGGCATATAACGAGCCTACTGCCATGCCTCAGGGCCAAGTAATACCGGAACTCCGACCGGTTCGCTTGATGAAGCCGGTAGATCGTCCGAAGTACACTCAACTTCGGCTCGATCCCAGCGGCTTGGCAGTGAAGCACGAAACCATTTATGACTCTCCACGCGTTCGGCATAAGTTGGATGGGGCTGACCCCAAACCACCTAAGAACAAGGGTTGCGAACGGATGGAGAGGTAGCCGAGCCCCGACGATAAAGGCATCAACCGGCCAGTAACACATAGTCACTGGCAGCGGCGAGTTGGCCCTAACCCCGGGACCCGGTAGCATAAGTTCGTACTCCTCCGGAATGTGGAAACAATCCCGGATCACTGCCAAGTCTTCTTCGCAGAGAATCGACACCGTTTCGTCTGCCTCGGTCGTCTCCCTCGCCTCATTCTCATCAACAGTCCTCCCCCTCCCGTGAACAATACGCTCGGCATGTTCCTCCGGAAGTTCTCGAACTCTGTGGAGCCCAGTCAGTGGTCCCGGTAACCTGCCAAACGGCCCCATGCGCTTCGGATCCTCCACGATCGTATCTCGGCCAAACACCTTCTTGCCCTTATCTGGGCGACTCGGAGTGCGGGCTTCGGCAACTCAAGGGGAGGGCTCAGACCAAGAAGAAGACGACTCGGAGACAGAGGAAAGAGACATATTTATACTTGGAAAAAACTAAGTATAAATTACCTTGAAGAGATTTGCGGTCGGAAACTTCACCGGAAAACAGACGACGATCACCTGAAGCTCTCGCTAAGCACAAATCACTGCCTGAGTAAAAATGAGAAGTGAAAAATGAGAGGGGGGGTTAAGGTTTTATAGAGCAAGGTGCGCAAAACGATGTTAATGGGCCCAGACTGCCAGCCCATTTACGCAAAGCGACAAAAATAATCTAAACCGTCGCCTTGTTTGCCACGCCAAGCCGTACATCGCATTAATTACTGTCCCATCTGACAGAAGCTCAGAGGTCATTGCATTAAATAAGCGTCACATCCGTCAGAGCTATCAGAAGTTCAGAAGCCATCACATTTAATGGCTGCCACATCTGTCAGGAGCGCAGAAGCCACCAACTCCACAGGGCATGCTCCGCCAAAAACGACAAGTCAAGGACCTCGGCTCAAGCCGCCGAGCGTTCTTGAAACCGACCATGTTATATGGAAAGTTGGACCTCGGCACCAGCTGCCGAGCGTTCTTGACGTCGGTAGGGATGGCATTCGGGCCATTCGGGACGGGCCGGGCTGGGTTTGACCGGGTTTTGACCGGTCCCGGGCTTACCCGGGCCGGGCTCCCCCCAACGCGGGCCAGGCTGGTCCAGGCTCAAGGTAAGAAACCTTGGCCCGGACCTGGCTCCTAGCCCCTAGTGTAGCGTCCGGGCCGGGCCGGGCCGGTTCGCGGGCCTGGCCCGTGTATAAAGGTTTTTTTTAGCATTGTTAAAGAATAAGTATATGGATTTGTAATTGTATAACAATTGCAAAGAATAAAATTTCATAAATAATTGAAGTACATGAATAAATAAAGTACATGATTAAATAAATTTGAACTTCTTGAATAAAATTAAGTACATGAATAAAATTCATACAAATTTGTCTATTTAGCTCAAATCATCAAATTATAAATCAAGGGAATTACTTGAATTTAAAGATCGAGATGGCCTCTACTTAGATTGAAGAGAAGGCATTGGACTATTGTCGTGCATTTCAACTTTACCTAAATATAGAATCTCATCACTCTAAATTTCCCAATTAATTACAATTAATTGAACAACATTTTAATGTAAATTAACTAAATGTAATCGTTCATTCATCGCTACTTGTTGATCCACCTCCAGCTTGTGCTTCAAGTAAGTCTTGGGTCCTCTCTTCCGCTTTCATCCAATCTTCGCGCATACTAGCATCTCCAAATTTTTGGATGTCAATCGGTTCCTGCTCGGGCTCATTATCCTGCCACCAAGAGAAAAATCACTTTCCGATGCAACAGTTGACACCGGTGTTGTTAGCAGATCTTTAGCCATACGAGAAAAAATATTAAAAATTGCTTCATTAGTCTTCCAAAATTGTAACACATCTTCTACATCTTCAACTGCACTTTGTGCATTATACCAATTCAACTCATTAGGTGAATTGGTTCATGCCTTTTTCGATTTAATAAGATTTAAAACACCAATACTAGCTTGACTCTTTCCTTTTGCTAATATGGAGGAAGAAGAAGAAGAAGATTGAACATTTTGTGTTTGTGTTTGAATAGTGTTAGTTGAATAAATTCTATCATAAAAATCATATAACCTAGTCAAAACATTCTCAAATTTACGAGTAAAAGCAACATGATCAAAATCTAGTATTGCATCGTGTGGGGCATAAGTGTAGAAAATTTCAATTAAATTTTTTGTACCTTCTAATTTAATCATAGGATTCATTACACTAGCTACACAATATAACATAGGAATTGGATGAAAATATTTCAAAAACTTACCATATGCCGCATTAACCATATCTACAATAAAAGGGTCATTTTGCAAATCTTTAATTGTTGTCATCATAGTCACAATTTCAAGTAAAATACCACTAGATGTAGATGTATATGTTTTCGAAAATTGCAAAGTTGCATCGTTAAAAGGTTGTAAAAATTTATATAAACTATCGGCAAAAAACCCAAAATCATCATCTAACATACAATTTTGCAT
Organism: Hemerocallis citrina; assembly: GCA_017893485.1. Classification (NCBI taxonomy): domain Eukaryota; kingdom Viridiplantae; phylum Streptophyta; class Magnoliopsida; order Asparagales; family Asphodelaceae; genus Hemerocallis; species Hemerocallis citrina. The sequence goes on along the minus strand of CM030359.1, from coordinate 439,349,452 downwards.
ACCTATTGCGACACAAAAATTTCTAAGATTAAAACGATAATGAAGAACAACACCTAATAATTCAAAGGTAGAATTCCAACGATGTCGTACATCTTTAGGAAAACGTCTACATACAATGCCCCTAAGTTTACACCAATCATGAAAAGCTTGATAAATTGAACCACTCAATGTAATATAATGAACACAATCTCTCATAGCTTCTAGTTTATCATTTCCATATTTTAGTGCATCTTGTACACAAAGATTTAAAATGTGACAAGCACACCTAACATGAAAAATTTCGGGTTCCACAGGATCTAAAGTAATTTTTAAACTCTCAATTGCCTTAGTGTTATTGGATGCATTATCAAAACCAATAGCAAACACTTTATCATGAATAAAAAAATTATTGCATGCTTCCATAATGTGTGGCTACAATTTCACCCTTATGTGGGTACCTAACATATCCAAAAGAAATTATTCTCTTTTGAAGTAACCAATTCGAATCTATCCAATGACATGTTACACACATCATTGGAACCCCATTTACTCATACCCACCCATCCGATGTCAATGAAACTCTAGTGTTTAGTGATTTTAGTGTTGCTATCAAAAAATCCTTACTCTCGTTGTAAACTAATTTACAATCACCCTTAACAACATTCCTAGCAATTTTTTAAAAATAGGGGTTGAAGGTGGTTTGTACAAAATCCTCTACATATTTTTGTTCACCAAACGAATATGGAAATTCACTCCTAATTACTAATTTAGCGATTCCCTTACGAACGTGATCGTGATCATATGTATGACTATCTACTTGACCGGTTTTAGGATGTATTTTTTGTTGTGTGAGATTATCTTTCGAAAATTGTGGTTGATATTTATTTAAGTGATGTTGAAGTGTACTCGTGCCCGATCCTACTTTAAACTTATATGGGGTTTGACACTTCTTACATATTTTAAGTCCTACACTCTTATCATTTTGTGATGGGACAAAATTAAAAAAATTGTGTACTTCTGAAGTAGTCCCTCTCGTTTTCCTTGAGTTTAGAGAAGGACTTTGTTCCGATGGTTGTGGTTCTACATGATCTTCTATTTCTATAGGATTTGAGTGTGTTTCATTCAAATCGAGAAAACTATCATAATTAATAAATGTTTCTTCACTATCTATATATTGGTTAGGAATGGAAGGAATGTGATGACTAGTAAATTTTTGACTACTATGCCTACCACCACCGCGTGATCGATTAGAGGCCATTTAACTATGAAAAAATAAAAATGAAGTAGTGAGTGAGTAGTGTATGTTTTTTTACCACTTTACCAAAATTAAAAATAAAATCTAAAAAAAATGAGAGAAAGAAGATCAAGAAAACACAAATTATATGAGAATAATGAAGTAGTATGCTATGTTAATTCTACAAATTAAAATTATACTAAAATACCGTAAGAAAGTAGAGACTTGAGTTGTTGTTGTTAAATGTTAATGAGTTGATCACTTTGATTGTTGTTGATTTCCTTCCTTCAAAATGTACAAAATTTAATCTTGATCACTTGAAAGAATGTTGTTCAACAAATTGTGGTAGTTGATTACTTGATTGGAGAAAGAAATAGTAGAGAGAAAGAGATAGTTGAGTGAATTGGTGAAGAGAAATGAAAGGAATGGTATTGTATTTATAGAAAATGCAATTTTTTTGATTTCCTAAAGTACCCTCCAAAACTAGCCGTTATAAATCCGTTGGGGGGTAGTTTCGTAATTTAATTTTTTTTTATTTTTCTGAAAAAAAAGGTCAGCCAACGGTCGGCCCGGCCCGGCCCGAGCCCGGGCGGGCCGGTTCAACCGGTCCCGGGCCTCGAGCGGGCCGGGCTAGACCGGGCTTTCCTTGCCAAAAAGGGGACCGGACCTTAACCGGTTGGGTAGGGGCCGGTTCAGGGGCCAGCCCGGGTTGGAGGGGGGCCGGGCCGAGCCGGTCCCAGGCCAGCCCGGCCCTGATGCCATCCCTAGATGTCGGCACCATCTGCCGAGCGTTCTTGACACCGACCATGTTACATGGAAAGTTGGACGTCGGCACCAGCTGCCGAGCGTTCTTGACACCGATCATGTTACATGGAAAGTTGGACGTCGGCACCAGCTGCCGAGCGTTCTTGACATCGACCATGTTACATGGAAAGTTGGACCTCGACACCAGCTGCCGAGCATTCTTGACACCGACCATGTTACATGAAATGTTGGACCTCGGCACCAGCTACCGAGCGTTCTTGATACCGACCATGTTACATGGAAAGTTGGACGTCGGCACCAGCTGCCGAGCGTTCTTGACACCGACCATGTTACATGGAAAGTTGGACCTCGGCACCAGATGCCGAGCGTTCTTGATACCGACCATGTTACATGGAAAGTTGGACGTCGGCACCAGCTGCCGAGCGTTCTTGATACCGACCATGTTACATGGAAAGTTGGACGTCGGCACCAGCTGCCAAGCGTTCTTGACACCGATCATGTTACATGGAAAGTTGGACGTCGGCACCAGCTGCCGAGCGTTCTTGATACCGACCATGTTACATGGAAAGTTGGACCTCGGTACCAGCTGCCGAGCGTTCTTGACACCGTCCATGTTACATGGAAAGTTGGACGTCGGCACCAGCTGCCGAGCGTTCTTGACACCGACCATGTTACATGGAAAGTTGGACGTCGGCACTAGCTGCCGAGCGTTCTTGACACCGACCATGTTACATGGAAAAAGCTACCTCAGACCTCGCCGAACTCCCTCTCCGCACTCACAACCTAGCTGAGGTGCCTCTGCTCCTCGGCAGAAGGCGCCAAACCACCCATGGACTTCGGCCTCCTTGGCAGTGAGCGCTCGAAGGGGTCGGCAGGGAAGTAAAAGCATGTAGGCCGCACAACAACCGAGCCGTTCGCCAAAAAATTGAGAAGAAACAATTAAAAATTCGGGAGAGTTAAAGAAAACTCCTGGAAAATAATTATAAAGTTGGGAAAACATTTTCTAATCCCCAAGCAAGTAATTATGGCTAAGGACAATCTATTAAGACTCCCGAACGACGGATCGACACTTTGCAAAGTTAAACGAATATTCCTGCGAAAACACCACATGACCAAAAGAACTCAGAGTGCAACCAACTTGAAAAATCACCGCACTACCTCCTTCAAAGATTCAAGACCTTCCATTTGGACTCCGATACAACTCCACTAGCCATTAAAACAGTAAAACTACTCCTCAAAGGCTGATTAAACTCAGTCTTCGGGAGTGGGGGGCTCGTGATATGGCTAAAAATGGGGTTAAATCGGAACCGTCCAAATCGGGCACGAATCTTGAAGACCAGGGGTAAAACGGTAATTTTACCTACCAATGGGTCTGAAGTGGGTACGGGTTCTCCTCACCGAAGACCCACTAACCCGCGAACGGATCCACCTCGACTGGGTGCGGGTTTCAACCCGCAGCAAACCCAGTCCAGAAGGGATAGAATTAGGATTTCTGATTAAATTCTAATCAACGACCCTGATTCATATCTATCCTTTCACTGGGGATTAGGGATTACATTCCTTATCTAACCACATGGATTACATTCCTAATCTGACCCTTGCGGCGCCTATAAATATCCCCATCCATTTCCATTAAGAGGTAATCAATCTTTTGCCAGTTTTACGCTCTTTCATAATCACTTCTGATTACTGACTTGAGCGTGGTGCGTCGCCGGGAACAACCCCGGTGTCTTGCACTTTTTGCAGGTGAACGGCGGGAGCGACGGTCAAACTCCGGCGGAACAGGTAAGCAGGTTTGCTATTCAAAGTTGTCCAAGTATCCACAAATACTATCTGTTTGTCCCCACACCAGATTTAGCGGCAACAGTGTACGAATCCCAAAGTCGACGAATTCGAGAAGGACGAGCTATTGCGCCTAATTCGCATTTCAAATCCTAATCAAGGTTCGTACTTTCTCTCCCTTTTTCTTCCGATTATCTCAAATTAGGGTTATGGTTAGTGTTTTTTCTTCTTCGAATTTCAAGAAAGTTGGGTTTGGGTTTTTTTAATGGGTTTTTGGGGGGATTTTAGGGCATCCAATTTTTTGATGAAAGAGATGAAATTGTTGTTCCTAGGGTCAGGTATTTAGGATTTTAATTTCAAATTCTATAATTTTGATTCTATCAGTTAAGTGTTTACTTCTCATCGATTGTTGCAGGGTTTGGAACAAAGAAGAAGAAGAAGAAGAAGAAGAAGAAGAAGATGTGTGATTTGGGTACATCAGCTTTGGGGTACGTAGTGTTCGATGCATTGGTTTAGTTTTCTCATGTCGAAGATTCTATGTTAGCTTGTATGGAAATAGAAAAAACTAGATTTTAAGGGGTAGTGTAGTGACTGATTTACCTATTTCCAAAGTTTACTGAACGATGGAAGTTATTATATAATGCCGATGAAATTCTATAGATTTCCCTTCTTTAGCACCCGTTTAATAGGGTATACGTCGAGTAACATAGCATAAGCAATATGTGTCATGGCTTGGATTGTATTTGTCTACAACTGTGGTCCTAAAAGTGGGATTTAATATAATTCTAACTTGTTGATGTGAGATTGATGGCTACTTATTTTTACGGTATCTTTGTTTGAGATAAGAAAGGAATAAGGTTTCATTTCATATCTTGAAGGTAGGAGTTGTTTCCTGACACTAAGTAAATGAAGAGTAATGTCACGGTGAGAAAGCCATGAAATCCGTTGGGTGGGTTTTGAAAGCAACTCCTGTACAGTTTGAATCTCAACTCCCCTCTATTCATCTTCCAAATTATAGTTACAATTTGGGTAATGCCACGCCCACTACTAACATCACTACCAATTTCTTCACTATCTTTGGTGGCACACTAGTATTGGAGAGTTGGTGTAGGGTAGGTGGGGGAACTCTTCAATAGTGGTGCGCCACCGAAGGTAGTGAAGAGAAATGTAGTGAAATTGGTAGTGGGTGTAGCATTGCTCTACAATTATTTGAGTGTTTGTGTGTGGCATGTGGTTGGGTGGGTGGGGGTGATGGTGGGAATGAGTGGATCTAGGGCGGACACATGGCGGGTGATTTTATTTTATTTTTAAATTTTTTATTATTTTTATTATTTTTTGGGGGAGGATTACTATTAAAGCACTGCGGTGCTTGAACTCGCAATCTTTAATAAGATAAACAGACCCACTAAACAACTAAGCATAGTTCGTTTGTGTAAGTTTTATGGTGGTGGGGGAGGGGAGAAGTTCTATGCCTTAAATCATTGTAAGATGGACAGCAAATGAGATCGGGAAGTTTAGATCTATGGCATAGGAAGCTCCACTGTAAAACAATATCTTGGTTGAAGAGCTTCATAGTTCATACTATAATCAGGAAGGTGTAGTTTTTTTTTTTGAAATAAAAAGTGACCGAGGTCACCAATCTCATTAATGATAGATTAACGGGATTACAAAAAAGATCTACAACATCCGATACTCCAGCCCGTGCTCATCGGCACAAAAACAACAAAATACTAATACAATCTAACATCTAAGATACATCCAAGTTTGTTGTACACTTGGAAACCAAAAGCTCAGTAGCTCGCCGGGTGACATCTATCTCTTCCATGATCTCGCTCACAGAATGTAGACCTGATACATGCTACCCAGCCCTCCCTGCTCACTCTGCCCCATCGACTTTGCTCCTCTTCCTGGACACTGTATTACATGCCCAATCATGTATAAGCACCACAATTTTGCGCAGTAAAATATGAACTTGACATCTAAAGTTACGAAAGCATAATTCATTTCTATCTCTCCATAGTGACCATAAAATCGCCCCAGTGGTAATATCCCATAGTGTCCTATGTTCTTTCCTAATATTTTTAGATCTCCACGTTCCCCAAAGGTCATGAATAGTTGTCGGCGTCTCTTTCGTGTTAAAACCCAACCCGAACACTTCCCAAACTAATGTGGCTCTCGGACAATGAATGAATATATGATCCGTGTCCTCTTCCTCCAAATTACATTGCTGGCACGTACTGTCAATCGAAATGTTGCGCTTCCTCAGGTTTGTCTTTGTCAAAATTGCGTTGTGTAGCGCCAGCCATGCAAATGCTTTGACCTTGCTCGGGACTTGCGACTTCCATATGATCTTTGCCTGTTGGCACCTAATGCCCCCGTCGTTAAGTAAGTTGTACATGGACGCTACAGTAAACGTCGTTGTTTTCCCTCTAGTCCATTCCCTAACGTCGGGTGTCCCTATAACTGGCCTATCTGCACCAGACAAGAGGTGTTTCAGCTCTCCCAGTTGGATCTGTCCCCTACTGGTGAGATTTTGGCCCTCTACCAGTGTCCATCTTTCATGCTTCCATACATCGTTGACCAGTTCATCTTCCATCCCTACTTCGTTAGCTAGGTCTGGGACGCGCGACTGTATAGTGTTATCCCCACACCATTTATCCTTCCAGAACCTAGTGTTCTTCCCATCTCCTATTTTGCATAACGTGTTCGAGTGGAAGGTACCCCCCAGCTTTTCAATCCCTTTCCATAAGAATGATGTCTTGCCATGTCTACTTCTTCCTCCAAATCTGAAGATTTTCCTCCTTCTATATCTCATGAATGAATTGCTCCACCATGCTTTTCTTTGCTTGTGCATTTTCCACCACCATTTTGACAGAAGTGCCTTATTCATATCTCTAAGGTTTACAATCCCCATACCTCCAAACTACTTCTTCTTGCATACTCTCTCCCATTTCATCAGATGAATCCCCCTGCCGTCTCCACTTCCTTTCCACAGAAATCGTCGCCTGCTCCTATCTATTCTTTCTATCACCCAGCTTGGGATCTCATATATAGACATCAGGTAAGTTGATAGGCTACTAAGAACAGAATTGATGAGAGTGATCCTACCTCCCAATGATAAAAACTTTCCTTTCCAACTAGTCAGCTTCTTCTCAATCTTTTCAATAAGAGGCACCCAGTCTTGTTTTTTTAATCTTCCTGGTCTTATCGGCGTCCCTAGGTATCGCAATGGGTATTCTCCCTGTCCGCAACCTAATAAGGATGCTGTAACCTCCGTTGAATTCTCCCGATTATCGCTCAGCGCTACCACGCAGCTCTTATGTAGATTGACCGCCAATCCGGACCAGTACTCAAAACATCTCAGAAGAATTCTAATAGAAATTATTTCCTCAACTTTTGCAACCCCAAATAGCAGTGTGTCGCCGCGTACTGTAGGATTGAAAGCGGTTGCTCTATTCCTCTGACTTTGACCCCCTTGATTATACCCCTTTCTATTCCTCTTTTATTCATCTCTGTCAGTCCATCGGCTACAATTGCAAAAATCACTGGGGACAATGGATCCCCCTGTCTGAGGCCCCTCTTACATCTAATTTCGGACCCGCTCTCTCCATTCACTTGTATAAATGATTTTCCATTCCTCACACACATCCTCATCCATCTCTTACATTTCTCTCCGAACCTTTTAAGGTGGAATGCATCATCCACACAGTCCCACTCCACCGTGTCGTAAGCCTTTTGGAAATCTAGTTTCAGCAAGAACCCATCTATTTTATCTTTATTTCCTCGGAATACCACTTCATTGGCTGAAGCAATACTATCCAAGATATCCCTACCTTTAACAAAACCGCTTTGCGATGCATCTACGATGTCCACCAGGTGCGGTGACAGCCTATTTGCCAGAACTTTGGTGATAATTTTGAACGAGCCATTAAGCAGACTAATGGGCCGTAGGTCCTCAACCCTAAGAATCTCTGTCTTTTTGGGATGCGGACAACATTTGCGTAGTTTAGTCTCTCGATCTTAATCTCGTTGTCGTGCAACTCTTGGAATATGTTAAGGAAATCCTGTCTGATGGTGGACCAATAGGATTTATAAAAGAAAAATCGGAAATCCATCTGGCCCCGGGGCCTTGTCCTGGCCCAGGCTCTTGATTGCCCTCTTAATTTCCTCCTTGCTGAAGGGTCCCTCCAAGCTTTCTGACCCGTCGATCCTCGATTCACTCCACATTTCACGATCAAGGTCGCACCTAGTCTTTCTTTTCTTTCCCAATAGTTCTTTGAATGCTGCATCTATATGGCTTCTAATGGCCGACGAATCCTCCGTCCACTCTTCTCCTACTAGCAGCCCTCCTATATGATTCTGTCTTCTCCGCCCGTTAGCCACTTTGTGGAAGAAGGCCGTGTTCGCATCCCCCTCTCTGAGCCATTGTATCCTGGATCTCTGTTTCCAGTAGGTTTCCTCCCTATCTCCAATTAGATGAAGTTCGGCTCTACACGCTGCTAGTTCTTGGAATTCCTCTGGTTGTAAGAGTCTGTCTTCCTCCATGGACTCCAATTCTTGAGCCCTTTGGACAACCACTCTTTTCTTTTCCTATTTTCCTCATTTTCTTTCCTCGCCCATACCCTAAGGCATTTCCGAAGTCTTCTAAGTTTGAGAATCCAATTCGATATCGCATCTCCAGCGGCTGTACTTTCAGCCCAAGAGTTTTGAATAATCCTCCTGAGCTCCTCACTGAAAGTCCATGATTTCTCAAATCTAAATTGTCGAATTTGCCCTCTTGACTCTCTTTCCACCTCTAGTATCAACGGGATATGATCAGAAGTGGATCTAGGACATGATCTAACCGACGCCAATGGGTAGAGGTCCTCCCAGTCCTTTGACACCAGAATGCGATCTAATTTTGCCAAAATGGGGTTAGCCTGCATGTTAGACCAAGCAAATCTTCTGTCGTTTCCCTGAATGTCGATGAGATTGAGGTCGTTGATGGTTTGGTTAAACCGTTGTCTGTCTCTTTCATCCGGACCCCTCCCTATGTGTTCCCCACTAAATCTAGTAAGATTGAAGTCCCCCACAATAACCCATGGACCTGCCCATGAGTTTTTGATAGACCTCATTTCTGCCCAAAAAACATCTCTACGATTGGAGTTGCAAGGGCCGTAAACTGACGTAACCATTTGCTCCCACCCATCCCTCTTACGTCTAATCCTAATGGTAACCGAGAAGTTCCCCACATCCTCATCTATGAGATCAAAGTGCCTGGAGTCTACTCCCAAAGCAATCCCTCCCGACAACCCAATTGATGTTTTGAAATGCCAAACAAAATCCTTAAGCGATGACAGACAGGTAAGGTCTTTGTCCTTCGGATCTACCATCTTAGTTTCTAGAAGCGCACAAATTTTTGGTTTAGACCTATTAATGGTATCATTAACCAGTCTCGCCTTAACCTTCGAACGCATCCCTCTAACATTCCAAAAGATGTAACTCATTGGGAAACTGTATAGTTTAATCTACCCCTACTCTCCTAGTTTCCTACTAGAACCTCTCTAAATAGCTAATCTGTACGCCTCCTCTCTAATTATATTCACTCTCTTAAGTTGATCCGTTTAAGATGATCCCATGTCCAATCCCAGAATGCAAGCATAATAAATGAGATTATCATCTGAAATGAAATTTAGGATAGAGAACATACCTCCACACGCGGATGTTGGTTCCCTTGCCTTCGCGGCTGACCTAATGAGATCCTCCTCACTCGGGCCCTTGGCATCAGGAAGGTGTAGTTACCTTTTGATGCATAGGCAATGCAAACTCAAAACTTTTCTTTACCTTTTAAGAACTCTTTACAATGTAATGTACTGAATGGTTTTTCGAATTGATAAAAATGTTCGGATTTGATTGTATCTTTAAGGAACTACTCTCAAAACCTTTGTAGTTATAATGATTTACCATCTTGCTAATTTTTTGTAGGACCCTCTGTAGGCAGTTACTATTGCGCATGAAGCATATATCACTTTATGACTTTATTTATTTTACTGCTTTCCAAATGTTACTCACTCACACCATTTTATAATGCAGGGTTGGAACAAGAAGTATGTTGTGGATGTTACTAATTTGAGCAAATCGTCCTTTGTGAATATTTCCTTGCAAGCTCTCTTTTCCTCGAGAACATTTTCTTTGATCTGTAAGGTTATTGTTCTTTTCTTCATAATTTCTCTGTACAGAACTTACGGAACTTAGTGCTTTTCTGTAGCTTGTACATATTTTATGTCTATTTAAGAGGTTTATGTTGAGCATCATCTTTTTCTCAAGGACCTTAGTCCATTTGTCTCTTAGATTGGGGTTTCTGATCCACTGTTATTAGCCTCTTTCCCTTCTCTTTGCCTAGAATGGTCTTCTTACATTCTCAAAGTAAAATTTGCATAGTACAAAGAAGGTCTTACTTGTCTTTGTCGATATTTGAAATGAAGAAGTGCTATATCGAAAGGGTAGGATCTTGAACTTATTATTTTAACTCAATTCATACTAGGGTGCCTTTTCATTTGACATCAATGACAAAGGATATCATTTAAGATAGACCATGGAGATGGAGGCTGAGTTTCTTCAGTTTCTGCTCTCTCTTACTATTTTTTTGAATGAAGTAATTCACTCTCATCTTTAGTTAATAAATAATAGCAACACCTTGCTAATTACCACCATTTTTTATAGTGTTAATGGAGTTCAACAACCATGCTTGTTGAAGGCTTACGATGAAGAAGGTTAATGAAGCTTACTGAAAATTTGCAGCAGAGAAGACTTAAGGAGTTTTTTTTTTCTATCTAAAATGCAACCACCCTAAGCATTTTAGATTACTTTTTCCATTTTTAGAAAAATTAGAGTATCACATATTTCAAATTTGTGTATCTCAATGCAAGGGCGACTGAAAAGAAATGGAAAATGCTTTTATCAATCACCCTAACATAGAAAACTTTTTGGTTAAGCTATTGGTTTTAAACTATTAATGTCTGTTTAGATTCATTGATTGAAAAGGGTACACCTTAATGTGGTTTATCAAAATTATAGCCTATTTTCTCGGAAAAAGAGTGAGATTAGTACTATTTGAAATGATCATTTCTTCTGCACATGCTGAACTTTTGTTGGATGGCAGTAAATTTTTTCATTAGTTTACTGTAGACTGTTTGGTTTGAATTATTCTTGTCAGTTAGGCAAGGTTTGAAAGGTAAAGATGTAATTATTTATTCCAATTTTTGTCACTTAGACAATTTTTCATTCCCTCTTTGCCTCTTCAGAATTTACTCCATCGATTATATTAGAGATCCGTATATGATAATTAGCTTATGCATGTTCTGTAATTAGCTTTCGTTTGTGCTTCTGTTATGTTACTGCTGATCTCATATTAGTGCGCTTGTGTGTGGTGGTGCTCTTGGTCTCGTGTGTCTGGATTGGGGGGTTCGTGGGTTGTTGTCTCATCTCGCATAGTCTGCTCTGGGCTCTTGATGTTTCTGCTGATGGTGGTCTGGCTCTGCCTTCATGGCGCCGTTTGCCTTGTGGTGTGCGTGTGTTCGAGGATTCGGTGTTTCGTCCTGGGTCTGCTCGATCCGTCGATCCTCATGCTTCTTGTTGTATCTGTTTGTATCCGTTTTGTATGTTGATGTTTACAACTTGTAAATCTCCTACTGTAAATTAGACTGTTTGTACTTTCCTTTATTATATATAATTGATTGCGTGGCTGGAGCTCTTGGGCTCTATCCGGTTCATAAAAAAAAAAAAGTTCTGTAGTTACCCTTCCTAAAAGTACTTCGTACCTACCGTAGAAGATGGTGTTACTTGCTGAAGTAGTACTTCCTTCATCTCTTACCTACACATAGACAATATAATGAAAACAACGAGCTACTCCTTCTGTACAACATGAAAAACAAATGCAACACAGATAACACACAATACTCTCCTTGGTACTACAAATACAAACAAAACTTCAAATTTCTCAATAGTTGAAAGCCTGAGACCTGATGTCTCTCTTCCAGTTTCCCTACAAGCTGCTCCTTGCACTCCTTCGCATTTTTTTTTTTTTTTTTTGATAACGAGGATAGAGTCATAAGACTCCAACCCAAATCTATTAATAATAGAAGAAATAAACAATCATACAATTTTACACGGTGTAAAACTGGCGAAAGAGAAAGACTAGAAACTACAACTCAAAAAAACCAAAGAAGCAGTGAAAAGCATTGCCTAAATAACAATAGCCAGCGACTATACTGGCTGATAGTAGCAAACGATCGGAATGTAGGAGTCCGTGAGCGACGGTCCGATAAGGAAGCATCAGCAAAATAACGCTCAGACGAGAAGCAACAGACTGTGACCCAGGCGCATCCAACCAGCAGCAGGGTCGAGACAGCCTCAAGAGTAGGCATCCACTGGGCACAAGAAGCAAAGCAAAACTCAAAACAGTGAACGCAACAAAACAATCGGAATGAACAAAGCTAAAGGCTGAACAAAGCAGTGGGCATCCACTCCTTCGCATTATAAAATTCACCATTCATCTTGTTGATTCAGCTTCCACAGAGAACTGAACTCTATTAGAACTTTGTGTTCATTTTGTTTACTGCTTGCAGGTTTACTGAATGGGTAATGCCTTTCCTGTTTGTTTCCACACATATCGTTTCCTACTATAAATTTTGTTCTTACTGTTTTATTTTTTCTTATATCTCAGGTTTCCTTTCCAATATCAAATTGGTCATGCAGCTTGTCTAGTGTTCTGATTCCACAAATGTTGAGTACCGTGCTGAAAATGGATGAGATGTAAGTTAGCATCTAGGAAGTACGGATACTCTCCCGGGGATGCGTATCTCGTACCGGATATGTATCCGGTGGGATACTCGTCGGATGCTCGCTGGATATGTACCGGATACGTATCCCATCAATTATTTATATATATATAAAAAAATCAGATACTCAGGGGATACTCTCGGATACATCGGGATACTCTTCGATACTGTTTGGATACGCAGAGGGGGTATATATATATATATATATATATATATATATATATATATATATATATATATACTAGTTTTGCCCGTTGACACGTGCCTACGGCACGTCTTCAGAACGGTGCATCTTGTTTGATTATATAAAATAGTTTTGGGGATCCAGTAAATTAATTGAAGTAGCAAACATTTCATATGAGAAACTTTTGGGGGTCTAGCAAAAAACATATTATTATATGATTTTTTAAATTTATTTTTTAAGTTTTTACTTTTAATTTTTTCAGTTTTTTAGTTTTTTATTTTTTAAAAATTTTTTAAAAAATTATTTTCTTAATTTTTTGAATAGAAGAGAGAGAGAGAGAGAAATAATTAAATAGATATAGGAGTTGTTTTTGGTGGGAGATTTGAATTTGAGTTTTGGGGAGAAACTTTTGGGGGGAAAAATATGTTTTGTGAGGTTAGATCTGGGCCTTTAATTTTCTTGGGGATTGAAGGAGAGCCACTTGATAGCTTTCTTTGTGTTTTATTATATAGATATATATATATATATATATAGAGAGAGAGAGAGAGAGAGAGAGAGAGAGAGAGAGAGAGAAAAGTGAGCCTCATATAGAGTATGAGGAAATTTTCCTCATACAAAGTGATTATGCTTACTTGGTGGGGCCGTTATGGAAGATCCATTCCGTCCATCATGTTTATCATACCAATGGATGTATGTGTAGAAAAAATCAACTGGTTTGGAGGTCATTCACTCATGCATCGTGTGGTTGGAAAATGAACGATTTCAACAGTAATGCAAATCGAACCACAAATTGGACCTACATGATGCATGAGTGAATGACCTCCAAAACACTTGATTTTTTCTACACATACATATATTAGCATGATAAAAATGATGGACGGACTGGATCTTCCATAAGGACCCCACCAAGTGAGTATAATCACTTTGTATGAGGAAAATTTCCTCATACAAATATGAGGCTCACATTACTCATATATATATATATATATATATATATATATATATATATATATATATATATATATATATATGTATTTTGTTTTTTACAATTCCCGTCTACTTCTCCTTTCAAATCCTAATTTTATTTGATTAAAAGACGTTGAAAAAAAGATAGATGTAGGATGTAGTTTTTGCTATTATTTTGGTTGATTGACTACTTGCTATTATTGTACAAGTTGATGCATCTTTATTCGCTTTAGTGTTTGAGTGTTAGATTTCTCTAAGATGATAGATATATGATAATATGATGTAATATTGAAGGGTCTTAGTTGGTTCATGGTAAGACTTATGAAGTTACTAGATTTGCCCGTGGGCACGTGCCTACGGCACGTCTTCGGAACGATACAACACACGAAAAACTTTGTAAACAGTAAAACAACAATTATGTAGTTCATAGGGGAAATTGAATGAGAGCCACTTGATAGCTTTCTTTGTGTTTTATTATATAGATAATAGATGTAGTAATGATATTGATTATATTGAGTAGTTTTAAGACTGGCCTACTTTTATTTGAACATTTCGGTCATATAATATTGGTATTGGTGTTGTTGGAAACTTTGAATGATCCATTAGTATGTTTTGTTTAACATTGACTTGTATTAATTTTAATTATGATATTCTTGTTTCTTAATTTTTTTCAAGTTCTTATTAAATTGAATATTTTAGTTTACTATTTATATATCTATAATATTATTATTTTAAATTATTTTAAGTGCATCCTGACGTATCCGTATCCTAGTTTTTGAGAAATCGACGTATCAGCATACCGATACGTACCGTACCGAATACACGTATCCGTATCCGTGCTTTATAGATTAGCATAGAGTAATATCTTCGCCTTGTTTATTATATTTACGGCATAATATTCATTTTCTAACAACAGAAAACGTGCGTCACACTTTATCTACCAATTTCCAGAGATTGTATTATTTTGTTATTGACATCCATGTCAGGAAAGATCTTTACTAATAAATTTTCAGTCTGAGTAGCGTCCATCTCTTTCTTTGAGGCATCTGAGACTGATTATAGGCATTGATATCTTTTTTTTTTTTTTTTTTTTTTTTTTTTTTTTTTTTTTTTTTTTTTAATTAAAAGTTGACTAAAGTCATCGCTTCATTAAAAAAAAATTAACGAAACAGAAATACCAAATACATATAGTGCCCGAAGGCAAACAACACCAAAGTACATCTAATCCGGGCAAAACGTCCCGAACAAAGAACAAAATACATCAAAATAGTAAAGCATCTACTACATAAGACCAAAAGCTGAAAGTCCCAATCCCTCACGTGTAATGTCCCCCTGCTTGCGGTCTACTCTTTCTCCTCTCCTAAGCGCATCTTCTTCCTGGATCTGATAGGCCCTGTCCATTCATAACAACATAAGTGAATTTTTTGCATCAACGAGGAAAGTGTATGACGAACGCTATTGAAACAGAAGTCATTACGGTCTAGCCATAAGTTCCACTAGATTGACGCCACAACAAGATCCCAATCTAACTTGACCTCTTTTCTAATCCTGTTTGATCTAATATCCCCCCAGACCTCAGCACTAGACCCAGACAATGTAAAACCCCGAACGTGAGACCCACTCCCCCCCATACCCATCTAGCTCTATGACAATTGAATAAAATATGGTTCGTATCTTCTTCGTGGGTCATGCATGTACTACATATCACGTTGTCCACAATTCTCCGCTTCCGCAAATTAACCCTGGAGAGAATGGCATCATTCTCCACCAACCAAAGAAAAACTTTAACTCTGGAAGGAACACTGATACCCCAAATAACCTCCGTGATCTCGTTTCTAATACCACCATCATTCAGCCTTTTGTATAGTGAGGAAACCGAGAACTTGCAATTAGCCTCCAACGTCCACCATCTCTCGTCTTCCGACTGCTGGGAGTAATTTCCTTCTATACGAATGAAATTATTGACCAGTTGTAGTTGACCGATCGAACCTGATCAAGGATGCCTTTGACTTCTAATCTCAATTTGTTGTTCCTCCAGACGTCGTGCACCAGAGTATCATTGTTCAGAATTGCCTTTGTCGCTGCAGGGAATTAGCCCATAAGCGTGTTATTGCCACACCACTTGTCTTTCCAAAATCTTGTGTTCCTGCCATCTTTTACCCTACATAGAGTGTTGTTATGATAAATCTCGCCCGTCTTGTATACCCCTTTCCAAAAGAACGATTTTCTACTATGGATGCATTTACCCCCAAATCTGAATTTCTTCCTTGTCCTGTAATTAGTTAGGGACTTACACCCCCAATTATTACGTCGTTTAGCCAACTTCCACCACCACTTACTAAGAAGGGCCCTGTTCATGTCTCTAAGATTAATGATTCCCAAACCTCCGAACTCCTTCCTTTTGCAGATCCTCCCCCAACTAACTAGGTGGACCCCTTTCCCCCCCTCGTGAGCTCCTTTCCATAGGAATCTCCTTCTAAATTTGTCTATCTTGTGAATTACCTATGCCAGTAATTCGTAAATAGACATGAGGTAAATGGGGATGCTGTTGATGACTGCATTAAGCAAGGTGATCCTACCTCCCAACGTCAGCAATTTTCCTTTCCATCCTGCTAGCCTTTTCTCGATCCGATCGATTAACGATTGCCAGTCTTCCTTAGTGAGCTTCTCCGGCCTGATGGGAATCCCTAGATATGTCAGCGGAAACTCTCCCCTATTGCATCCTAGCATATGTTGGATCGATGAAATGGGAACAAAGCATAGCTCGCTCAGCTGTATGACACAGCTCTTCTTGAAATTGACCTTCATTCCAGACCAGGCCTCAAAGCACTTCATGACCGATCCCATAGCTATGATATCCTCCTTAGAGGCCGACCCGAACAATAACGTATCATCAGCATATTGCAGGATAGAGATTGGCTCTGAAAATCCCCTGATATTAATGCCAAACTTAGCCCCCTCCTTATTCCCGTTAGCTATCATCTCTGGCAACCCATCTGCTACAATTGCAAATAACAACGACGACAGGAGATCCCCTTGTCGAAGCCCTCTCTTGCATCTGATCTCTTTGCCCTGTGACCCGTTCACGATAAGGAATGATTTACCACCTCTAATGCAATGGAATATCCACTTCCTCCACCTTTCCCCGAATCCTTTAAGAAGCAGTGCTTCGTCCACTGAGTTCCATTCAACCGAGTCGTAAGCCTTTTGGAAGTCCACTTTAGACAGAAAGCCGTTCGTTTTGTCTCTGCATCCTCTGAAGACAAATTCATGGGCCGAAGCGATGCTATCCATGATGTTCCTTTCTTTGATGAAGGCACTCTGTGAATCCCCAATAATATCATTTAGGAGTGGCCCCAATCTATTGGCCAAAACCTTGGTTATGATCTTAAAGGATCCGTTGAGTAGACTGATTGGTCTGAAGTCTCCTACACCTCAGGCTTGTTGGGGATCAGAACAATATTCGTATAGTTTAATCTTTCTAAATCTGTCTCCCCCTTGTAAAAATCTCGGACAATGCGCATGAAGTCTCCTTTGATGATATTCCAATAAAGCTTGTAGAAGAATAACGGAAATCCGTCCAGACCAGGTGCTTTATCCAGCCCCAGACTGTTGATAGCGGAGAGAACCTCCTCTTCGGTGAAAATGCTTTCAATATTATTAGATCCATTAATCCTTGATTCCATTCACATATTCTGATTCAGCGAACACCTATGCTCTCTTCTTTTACCCAACAGCTCCCTGTATTTCTCATTGGTGTGTTGCTTAATTCTATCCTCATTCTCGCACCAAACACCTTCCACCTTAAGCCCCGAAATGTGGTTTTCTACAGTCTACGGTCCACATTCAGAAGACGGGCTGATAGTTGGATTCAGACGGTTACTACAGTCTCCGGTTCTTACGAGTCAGCCCAAAGAAATTTGTTCCGGGACGAGCTTAGGAACATTAGAGGAAGGTGTAGGGGTCCGTGGGTGGTGGGTGGTGATTTCAACATTACAAGATTTCAATTCGAGCACCTTGGTAGAGGAGCGCCTAGGGGGTACAAGGAGCAATTCAACGATTCAATCGATGATTTAGAGTTGGTGGAAATCAATCCTACGAATAGGAAATTCACCTGGTCGAATTTGCAAGCAGCTCCAACTTTGGCAAAATTAGATAGAATCCTAGTCTCCTCTGAATGGGTAGACTATTTCCTATTAGCTAAGGCCAAAGCGATGATCAGATTTACCTCTGATCACACTCCGTTAGCCCTGGACTGCGGGGATGGAGAAAGAAGGAACACACATCAGTTTCGATTTGAAAAGTCATGGACGTTGTGCGAAGGATCAAAGAGGATTACTGAGGAGAGCTGGAATGCTCCTACCACGGCTGACTCAGCAGTGGGATGCTGGATTCAAAAGATCAGGAGACTAAGATTCAAATTGAAGCAGTGGGCCAGGTTGGAATTCGGTCAGAATCAAAGACTCAAAGATGAGATAGGAGAGAGGATAGAGCAATTAGAAATTATAGAGGAGGAAAGAGATTTAATAGAGACTGAATTAGATGGGCTATATAGGAATAGACAAGACATTCTCCATATTGGGAAGATGGAGGAACATTATTGGAAGCAACGCTCTAGATTTTAGTGGTTGAAGGAAGGAGACGCCAATACTAAAATTTTTCATAAGATTGCCAATGGAAGAAGGCATTGATATCTTTTGAAGCAGTTAATTGTAGTTTGATCTGTGTTACTTGGATACTGGTTACATGTGTAGTTAAATAGTTTTTCGGTGTTAAAACTTTAATATACTAACTACTAAAGTATCACATATATTATTGTTAAAGGCTCAGGACTCGTTGTTTTACTGAAAGTATATCTTACATATACACTCCTTTGAAGAGTGTGACCATGAAATATCATATGTAATATAATATCAGACATGCCAAATTGTTTCTTCACTTTAAAAGTTCCAATATATGAAATATGAAATTTGAAATATCATACAGTATTAAGTATCATATAGACTAGCTGACTAGGTCAAATTGTTTTGCGACTTTCACTATTCCTGTAAAATATTACTCCGTATTGGCCCAGGTTTTTTTTTGATGAACGTATTGGCCCAAGTTGAAGATTGGTTTTTGTTTGAACTCTGTTGCTTGTGTTTCTTATGGAACAATTGAGTCTTTGAATCAAGGGTTGGATATCAAATTAGTTTTTTTCCCCCATCGTGTTCTATTATCTGTGGTTTGTGTAGCATATGTAGCATTCCTTTACCCATTTTATTTTGTTAAGTTGACAACTTAACAACCTTTTGGCAATTATAATTAGCTAGTGATCTAGTCGCTAGGCGGTAGTCGGCCAGCCGATGGGGGCCTAACTCTTAGACCTTGTAAGTGGGGCCTAGACGGCTAGGTGCTAGGCTTCATAAATGGGAATTAGCTCAATGGTAGAGCACTCGTTTTGCATATTGCCCATTATCAAGATTCAAATGAGAGAGGCAATCAATTTGAGATTTTGACGAATTGGGAAAAGCAAAGGTGATTTGGGGGATTTCTGATTTAGGAATTTGAGTTTTTTGGAGAGAGAGAGAGAGAGAGAGAGAGAGAGAGAGAGAGAGAAGCGCAGGGGTCGGGGGTTTTGAGAATGCGGGAATTTGAGTGAACTGATTCACTTAATTAAATAATCGCCCAGACCTGCCTAGACACACCCCAGACATGCTTAGACAGCTAAACCAATTTTTTAAAATGCCTAGGCCCTAGGCGAGTCGGCTGGGGACAGCCTAGCGCCTAGGCGGTCGCCTAGAGGGATTTTTAGAACACTGTAATTAACTCAAGTGTCATAGCGATTACTCAAGTGTCATAGCGATTACAAATTTTTGAGTAATTTTGGTTAATCTGAAGTTGTTACTTTAAGGCTGTTGAATTGCAACTTTTGGACAATCTAAAATGAAAAATTCCTCTACACTCGTCCTCCGAACTTAGAATGCAATTATATGTGTCTCTGTCTGTGTGTGTGTTGGGTGGGGGTTCATGCCTTTACTGAATATTACCAACTTTAGATCTATGGCATAGAGAGCTCTAATGTGACAGTGTATTGGTTAAAGATTCACATACATTTTATCGAAAGATTTGCTGTCCTGACCCACTTTTTGAAAATATTTGGGGATCTGACCCATTTTCAAAAATAATTAGCTATCTGATCCAGTTTTGTACACGTCAGTATAAACCGTTATTGGAAATAACGGCATAGGTTATTTACGTGCCGTTATTTCCAATAACGGCATCTATTTTACATTTTTTTAGCATGACGTTATTTGGAATAACGGCATCAGTATATTTCTCTTACAAGTGAGAATTTTCTGACTTTAAAAAAATTCTAAGTGTGAAAAAATCTTATAAATAATGTCGTTATCCCCAATAACGGCATTCAAATGACTAATGCCGTTATTGGAGATAATGGCATCAGTTATATATAAATGAACTGTTGCTCAGTTATATATAAATGAACTGTTGCTTCAAATGCCGTTATTGGGGATAACGGCATTATTTATAAGTTTTTTTTACACGTAAAATTTTTTTAAAGTCAAGGAACCCTAGGTCACCATATTCCTATTCTAACCCTAGTGCACAAATACAATTCACATTTAATCCAAGCACTAGCTTTAATTGAAAGTAACCCATACATTAAAATCTATAGAATATAGGTTTTGTAGAAATTATAGCTTCCTCCCGACAATTGTCTGGTCAAAACAATCGGGACGAAACTACAGTTTAATTGAGAAGATATCCCGAGTTTATCTCATCGGGTTCAGAACAGCTCGTATGTCTGAATTTCCTCAATTTAACTGATAATTTCTAGGGGAAAATGTAATCGTGTGCAATATTTAGTTAATGCATGAGTTATAGTGCAAAATAGCCATATGCTATTTTGCGGGGTATTACATCTTCAATCTTCAATCTATTCACTTCGAATACACATGCAAATGCTTTGCACCCAAACACTCTCAAGTGTGAATATGAAGTGCTTCTGGTGGTCCATACACCATCTGTAACAACCCCAAAATTTCACCCATTTTTTTAAACTTTCTTAAAATAATCTTCATGGATTTCAATTAAAATTTTGGCAAAACCTCCCCTAAAATATTAGCCCTTTTAGAATTGTGCAATTTTTTCCAGAGATCAGCTTGATCTCTGGAAAACACTCTACTCTACCTCGCTTTTTGAAAAAGCGAGGTAGTTTTAACAAGACTCGCTTTCCCAGAAAGCCAGTCTTGGGTCTGCTTGTTAAAAACATACAGGCTCAAGACTCGCTTTCTCTTGGGTCTGCTTGTTAAAAACATACAGGCTCAAGACTCGCTTTCTCAGAAAGCGATGAGATCTTTATCAGACTCGCTTTTCGAAAAACCGAGTGTAGGCTTTAAAAATGATATCGTCATATTTGCTTACAATACTCATCACGCAACAATCACATTCACACATAAGAAATGGAGAATAACGATTCTTCAAAATTAAACTCATACGAATTAGTACAATTAAAAAGTCCAAATTACATAGTACAATTACAAACATACAACGATTAAATGCTTTGAGATCCTCTATTACTACATCGCCGCTTATTGTGTCCATGCAACCTACATTTTGAACATTTCATCCCCGTACCCCTGCTAGACCTATCTCTCACATCCATGTCATTGCAAATTCTCGTAGATCTAGGCCTGCCTTTTCTTGAACATCGCAAACTAGCATCAGGTACGAGTCGTGGTCCATCAAAAGTAGGCCAATATGCTGGATCTAGAGTAGGATGAAAGACGAGAGCCCATGTTTGTGCTAATGAAGTGACAAGGTAAAATTTATCAACAAAAGGCTTGTGATTGATTGCACGATATGCACAAGCTGCCAATACATGAGAACATGGAATATGATATAGTTGAAATTTCATACATATGCATGTTTTGGTACCCAAGTTAACAGTGTGCAAGTTCCTACCCTTCCTTTCTCCACTTACCATGCGTGGTTGAAATTTAAAAAAACGTCACAATAGTTTGGCGCTGTTTAAAAAACGTCACAAAACTTTTATTTTTTTTAAAAACAGCACAAAATTTAACTCTCAACTCACAGAGTTACCAACCGTTAACTGGGTTATACGTGCACTGCACGTACTCAAATTACGTGACAAAAATACCCCTGACCTCTTCCTTCTCCTTACCGTAAAAAAACCCCCAAATCGATGAACCCTAACTCACCCCATAGATTCAGTCAACAACGTGCTCCCAAATCGATGAACCCTGACTCTTCGATTCGGTAATAGCTCCCAAATCGAACAAGGTTGGTTGTGAAATTATTATATTTGTGTATGTTGGTATTGGTATTGGTATTTTGATGTTTTTTGAACCAATTGAAGTGTTGTTTGGGTGGACGAATTTTGATAATTATTTTGTTGTTAATGTGGTGTGGGACTAGATTTTTACAATCAACCCATATATTCATCTTTCTTACCAGATCTGATGCTGTAATCGGAAGTGATTATTCTTTCCAAAAGCTCCATGTCAGGTTGAATCTTTATTTCAACTTAAATCTATCATATAATTTTGATGTTTCCATGTCTCATATAATCTTTTTGTTGTACAATTTAAATCTTTGCATACTTCTCTTGCAGATTCCACAATTTCGAAACCTCCAATGAGGAGGTCCACAAAGAATTGCGATGGAGGTGGAACCCTATTGTGTCATCACAAGGAGCCAGCAGTAGTGAAGATAGCCAGTACCTGTACCATTGCTGGAAGATATTTTGCTGGATGCCCAAAATGGAAAACTGATAATTGCCCTTTTTTTAGGTGGGTAGAAATTGTGGGAGACAACAAGAGGGAGAAAGCACACTCTGATTTGATGGCGGAGAATGTGAAGATGAGTTTGGTAATTGAGGAAACAGCCAGTAGGTTAAAAAAATTGAAAATGGAGTGCGACTCATTGCGTAAAAAGGTGGTCGATTTGAAGGTGAAGGAGGGAACAGTGAAGGGGTTTGCTTTGTCGTTGTTTGTATTTGTTGTTTTCATATTGTATGTCTTCAAATAGCAGTATTGTACTGTTCAATGAATGTATCTTGATGACAATGTAATCGACGTGTTTTGAAATGTGAACCATGCTTTAACTTGTCTGCTCGATGTTTATGAATGCTTGGGTTGTTTGCGGAGTTTCATTTGGTGCTTGAAATGTTAATAGATGTAGTGGTTATGATAAATAAAAGCAAATCTTTTCATTTTAGATGTAGTGTTTGAAATGTTAATAGATGTAGTGTTTATGAATGTTAATAGATGTAGTGTTTGAAATGTTAATAGATGTATAAAAATGTTTTAAAAAACATCACAAAACTATTGTTTTGTTTAAAAAAATAACACAGAACTATTGTTCTGTTTAAAAAAACATCACAAAAGTAACAATTTATTTTAAAAAAACATCACAAAACTATTAGTTTCGTTTACAAAACATTCTAAACTATTGATAATGTACAAAATGTACACATGATTAGGTTTTCTTTTCAAAATTGTTAGTGTGTATATTTGACATGATTAGGCTTTCTTTCAACTTTGTGGGTATATTTCATACATTTACTTATACTGACAACACATTTACAACAAATTGACACATTGCACATTCAACAAAATTCCAACACCTCAATTCTAAGACATCTACAATTTGGAGCTTCCCCAAGAATGCAAATCAGATCAATCTCATTGAACACAGTGCATTAAATCAGATCAATCCATAAAAATGAGACAAAGACAGTTGAGATGTTCAACATATTGCATTAAATTTCATAGTACATGTTCAATACAAACTGAGTAACCATGACAGTACAAAAATTCTTATATCCCTTGGGAATCAAAAAATGGGGTAACCCTGTACACAAAACCATTGAAACCCATTGACCCACTGATGTGTAATATGGTAATCCTGTACACAAAAAAACTGATGCAAAATATGCCAATCCCTTAGGAATCATTTGATCCCTTACATTTCTTCTCCAAAACCCACTGATCCAAAATTACAAAAAAATACCCAAAACCCACTGATCCCTTACATTTCTGTACACAAAAAAGCTACATATCCACATTTCAAGCTTCATCTCCTAGCTTCATACCCTGTACAAAAATTGGTCTCACCACTTATCCAAACATTCTCCCTCTTCTTCCCTGCATTTGAAACAAACATTTGAAGTGAGAATAGGTGAAATGTGATTTATGATCCCTGTGGCAAAAAAAGCTGAAAATAATGCACCAAATTTAAACAACATTGGAAGACAACTAGTGCATCAAACTTAAAAAAAATTGATACATCAACTATGACACCGAATGCACTTCCACTGAGTCTGGCTTCATTCTTGGGTAGGCTGAGTCTGGCTTTGACTCTCTGTAGGCCCATCTACCTTTTTTGACACCTATAAGTTGTCACAAAAGAATAAACAAGGACATGTACAGTAAGCCATTGTATGATCTAATTCTTGCAATATAAAATTGTTTCTTATACATACCTTTTGCTTCTTATGTTGACTTCCTTGCACATATGGCTCCTTCTCCTTTCTTTTTCTCCCACACTTCTTCTTACCGGTACCAAATCCTAGTGGATTAGCATCAGCTGCACTTCCAGAAGACTTTCCCCGACGGATAACTCTACCTATACCACTACCACTAGCTTCATTTCCAGCCTCTCCTCCCCCAACATTAGCCAATATCTTCCTTATCCTACTTACCTCCTCATCTGTCCTCTTTCCCTTAGGTCTTCCACCCTTACTGGGGGATCTTTCTGGTGGTGGTGGTGGTGGTGCCACTTCATTTTTGCACCTCCTAATATTGTGCCCAAATTGTTGACACCTTGTACATTTGAGTTTATATCCACCCCTGCCTGCCCTTTGCATGCTAGCTTGGACTCCTAGGTTTTTTTTTCTTTGACTCGTCAGGGTCTTTCTTCCTAACTTTAGGTGGTCTACCTACAGCCCTTCTCATTTTTGGGGGTAGTATCCGCGCATATTCCAACTTGTCCCAAAGTAAGGAGTTTGGAATTGGGTCTATGGTGCCTACAAAAAATAAGATGTATTAAATTGAAACCTACCGAAACTTGGTTGTATTAGATGCTAAAATAAGTAGTGAGTAATTTAAGAAAAAAGGGTGCCTTCGTATACTTTCACATACGTACTCCTCCTGTAGCTTGTGTCGCAGTACTCCTCCACATTCTTCCTTGCATTGTTCAGGCACACCAACGCATGCCTACACACCACCCCACTTAATTGCCACTCTCCACAGTCGCAAGATCTTGCTTCTAGGTCGACCCCAAAATTGGTCCCATGCTCCATTATCTAGTACATAGTTTCTGATGATTTAAATATAAAACATGCTCTAGACCTTTCATACTGCGACCTCAACTTTTCTCTTATCTTTGGAGTGACAATACCAGTATTCTTTCCAATCATCTCCCTTTTCTTCTGCAGTCTCACCATAACCAGTCGTCTGATCTTTTCCAACATAGTAATTATTGGGCAATCTCTGGCCTCTATAATGTACTTGTTCCATGCTTCACATATATTGTTGCAGAGTAGATCACACTTGTTAGAGTCTTGAAAGTGTGATCTTTCCCATTTATCTGGACCTATATCCATCCACCACTTTGCAGCCTCCTCATCTACATTCCTCATTGCTTTCATTGAAGTCTCCCACCCATGCTTCGTGTACGATCGGACCGCAGTCCATACATGACTTTTTAGGTCTAGCCCCCTAAACTTCTTTGCAAAGTTGGCATATAAATGCCGTACACAATACCTGACTTGAGCCTCAGGGACTAGTTCCTTAAATGTCTCCAGTAACCCCTATAATAGATGAAGGTTTCAAAGTAGTGAGTGCTAAAATAATAACATCTCATGAAAGTTAGTAAGTAAACTATTTAAGGAATTAAATTGTCGAGAAGAATTAGTACCTTTTGCCTATCCGAGATGAAGGTCCATCCCCGCAATGATACGACCCCTATTGCTTCGATCAGGTTAGTCAAGAACCATGTCCAAGTCTCCTTATTCTCCACGCCTACCACCACCCATGCAATTGGCCACATTTGATTGTTGGGGTCTCTTGAACATGCCGTCAATAACACACCACCAGAGACAGTTTTCAAATGACAACCGTCCATCCCAATTACTTTCCGACATCCATTCAACATTCCCTTCACAAGTGCGCCAAAACACACAAACATACCACCAAATCTTTTATCCTCACAACCTACAATCTCCTCGATTTTGATTACCACTGTAGTATTGGGCATTTTCTTCAACATTTCGTTCGCATAATCCCTATTCTACGATACTGCTCCACATGTTTCCCATCTACCTCATCAATGGCCATTCTCCTTGCCCTATAAGCCGCTTGTTTGTTGATGGTCACACCGTAATCTCTATTGACCGCTGAAATGAAGGCATTAACATTCCAGGTTGGATCATCTCGAAAGGACTCTAGGTACTTGTTAGCTAGCCAAGGTGCACTCATTTGACTGTTCTCCATTCCCCTCTCACAAGTATGTTCATCACATAGAGAAACAATCCTAAATACCCTGGCAGCTTCTTTCCATGCACCTCCAACATAGAAAGGACACCCATTCTGAGATGCACATTCAACTGTAATCCTCACCGAAGTATTTCTTCTCCAAAAAGATCATAACCATTCCTGATTGCCCACTCTCGTAAACATGCTCGAAAGTCTCGAGCATGTGGGAACTCCATACCGACTAGAATCACTGGATCCACCAGATGTCTCTCTTCATTGTACTGTATGTTCCCCAGAGTGTCATCATCTAAGCTGACTACATCTCCCAATTCCTAACTATCAGCATAGTCTGACTCCAAAGAGGGTGCATCACATTCTTTTCCACATAATTTATCCTCTACTTTATTCCTTGAAGTAGATGGCCTACCACCTCCTTTTTTCGCACCCATGCTGACATTTACTACATCTTCATGTAGAAATGTTGACTGGCTGGGGATATCAATGGGTACATCAGGTATCTCATTGGTTGTAACAAATTCGGTAGGTTTTTCTTACATTGGAATATCACCTACAAAGTTATCAAAATCCAACAAGAGAATATACATATATTAGAACATTGTTTGAAAACAAAATTGTATGCAGGGATGTCGATAAAATTATAAAAAAAATTACCTTCCATCTCCACAATCTTAATGCTGGTTTGTTCCACTCCCCCCAACTGTGTATCGTCAACGATCATTACAACTTCGATAGGTTTATCTTCGATGGTAATATCATCTGCAAAGTTATCAAATTCCAAAAAGATAAGACACATATATTAGTAAAAACAACATTGTATGGGTTGTTTACAAAAATATAAAAAATTACCTTGCCTCTCCGCAACCTTATTGCCGGTTTGTTCCACTGCCCCGACCTGCGTATCACCAACAATCGAAGCAACTTCTATAGGTTTTCCTTCAATTGGAACATCACCTACAAAGTTTTCAAAGTCCAACAAGATAAGATACATATATTAGTACGTTAATTGAAAACAAAATTGTATGCAAGGCTGTCGATAAAATTACCAAAAAAAATACCTTCCATCTCCACAACCTCAATGCCAGTTTGTTCCACTCCCCTCAACTGCGTATCGTCAACAATCGTGACAACTTCGAATGGCTTTTCTAGGACGGTAATATTATCTGCAAAGTTATCAAATTCCAACAAGAGAAGATAGATATATTAGCACATTAATTCAAATTAAAATTTATGCAGAGTTATGGAACAATATACACAAATAATTTACCTTCCATCTCCACATCAACAATGCTGGTTTGTTCTACAACACCCATTTGATTATCAACATACAAATACACTTCACCAACTTTGGGTTCCACATTGTGTTCATCCCACATCTCCTTAGTTTTGACATCATCATCTACCAACGTGAAATTGTAGGCAAAATTCCCTACTCCAATTTTGTAGTATACAAGATGTGTCTCATTGTAATCAGACACCTTCTTCAAGATGTTCTTCAATGCTTCCCATTTGGTCAATTCGGGGATGACGAATCTATATCCCCTTCTTCCCTCCCACGTATTTCCAAGTGCGATTCTTCCCAAAATACCCATTGCACCGAATGTTTAGGTTTAACATTTTCCTGCATCACATCCAATTAATTGATTTAACAAATGAGATCAGACCTACACTCACAACATTATTCATCTCAAACGTCACATCTTTAAAACCACTGTTTTCTATAACAACCACTGTTTTAAAAAAGCAAACTTGCTCAACACCCACAGCCCGACATCCCCTTTATCAAAACCCTAGACCAACACCATATTAACTATATAAAACTGCTCAACAATGGTCCCCCACACCAGATTATTATTAGATTCCAAAAAAGATTCATAATACAAAACCCACCAAATATAATGAAACCAACTTAACAAAAGGAAAAAATAGTAGAACTAACCTTCCTCGATAGCTCAACTTCGAATCGATCACAAAACACCCTCAGAAATTCCAACTTTCGATAGATTTGCCCAGCACACAAATTGGGTAGAGGAATCACTGAGTGAGGCACCTTCAAAAGCTTCACCGCGTCTCGAATAGCTTCACAACGTCTCCAATTTGGGGCTTTCAGTGAAGTATCTCAAAGATGCTTTCTTTTCCAGGGTTAGGGAAACAAATCGACAAGATTAGGCTCCGAAAATTAGGGTTCCTCTAATTTGGGTTTTTTTTACGATTACTAATTGGGGAAGAAGAGGTCGGGAAACGATTCTAACCTATTAAATACGGGGGTATTTTGGTCAATTTTTTTGAGTACGTGCAATGCACGTATAACCCAGTTAACGGTGGGTAACTCTGTGAGTTGAAAGTTAAACTTTGTGTGGTTTTTTTTTTAAAAAAAAAGTTTTGTGACGTTTTTTTAAACCGGGCCAAACTATTGTGACGTTTTTTAAAATTTTGCCGATGATGAAACATTGTAACCTCATGTCGGTTTGCTCTCTCACGGCGACTATCGATCAATTCATGTACTCTTCGAGCAAAAATCTTCCCTTCAGATAAAAGCTTATTAGCTTCCTGTCGATGAGTAGTAAAGTAAGAGTTTAGACGATAGAAGATCCTTAACAATCGCAGTTACCGGTAAACTATGGACACCTTTCAAGACAGAATTCAAGACTTCTGACAGATTCGTAGTCATTATGTCGTATCTTCGACTTTTATCTCCATAAAGTGCTCATTTCTCAACCGGTTTCTCTTTTAACCAATTAACCGCCTCGACATTGATGGTTTCAAGTTCAATGAGTTTGGTCAGGAACTTTTTGAGTTGGTTTTGACACGCTATAATTTTGGTCTTTTTCCGCAATGCCTTGCTACCAAATTTACTGAAGAAATTTGTAGCGAAATGAAGCATACAATAACGATGATATGCATTAGGTTCGTTCTAAGCTCCATTTTGCAATTCCATAGCAGACAATATACCAGCATGACGATCAGAGATAACACACAACTCAGTCCGATCGGTGACAAAATAGCGAATGCAACTCATGAACCATGTCTACGTATTTATACTCTCTCCATCAACTAATGCAAATGCAAATGGAAATAAGTAATCATTCGCATCTGGAGAAACAACAATTAACAAACAACTCATGTACTTACCGTACAAATGAGTTCCGTCAACACTAATAACAGGTCTGCAAGACTTGAACCCTTCAATCGAATGACCAAATGCCCAAAATACTCTCTTGAATGTTTCCTCGTTAGGACTAGACTGATATTTATCCCAGTGGACAGCGGTTCCTGGATTTACTGCTTGAATTGCTGATAGTAGAAAAGGCAACTTCGTATATGCTTCTTCGAAGGTACTGAACAACCTCTCAATTGCCTTTTGATTTGCAATCCAAGCTTCCTTATATAAAATCTGATAATTATATTATACTTTCACTATCTCAATAATGGCCTATGGTGTTAAACCTATCTCAGACTTCACCACACTCACAATCAAATTGCAAACAAGGTTAGAATCAACATTACAGTGGTCCCGATTCAACGTGAGATTCGTACAAATATGAGGCCCAACTATCTTCTTCACCATGAAATTTGTCCCGCCTTTTGGAACAATTGCTCGTAATCTCCAAGGGCATCCACCATCACAACTACTGAGGGACTTTGCACTATCTCCTCAATTGTACGTTTTCTAGGTGTCATTTTGCATTTAACAGTGTACAGTGACGGTGAAGATTTCAATATGACGAATTCACGATATTTCTTGATAGAATACTGCTTCACAGCCTGCTGAATCGACTCTTTACTTACAAACTCCTGTCCAATGTACAATTCGTCTACATTGGATGAACCAGACGACTCTTGTGGAACTTGAGGTACTCTAGCACCTTGTGTCATCTCCTCAGTAAACTTCACAACATAGGCATAGCTATCAGTAGCTCTTATTTCATTCGAACTGTTGTTCGTAGGATTTACATTTGCTGCATCATCATCTTCGTCCCCATCATCATTTTCTACACTCTCATCAACTTCACCGTCTGTTTCTTCCTCTTCTTCATCATCGTCTAATAAGTCATTGTTAATGGTAGCATTTTGAAATAATTTAAATAAAGTGTCATTTAGAACATAGTCATGAACCGGACTAGGTTGGCATGGCAACTCAACATCTGTAGAATCCGGGTTTGTAGTATATGTGAAGGAGTCTTCTTGTGAGGACAGTGGGATTGGTTGTGAGTTTTGAACGGGGTTAGACCTCATCTGCTGTGTCGGTACTACCCATACGAAGCTTGAACTAGGAATATCATGTGGCTGAGTATTCAAAATTTGAATTTGCTGAATATATAACTCTAATGCAGACCAAATACAATTAGGATCAAAGTGTCCTAGCAATCATTGACTTCATAGCATTATCAGTAGATAATGCTGACATTGTCATAAAATACTGACCATCTCCTCTTCCTACTGTGTATCGAGCTAAAATTTTCACATTCCATTGATCCTTATCCCAATTAGTAACATCATAAATTTTCTCAACTAATTTTGTCAATATAATGGTACGAGGACTTTGATCTTGTTTCATACTCCTTGATGTACCATGTCTCTTTACTCTTTGCTTTTTACTACTTGTTGTCCATACTTGCTCTAAGGACATTTTCTTTTCCACTCAAGTTAATCCAGCTACAGGTGAACAAGGAGATCTGCCAGGAGGCATTGGTGAGCAGTTCTTCTAAGGGTTGGAGCAGAAGCTGCTTTAGAATAAATTATCTCCTTCTATGTTATTCTTTATCGCATTGTTATTCATTTGCTGAACTTTGTATTCCGGGCTTGTTGATCCGTAACCGTTGTTTATTTTCTTAGTTATTGGTTATTATGTTGAACTATTGCATGTTTAATTCCAGTTGTGGTTTATGTGATTATATTTATCTGCGTGGTTGTGATTATTCATTTTTCATATTATTGAGTTAAGACTGGTACAGCTCATGGATGATGTTCATATCATTCGCTGGGCCTTCGTCACTGACTCGTATTCCCGTGTTTTGGGAAGCGGGGCGTTACAATGTTACTATTATTCACCATTGAAATCAAATTTGTCAAAGTCCTTTGATATGGAAAAACTTAGGGTCTGCTAAGCAGTTTTTGGTCATGGAGATTACTTAGTGACAGGAAGGCAAAAAAGTTATGGTTATCACAGGAGAGGTACGTTGCGCGAGTACTTGAAAGGTTCAACATGCAAGGAGCTAAGCCAATGAGCTCACCTTTAGGTAATCAATTTAAGTTAAGAAGAAGGTTATGCCCACATACTCAAGAGGAGAAGGACAAGATGACAAGTATTCTTTACTCATCAGCTGTCGGTAGTCACCCAGACATAGCACATGCAGTTGGTGTTGTTAGTAGGTATCTATCTAACCCTGACAAAGAGCATTGGGAAGCAGTCAAGTGAATACTCAGTATTTGAGAGGCATTTTAAAGTTGTGCTTATGTTTTGGTGGATTAAAACCAATTCTAGAAGGTTTCACAGATGCAGACTTGGCAGAGGAACTTGATGATAGAAAGTCCACTTTTGGTTACTTATTCACATTTCTGGGGGGGAGCTGTTTTGTGGCAGTCCAAGTTACAGAAGTGTGTTGCCTTATCTACCACAGAAGTTGAGTATATTGCTGCAAATGAAGTGGGCAAGGAAATGGTATGGCTGCAAAGGTTTATTCAGTAATTGGGTATGAGACAAGACAATTATGTGGTGCATTGTGATAGTCAGAGTGTCATTCATCTAAGTAAGAATTCAGTATATCACCCTCGCACTAAGCACACTGATCTCCGATATCATTGGATCTGAGATGTAGTGTCAAAGAAGTTTTTTCAGTTAAGAAAGATCCACACCAACAAGAACACTTATGATATGTTGACTAAAGTCGTTCCGCCGCAGAAGCTAGAGTATTGCAGCAAGTCCGCTGGGATGGAATTCAAGTAGAATTCGCTCATCGTATTGATCTGATTGGTCTAGAGGGGGAGATTGTAAAATATTTAGGCCCAACATCAAGTAATCCATAAATAATATTTTGGGCTTCCATAAGTATTATACCTTTGTAGAACATGCTAGTGTATCTAGATTCATCATCAAGTGCATAAACTTAGAATAATGTTGAAGGTTCATGAATGAGCATTAATGAATGTATCTAGAGGTTTCCTCCTTGGCCTATATAAGGAGATGTCATTTGCTCTTTCCAACAACACATGGTGAGAAAATCATCTTTATCCAAATAGAAAGAAAAGAGTATCCACTCCAATTTGAGAGTGTTGAGTATTATATTAGCAAAATAATTGTGAGAGAGTATTTTCTTCAAGTGATGTTCTTGAAGTTGGATCTCTTTGTACCCATTACTTTCATAGTGGAGATTCTTGTTGGCCCATGGACGTACCTATCTTGTCAAATCAAGTTATATTTGATGTTCTATATCCCTTTCTCTTTTATTTTCTTGTATATTTCTGTTAGATGATAGATTAGTTTAGTCCCACATTGAATAATGTATTGGTTTAGTATTCTCTTCTCTCCTATATGTATGAGTCTTATTGTACTCAGTTTATTCAATCAATCAATAAAGAAATATTTTCCTATTCCTAATTCTAACATGGTATCAGAGCCAATAATCCTATAAGGCCTATACTAATTTTATCCTCGTTATTGAGGTGGAGTGATTCTCGTCTTCATCGGAATCACTCCACCTTCCAACATCCCTCTTCCTCTCCCAATCAACTCCTCCAAATCTACCAACAAACCCTAACCCTAGTTTTCTTCGATCTTCAATGGAGAACTACGGTTATTCGTCCTCTTATCCCGATACCGGCGACTCCTCTCCTCGCTCACGTGAGATCGAGTGAGACTCTGCCGCCGCCACCGCCGGATGGGATGATTTCCCACCGCCACGTGTCAACCGGCTCGCCTACATCGACGGCGACACCAAGATCATCGCCGTTGATCACAACACTTGATTCCTGTCGTTCCTCGCGAAGCTGGCATTGCTGTACGAATCCGATGACGTCATCCTCAAGTACCAGAGCTCAGGTGAGGATCTCGACGCTTTGATTTTTGTGACGGACGACGAGGATCTCGAGCACATGATGATCGAGTACGATCGGCTCCACCGTCTCGGATCCAGACCCGTCGCGAGGCTGTGGCTCTTCCTCTTCCCTGCGATGGGGAAGGGGAGCAGTTAAGATCGGGCGAAGTCAGCCGCCGCTCACCGGCGGAGCCAGCACTGCCCCCCACCGGCAGCTTCTTCTCCTACCTCCGCGTCGTCTTCAGTTCCTCGACGCTGCCTCCACCAGCAGCACAGCCTCCGCAGCAGCCCTCTTCTCCTTTTTCCCACTTTTTGTTTCGATCGGGATTGGATTTGTTGAAATCCAATTTTTCCATTGGTGGAATTTTGTTGTTCCGTGTTCGGAGATAGAAGCAGATCACTGCCACAGCCTTCTTGTTCCAGATCCGTTTTTGATGGAGCGATTTTCTGGTGTTTCGTGTTTGGATCCAAGAGGGGATCTTGCTGTGGTACTACTGTCTCCAAGTCTTAAATAAATAAATAAATAAATAAATCTTACAGGTTCTTGTGCTTCTACATTCAGATCTTCAACTTACTCTGGTTGATCGATCGTGAGTTTGAGAGGGGGCGTTATCAGCATTCAGTTCTCAGTCATCGATAATTCTCAAGTCAGGGGTGAGATCCCAGCATGGACAATTCTCAAGTCAATGGTGAAATTCTAGCATCGACTATGTCTCAAGTCAGGGGTGAGATCCCAGTATCGACTATGTCTCAAGTCAGGGGTGAGATCTCATCGGTCTACTTCTCAGTTCCGTCACATGCGTCATCAAGCACCGTTTCTGTATCACAGTTTGTCGTTCTTTCCATATCAACATTGTCAGCATTCCAAACTCTTGTTGCTTGAACCAACTTAAGTTTGAGAGGGGGTGTTAGATGATAGATTAGTTTAGTCCCACATTGAATAATGTATTGGTTTAGTATTCTCTTCTCTCCTATATGTATGAATCTTATTGTACTCAGTTTATTCAATCAATCAACAAAGAAATCTTTTCCTATTTCTAATTCTAACGATTTCAATTTGTGGTTTGAATTTGCATTTTCATTCTACTATTATCGTTTTTTTTTTCAACTGAGTGGTCCGGTGGCATTGGTTGGGGAGGGAGATTGGTCCAGGGGGCTTCTGATCACGACGGTGATGACTCTCTCTATCGCGGACCTTCTCTTTCCTCATTTTTTCACTTTCATAAAGATTTACTAACCATCTCTTGATTCTTGGTACGTCATATATGTTCGTTCAATTACAACTCAAAAGAATTGATTTTTAAATTTTTTTTATATATAAATATTTAATTATATAAAACTCGTGAAAAAATAAGGAAAAGTGATTCAGGGGGTCCATACCTTTTTAACTCTGAGCAAAACCTAACACATTAATTCATATACATGTACGTAGGGCAGTAACTTGTTGGGTGGGGGAAGGTCTTGTATTGTCACTCTGTCTCTTCACTGTGATTGGATGTCTCACTCAGCAACAAAGAGTAGAAATAAAGTAACTATAGATTTACCAAGTTAAAAAGATGTTGATATAAAACATGCCCTTAACTCTCCTACATTATTGTCTTCGTATGCACTCAATAGCTGAGAGCATTCACAACGGTTATATATATATATATCATTTTAGAGTAATGCTTTAGCCACTACCAATTTTACTATTATTTTTTTCACTATCTTAGGTGGCATACTCC
The DNA here is from genome assembly GCA_017893485.1 of Hemerocallis citrina. NCBI lineage: Eukaryota > Viridiplantae > Streptophyta > Magnoliopsida > Asparagales > Asphodelaceae > Hemerocallis > Hemerocallis citrina. Next base: position 439,314,447 of record CM030359.1, on the reverse strand, counting down.
TATTAAAGAGTTCTCCCACCTACTCTATCTTCTCCTACCTATTAGAATGTGCCACATAAGGTAGTGAAAAAAAATGTAGTGAAATTGATAGTGGCTCTAGCATTACTCATCATTTTAATCAATTTTTTTAGCAAAAAGATATCCACATCATTTGCTATATTCTATAAATTTGTTAGAGTTGCTTTTTATATTTGAAAAACAAAATAAGAATTTTCAGAATATAGGCGATAGAACAACATGATCCAAATCCCAAATTTTTTTTAAACCCGTAGGACGAAACATATTGTTTTGTCCGATTATTTTATAGATTTTTTTAATAAAAATCGGACGGTACATGTTGTACCGTCCCAAAGAACGAAAAAAAGAAAAAAGAAAGAAGCACTCGGACGGACCATGTTGTCCCGTCCGAAGCAAAAAAATTGCTTGGAACATGTCCCGTCCCTAAATCAAGGGTCTTTTTCCCAACTTAATTTATTTTTTTAATTAATTAATCTAATTAATTACTATCTTAGTAATTTAATAACTAAATATAATACTACTAATTTAATCTAATTACTTTTTAACATTAAAAAAAACTAGTAGTTTACACGTGCAATGCACGTCTTAATAAATATAGTTTTTTAAAAGCAAAAATTCAGACGTTGTCTGGATTTTATCTAAAACCTCATTTACAATAGTTATGCACGTGCGTCGCACGGGTTGGTAGATGGACAAATTACACTAAGGCCTTCTCCCATTATAGTAGTAAAGATATGAAGTGAGACGGGACATGTTGTCCCGTCCGCTCAAAAAAAGAAAATTGAGAAAATTATAGCAAAGCACCGTTGCAATGCAATTGCCAAATTGCTATTTTTATTTGCCATTTTGTCATATTTGAAGAATTACCATTGTGGATACTCTCATGAGAGCGTCTACTATGGTTTGCTAAAAATATGAAATTTACCTTTTTTGGCCAAAAAATCTTCAGTATCGTTTGCTATAAATGCATTTATAGCAAACGAAATGAACAGTGGATCGCTAAATTTAGCAATCAGCTTTAGTGATTACTAAATATAGAAGACGGAGGATCATTCTATTATTATTTTTTATTTTTTAATTTAGTCGGGCGGATCTTTTGTCCGCCAACTTATTCAGAAATTTTTTTCCAAAAAATTACGAAAATGTCACACTTAATTACAAAAATGCCATTAAAAGAAAACTCGGACAGGAAAAACTTCTTCCGTCCAATAACTTCTTCCCTAAATTTTTTTTGGAATATTACGAAAATGCCATTGCATATTTAGGAAAATGCTATTTTTAAATTTTTAAAAAATAGATGGACGGAGGAAGATCATCTGTCTGATTTGTTTATTCATTTTTTTGTGTGGCAAATATAGTACCAATGATAGCAACTAGGGCTGCAAACGAATCGATCTATTCGCAAGCTATTCAGCTCGAGCTCGGTCAAAGCTCGGCTCGAACCGAGCCAGAACTCAAAACTGAGTTCGTTTCGTAAATGAGCCGAGTTCAAGTTTTTTTTATTTTTTGTTATAAGCTAAGCTCGCAAGCTATTCGGCTCGAATACGGTCAAAGCTCGGTTAAAGCTCGGCTCGAACCGAGCTCGAGCTCAAAACTGAGCTCGTTTCATAAACGAGCCGAACTCGAGCCTGAAGGTATTCGGCTCGGCTCGACCTGATTGCAGCCCTCATAGCAATCGATTCTCTATTTTTATTTTCTATTTGTTAAATATGCATATTTTAGATGTAAACAGTGGATGTTCTGATGTGGCATAAAAACTAAAAGCAAAAAGCCTATGACTGTAGAAATACATCTCTTTCTCTATCTCAAACTAAAAGCCTAAGACTGTAGCATATACCCTTTATCCAAAATCAATGCAAGGCACAGAGAGAAAGAGCTACAGCCATAGAAATGAGAAATAAAGAGTGCTCCTCAATGTCCATAAGGGCCGGCCGGGTCACGTCATGAGTCAAGAGTCCTAGTCCTATTTCTAGTGGTGAGTGAGAGTCTAATAAAGCTGGCAGTTTAACTCTTAGTCTCTTCTGGCTCATCACTTATCACATTTGTATCGTATATACATACATATTAAATACTGCATATCTTTGTTGTTTTCCTTGTAGACTCATCTACCTGTATAGATTCATCCCTCCATCTATTCATCCACATTCATTCATTTAACGGGAAGAGAGAAGTCCCTCTCTGTCTACATCAAAATGATTTTCATCCTCTTCCTTCTTTGTAATTCTTTAATATTGTTTACAAGTGAGATATAATCATAGTGTAGCAAATGATGAAGACTGCAGTTTTGCTACTTCTAATCATTCTTCCCTGCTTCAACATCTTACTCTTGAGCCATGCAGGTTAAATATTAGAATTTCTTCTCTTGTAGGGTTTCGTTATGAAGTTTCTTTATTTACTGAGGAGGGTTTGTATGCAATATAATTAACCATGTTTCTTGTGTGCTGTAGAAGGTGGAGGAGGGATGGTATCATTTGCAAAATGGGGAAACATGGGGTTGGGATCTAGGCCTCCACAGTGTGTTAACAAGTGCTTGGGATGCAGGCCATGCATGGCTACTATCGTTATTTCTCCACGCGGTCAAAAGAGCCAGAGAGGGCCCACTAACCAAGATGGTGATGATGGATACTATCTGGTGTCCTGGAAATGTGCTTGTGGCAAGAAGATCTTTCAACCTTAGGCTTTTTGTTTCGTTTTACTACTACTTTTAGAAGTTAAATGGTGTGTAAATGGAGCTTTTTGTGATGTTTAGTTGATGTGTTTTGATATTAAATATTTGTGGTTAAGAGTGCAATGTAACTAAGAACCTCTCATGCATGCTTGATGGTTCTAGTCCAGTGAAATGGTCTTTTGAGGTATTATTGTAAGGAGAAGAGTGTGCATGACTGAATATGTGTGATGTGGGTACAAGTGACCTGATCCAATCAGGGCCGTCGGATCTCCTCAATTCGCTCATCTCATTTCATTAGGCCAAAAGGTCCAACGGGCCTTCTGCAACTTCAGACCCACATACAATCGGGTCTGACCCGGCTCATCAGGATTAGATACCCATTTACTCTGCCTATAAATACCAGCCCCCCTCTTCTTGGAGAAAGGTAATATAAAATTTCTCACATGAACCCTAGCTTTCTTACCCTTTCCAGTGACTGATTAGATTGTCGGAGGGCCCCGCCGGGATTTCTCCCGGTATTTCTAGGCGATTTGCAGGTGTTCCGGTCGGCCAGCCACCAGCTACTTTTTCGAGCCGACCTCCAGTAACAGACCGAATCTGCGGTTGCGATCTATCCCTTCCACTTTACAAATTACAAGAACTCGCACCTGTTGCACCTGCACAAAACAAGCAGCCTCAGGCTGACGCCGTCTGTGGAAAGGCTTGACAGACCCAAAACTAGATTCTGGTCTCCAGACTCCTCCCCTCCTATGGCCCCTAAACCAAGGAGGGCAGCAACGACGGGGTGGTGTGCCGACCATCATCAACAGACTCACAGTCAGGCGGACACACATGGTTCCCGAAGACACCGACCCGAGAATTCCTTGGGTCCGGGTCCGAGTGCCTCATGCTCAGCCGCTGGGCGACCTGGGCGCCAAGAAGCCGATGACCTTCAGAAGATCATCAACCATCGGAAACCTGAGGACGACCTCTGGAAACAACTCGACCGTTCCAGGAGCAGAGCTACCTCCTCCGTCCAAGTCTCGACCCATAGCCTACAAGGTCGGGAGCAACGGCACAGTCGCTCACCTAGAGACCGACTAACACCGACTGTCCAATTTGAAGAGGTCGCGGTCACGAGGACTGAGTTCCCGGAGTTCAAGAACGAGGTCCTCCTAGCCATCCGAGGCACCCCCAAGACTAAACAACCAGTCGATGACCCCATCTAGGAAGAGAAAAACCTGCGTAGCGATTCATACAGCTCGACTCAACCACCGAGGAGGGATGACAATGTCCTTAGGCGACTCTAGGAGATGGATAATCGCCTCGTTCGGATTGACGAGGGTGGAGACCAATCTAGTCGGGTGTACCATTCTACCGGACCCCCATTCTCCGCTTGAATCCTTGACACCTCGATCCCGAGGAATTTTTGAATGCCTCAGTTCGAGACATACGATGGAGAGAGTGATCCAGCTGATCACATTGAAGGGTTCAAAATCCTCATGATGATTCACAGCGCCTCGGATCCTCTCCTCTGTCGAGCGTTTCCCGCCACTTTGCATGGCCGGACAAGGGAATGGTTCTCAAAGCTTGCCCCCAACTCGATCTTCTCTTTTGAACAGCTCGATGTAAACTTTCTCGCTCACTTTATGACCAGTCGCAAGATCGAGAAGACGAGCGCATCACTTCTAAACCTCAAACCGAAGGAAGGAGAGTCCATGCAGGACTTTGTGCGAAGGTTCACCACCGAAGATAGGGAAGTATCTTTTCTCGATGCTGGCATCGCATCTGCGGATTTTTGGCATAACATTCTCCATGGCCAGCTAAAGGCCTCCCTTGCGAAGAAGCTCCCCATCGATTTTCTCGACCTTCTTCACAGGGTCGAAAAGTACATTCGAGCTGAAAAAGCTCTGCACCCTGAAGGTCTGACAGAAGCTCCCGCTAAGGGGAAGAGGAAGGTAGATGGTTCGGAGCCCATGCAGAAGTCTTAAAAAGATCCCATCGGTCAAAAATGACCGCCTCCGGTCCCCTGCTTTGAAAAGTTCACCCCGCCAACTCATAGCGTATCGTCCATCCTTATGGAGATTGAGGACAAGGGGATCGTATTCCATCCTCCTCGGCCCAACAATAACAAGAAAAAAGGCCGGAGATTTTATTTTCGGTTCCACCGGGACCACGAGCACGAGACCGACACGTGTCGCGCCCTCGAATATGAGATAGAAGCCCTCATCTAGAGGGGTTACCTAAGGAAATTCACTCGAACCAATTAACAAGACCAGCGGGCTTTGCCCCCTCCTCGGGCGACCGGTCGGCATCCCGAGGTGGAACCCGGGCATGATGAGGCGGGAGGGCTGACCATCTTTCACTGTTCATGGTGGCTCCATGAGGAGAGAGTTGAATACTTCCCGTAAGGCCTTTGTGTGGTAGGTTAACTTGGTCCATGACCACCCCACCCCCAGGGACCCAAGCCTGGCAGTCTCATTCTCCAACGACGACCTGGAAGGTGTGCGACTACCTCACTGTAACGCCCTTGTGATTAGCCTTGGTATGGGGAACCACGAGGTTCGCCGTATCCTCGTTGACGTTGACAATGGAAGCTTGGTGAGCATTCTGTTCCTTGCCGAATTCGAAGTGCTCAAACTCTACCGTGAAAGACTCAAGCCGACGGGGTACACATTGCACAGTTTTTCAGGTTCTCCTGTACAGATCGATGGGATAATCACGCTCGACGTCACAGTCGGAACAGTCCTGAACATCCAAACATAAGCCATGGATTTCATGGTGGTCAATGTCAAAGATGCCAACAATGTGATTCTGGGAAGGTCCGGCCTCTGTTCCCTTCAAGCAATACCCTCCACGTTCCACCTTAAAATGAAGTTCCTCACCGACCACGGAGTCGGCGTGGTCCAAGGTAATCAAGAACCGGCCAAGTCCCGCGACATGGCTGCGGTGGGAGGCGGAGTTTTTCCTCTTGAAGCGGTCGAACTTCTGTCCGACAGGAACTCATTGGGCTCTGAGCCCGTCGACCAATTAGAAGAAATCCCCTTTACCGAGGAGGACAGTTCTAAGTGGGTCCGAGTGAGCCAGTCCCTCTCCCCAGACCTAGAACTGGCCATCACTGACTACATCAGGCGGAATGTTGATCTCTTCGCCTGGACTCCCTCAGATATGGCAGGAATCTCATAGGACCTCATCATGCATCGACTGAGCATCCACCCGGATTCAAAGCCCTTCTAGCTGAAGCACCGCAAATTTACCCCCCCGAAAGGTAGCTAGCAACCAAAGAAGAATTGAACAAGTTCCTTTTTGCTCATTTTATCCAGGAAGTTAGCTATTCCGAATGACTAGCCAACGTAGTAATGGTGAAGAAACCAAGCAGGAAGAGGAGAATCTTCATACACTTCATGTCACGCCCCACTTCCCAAAAAGGAATACGGAATACGGATACGTAACAAAAGCCCAGCGAATGATTTTCATCATCCTTAAGCTGTTTCAGAATCTTTACAACACATCACAGATATAATCAGAGTCGGAAGCAAAAGGCACAACCTTTCATGCAATATTGAAACAAAATACCAACAAAAATTTATTTGAAACCAAATACAATATTCTCAAATAAATCAGAGTCTGGAGAAAACAAATATTCTGGGTCACATCGCCCAAATACAAATAATATCCCATAAACCAAATACACTTTGCTCAATGTTCAAGCAACAACTAATAATAATAATAAAGCAGAAATTTCAACTTAATACATTCTCTCGCCATTACCATCTAGTAGCTGACCAACCTGATCTGCAATTAGTAAATTTTACAGGAAAAAGGAAAAAGAAGAAAATAAGTACCCGTCAATTGCAAGTCGCGAGTCATAAATAATGTAGGATACAAGCACATGGGGAAAAACTAACATATCTAATTAATAGTAGAAATAGACCTAGCATGGTATGGCAGAATCAACTAGCATGGTATACTAACATGTCTCAAGTATCCGGTGTCAGATAGTATGCAAACAGATATACAGATAGTGTCAAGTAATGTGTCACATAGCAGTGTCAGACAGATTACAGATGATTAGATATTCAGATAATAGATAACAGATAATCATATAACAGATTCAGATTTAGATACAGATACAGATACAGATACAGATGTCATATTCTTATAAGTCTTGGGTGATTACTATCTAGGTAGCACTTTATGTACCATACTTTTATCACATGGTTGCTACATTCAATACAGTTGCATTTGTAGATTTTGTAGGGGATCATATAGGGCCGTGTACACAGGGTTCAGACAGATATCAGACGATCATGTAATATGATCTCATAACAGATAACAGACGATCATGTAATATGATCTCAACAGACGATCATGTAAAATGATCTCAACAGACGTGAAACACGGGCTCCCTTCGAAGTACACATTTCTATGCTTTCCCACTACTAGATCTTTCCCATAAACTCCGGCTTGATTACTTTTATTATGGTTAGCAAACAGACATGAATGTGTACGAAATAGTGTCAAACTAACATGTTATAATCATTATTAGGTTTAGGAAAACAAATCAGCGTGCATGGGTAATGTAGAGTCATATAGACGAGCAAAATAGTGTATGTTCAAAATCAGGACAGCATGATAGATCAGTACTAAAACAGTAATTCTTGTTGCTACAGAAATGCAAACCTAGATCCGTCGAAGGATCTGGAAACTAGACATCCACACGAATCCAACACATATAAATAAGTTACATACTAGTTCACAACAACACAGCTCAAAACTGATTTGAATACAGAATTTAGGTTCAGCCAGAAATCAGGAAAACGAATTCAAGAGCATGAAAACAGCATAAAAACACTTTGAATAAATCCACAAAAAAATCTGGGGTAATCCTCTATATGTCTAGAATCAAAATAACAAGTTTCATAATATTCCAGTAATTATAGATCAGTCATAAAAAATACCAAAGCATCACAAAAATATAGTTTAACGAATCTGGAAATCTCAACACTGCTGTACGAAAACTAAGATATCTTGCAACCAGTGAATCGAAATCCAATTCCGCCAAAGGGATATGAAAATATATAGATTTTAATAACTTTCACATTTCACAAAGAATTTTCATACAGTATAAGGAATCATAGTGAAAATAGGATTCTTTACTTAACAGCAAGCAAAATACAGCATGAGAAGATTTTAGAAAAGAGCATGAAACACCACATAAGACTTATCAATAAAATTCATCAAAATTCTGAGTAGTCCCTAATATCATAAAGAAACACTGACCAAAATATTGGCTCAAGATAATATGTACAGAATAGTTCTTGAAAATAGTTTGTTAAACAGTCATAACTCAGTCATACGAAATCCAAATCAAGCAAAACCAGTGGAGTTTGAAAATAGACTAAATTATCTAAAATCCATATTTTATATAGGAATTCAAATACTGACTGTAGTATGGACAAAAACAGCAATCAAAACAGAACATCCAAATTTACAGATTTCACACTTCAAATCAAGAACATCATAACTTCAAGAATATTGATCCAAACACATCCAAACTTGAAATACAACCTATCAAGCATCTAAACATCATGATTTAGGGTAATTAACATGTCCAACTATTATTTTACATGGGTCTTAATCCAAACACAAATTTCACACCATTATTCACATATATGATTAAAAATCAAGATTTGGGCAAACCCTAGGTTATCACCTATCAAGATTGGTGTCATAAGTCATATATGGCCAAATTATCACAATAGAGAAAAAACCCATCAAGGAAAACACAATCTTTGGTTGTCTCTAGACCCAACTATACTATATGTGAACTTTTTGACTTGTATCAAACCAATGAATTGAAGTACAAGTTACTTGCCTTAGTTAGGGGATGAAGAACGATCCAAACACGAAGAGAAGAGAAACCCACAAAAAAAATCCTCTACATACAATGAATCCAAGCCTAACGAACGAAATCTACCCATGAACGATCTCCTTTGAAGCAACGAACAAAGTGGCCAATACCCACTTTGAGAAACACCACGAAAAGAGAGTATGGAGGTCAAAGATGCAACTTTGATGGTGGTGGTGGTGTTCTTGGCGGTCGGCAAGCAAGGGAAGTGGGGTGGTCGGGTTTTGGTGATGAAGCAAGGGATAGCCGGAGGTGTGGTTGTGATGTAAGGTCGGCCAGGAGGGGGGGGAGGTCGGCCTAGGAGGGAGCTCGGGTGTGCAGGTTGGTGCGAGGCCGGGAGCAATCACAAGAGGGGTCCGGGATTAGGAGGAGAGGGAGAGAGAGAGAGATTAGGGTTTAGGGTTAGGGTTTTGGGATTAGGGATTATATATATAGGGGATTAATGTGGGTTAATGGGTTGTGGTTATTAGTATGTAGTAATAGGTATACAATTGGATAATGGGTATTGGGTAAATAAAAAATGGGAATACAATTTAGAGGGAATTTTATGACTCTTGAAAAATCTAATTAGGAGTCAAAATCATAGGTTTGGGAAATCACCCCCAAAATTCCATTACAATCACCAAAAATGTAAAATAAAGAGAACGAGACCATGAAAATGAGAAAAAGAATCAAAATGACGAATAACGAACAAAAGGGACGATCACACAACACAAGGAGCTCAAAATGCAATAAAATGAATATATATTGAAAACAAATCTAATATACGGTTCAGAAAAATACAAGAGAGATAAAAATACACAAAAATGAAAAATACACTCCAAAATACATAAAATGAAAAATAGGGGTTACACTTCACATACCTCAACAAGGCCTACCCCAAAGATCTGTTCCCCCTTCCGAGCATCGACGGGCTAATTGATTCGATTTATGGTCAGGAACTGCTGAGCTTCATTGACGCCTTTTCAAGCTAGAACCAAATCAGAATGTTTCGCTCTGACATACCCAAAACCGCCTTCATGACTGACTAAAGCCTATATTGTTACCGGATCATGCCCTTCGGGCTAAGGAATGGCAGTGCTACCTACCAGAGACTTGTCTATTTGATAAATCCAATAATGTCCACATTTTGGAGCAATAATCTGAATGCAATTAAACAGTTAAATTCTCTATATGTGGTAAGTTACTCTTCTTTTCTCTTTTCCATAGGAAACAGCCTCAAAGCAACTAAACGAAGCAGATTCAAGATTTACTCAAGACTGTGAGGTTGATATACTGGAATGAAGAGCCCTAAGTTTGCATCAAGCATTTGATAGAAGCTGCAGAATTCAAGTCGACTGGTCCGTCAACAACAGTCGACTGAACAGAGTGGGATTGAGTTTCCGAAGCTTCGCAGTACTGTTGACTTACTCCAAAAGACAGTCGACTTGACTGGCTGGATTTGAATCTCCAGAGTTCGCGGTTCAGTCGACTGATTCTAACACCAGTCGACTGAACTGGCATTCAACGGGAGTTAAAAGATAAGAACAGTTGAGATTCACCCTCATCCAAATCCGAATCAAAGTGAGCTGTCAAAATCCAGGAAACATATATGGGATAACTGCAATTAACAACTTTCCAACAATCAAGTTAGAGACCCGGGTTTGGCAAGTATGAAGATTTGACTCAATCCATATCCGAGGTGTGAGAAGATAGGAATTGGGAACTTGAGATCTGTAGATGTGGGCAAAAGAAACTATAAAAGGGCTGGAATACACAGTTTAGAGGACATCTCTCAATCACTGGACATCAAATATCTACCATCGAGCATCAATCTATCGGCATCGAATAAGGAGGAGAACAAGTCGACTTCAGAGGATATCATGTCGACTTCAGGCTGATTGGGTTCAAGCTAAACATCATACAAATCAGCGTTCTTCTTTTCTTTTTAATTTTTGTTCTTATTGTTAGAGTCATGAATTCTAAATTTTTATTCAATAAAAGTTGTATTATGTGCAACTAATTTCACTGTTGGGCTGATTGAAACCGTAGTCATGTAATGTTTATAATCTTTTAAAACACTACTTTTATCACTTATTGATTAAACCTGGTTGTCTTGATCAAATTTATAATATGAAGCAACAATTGTTAGAAAGTTCTTAGGAGAAGTCGACTGAGAGTTAGCAACAGTTGACTGATCTGAAGAACCTTACGTTATTAAGTTTGCTTATTTATAATACTGACTCTGTTATATGAGTATAAAGATGATCCATATCTTGTGCTCATAACTTGTAACATAAGAATCATTTAGGTTCTTGGTTTAATCAACTTGGAGGATCTAGATTTGATACCAACTTCTAAAGCTTTAAGTGTTTGTTAATTTCTATCGATCTTATGCTCTCTTCAAGTGCAACTTAGTAGATACCATGCTAAATACTTAAGGAGAGAAACGAATTAGAGTAGATACCATGCCTAATTCTTAGCCTAGGGAAATCTTAACTTTAAGGAGTAGATACCATGCCCTTAAATGAACAAACATGAGTGATTAGAGCAGTGTAGAAGTTAATTTAGCATTCTTGACTATAGGTGGAAATCAAACCCAACTACTTTAATAGATATTTTGTGATTCAAATTGAGAACTACTTGATCTAGATCTCATTTCCTTTCAAAACATACTTTTAGATCAACACTTTATGATAAGCATTTATGTTTTATTGATTAGTGAGTTATTTACTACAATCTCTGTGGGATCGACCCTTGCTTTTCACTACGCTTCTATAAACGATTTGTACACTTGCGAGGTTTTAATTTGTGTCTAGTTTATCTGTTTATTTAGATATCTGAGACTTACAACATTAATCGGGTGTTTAAGAAAAAAAATTGGTCGGAACATAAAGGTCTATGTTAACGACATGCTCGTAAAAAGCTGCTGAGGACAAGACCACATCACCGATCTAAAGGAAGCCTTCGGAGTCCTAAGGTCCCACAACATGAGACTTAACCCCTCCAAGTGCATCTTCGGTGTCACTTCGGGAAAATTTCTCAAATTCTTGACCAGCCAGCGGGGAATTGAGTCGAAACCTGAGAAGATCCATGTCCTATTGGACATGGACCATCCAAGAAATATCAAAGAGGTCCAGAGGCTCAGGGGTCGGTTGGCGGACATCGGTCGTTTTCTTTCCAAATCCAGTGAAAAGTTGCTTATGTTCTTCAAAGCCCTTCGGATGGCTAAAGGCTTCGAATGGGGAGAGCCCCAACAGTAGGCCTTCGATCAGCTAAAGAACTACCAGTCCAACCCCCTGCTCCTCAGCAAACCAGAACTGGGCGAGCCCCTATACCTCTGTCTGGCGGCATCTGAACATGCGCTCAGCGTCGTACTTGTCAGGGAGGAAGACGAGGTTCAAAAACCCATCTATTATGTCAACAAAGTCTTACACACGGCGGAGCTCTGATATGCCCGAACGGAAAAAGTTTCTTACTCAATGGTAATGACCGCTCAGAAACTCCGACCATATTTTCAATCTCACTCTATTCATGTCCTAACAGATCAGCCGCTCAAGTTCTTACTCAACAAACCAGAAAATTCTAGGCAACTAATCAATTGGTCAATTGAGTTGAGCCAACACGACATCAGCTACCAACCCCAGATAGCCATCAAAAGGCAAGCCCTCGCAAAATTCATCATAGAGTGTACTATTTCTGAAGTACCCAAGATCCCAAAGCAGGATTCCACTTAGGAGATTTATGTAGATGGATCGTCCTGCGAGGGCAGAAGTAGAGTGGGCATCATACTTCACAGCCCTGATGATTTCGTCCTCCAGTATTCCTTATGCCTCAATTTTCAAGCCTCTAATAACGAGCCGGAATACGAAGCAATGATCACCGGACTACACTGGCCCGCAATGTGGGAGCAAAACGAGCAAGGGCCTTCAACGACTCTCAGCTCGTGGTTAACCAAATTTCAGGGGATTACGAGGCCCATGATGCACGCATGGCCCGGTACTTGGCACGAGTCAAACTCATCCTGGAAGCCTTCGAGCATGCCACCTTCGAACGGATACCCAAGGAACTGAACAGTCTGGCAGAATCCTTGTCAAAGCTCGCCTCATCATTATTCGAGAGCCTCGACTACACAATCCTCATTGAGGTCCTCTACGAGCCAAGCATCGAGAAGCCCGAGTTCATCTGTCTCAATACGGGCGTGCAACCACATAATTGGATGAATCACATCCATAAGTTCTTGGCGGAAGGCCAACTACCGGAAGACTCCGTCGATGCTAGGAAGATAAGGGTTCGGTTGCAAAGATTCTGTAGCGCCCCGATGTTAGTGTAGGTGCCCTAGAGACAATACATTAGAGTTTTAGAAACGCTATTATGTCATTATGTTTTAGTGATTATTAAAATATAAGTTTATTATGTCTTTATTTACTGCGTTATAAATCTTAGCATAATAAATGTCCTTAGAATATGATACAAATTATATAGATTCAAATATGAGATTTGAACATGAGATTATATATGTTAAGAGTATCATATTCTTAAATGTCCCTAGTCGAGTATTATTATAAGGACAATAATAATACATCGAGACTAGTATGTTGATTGACTGATGACCATATCTCATTGGTCATTAGTATAGAGATGCTAAAGTCAATGCATAGGTACATGTAAGAGTACAGTGTACTGGACTGACCCACCGTGAGATTCTACATGGAAGATTATAAATAGTGTCATAAGAAATCTCACAGTGATAATGGTGTAATGATCCTTAGACCTGAAATCATTATAGTTCTACATGAGAATTAATATACTTTGATTTCATCAAAAGTTATCTTTAACCGGGTAATGATAAAGATGGTTGTTGGGTATATTATGAATCATGTGAGAGATATGAATGATCTAGATGGGATTTAACCCTCCTATTTATAGGAGTGATATTATTGGCCTCTTGTTTGAGTGAGACTATGAAATGCATGGCCATGCTCAAATATTGATTTGTTTGAATAGTCTACTCATCGATCAAGAAAATAAAGATTAAATTATGAAGAGGATGACACAAACCATGCCTCAAGTTTAATCTATAATATCAAGGTTAAAAGGATTATATTACATGGAACATTAATCACGAAAGGTTTAATCGAATCACCGATTTATTATTATTACTTGGGTAGCAATGATGTATTACTAGATGGTGCTCATTGTTTATAATTTTATTGAATAATAAAATTATTGCCAACGTAATAATAACCTACAGGGTCACACACAAGAACGCTTGAAGGAGATTTAATTTAAATTATGAATTTAAATTAAATAGTAATTCGATTTTATTTATAATATTAATTAAGTGAGACTTAATTAATTAATTAGATAGAATTTCAAATTTACTAATTATTAGAATTAGAATTATATTAGAATATTAATTAAGTTTGACTTAATTAATTATTTAATTAAGAATTCTAATTTTAATAAAAGCCCAATTGGATTGGGCTTTAGAAAACAGATTTTTCTCTCTATATAAACATCTTAAACTCTCAAAATTAGGGTTAGAGGTTCAAGAGAAAAACCCTACCCGTTTGAGAGATGAAGATGGAGATAGAGAGAAGTTGGTTTTCGGATGCTAGTACATCGCTCCTTCAAAGATCAAGCGTTCGTGTGGATACCGGTAGAGCGTAGATTGCGAGAGCGGGATGCGTGGTGATTCAAGAAGCTTGGACCTCTTTAATTCTCCCTTATTAAATTGTTAAAGCTTCTTAAGGTATTTATTCTTAATCTCCGAATTAAATCTTGTGTTTTCGCATGGATCCTGCGGAGGGTTTCGATTTTTATTTATTTTTCACGCTTATTCCGCTGCGTTTATGTGCTCGAAACCCTTCAATTTCCAATATGATATCTCAGAAATACGTGGCACAATTCCATGCATCAACTTCAATTGCAATAGTAAACATAGCCAAAAACACAGATAATTTTTATTCCAACTTTTATTACATCAATTCTTTATAATACACAGCGGAAAAACAAACACCTTGAATTGTAATCTTTCTTTTACAATACTTTCTTTACAATTTACATAAGCTCTATTACCATTCAAGCACAAGCATCCAAATTCCAAGCTATAAGCACCTACCTGTAAAACATGAGGCTAAAGATAACCCTAATCCCCAAAACTACAGGGGTCAGCCATAACGTTGTGAGTGACATCAAAAGAAAACAACATAATTATAACATAAAACATAGAGTCATAAACAACATGTATTAACAGCAAGAATAAATGAAATAAGAAATAATAATAAGTAAAGCATGAAAACATCAAGGAATATAAGATAGTAATAAGTAACACATGAAAACATCAAGTGAATCTAGACAAGTGTCAAGTGTAGGAAAACAGTAATCATTATGCATATAAACCAAGTCAAGAAAACACAATTGCTATATGCTGACTCTCTAATGCATACTTGTCGGATTCTATGCATTCCATACTACATAGGTCTGGTGCAAGCCCATAACGTTCTCCACATTATAGGGTTAGATATCTCGTTATGCAACTAATCCTACTACGGTGATGGGAACAAGATTCATAATACTCTGCGAATAGGCATCACAGCCCTCGACGCATAAGCATCGTGTAAGAATAGCTCAACAACCGGAGAATCACCTCCCTGCCGTGTACCCCACGAATAGGCTTGCGAGGCCCTCGACGTGCAAATACACCCGGTACATTCCCTGAATAGGCCTGCCGACCCTCGACACTCGAATGCACCCTGCATGCTCCGTGAATAGGCCTGCAGACCCTCGACACTCGAACATACAAATGTCCTCTCGAGACAGAACAACAAACAGTCCTGGAATGCATCCGTTGGACTAACAAAACCAAGAGCATATACTTATGTTTTCCAAGTTCCATCACATCTCCACTAGTACATGTCCTTAAGTTGGTTATTATTAAAAGAACACGAATTCCTCCTCTCTGGAGTTAGTGTATCCTGTCGTACTTAATTCCATAAAACAAACCGAAGACCCCTCTGGTTTATATCCACAAAATCTCATCTGCCGGTTCACAGGACTCCCACTCAACTTCTAGAGAGATTCACAATTCAACCATCAACAGAAAATAAATCTGTCATTATAATCTCTTCATTTCTTTGTTAATTTACTCACAGAAAATTCATTCCTTCACAATGTTTGTATATATATATATATATATATATATATATATATATATATATATATATATATATATATATATATATATATATATATATATATGGGAAAAAAGGTTTATGAGCAACTTTCTCATTTAGTAAATAAGCAATTGATGATGTGGCATACATGTGATTGGAAAATCCTTAAAAGGGTTAGTTGTCCAATGTATCACATGCATGCCACATAATCAATTGCTCATTTACTAAATGAGAAAGTTGCTCATATCCCTTTTATCCTATATATATATATATGATCCTTTTTAAATAAAGTATGCACAAAGTGTATAAAATTCCCTTTTACTAAAATGCAGCTCTTGACTATATGCAGATATAAAGGAAGTGAAACATCTGTATATGTATATAATATATATAAAACTCTTTGTACTGAAATGAAGTGTTTGTATGTTTATATCTATGATATATATAACTGATATATGTAGAAAACCTCTTTGAAAAGAACATATATCTAGGTTATATATAACATATATATATATAAACCCCTTATACTGATTAGAGTATATATGCAGAAAGTGTAGAAGATGAAGATACAAAGAAGAAACCCTTTATTGAAATTGAAACATAAGCATATGTATGTAGCTGATATATAGGAAAGATGGATCATATGCAGATTGTACATAAAAATGCCCTCTAAGAAATGCAGAGTATATGGAGGATAAACCATATGCAGGTCATAGAGGAAGTGAACATATGCAGCTTTAGAAATAGTCTGTTATTGGTTTTAAGTATGTATATAAATGTATCTGATATAAAATTCCCTTACACTGACATGAGATAGGTGTATGTGTGTGTGTGTGTGTGTGTATATATATATGATGTATACAATTCCCTTTTACTGAGATAAGCATATGCAAATAGTGTAGGAAGTACAACATATGCAGATTGTATATAAGATGTAGAATTTCATCACACTGATATGAGGTGCATGTGTGTATATGATATATCAAAATCCCTTTTTTTGAAGTTAAGAAAATGCAATGTATATGGAAGATGAACCAAGTGAAGATTGTTGAAGGTATGGAAAATTCCTTTTACTGATTATGGAGTATGTATATATGTATGTCTGATATGTAGATAAACCCTTTTATTGAGCTGAAGGGAACATATGAAGATTATATATAACAGATATATATATATATATATATATATATATATATATATATATATATATATATATAGAAAATCTCGCTTTTTGAGTTGAAGGATGTGTATGCAGGTTATAAGAAGATGAACTTATGCAGTTACAAAGAAACTCTTTGGTTGAAATCACACATAACTCACTTAAATGAAATCATAAGAACCAGTAAATAAACAATGTGAATGTGTGTATGAGTGTAGTTATGCATCAGTAGCCATTCAAGAATTTATTGTATATAGATGAAGTATATGTATGTATATATCTAAGATATATATGTAGAAAAGTCTAGTAGATTAGCTATATACAGGTTATAGTTTAAAGTAGATTCTTTAGTGAATAGAAGTATGTGTATGCATATATATGTTATATCTATAGAATCATCTTTACTGATTGAAGTGGAAGAATATGCGGGTGCAGAAATGAAAGCATATGCAGTAAGTGTATAATGTAAAAATGCAAACTCAGGAAGCTCCTCGCCCCCAGAAAAAGGCAAACTCGCCCCGAACTGGGAGGACCCGTATAAGGTCTCCCAAGTGGTACGTCTAGGCACGTACCGACTTGAAGACCTGTGGGGCAATGCAGTCAAGCGACACTGGAATGCGGAGCATCTTATCAAATTTCGTGAGGAGAGATCTGTAACACCCGCGAAATTGAGTTATGACAATTTTGTCCCACACGTGTTATGCACAAGTGTTTTTTACATTATCAATATAAATATTTTACGTTTTTGTATTCCGATCTCCTATAAATTCTTTTTGTTCTTTCAATTTATCTTTGATCTTTTATTTGAACCTAACCCAAATAATTTCTGATACATTCTAATTATTTCCGATTATTAAATTTGAGTTTAATTCAAAATTTAACCCCGATTAATCATAATCATACCCCTAATTCTAATTTAATCCAACAGCCAACTCTCATTTCCCGAACTACATTTTACAGCCGCATCAACCCACCTCCCCTACTACTACTGCCTCCACCTCCTCCTATACCCCTAAACCTCTCATCCTTCTCACTTTACAGCACAATCCACCCCAACCCCCAACTTCTTTTTAGAGCATTAAGCAACTCCTCCTACACCCTAGTACCTCTTCACCTCCCTATATCTATTTATATATACTTACAACCACGCCCTATTACCTATTGTATATATATATATATATAGGTATGCTCCATTGAAAACGTACTGTAGCGATGAAAACGTGGAAAACCACCTAGGCCGTTGTTGGAAACAACGACCTAGGTTATAATCCATTATAACCTAGGCCGTAGTTTCCAATAATGGCCTAGGTGGTTTTTACGTGTTTTCACAACATTTGCATTTTCAATGGAGCATTTCCCATATATATATATATATATATATATATATATATATATAGTAAGTCTATTAGAGCTGGAAAGCTGGGCTCCTTATCGGGAGCTGGAGATCTCAGCCATCCGATCTAGAGTTTTTCAGATCGAATGGCTAAGATCAGATCCCGTTCTCCATCTTGTTTTGTTGAGGGTAAAATGGTCATTTTCCCCCTCTCCTTATCTTTTGGCATCCTGGCTCCCATCTCACTCCTGCTCTCTCTTCGATCGTAAGAAACCCTAGCCTCCTCTCCTTCGAATTACTCCCGCGCTCTCCTTCTTCGATGAAACCCTAATCGATCTGAGAGAAACCCCCATTCTCCATCTACGATTTCAACTTTCTTGAGCTCATTCACTCACTTCGACGAGAAACCCTAGCCCCCAAATCCGCTGGTCTCAGTGGTCTCTTTCTCTCTCTCTGCGATCGAAGACCCAAATCGCAATTAGGGTTGCGAGGCTCTCTCTCTCTCTCTTCGACGTCAAACCCAGCTTCCGATTAGGGTTCGATTCCTCATCGATTCGAATAGAAACCCTAAACTGATCTCCATCTCCATCTCCAACTTGGGTAGAGGTCAAATTTCAACTTGGGTAGAGGTAAAGTTGATATCTTTATTAGAATTACCCCATTAATTTTATTTTTGGCAATGAGCTTGTTGTTGCTCTCATTTTTCCTGAAACTGGGCAAGTTTGGAAGTGTTCTGATGCATTTTTTTTCCTGAATCTGGGCTAAGATGACTGCTGATTTGATGCTCATGCTTTGATGTCAATATTTTTGCTATGGCAGTGATGAAATCACACTATTATGCTTCATTATGAGATTACAATGTGGTGATATTACACTAATGCACCTAATTTGGTTATGACTGTGATGATATTACACTGTTATGCTTCATTCATAATTTTGGGATTGAAGATTTTCTGAATTTGGGCAATGATGAACTTAATTTGGGTCTCTTTTAGTTTTTCACTTTGTTTTTTCATGGTGCATTACACTTCTGCTGCCTCTTTGAATATGAGTTGTGTTTCTGAGGCTCTATCCTTCAATAGTCTTTCATTATGATCGCTGAGATCAGTGAGAAGTCATTATGGCTCTCTGAATATGAGATTGGTTTTGACATGGTATATTTCACTATTGGTGATGCATTCATTATGTTTCCTCAGACAATTTCCTAATCTTCATGAAATGTGATATCCAAAAAGTTCTGAGCCTAAATAGTGAAGAAATTAGTGTGATGCTGAGCCATACAGTTGCCTTTAGAATTGTGTTTCTTGCATCCTTTATTTTATTAATTAATCATTAGTCTAATTTTTTTTCTATTAATAGAAAGGATGATCTCAAGCTTTATGAGTTGTATGTTGTGGTTGCATCTTTGATTCACCCAAATATTTCTAGTTGATTTTATCAGTTCATTTATAAAAATAAAAAAATGCATGAGAAAATGAGAGGAAGCTGATGTTTGGTGTTTATTATTCTGTTGATGACAAACACATTAACTAGTCAGTCTTACTCAGTTCCAAATTGTGAGAATTTTAACCGAATTCATTAATTATTTGAAAATAAGAAATTAAGAACCGAACATGCATATTCTTACATACTCCTAGTTTGTAAGTGTAAAATAATTGTTGTTTTTGGGTGCAGAAATTTTTATAGTAATCTCTCTGCTTGATGTTTATACAAAAAATTGCATCCTAAAATCTAACAAGTCTTATTCAAATTTCTGAGCCTAGATAGTGAAGAAATTAGTTGTTCTGTATATATAGATTTGTGTTTCTTGCAAAATATCCTTATTGTTTCGTTTGTAAATACTTTAAGTAGACAACAAAATATTGTAGTTTCAGCTACTTTCAATTAAATTTAGTAGAAGTTGTTTCTTCATAACTCAACATCTCGTAATAGCTTTCTCTTTTGCATCTCTTACCGCGTTCTTAACTTCTTTTCTAACGCTCTTATATTTATCCAAACTCTTTTCAACTTTTTTGTCATATTTTGAAAGTTGATCTTTTTTTTAAAACAATATTTTGGACTTCTTCTTGCCATTGCCACCACTATGTTTCCGTAATTTAAAGCCTTCTACCTTTAGATTAGATTCTCCAAGTAATAAATTAAGTAGTGCTGAACATACCCACCTTACTTTGGAATATGCAATACAAACAGTAATATCCCATTGTATAGGATTGGCTAGATATTTATCTAGGATATGACTAGAGTTTCACAATTTGATGTTATTTTGGTAAAGAGACAAGTTATTGACTGAGGACATATTTCAATCTTCCAAAATTAAAGATTTATCTGTCCATTGATTAAAGGAAAGGTTCTCGTAGATTATTACTGATAAAAGTGGAGACGTAAATGGCAAATAAAGGGAGGCAACATAGCTTAGCCTTTGATTTTCTAACTTTCAACATTTCTTGATAGTACCTGACGTGGCATACCGATTATTTGCTTTATGCTAATTGCTAAGCCGTGTTACCTTTCAACATTTTACTGATGGTACCTTATTCAGCATACATAATGTTACGGGAAGGGGTTTAATATCAAGCTTTCTTGCATGTGCTTCAAGGTGGACTTGTGCTTGCAGGAATTTATATATGATTCCATGAAGTACTATGCGTGATAGATATTATACCATAACTTACACAAACTGTCTCGGAAGATAGTGAATAAATGCAAGTTGACATAAGATATGTCTCAATTCCCCTATAAATCTTATTGAGGTTTAGACTATGTATTTATATTGTAAATACTGATAACAGTGGAAGTAAGTTTATACATTCTTGTCGATAAAGCATCCGATCTAGAGTTTTTCAGCTCTTAATAGCTCTTATTGTTTCGTTTGTAAATACTTTAAGTAGACAACAAAGTATTGTAGTTTCAGCTACTTTCAATTAAATTTAGTAGAAGTTGTTTCTTCATAACTCAACATCTCGTAATAGCTCATTTTCAACTTGGGTGTTATAATTTTTCATTATTATCAACTTCAATCTCAGGAGTGAACTGGTTCACATAGGTTACAAGCACAAAGATGAGTACAAACAAAGCAATTGAGAAGTGGCAGAGCAACATCATCCGACAGTTACAAGCACAATACTACAAACAAAGACTTGACTTATTGTTGTTCTAAGCCTACAATGTTTAGAATTTTGTTTAATCCTTTGTATAATCTTTAGAATTTTGTATAAAGATGAAAAGTCCAAAGATGAGTAAGACATGTACGAGAATTTTTGAAGTTGTATCATTGAGTAAGCCTAATGTTATTTCAGTTCTATCATTGATTGATATTTGTATACTTCTTGGATTGTTCTGGGCTTACAAAATCATGGATGTGTTTCTATTTGTTCTGAGATTACTGATACTTCTTGGTCTGTCTCTGATTGTTCTGGGCTTACAAAATTTGATAATTCATGATCTGTTTCTGTGAGTTCTGAGCTTACAAAATTTTCATACTTCTTGGTCTGTTTGTGTTCTGAGCAAGGGCAAAATTTGATACCGCATGATCTGTTAGTGTTAGTTCTGAGATTACAAAATTTGATAATTCATGGTCTGTTATTGTTGGTTCGGAGCTTACAAAATTTTCATACTTCATGTTCTGTTTGCGTTGGTTCTGAGCTTACAAAATCTGTATACATCATGCTCTGTTTGTGTTAGTTCTGAGCTTACAAAATTTTGATACTTCTTGGTATGTTTCTGTCATTTCTGAGCTTACAAAATTGTCATACTTCATGGTCTGTTACTGTTGGTTCTGAGCTTACAAAATTTGTACACATCATGCTCTGTTTGTGTTAGTTCTGAGCTTACAAAATTTTGATACTTCTTGGTCTGTTTCTGTCAGTTCTGAGCTTACAAAATTGTCATACTTCATGGTCTGTTACTGTTGGTTCTGAGCTTACAAAATTTGTACACATCATGCTCTGTTTGTGTTAGTTCTGAGCTTACAAAATTTTGATACTTCTTGGTCTGTTTCTGTCAGTTCTGAGCTTACAAAATTGTCATACTTCATGGTCTGTTACTGTTGGTTCTGAGCTTACAAAATTTGTACACATCATGCTCTGTTTGTGTTAGTTCTGAGCTTACAAAATTTTGATACTTCTTGGTCTGTTTCTGCCAGTTCTGAGCTTACAAAATTGTCATACTTCATGGTCTGTTACTGTTGGTTCTGAGCTTACAAAATTTGTACACATCATGCTCTGTTTGTGTTAGTTCTGAGCTTACAAAATTTTGATACTTCTTGGTCTGTTTCTGTCAGTTCTGAGCTTACAAAATTTTGATACTTCATGCTGCGTAATACACCAAAACAATCACAAAATTTCAATCATGACACCAAAACAATAATGAACTGAATATCTGGAAGAAATTCGATCTTCATAGAAATGTAAGGTAATACTTTACATAAACATGTACAACGTAACAAATGTTTTTCACATCTGACACTTTACAAAAAACTGAAACTTAACACAAACTGTACAACGTAATACAATGTTCAGTAGTTTGCTGCAAATGTCAACTTTTTGCGTAGTCCACTGTTCAATAGCTCCAAGAAGCACAAGAAGCACTTCATGCTGGAAACAACCTGAAATCAAAATCAAACATAACTCATTTAACCTGGAAACGACAAAATAATTACAAAATATAGTCGGCTCAGAACACAAAAAATCATGTACTAAATATGGTAGGCTCAGAAAAACAAACGCTGAACTTGAAGTTCAAAATTTGTTACCTCGGCAAAAACAGAAACTGAGAAACAAGTAGCTTGGGAGCAAACAGAAACAGATAATGAAGTATCAAATGGTTGTAAGCTCATAACAAACAGAGACAGAGTAATACAATGAAGTGTCATAGTTTGTAAGCTCAGAACTAACACAAACAGATCATGAGGTTACAAATTTTGTAAGCTCAGAACTAACACAAACAGATCATGAAGCATCAAATTTTACCCTTGCTCAGGACTAACAGAAACAGACCATGAAGTATCAAATTTTGCAAGCTCATAAATAACACAAGCAGAGTCTGAAGTATCAAATTTTGTAAGCTCATAACCAACACAAACAGAGCATGTAGTATCAAATTTGATAAACCAAGAACAAACAGAAACACATCATGAAGTATCAAATTTTGTTAACTTAGAACAAACAGAAAAATGAACTCTTCGAAACTAGATAGATAGTATCAAATTGTGTATGCTCAGGATAAACAGAAGCTGGGCATGAAGTTTCGAATTTTGTAAGCTCAGAACAACATACACTGAACATGGGGGTAATAAAAAACCAGTAGGCTCAGAACACACTATTCATAACTAGGGCTGCATTGGGGTGCCGCGCCAACTAGGATATGATAGATATATAATCAAGAATAAATACAACAAATTGAAATAATTATTCAGATCATAAAGTGTTTAGCATCACAGCCTACACCAACACACCATCACTGCCTAATATATAGTTTATTGTATAGTGTCAAGATCTGTTTGTGTTTCTTCTGAGCTAACAAAATTTGATACTTCATGATCTGTTTGTGTTGTTCGGAGCTTATCATCAACTGTCTTATATATATAGAGTAAGTCTATTAAGAGCTTGGGAGCTGAAATCCTTATCTAGAACGGGGGTTTTTAGCCATTCGTTCGCGATTGATCGTGACGGAACGACTCATATTCGGTACCGCTTATCTTCAGAATGTTTGGGGGTAAAAGGGGTAAAATCAAAAACCCCTATCTCTTATCTTCTCACACTCAATCGACCAAGCACACAGAATAGACTTACTCATGAATATATATAGACTATAAAAAACCAGTAGGCTCAGAACACATATGTAGGGCTGCATTGGAGTGTCGCGCCAACTAGGATATGATAGATATATAATCAAGAATACTTAAAACAGGATTGAAATAATTATTCAGATCATAAAGTGTTTAGCATCACTGCCTAACCCAACACACCGAAGGAGAGAATCAAACACCAAACGGCGTATATGAGTATCCACCACATACGTATCCAACGTTCTGAGCTTACAAAAATTATACTGATACTATCAATCATTGTGAGTCATCGGTGCATCAAAATTTGATGAATTGAGCTAATCTCAAGTCACATATTCAAAATCAATTTCATCATTGCCTACACGCAAAACCGAATGAAAATGCAAGAATTTAAACAGAAATCATAAAAGCATTTATGAGAGTCAAACACTTCCCTCCGGAATCTGGGAGAGGCAGAACCCAATGAGCCGAGAAATCGAAACCCTTATCGAGGTTTGGGTTTTCCGTCGAAGAGAGAGAACGAACTTGTGAGAGCTCTTCTTTGGTGCTGAGACGACAAAAAACATATATTTCTAATCAAGATTCAAAAAAGATTCAAAACAGTACTGATTTTGGTTGTCAATATATTTAATAAGAGAAGAATTAGAGAATTGGATCGGAACTATACATAATTAGGAAATTATGCAAATGTTTCTTACTAAACCCATACCAAACATCAGCTACATAATTAGTAACTTAATCCCTTAGGTCAAATTGGAATAAGAGAATTCATAAAATTAAGATTTATGCTGAGAATTCATAAAATTAAGGGAATTCATAAAATTTTGTAAGCTCAGAACTGACAGAAACAGACCAAGAAGTATCAAAATTTTGTAAGCTCAGAACTAACACAAACAGAGCATGATGTGTACAAATTTTGTAAGCTCAGAACCAACAGTAACAGACCATGAAGTATGACAATTTTGTAAGCTCAGAACTGGCAGAAACAGACCAAGAAGTATCAAAATTTTGTAAGCTCAGAACTAACACAAACAGAGCATGATGTGTACAAATTTTGTAAGCTCAGAACCAACAGTAACAGACCATGAAGTATGACAATTTTGTAAGCTCAGAACTGACAGAAACAGACCAAGAAGTATCAAAATTTTGTAAGCTCAGAACTAACACAAACAGAGCATGATGTGTACAAATTTTGTAAGCTCAGAACCAACAGTAACAGACCATGAAGTATGACAATTTTGTAAGCTCAGAACTGACAGAAACAGACCAAGAAGTATCAAAATTTTGTAAGCTCAGAACTAACACAAACAGAGCATGATGTGTACAAATTTTGTAAGCTCAGAACCAACAGTAACAGACCATGAAGTATGACAATTTTGTAAGCTCAGAAATGACAGAAACATACCAAGAAGTATCAAAATTTTGTAAGCTCAGAACTAACACAAACAGAGCATGATGTATACAGATTTTGTAAGCTCAGAACCAACGCAAACAGAACATGAAGTATGAAAATTTTGTAAGCTCCGAACCAACAATAACAGACCATGAATTATCAAATTTTGTAATCTCAGAACTAACACTAACAGATCATGCGGTATCAAATTTTGCCCTTGCTCAGAACACAAACAGACCAAGAAGTATGAAAATTTTGTAAGCTCAGAACTCACAGAAACAGATCATGAATTATCAAATTTTGTAAGCCCAGAACAATCAGAGACAGACCAAGAAGTATCAGTAATCTCAGAACAAATAGAAACACATCCATGATTTTGTAAGCCCAGAACAATCCAAGAAGTATACAAATATCAATCAATGATAGAACTGAAATAACATTAGGCTTACTCAATGATACAACTTCAAAAATTCTCATACATGTCTTACTCATCTTTGGACTTTTCATCTTTATACAAAATTCTAAAGATTATACAAAAGATTAAACAAAATTCTAAACATTGTAGGCTCAGAACAACAATAAGTCAAGTCTTTGTTTGTAGTATTGTGCTTGTAACTGTCGGATGATGTTGCTCTGCCACTTCTCAATTGCTTTGTTTGTACTCATCTTTGTGCTTGTAACCTATGTGAACCAGTTCACTCCTGAGATTGAAGTTGATAATAATGAAAAATTATAACACCCAAGTTGAAAATGAGCTATTACGAGATGTTGAGTTATGAAGAAACAACTTCTACTAAATTTAATTGAAAGTAGCGGAAACTACAATACTTTGTTGTCTACTTAAAGTATTTACAAACGAAACAATAAGAGCTATTAAGAGCTGAAAAACTCTAGATCGGATGCTTTATCGACAAGAATGTATAAACTTACTTCCACTGTTATCAGTATTTACAATATAAATACATAGTCTACACCTCAATAAGATTTATAGGGGAATTGAGACATATCTTATGTCAACTTGCATTTATTCACTATATTCCGAGACAGTTTGTGTAAGTTATGGTATAATATCTATCACGCATAGTACTTCATGGAATCATATATAAATTCCTGCAAGCACAAGTCCACCTTGAAGCACATGCAAGAAAGCTTGATATTAAACCCCTTCCCGTAATATTATGTATGCTGAATAAGGTACCATCAGTAAAATGTTGAAAGGTAACACGGCTTAGCAATTAGCATAAAGCAAATAATCGGTATGCCACGTCAGGTACTATCAAGAAATGTTGAAAGTTAGAAAATCAAAGGCTAAGCTATGTTGCCTCCCTTTATTTGCCATTTACCTCTCCACTTTTATCAGTAATAATCTACGAGAACCTTTCCTTTAATCAATGGACAGGATAAATCTTTAATTTTGGAAGATTGAAATATGTTCTCAGTCAATAACTGGTCTCTTTACCAAAATAACATCAAATTGTGAAACTCTAGTCATATCCTAGATAAATATCTAGCCAATCCTATACAATGGGATATTACTGTTTGTATTGCATATTCCAAAGTAAGGTGGGTATGTTCAGCACTACTTAATTTATTACTTGGAGAATCTAATCTAAAGGTATAAGGCTTTAAATTACGGAAACATAGTGGTGGCAATGGCAAGAAGAAGTCAAAATATTGTTTTTAAAAAAAGATCAACTTTCAAAATATGACAAAAAAGTTGAAAAGAGTTTGGATAAATATAAGAGCGTTAGAAAAGAAGTTAAGAACACGGTAAGAGATGCAAAAGAGAAAGCTATTACGAGATGTTGAGTTATGAAGAAACAACTTCTACTAAATTTAATTGAAAGTAGCTGAAACTACAATATTTTGTTGTCTACTTAAAGTATTTACAAACGAAACAATAAGGATATTTTGCAAGAAACACAAATCTGTATATACAGAACAACTAATTTCTTCACTATCTAGGCTCAGAAATTTGAATAAGACTTGTTAGATTTCAGGATGCAAATTTTTGTATAAACATCAAGCAGAGAGATTACTATAAAAATTTCTGCACCCAAAAACAACAATTATTTTACACTTACAAACTAGGAGTATGTAAGAATATGCATGTTCGGTTCTTAATTTCTTATTTTCAAATAATTAATGAATTCGGTTAAAATTCTCACAATTTGGAACTGAGTAAGACTGACTAGTTAATGTGTTTGTCATCAACAGAATAATAAACACCAAACATCAGCTTCCTCTCATTTTCTCATGCATTTTTTTTATTTTTATAAATGAACTGATAAAATCAACTAGAAATATTTGGGTGAATCAAAGATGCAACCACAACATACAACTCATAAAGCTTGAGATCATCCTTTCTATTAATAGAAAAAAAATTAGACTAATGATTAATTAATAAAATAAAGGATGCAAGAAACACAATTCTAAAGGCAACTGTATGGCTCAGCATCACACTAATTTCTTCACTATTTAGGCTCAGAACTTTTTGGATATCACATTTCATGAAGATTAGGAAATTGTCTGAGGAATCATAATGAATGCATCACCAATAGTGAAATATACCATGTCAAAACCAATCTCATATTCAGAGAGCCATAATGACTTCTCAGTGATCTCAGTGATCATAATGAAAGACTATTGAAGGATAGAGCCTCAGAAACACAACTCATATTCAAAGAGGCAGCAGAAGTGTAATGCACCATGACAAAACAAAGTGCAAAACTAAAAGAGACCCAAATTAAGTTCATCATTGCCCAAATTCAGAAAATCTTCAATCCCAAAATTATGAATGAAGCATAACAGTGTAATATCATCACAGTCATAACCAAATTAGGTGCATTAGTGTAATATCACCACATTGTAATCTCATAATGAAGCATAATAGTGTGATTTCATCACTGCCATAGCAAAAATATTGACATCAAAGCATGAGCATCAAATCAGCAGTCATCTTAGCCCAGATTCAGGGAAAAAATGCATCAGAACACTTCCAAACTTGCCCAGTTTTAGGAAAAATGAGAGCAACAACAAGCTCATTGCCAAAAATAAAATTAATGGGGTAATTCTAATAAAGATATCAACTTTACCTCTACCCAAGTTGAAATTTGACCTCTACCCAAGTTGGAGATGGAGATGGAGATCAGTTTAGGGTTTCTATTCGAATCGATGAGGAATCGAACCCTAATCGGAAGCTGGGTTTGACGTCGAAGAGAGAGAGAGAGAGAGCCTCGCAACCCTAATTGCGATTTGGGTCTTCGATCGCAGAGAGAGAGAAAGAGACCACTGAGACCAGCGGATTTGGGGGCTAGGGTTTCTCGTCGAAGTGAGTGAATGAGCTCAAGAAAGTAGAAATCGTAGAAGGAGAATGGGGGTTTCTCTCAGATCGATTAGGGTTTCATCGAAGAAGGAGAGCGCGGGAGTAATTCGAAGGAGAGGAGGCTGGGGTTTCTTACGATCGAAGAGAGAGCAGGAGTGAGATGGGAGCCAGGATGCCAAAAGATAAGGAGAGGGGGAAAATGACCATTTTACCCTCAACAAAACAAGATGGAGAACGGGATCTGATCTCAGCCATTCGATCTGAAAAACTCTAGATCGGATGGCTGAGATCTCCAGCTCCCGATAAGGAGCCCAGCTTTCCAGCTCTAATAGACTTACACACACTCTCTCTCTATATATATATATATATACACACACACACACAAACACTTCATCTCACTCTCTCACCACCCTACCTATATATTTATATACATATATACATGCATATCATCACACCTCTCTCTCTCTCTCTCTCTCTCTCTCTCTCTCTCTCTATCTCTATCTCTCTCTCTCTCTTTCTTATATATGTATAATACATATATACACATTCAACCCCATCACCTCTTCTTCTTCAATTTATTTTCTTCTCTGAAACCCATAAGCCACCACCACCTTTGCCTTCTCCTGCACCCTGCCTCGCCACCCTCACCCGCACTCCACCATCACCCCCGACCCCCAAGCACCCATCTCACCACCACTCCAACCCAGCCACCACCATCCCGTGCTCCACCTTCTCCTCATCGTCACCCTCTTCCTCACCCTCACCACTGCCTCATGCCACCACCTGCTGCCACCATCACTGAAACCCACCTCCTCCTACATCCCTATGTGAAGCTTCACCTTCACCCTCACCTCATCGCTACCCCAACCTCCACCCTCATCTTCTCTTACCTCGACAGCGATCGAACTACCTCCACTTCACTTTCTCCTCATCGTCACTCTCACTGCCGCTCGGCACCATCGCCAGCCACCACCACCTCAACCAACACCCGAGCTCCTCCCTCTCCTCATTCCGAAGCTCCACTATAGCACCACCACTCCCGCCACTGCAATGCTTCTCCTCATCCCCACCATATCACCTCGAGCTCCATCTCCATCTTCATCACCACCTCTCTCCACTGCTCTCCACCTCACCTTCACTGCACTCCACCTTCGAAAACCTCCCGCTCACCGCACTCCACCTCTAAGCACCAACGACCAGCATCACCACCACCCGAACAACCCGAAGCTCCAACCGCAACCCTCCATTGCCTCGCCGCGCACCCGACCATCCTCTCCACTCTCTGTCACCAGCCCCGAGCACCTTGCCGTTGCTTCCCCATTCTCGATCTTCACTGCCATCTCCTTCGAAAATCCGAGCACCCCTCCACCATCGTCGTCCCCTCCTCGCATCCTAGCCACCGTCCTGCACCCGAAGCCCTCTCACTGTCTCTCTCACACTCTATCTATCTCTGGGTGTATATATATATACTAGATTTGCCCATGGGCACGTGCATATGGAACGTCTTCAGAACGATACAGCATATAAAAAGCCTTGTAAACAGTAAATCAACAATTATATTCTCAAGTTTAAATAGTATGACAATAATTAGTTGTAAACAAAAGTCCATGTTTTCATTAGTATATGTTGAAAAATAATTATGAATTGGGGTATAAAAGTCCATGTTTCCATATATATATATATATATATATATATATATATATATATATATATATTGATATGGCTAAAAATGGGTTAAATCGGAACCGTCCAAATCGGGCATGAATCTTGAAGCTCAGGGGTAAAACGGTAATTTTACTTACAACTGGGTCTGAGACGGGTACTGGATCTCCTCCCCAAAGATCCAATAATCTGCGAACGGATCCACCTCAACTGGATACGGGTCCCAACCCGAAATGAACCCAGTTCAGCAGGATAGAATTAGGGTTTTTGATTCAGCCAAATCAACAGCCCTGATTCGTATCTATCCTTTCACCGGGAATTAGGGATCACATTCCTTATCTGATTATGAGGATTTTATTCCTTATCAGATCAGAGGGATTACATTCCTAATCTGATCCCTAAGGCACCTATAAATACCCCCCATCCATCTCCATTAAGGGGTAATCAATCTTTTGCCAATTTACGCTCTTTCATAATCATTCCTGATTACTGACTTGAGCGTCGGAGGGTGCGTCGCCGGGATCAACCCCGGTGTCTCGCACTTTTTGCAGGTGAACGGCGGGAGTCAACGGTCAAACTCCGACGGAACAGATTTCAGGTTTGCTATTCAAGTTTTCCTAAGAATCCACAAATACTATCTGTTTACCCCCACACCAGATTTAGCGGTAACAGATTGGCGTCGTCTGTGGGAAACAACAAATAGCAGCCTCCCCTCTTCCCGTTGGTCAGATCTTCTCCAGCCATGCCTCCTAAGAAAGTCAGATCTAGAGGATCTAACCGAGGACCCAACCCCGATCAGCAACAGAAAGTCCCCATCCAACCCACTCAGCAGCAGGGGCAACTTCCACCTCAAGCCGAGGACCCTCTCCAACAGAACCAGCCTCCTCTTCAAAATCAAAAACCCCCTAAAGGTCCCCCCGGTCCTCAAAATGCCGGTGCAAGGGTCACGCGTCCCAACCCGCAGAGACAACCTCTCTATCAGGACCACGTCTCCATCCACAATGCCTCTTCAGATTCTATGGTCTCCCACAATCCCCGAGCTTCCGACCTTCGCAACACCATCCTCAATCGGCAGAAGGATGAGGATCTTCGCCGCCGTCTGGATGAAAAGCGGGCCCAAGAGGGAGCCTCCCGCCAACAACGTCCGGATGAGCGATTTCCTCACCGCCGAGACTACAGAAGGTCCCCTACCCGAAGGGGGCGGAGGGAGTCCCCCGAGAATCACAGGAGAAGACCCAATTTCCCCACCGATCGGCAACATCCGAGGAACGATGAGGCACCCATCACTCGTGCCGAGTTCTAGCAATTTCAAGCAACGGTGTTGCAAGCTCTCAACCTCCAGCCCAACAACAATAATGCCCAGAGGGTTCCTACACCCCCACGGGTCCCAAGTCCTCGCCATCGGTCCTTAACTCCTCCTCCAGCTCCTAGTCACCACCAACATAATCCCAGTCCTCGTCGTTCCCAGGACTACCATCGCCGTAGTCCCCACTCCCCTTCCTATAAAGACGAGTCTAGAGGCTCGTTTGACTATCACCGGAGGGACGATGCTCTCTACCGCCATCTCCATGAGATGGAGAGGCGCATCGGCCGGATAGACAAGGAGGAAGAGTCGAGAGGAAGGACCGTCCGCCCCAGCAGACCTCCCTTCTCCCAGACCATCATGGAGGCTCCTATTCCAAGGGGTTTCAAGCCTCCGCAGTTTGAAACTTACTCGGGGGAGTCGGACCCCGTTGACCACATCGAAAGCTTCAAGATCCTTATGCTTATCCACCAAGCTTCCGATGCCTTGCTTTGCAAAACCTTCCCCGCCACTCTTAAGGGTTCGGCTCGGGAATGGTACTCCCGCCTTGTCCCGTCTTCCATTTTCTCTTTCGAGCAGTTCGAAACCCTCTTCATAACCCACTTCGTCAGTAGCAGACGCACGGAGAAGACCAGCATCTTGTTGCTCTACCTCCGTCAGGAGAGGGGAGAAAAGTTGAGGGACTATGTGAGGAGGTTTACTGCAGAGGTCAGATCCATTGCCTCCCTCGACCAATCAGTTGCAACCTTCGCATTCCAATCCAACGTCCTCAATTCTAACCTTCGCTCGTCCCTTGCTAAAAAGCCCCCGCATAACTTTGCCGACCTCCTTCTTAGGTGTTAGAAGTATATTCGGGCTGAGGAAGCCGAATATCTCCCAGGCTTTGGAGGATCTACCTCCGGGACAAAAAGAAAGCCAACTGAAGAGGAAGGGGCCAAGAAGCTTCAGAAGGATAATACCGGTCAGCGCCGCCCTCCCCCAGGTTCGAGAAATTTACTCCTCTCACTACCAATGTCTCCACCATTCTAATGGAAGTTGAGAAGGAAGGGGTCATACCTCCTGCTCCGAGGATGAACACCCCATCCAAGAAGAGGAACAAGGACAAGTGGTGCCGCTACCACCGGGATCATGGCCACGACACCAACGACTGTCGGGCGCTGAAGAATGAGATAGAGGCCCTCATCCAGAAGGGACAGTTGGCCAAATTTGTGAGAACAAATGATCGAACTGATCGCTCCACTCCTTCGCCTCGGGAGGCTAACAAGGGTTCCAAGCGACGTGATGAAACCCCTGATTTCGAGGAAGAGCGCATTCTGCATCTTATCCATGGAGGCCCCATGGGAGGCTCTTCCAACTCCTCTCGAAAGGCGTTCGTCCGAGAGGTCAATTCAGTTCACGGTGCCCCTCCCCCCAAAGGCCTCGGTGCCCCAGTCACATTCTCAAATGAAGATCTCGAGGGGGTTAGGACTCCCCATTGTGACGCACTTGTTATCGACCTTCATATGGCAAACTTCAAAGTGCAGAGGATCCTAGTAGACAACGGAAGCTCCATGAACATCCTCTTCCTCTCAGCCTTCCGAGGTCTTCAGCTATCCCGGGACCGTCTCAAACTGGCCGGCTACACTCTCCACGGGTTCACGGGAGTGCCAATAACTATTGAAGGGGTAATCACCCTCGACGTAACTGCTGGCAAAACTCCTACCACCCGGACGGAGTCGATGGACTTTATGGTTGTTGATGTCCCAGCTGCATACAATGTTATCCTGGGCTGACCCGGCCTAGTTGCCTAGAAGCCGTTCCTTCGGCATACCACCTCAAGATGAAATTCCCTACCTAGACAGAAGTGGGGGAGGTCAAGGGCAGTCAAGAGATGGCCCGGAAGTGCTACATGACTTCCACCGGGGGTCCGGTCCTTTCCCTCAAAACTTTAGAGATCCCCCAGGAGAGCGTTTGACCAACGTCCGAGCCGGTGGATGAATTGGAAGAGGTGCTCTTCTCGGAGGATGATCCGAGCTGAAAGTTCTTCATTAGCAAGACCCTCCTATCTGTCCTATGCTCCGACATAGTGTAGTGCATTCGACGGAACTGCGACTTTTTTGCCTGGTCTGCCACCGACATGCCGGGAATTTTCGAGGAGCTTTTGGTCCACCACCTCAGCGTTGAACCGGGGTCCAAACCGGTCCAAATGAGGCTCAATCCAAACAAGTGTGCGTTCGAAGTCTCGTCAGGAAAGTTCATCGGCTTCATGGTTAGCCAACGAGGAATCGAGGCTAATCCTAAGAAAATTAAGGTCATATTAGACATGGCCCCTCCCAAGAACGTTAAGGAAGTTCAGAGGCTAACAGGCCGCCTAGCCGCTATAGGGCATTTCCTCTCGAATGAATGCCCTATAACATACAACTTCGACGTGGCACTTAGTTCAAAGATGTATGTTTGATTACATGATGTATGTTTGAAATCACCTGGAACTAAGTGCCACGTAGAAATCACCTGGAATCGAGGCTAATCCTAAGAAAAATGCACCACGCAATGAGTCAATGGTTGAGAACAAAACAAGAGATAGGGGACAGCAAGTGGTGCAACGAATGGAACAAAACACAATACAAGAAAGGAGAAACAACAACATGATCCAGGGTCCTGTGGGTCATGGGCCCACCACGCTTCCGCTGCGCTACTCTGATGGTGACACTCCAAGCTCCAGACACGTTGTAGACCACGTGGCACCAAGCGACGATCCGAGCAGGAAGAAAGGAATGAGGCACCAGATCAAAGAGAGTATGGGTTCAGGATAGATATAAACAAGGATGCAAAGAATATAAAATTGAGCTTCAATTCAAATAATCAAGATATATAGTATACATCAAAACTAATGACTTTAACAGGAATACTAATAGTAACAATATCCATGATAATAATATCAACAGTAATAGAAAATAATAATGACAATAAAAACTAATAATAACAGTAATATTAACAAAATTAGCAATATTAGTAACAAAATAATAATAATAATATCAATAATAATAACAGAAATAAAAACCGTCATAATCATACAGGTAATAATAATACGATGAAATAAAAATATCAACAATACTAATAATAACGATAATACATACATGACAAAGTAGAATTCAACACATTCATGAAAATAACGCAATAATAATAATAATAGCATTAAAAATAATATCAATAATGATAATAATAATATATCAATAGCAAAAATAACAATGACATCAATAAAGCAACAGTAATAATAATAAAAATAATAACAGTAGTAAAGGTGATGAAACGATAATAATAACATCAATTGAAATGATAGTAATATTAATAATACCAATAATAATGAAAGTATTCTTTTACCATCAGTTTCATTATATAAGTAACGAGTCTTGAAAAATAAATTAGTAATAGGTAGAAAATCTTGCCTCCTTAACATCAAGTTACATATTTGCCTTCACGACATCAGGTTTCAAATTGCCATCCAAATATTCGGCTGCACATTTTGCCTCGCCGATATCTAGTTGCCATTTGCCTCCATTGACATCGAGTTGCATATTTGCCATCTCGACATTAGGTTGCACCGAAGTAGTGAAATGTATATAAAATTGAGCATGCTCAGGCTCAAAACAAATTAAATATAATAATAATAGTAATGATAAAAATAATAATACCAATAACAATAGTAATAACAAAATATCGATACTAATAACAATAAGAATAACAATGATAACGGTAATAATAACAGAAATCGCAAAAGAATAACAATAATAACAATAGCAATAATATTAAAATATCAACAATGCTAGTAAAAGTAATAATGCAAGACAAGATATAGTTTGTACCCAACATTTTTGTGGAAGTAATTTAATATTAGCAATAATAATAAAATAATGAAAACAATAATAAGAATATCAATAGTAGTAACAATAATAATAATACTAGTAATGATAATGAAAATAATAGCGATAATAATAATCGTAGCAATAATATTATACAACAAAATAAGAATTTGTCTTACTAAAATAATTCACCAAAAACATATAGGCGATCAAAAATGAAAAGTGAAGTCAAAATACACCATTGTTCAAAATAATAAAATCTTTGTTGAGAAACATTTTTATAGAAGATCGAAAATAAATATAATAATTAATAATCAAAATATAGAAAGTATTCGAAAAAAATAATTATAAAGAGAAAAATGAAGCTATATCCAATAAGGAATTAAAGAGAAGGATAACTAGAAGGGACAAGAGAAAATTAAGGAATTGAATGCGAAGGAAGAAGGACGATGGGCAAAATCGGAATTGAAGAGAATATAGCAGGGAGTAAACAACCAACATGACACTCAATATGAATCAACAAATGATAATGAATGCAAAGTAGGGAAAACAATGAACGGCACACGAGTTGAAATAAGAAGGGGTCAACGAGGCAAGCAGAAATAAGAAATTCCTTACACCGGAAGCAAAAGAATATGGGTACGGAAAGAATAAATTGTACCCGACAGGGAATCAATAAATCAGGACGACTGCAAGAGATGGAAGGAAACAATGAATCAAAGAATTGAACATGAAGGGATCAAAATGGATATGATAAGACTTGTGTCCAGATCGAGTTGACTATTAAATTATTCATGTGGTTGCATGGCCTGTTTAATGTTGAGTTAATCCTGACTGAGTCAAGCGTGTCTAATGTATTAGTCAAACTAACACATTAGCCAAACCTGGCTCTGATACCACTAAAAACCTTGTCACGCCCCGCTTCCCAAAAATATGGAATACGAGCACGTGACGAAGCCCAGCGGATGATTTTTTTTTTTTTTACATCATCCATAAGCTGTAGGATCGACTCAGCATCATAACAAGAATATACAAGAGAAATATATATAACCAAGCATGCATGAATAATTTATTAAGCAGCAGAAAACAATTTAAACAAATAATAATGTTCAAATAGTTCACATGTCTGGATCAAGTATAAACTCGGAAACAAGTCTTAAGCAGTAGAAGAAGTGAATACCTTAAGAGAAGCAATTATTTAAACAAATCCTTGCTCCAAGCAAAGCCTGAAATGTCTGCTCGCCAATTCCAGCAGGCAGCTCGTCACCAAAGTCTGTTTAATAAATATAAACAGAAAAACAAGAGGAGAAACAAGAGAAAATGCCCTTAGTGCAAGCTAGGGCCACAAATAGTAAAAGCAAGTACAAGAAAGGGGAAAACAAGAATTGGAATCAAGAATAAACAAAGTTATAAGAAGTAGTGGCAAATTCAAAGACTAGCTGGCAAGAGGGAACATCATAATGACTAGATTGGATAACAAATGCTAGTGGTGAATCACATGTCAGGTACACCTATAAGGGTATTTAATATCAAGCGACAACCTCAAGTCTAGTGTCATATGTTATTTTGAATGTCAGGTCTCAAATGTCAAGTTGGCAAGTCCAAGTTCCAGGCTTTAAGTCTCAGGTGTCATGTTTCATGTATCATATCATCAGGTATCAAGTGACAGGTGTCAAGTTCAAGTCTTGTAATTATTACTATCTAGGTAGCACGACATGCATCCATTATACTACATGGTTGCTACAGTCAAATCAGTTGCGCTTAGACCTAGTAATGGAGTCTATAGGGCGGTGTACTCAGGCATCAAACTAGCAGGTGATCAACCATGGGCTCTAGAGGTGGCCCCCGTAGGCTCTAGAGGTGGCCCCCGTCACCCATGACGTGGTACTTAGTTCTACGTGGCACTTAGTTCCAGGTGATTTCAAACATACATCATGTAATCACATAATGGGCTCTAGAGGTGGCCCCCGTAGGCTCTAGAGGTGGCCCCCGTCACCATGACGTGGCACTTAGTTCTACGTGGCACTTAGTTCCATTTTAACATACAACTTGGGAAACACGGGCCCCCTTCCGAGTACACTTACCTATGTTGTCCACTCTATAGTCTTTCCCATAACCCCGGCTTGTCACATTCGTTCAGGCAGATTTTGTGTTCTTGTATTTATACATGTGAAACAGGGGTGAAATAATATAAATTAATTCTAAGAAAAATTGGAGATGTCCTATAGGGTGTCCAGCAACTACATATAAAATTTGGGGTCAAACGCTCGCTGTTTACACAGCTAAAATAATTCGCAAAGTGAATTTATACAGCAGTTTTTGCAAAACTGCGTCTACTGACACAGCTGCAGTATAACTGCCATAACTCCTAAACCGTAGCTCCAAATTCGATCAACTTGGAGTCTATCGATATCTACACATCCGGATCTACATTTCATATTCAGGGCTCGGGCCCAAATTCCAAAGATAAAAGGGTCGAAACCGCAAAAGAATATCCAGACAGCAACACTCAGAATTTACTTCCTAATGTAGGTTTCATAGTAATGTGTAATTTGGTG
This sequence comes from Hemerocallis citrina, assembly GCA_017893485.1. Taxonomy (NCBI): domain Eukaryota; kingdom Viridiplantae; phylum Streptophyta; class Magnoliopsida; order Asparagales; family Asphodelaceae; genus Hemerocallis; species Hemerocallis citrina. Next base: position 439,276,357 of record CM030359.1, on the reverse strand, counting down.
TCTAAATTATCAAGTAGCATAAATACATATTCATGGATGTCAAAACAGCAACTAATAAATATTTTCCAAGTCATAATAGTCGCAAATTCGTCAAAATACTAAATTTATATGCGTTTACAAATTTTAGGGGTCCTTAATTCATATGTCCATGTGATTCGCAAGTTCAAGGAGATAAAAGAGTCCAATTGAATTATTATTTAATACGAGGAAGTTTTGTGACTCTTAGATTGGTGAGTTTGAAGGTTCAAATTGATTTACTATGATATTTCAAAGGAGAGTCACAAACTAACTACATGTGGTATTTCAAGAAGACTTGTACTAGGACAATAAGATGTACAAGGTTACTTGCCTTAAATCGATGGTTAAAATCTCTGCTTGTTGAAGCAATTGAGAAGAAAAATCCCCGGAAATATCCTCGAAAAGCGCGCCCAAAAATTGATCGAAGATCGAGCTTTCCTTGCACACACGATCGGCCCAAAACAGCGAACAGCAAGTGGATCGGCTGCGGGTGGACACGGAACAGCAAATTCGCCCAATAGAATCTTTCCTGTGCACCGGATCCACTCCCAGAACAGCGAACACGCTTGGATCTGCTGCGGAACGAACACCGAACAGCGATCGGTGCGCACGGATCTTGAAGAGATCGGACGGCTTCGATCTGCTCCCGCCCAAATCCTCCTTCTTCTTCTTCGATCTTCTTCTTCTTCATCGTTCGGCTGAGTAGCGCTCGAGAGAGAGGAGTGACGGCGGCTGCTTCGTTGGCGGCGACTACGGCAACGACGGAGTGCGGCGAGGCGGCGGCGACGTCGAGAAGCGACGCGCGGCGAGGTGCTCTGTTCGTGGGTTTCGAACAGGGGAGAGGGCGGCGTTGGGTTCGTCGGCGCCTGGCGAAGCAGCGGAGATGGTGAGGCGGTCGAGGGGGGTGTGCTAGAGATGGTGAAGAGGCGGGGATCTTGACGGAGGTGGTGAAGTGGGAGTAATGGCGAGAAATGGGTGGGTTCGGAGTTGGGTTCGATGGCGAGGACGATGGCGAGGGGTGATCTACGGTGGTGAGAGGGTGATGGTGACGGAGTGGAGGATGACGAGGCGATCGGAGATGGGTAATGGGTTGAATATGGTTTGGCGAACGAAGGATGGGGACGAAGGAGAAGGGGATTAGCGGCGGGGTTAATTAGGTTAACACAGTAGAGAGGTAATTAGGGTTAGGGTAGGGTTTTATATACTAGGTTAGCGGGTTTGCGGGTTTGAGAGTTAGGGGATCCGTTTCAAAAAGGGCCCAACAGAAGAAATGGTCAAAAAGCACAATAATGGGGATTAGAAAGATAAAAGAGAAGAATCGGGCTATTCTTCATGAAGAACGGTGCAAGATGGCACACAATCGAATTTGACAAAAGAACCCACAAATTCGAGTTGAGACCAGAACAATAATTTTATTCGAACTGAAATAAAATACATGATCTCAAGTAGACGAGAGAGTACAATGAGGCACAAAACAGTACAAAATACAAATACGGGGAAATAGGAGTTACAGAAAGAGCATCAATCCGCCAACAGAGTTATTGGAGGAGAATCGAGTTGGCATACAATAAGAAAGTCCGACCTACCGATCTCAAAGAAGGGGACTTAGTACTCAGAAAGTTAGCTGTCTCCTTCCCTAGTCAGAAGAGTAAGCTAGCCCCAAATTGGGAGGGACCCTATAAGATCACGAAAGTAGTTCGGCCTGGAGCTTATCGTCTCGAAGACCTCGAGGGCAGAGAAATCCCTAGGACCTAGAATGCCGACCATCTTTTGAAATACCAAGAAAGTGCCACAGCGCCTCTCTAAGTATTCCGAGATGTCGAACCGTTCCTCTCCTTTTCCCTGTATCTTTCCTTTTTATTTCTCATATGTAATAACGGCTCGTAACTCAGAAGCAGCTGACTAGTAGTCTTCAATAAAGAAAGTTTTTTCGTATTTACTTGTGCAAATGCTCCTATCTCTCTGCTATTTGCTCTTCACCCTAACGATGGTTCGGAGTCCAGCACTTGGCTCGATTCTACTTTGCAAGCTCGCTCCTAAGAGAGCTAGAAGTAGTTCGCCATTCGGAACTGCTCCCACAACCGTTGAACCACTCTAACGGCGGGTTCGGAGTCCAACACTTGGCTCGACTGCACTACCTCAGCATCCCGAACCGAGCGGATGAGGAACCGACCTCCACATATGGAGAAAAATTCTGCCGAACCAATTTCACCGTTGGATCGTCTCAAAAGGCGTACTAGAACTTCGTCGTTGGAGTCGGCGCATCCGAGACAGGAAGTTCGGAGGCCACGACCTGGTCTTGCTCGGGATCAGCATCCGGAACAACGACCACCTGCAGGTCGGCGGTCTTTGGGACCGAAGGTATCTTCGGCGCTCGGCCGCCCTGAGGCCCTGTCGAGGGTCTCTTCTTCTTTCTCGTCTCCTGCTCCCTAGCCGCCTTGGCCTTCGCCATCAACGCCCTATAGTCCATCTTGGAAGACTCTGCACAAACCGAATGAAAAAACTTAGAAAAATTTTCAAGAACTTCAAGCAAAAAAGTATAAAAACCAGAGGCGTACTGGGGTCGATCGGACTGAGACCCCCTCGGAACAAAGCCTCCTCGGTGATGTCCTTCCAACTAAGCGTCGGCAGGCCGAAGAGTTTCTTGAGGACTTCCGTCTCCTCGTCACTAAGCACTGGCTCCTTCTTCGCTCGCTTGGGCAGGCCCTCCCTCGACCAAGCTATCGGAATTGCCCAGGGTTCGAGAGCTCGGACAATGAAGTACTTCTCCTTCCAATGCTTGATCGAGTCCGGGTTCTCGATCAACTACACGCCTGTCCGCGGCGAAAGGTAGAACCTCTGCTCGTTCCTGTTCGGCTGGCAAGGACGGTAGAGGCTCCGAAGGAGAAACAGACTTGGCTCGGCGCCAATCTCTTGACACTGAAGAACAAATGCCAAGACGTGCCTCTAAGTGTTCGGCATCAGTTGGGCGGGGCACAGGCCGTACCAATTGAGAACCTCGAAAATGAACGGATGCAGCGGCAAACGAAGCCCGACGGCCAAGGAGTCGAGGGGGAAAATGCACGTGTCGGCGAAAACGACGTGCAGGCTCGGAAATCTGGTCTAGGGAGAAGTAGCCCGTACTCGGCAGGGATCTGGAATCCGGTGCGGATCCGATGCAGATCATCCTCCGTAAGAATCGAAGTGATCTGGTCCACCTCGGACAACTCTCTCGGCTCGTTCTCCTCTACCGACTTGGCGGTGCCCTGGGTCACCTTCTCCAGCATCTCTTCAGAGTAGCTCCGAACTCCCCCCACGCTCGACAGAACGATCGGCTGCCGACCGAACTCCCCTGCCGTCTTCGGCTGCTCAATGACCGTCTCGACTCCCTTACCCTTCCGAGAGCTCGCTGCAACATCCTGGGGTAGCTCGGCGACCTCCCCACTCTTGCTCGGCCGGACCACGGTCTGCTCGGTCGGCTCTACCACCTCCTTCTCTTTACCTGCTCGGCTGACGACTCGGTCCGAGGCGGGGGTCTCATCCGAAGAAGTAATCTTAACCATTTTTCTAAAGAGAGAGGAGAGAGACTGACCTTGAAGTGACTGTTACGATCGGAAAAGTTCGTCGGAGCAAAGAAACTCCTTGTCGCGACAGCTAGCAGCGCCACCCGGGAGCTAAAAACTTCGATGGTGAGAAGTAAAAACTTGAGTAAGAAAGTAAAAGTGAATAATGAGATTTGGGGTGGGGGAGTGAAGTTTTATAGTAAAAGAAAAAGTCTCTTGGACTTCATAACGTAAGGGCGCGACTCTTGACCGGCTCTTGAAGCGTTACGAAAGCCCAAATGACTTTGTGACCGAGCAGCAACGGTTGGCGAAAAGACAAAATGTTTCGATACAAGTCAAATAGCTCGGCACACACAGGATCAAAATCCGAGCGATGTGCGATCCGACCCCAAGAGCCCGGTCGGCTACCGAACAAGAGTCTGTCTCGAGATTCGTGCCACCATCCACCGGCTCAGATCGCGCCACATCGCCCGGATGAAGCACTTCGGACCCGGACACCCCGCATCTGTCCAAGGAAGCAAGAGAAAATTTGGATTAAAAGTTTTAAGGCACCCGCCCTTGGCGAGTGCCCCGGGCCCCAGGACTCGGTCGGTTCCCCTCTCACTCGTGAGCAACTCGAGGCTTACGGCCTTGGAAGCCGAAACCACGAATCGTTCAAGGGTGGGAGAAAAACCACCATCGCATGAGGCCCAGTCAGAAGGCAGATCGGCCCACCTCCCATCTCTAGCTCCTTCGGGCTGACAACCATCAGAAGCCGTCAGCCCGGAAGGAAGACAGAGAACGGAGAAGACCTATCCGTCCAAGGCACCTTGTCCCCCGGGTCCGGACTCCGGTCGTCACCCCTTCTGCCCTGATCTCCCCTGGCCCTAACATCCGCATCGGGGCCGTCAGAGTCAGGAGAAGATCACGGCGGAAGAGAGACCACCCATCCGACGCTCTCAGGGTTAGAATTTTTCAAAAAATAGGCATCCGCCCAAGGCAGACACCTCCGATGGTCGATGAACCACCATTGCTGTGATCGAAGCTACAGGGGGAGCGGGGTATTTATAACCTCCCCCCAAGGACCAGCCATTATGGCCCCCGGGAGGCCAAGCGACGGAAGCCCAGCAGTCACGCCTAGGGAGCTGAAGCGCCACGCATTAATTAGAGGACGCCATTTTAATGACCCCGGGAAGTTGGAATGCTGCACAAATCCTGGGGCGCCATTAATGCTCCCTGAGGGCAGCCAGTAGCTCAGCTCAGCCTTCTCGTGAAGACCCAATGACTCGCCATCGCCCTTGCCGACCCATAAACCCTCAGACTCCAGGTCGGCTAACCGAGCAAGTGCCCATCCGAGCCCCAAAACAGAGAAAATTCACTTTCTCCTCAACATTCGTGTAAGATCTTGATCAGACGGCCCAGATCTTGCCAGCGTCGCTAAGCGACAAGATAGCATTTTCTTGGAAACCGAGCCCGTCTCGAGATTCGTGCCACCATCCAACGGCTCAGATCGCGCCACGTCGCTCGGACAGCCGAATCCTTAGATGCCCGGTCGGCTAACCAAGCAAGTGCCCATCCGAGCCCCAAAACAGAGAAAATTCACTTTTCCCTCAACATTCGTGCAAGATCTCGATCCGATGGCCCAGATCGTACCACGTGCGCTAAACGACAAGATAGCATTTCCTCGGAAACTGGGCCCGTCTCGAGATTCGTGCCATCATCCAACGGCTCAGATCGCGCCACGCCGCTCGGACAGCCGAACCCTTAGACCTCCGGTCGGCTAACCGAGCAAGTGCCCATCCGAGCTCCAAAACAGAGATAAAAAGCCCCCGAGCGACCACGACCGTTGGATCTTCCAGAAATTCGCACTTCTGATGATGAACGGTCCAGATCGTGCCACGTGCGCTAAACGACAAGATAGTGTTTTCTTGGGAACTAAGCCCATCTCGAGATTCGCGCCACCATCCAACTGCTCAGATCGCGCCACGTCGCTCGGACAGCCGAACCCTTATACCCCCGGTCGGCTAACCGAGCAAGTGCCCATCCGAGCTCCAAAAGCGAGAAAATGACTACCGAACGACCACAACCGTTGGATCTTCCAGAAATTCGCCCTTCTGGTGATGAACGGTCCAGATCAAGCCACGCCATAAATAGGTAATAAAAATCAGTTTTTATTTATTTTAATCATTTTATTTATTTAAAAATTGCGAAAAAATTACTAAAAAATTGGAAAAATTAACTAGGAATTCTAGAAAATAATTATAAATTCGAGGGAATATTTTTGAGCCCCTGAACGAACAATTATTGCCTAGAATATATTGTCAAGGCCCCCAAACGACTGGTTAACACATCGCAAAATTAAATAAATAATTCGAAAAAAATAGATAAAAATCATCGGATATTCAACAAGGCTTAAGAACATCTTACAGCTTCAAAAATCACCTCACTACCCCCTTCGAGATTCAAAACCCTCCATTCGGACTCCGATACAACTCCATTAGCCACTGAAACAGTTAAACTACTCCTCAAAGGCTGATCACACTCAGTCTTTAGGAGTGGGGGGCTCGTGATATGGCTAAAAATGGGGTTAAATCGGAACCGTCCAGATTGGGCACGAATCTTGAAGCTCAGGGGTAAAACGGTAATTTCGCATATAGATGGGCCCGAAGCGAGCACTGGATCTCCCATTCACAGATCCAATAACCTGCGAACGGATCCACTCCAGCTGGGTATGGGTCCCAACCCAAGACAAACCCAGACCAGCAAAAGGAAATCAGGGTCTCTGATTTGACTAAATCAACGGGCCTGATTCGCGGTTATCCTCTCACTGGGAATCAGGGATCAGTTTCCTATACTAACTATGAGGATTTTACTCCTAACGGTATCACAGGAAATCAGATCCCTAATCAAATTCCCATGGCGACTATAAATACCTCCGACCTACCACTATTACAAGGTAATCACTCTTTTTCCAATTAAAGCTCTTTCTTAATCATATCATTGGTTACTGACAAGAGCGTCGGAGGGTGCATCGCCGGGATCAACCCCGGTGTATCGCACTTCCTTGCAGGTGAACGGCGGGAGTCAGCAGCCCAATTCCGACGAACAGACTTGGATTCGCTATTCAGATTTTTCCACGAACCCACAAATTCTATCTGTTGGCCTCCACACCAAATTTAGCGGCAACAACAGCCTCACCCCAAAAATGTGAAGGTAATCTAGCAGTCAATAACATAGAATTTAACATCTCTGTGAGTGTTCGATTCTTTCTTTCGGCGATACCATTTGACTATGGTGAGTAGGGTGTTGTAGTTTCTGCTATGATTCCATGTGAGTTACAAAATTCTCTGAATCCTAATGAAACATATTCGCCACCTCTATCTGATCTAAATCTTTTAATTTTAGCATCTAACTGATTCTCAACACGGTCTTTAAATTCTTTGAATTTTTCTAGTGCTTCATCCTTAGTTTTTAACAGATAAATGTGACAATATCTAGAGTAATCATCTATAAAAGTGATTAAGTACTTCCGACCTCCTTGTATCATAAAACTCTTGAAATCACATATGTCAGAATGTATCAACTCAAGTAGTTGTGTACTCCTAGAGACGGTACGAAAAAGTCTTCTAGTTATCTTCATTTGAGCACACACTTCACATTTGTGACCTTTAATGGATGTATCAATTGGCAAGTTAAAAGTTTTAGCAAAATTAAGAATCTTAACATAGTTCACATGTCTCAGCCTATTATGCCATGTATGTGGACTACACAATTTGGAACTAATATTGTTGATTACTTCATCTGCTAAACTAATTTTGTACATGCCATTAACTAAATAAGCACAACCAAAATAAAAAGAATTTACAGACAATATAGCTTTACCACTAATCATAGTAACAACCATACCAGCATGATTTAGTAAGCTAATAGAGATCAAGTTCTTTGCTAAAGCAGGCACATATTTAACATTTCGCAAAATTAAAGTTTTACCTGAGGAGAGACTGAGATTCGCCGTCCCGGTCCAAAGTACCTTTACTGATTCTCCATTTGCCATTGAAACTGATTCATCCGCAGCTTTCAGATCATATAGTAGGCTATCATCGTTGCAAGCATGACAGGTGGCTCCCGAGTCCAACAACCAACTAGCAGAGGTATTGGCCTTTACATCACCAACAACACAAAGAAAATTGGTGGGCTCAGTTTTTCCCTCCAACAAGTTCACCTTTTCCATGTTGGGTTGTTCCACTTTGGGTAGCCTGCACTCAGAGGCATGCTGTCCCCACTTTCTGCAGTTGTAGCATTTTCCTTTCTTTTTAGCAATTTTCTTCGTGACTTCTAACTTAGTTGGTTCACTTTTAGAATTAAACTTGTTCTTCTTGAACTTAGGAGTGTGTTTGGTATTGGTTAACACATTAGCAGTTGAAAGTTGTTTATTAACCAGTTCCAAAGTCATCCTAGTTCTAGTCTCATCTTCAACTTTGATGCAAAGTTTCAGATGTGCAAGTTTAATTTGTTCAGGCAACCTATACATCTCAGTCTTAAAAGATAGCCACGAAGCAGGTAACTTATAAATTATTGCTCCAGTAAGGAACTCATCACACACAGTAATGTTTTCAGATTTTAGTTTCCCTGCCAGATTCTCTAAATCTGTTACCTGAGGAAGGATTGCATTTTCTTCTTTAAAACAGAAACCCATGAACTTATCAACTAGATGTGCTTTAGAAACTTTCTCTTCTTTCTTAAATTATTCTAGTAGATTATCCCAAATTTGTTTAGTAGTTTCATATTTCATATACACGTCTGCAAGGCGATCTGATATGCTATTCAATAAGAATTCTCTACATAAGTCTTCATCAGTTACCCATGTTACAACGTCAACATCTTCAACACATTTATCATATGTTGTTTGACATGTATAGAAGATTTTCATGAATTTCATTCCGTATAAGGCTTTTCTTTTCCAACTATTAAACTCAGCACTACTGAATCCTTCTAATTTGGGAACCTCGTACGGACGATTATGTTTTTTCATCACAAAGGAATAAACAATAGATTCCCAACAATAGAGAGTTCTTTTGAATAATTACTACTTATGTGATTTAGTAAAGAGAAAAATAACTGAGTTTAGAATGGACCAAATCTGGAGAGCACACAGCAGTGAGTCAAGAAAAGAATCCGATCTGATTCTATCAAATCCCCAAACGATCAACAGCAATGGAAGAATCCACTTGATTCGATCTGATCAAACCCCCAAACTCAACATCAATTTTGACTGATCCAGGGGAGGGAGATGACCAGATCGGCGACGACAAACGGCGCTCTGGAACAGCGACGACGACCGTGATCGGAATCCGCGATGACTACTCCGTTCGGGATCTGCGACGGCGACCAGATCTGGAGCAGCGAAGTAGACAGTGAACGGGATTCGCGATGACGATGGAGGCGACCCTGGTCGGAGACAACGGCGGCGACCCTGGTCGGAGACAGCGGCAGCAGAGGTAGGTTAGTAATATCTTAAGATTGTTAATTCTGATTTGGGGAAATTAGGGTTAGGGTTACGGAAGTACCTCTATTATTACGGAAGCACAATTCATTTCTATCAATCCACAATGACCACAAAATAGCCCCATCTGTAATACTCCAAATGAGCCTATATTCTTTCTTGATGTTTTTGGTTCTCCAAATACCCCAGATATCCTCAATGCGGTTTGGTGTTTCTACCGTTTGAAAGCCCAAACCCAATACCTCCCACGTAAGTCTCGCTCTAGGGCAGTCAATCAAAATGTGGTTAGTGTCCTCCTCTCCTATGTTACACCTGACACGTCACGTCTATATGGCTGTTTCGCTTCCTAAGATTTGCTTTGGAAAGGATTGCATTTTTGAATACTAGCCATAGAAATGCCTTCACTTTAGCAGAAACCTTCGATTTCTAGATGATGTTTGCCTCGTACCTACATACTTCGTGAGCACTCACAAAATAGAGCACCTATGACAAATCCGAACCGCTCATATTGTTCTATATGCCTAAGATAGAATAACAATAAAAAATCAATTAATTTGAAGTTCATTTGTCCATGATTTACATCATCATAAAATTGTATGGCTAAAAATTCTAAAAGCATGATGGATGGACAAATGAACTTTAAATTACTTGATTTTTTATTGTTAGGCTATCTTAGGGATATAGAATAATATGAGCGGTTCAGATTTTTCATAGGGTCTTTATTTCATGAGTGCTCACCAAAAGTACTAAGCAACCGAAGGGGACTATATATATATTTCATAGGGTCTTTATTTCATGAGTGCTCACGGAGTGCTCACTAAAAGTAGTAAGCAACCGAAGAGGACTATATATATATATACGGTAAAAGAGATACGAGCAACTTACTCATTTAGTAAATGTGCAGTTGATTATGTGTCATGCATGTGATACGTTGGACAACTAACCCATTTAAGGATTTTTCAATCACATGTATGTCACATCATCAATTGCTTATTTAATAAATGAGCAAGTTGCTCATACCCCTTTTTCCCATATATATATATATATATATATATATATATATATAGGTGAGAACCATGTCCTGGGGTGAGAACCTAAGGGCCTATCCCAGCCATTCATCTGTGTAATCTTAACGGTCAAGATTTTTTAAAATTAAACAATAAGATTAATTAATTTTTGCATTAAGATGTCAATCCCTTTAATTAAGGGATGGGGACCGCGTAATAAAAGGAACGAAAGATCACAGATTATTAGGCAACATATATTGCCTTTTTTATTTTATTTAAAAGGAATGTAGATCACAGATTATTAGGCAACATATATTGCCTTTTTTATTTTATTTTCAGCCGAACCACAATCTTCATCAGGATGAACAACATTTGTTGCTACGTACAATGTTGCTAAATATGAAATTTTTGTTGCTACGTACAATGCAGTTAGTTGCTATTCAACAAACATTCAGTTGCTATATGGAAACTGACAGCATGTACAACATAAGTTTACAAATTGATAAACAAACAATATATATATTCCTGCTAAAATATGCACTAGTTGTATCTACTTACAATACAGTCAGTTGCTATATAGTGAACGAATTGGTGAAGGAATGAATTGGTGATGATTCTGCAGTTGCTATTAATTTGGGATACAAAATCTTCTCGAATAGCAACTGTAATAATTATAAATAACAACTGTAATAATTATAAATAGCAACTGTAATAATTATAAATAGCAACTGAAATAATTATACAGCAATACCTGACCACTTAAACAGCAACTGTAATAATTATAAATAGAAACTGTAATAAACAGTAACTGTAAGGAACGAAATGGTGAATGATTCTGCAGTTGCTATTAATTTGGGAAACAAAATTTTCTCCAATATTTTACGGGAATAAATTATTTCTCTCTCCAGTTTGACCAAATTTGCCTTAACCGTCGCACACAAAAAAAAGGCAATTTATAATTATTCTTTTTATTACGCGGTCCCCATCCCTTAATTAAAGGGATTGACATCTTAATGCAAAAATTAATTAATCTTATTGTTTAATTTTAAAAAATCTTGACCGTTAAGATTACACAGATGAATGGCTGGGATAGGCCCTTAGGTTCTCACCCCAGGGTTGGTTCTCACCCGAACCGACCCCTATATATATATATATATATATATATATATATATATATATATATATATATATATATACACTAGATTTTTCCGTGGGCACGTGCCTACGGCACATCTTCAGAACGATACAACATATGAAAAGCCTTGTAAACAGTAAAACAACAATTATGTTGCTCAAGCTTGAATAGTATGACAATAATTAGTTGTAAATAAAAATCCATATTTTAATTAGTATATGTTGAAAAATAATTATAAATAAGGGTATAAAATCCAACTTCTTAGAATTTTGAGGGTGGAAAATGATGAAATTTAACTATTGAAGAGATGTTTGCTATTTTCAATGTAACATGATCAATAAAAAAAAACATAAAAAATCTGAAAATTTACAAACCTAAAATCTGAAAATCTAAATTTCTGAGTAACAGAGAGAGAATGAGAGAAGGAGAATAAATAAATAAATGAGTTGTTTTTTTTTGGGGGGGGGGGATTTGAATTTCAGTTTTGGGGTTTGAAATTTTGAGAGGGAAAATGTGTTTTTTGAGGTTAGATTTGGGCCTTTGATTTTGGGGGGATTGATGGAGAGCCACTTAATAGCTTTTTTGTGTTTTATTATATAGATATAGGGTAGCGATCGGTTGAGAATTGTTCTCACGATAAGCTTCATGAGAACTCCACACCTATCCATCATATGGATGATACGATTCATTCACATTATTTAACATGACCAAATTAGTCTAGAAATTTAAAATCAAATCATTTGAAATTCATTTTGTCCATGCATCATGTCATTATAAAAAATAACGATTTTTCAGCCATACAATTTATAACACTTCAATGCATGGGCAAACGAATCTCAAACGACTTGATTTCTTATCTATAGACTAATTTAGTTATGTAGATCAAAATGAGCAGTTCGAATATTTCAACTAATGCCCCAAACAAAAGCTCTCACGTGGTTCTCACCAAAAGAGTTCTCACTCGATTATGGCCCTCTCTCTATATATATACTAGTAATTTACACATGCGATGCACCTCTTAATAAATATAGTTTTTTAAAGTAAAAATTTAGATGTAGAATGAGTTTGAACCTAAGACCTCCTTTATAATAGTTATGCACGTGTGTTACACGTCTTGGTAGATTTACAAATTTACAAATGACACTAAGGCCTTCTCCCATTACAATATTAGAGATATAATGTGGGTAATGCTACACTTACTACCAAATCTACTACTTTTATCTTTACTACCTTAGGTGGTACACTATTAGTTGAGGTTATTGTAGAGTATGTGGTAGAAACATTCATTAGTAGTGTGTCACCTAAGGTAGTAAAGAAAAAAATAGTAGATTTGGTAGTAGGTATAGCATTACCCATATAATATAGTGGCCGGAGTTGCATGACTTTATCCTTTAAATAAAAAAACATATTTTATCTTTCTTACGACGTCCGGTTTGTAAATAGGCTATTTTGTGTTTAGGTACGATAAAGTGATACTACAACGCAGTAGAATCAAATTATCGAAATTTAAATTAAATGCTATATAAATAGTTTCAATTTAAAAAAACAGTAGGTTTTTTTTTATTAAAAGATGACCACGTTATCGCTTCATTAATGAACAATTAACGAAACAAAGTAGAGCTAATTACAAACAGGATACTCCATATCCTTACATCCAAAACAAAGCATCTCAAACCGGAAACTCAAATGCATAAAGAAAGATATAGCTACAGATACAAACATCTCAAATGTGGCTCAGAGCACCCTCTTCCCGCAGGAGTATCTGACTACTCCTCATCTTCCATGCGCAGCCTCTTCTATGCTCCCGCATACCCTGCCCATTCATGAATTAAAAAAAATAAAAAAAAATTATGCATCGTGACAGAAAATCTATAAGTGATGTTACGGAAACATAAATCGTTATGGTCTAACCATAGACCCCACATGGTTGTTACAGCAGCGATATCCCATGCCATCTTATCCCCTTTCCTGATTAAATCTACCCTCCAATGACCCCAAACATCTGCACTCGATCTAGGGCTCTCTAAGCATCCAAATCCTAGGCTCACTACTTTCCAAGAAAGACTGGACTTAGGACAGGTGAATAGGATGTGTTTTGAATCTTCGTCAGCGCTATGATAGGTGGAACAAGTAGCGTCAATTTGTATATTTCTTTTCCGATGGTTGATCTTGGAAAGAATTGCATCATTCATCACATGCCAAAAAACAGTATGTTATTAATTAGTTTTTATGGATACCGATATAGAGTTGGACTATTACTACATGTAAATGCAATTTCCATTACAAACAACGATTTCCAACAATGAATTTTAAAAAATGTAATTGCAACTCTAGCCAATAAATAATATGATAAAAAGTTATAACCATAATTTTTAGTTCAAAGTTCAAATTATAGTGTAATCTTTAATCTGTTGATAAGCATGTTAGGGAATTAGCTGTCGAGTTTAATGACGACATATATTGATGACGAACAATCAAACAAGTTAGATTAAACCAATCACAAAAAGCACACAATGATTTGTTCCAGTTTTGGCGAACCTAAGTCAGGGGAGAAAGAAAGAAAATATTATTTCAACTAGAGAAGATTACAAAGTATTACACTCACACTAAGAACCTATCTATCTCTCAAGTCTCACTTAGAAGATAATAGAGTTGTTTACAATGGACAACTCTCAATTGCACTTATCAATGAAGTACTCTTTCTTACCTCTAAAAGGGAGGCTTACATGAACATATATAGTGATCTAGAGAACCCCTAGTTTGTAGTCTTAATACATAAGCTGTCCAATATATCCTATAGAAGATTTCACATAATAGGAGTGAGCCGTACAATCTAACTTGAAGTTGAAGATGTGTTGAAAAGATCCCCAAAACCTAGGCCCAAAATAGTATTGCGCGCTGCGAATGTTCGACTGCCAAAAGGGTGCGGTCGACTGCCTCCTCCTCTGAAATTTCGGAGGTTGTGACAGTCGACTGTACATGTGATGGCTTCTGTTGCTGTTTTGCTGACTTTGCCTTGTGTGATGCTTCTACCTCCTCGCTTCGTCGTCTCTTTTTCTAATCGAACTACAAATATGCATGACATACACACCCAACAATGCATCCAACTAAAAACCATGTAAAAGGTTAAGAATCTTATCAATATCAATATAAAAAAAATTTCTTCTTCTTATTAAATCATTGTTATTTTTATGGAGTTGTTATTTTGTTGAGTTAGAGCATCCACAGTCGTGTGCTATTTATGCATAAAATGCATTTTTAACAAACGACGAGCTGCAGACGTTTGTTATTTATGCATTTTATGCATAAATTGCTACAGTAGATTGCTATATATGGCACAAGATATAGCTATATGCATAATATACGAGACGAAACATGATGTTGCGTCCGACGATAAAAAATAATTTTTTAATTCGTCAGACGCAACATGAAGTTTCATCCGACGACATTTAAAAAAAAAATTCAAATAAAACTTAAATAACTTGGGCCTCCTTGGACGTAACATGATGTTGCGTCCGTTGGGGACCCCACTATTTTTTTAAAATTAAATAACTTTTTAAATTAATAAAAAAATCATAAAAAATCCTAAAAATTAGTCTGACGCAACATGAAGTTCCGTCTGATTTTTTTATTTATTAAATTGGTAAAAAATACCAATCGACGACTGCAGCGAATTGGCAAATGCTATATGCATCTATGCATATATGCATTTTTTTAAACAATGACTACTGTGGATGCTCTTATACTCTGTTTGTTTGTTAGTTTTTTTTCTTCCTTTCTTATGAAGGTTGTTTTCCACAAAATATTGCAAACTTTTCTAATAGAAATATTGAGTTTATTTCTTGTTATAGGAAAGATCACTAAAAATCACGATCAGGATCGAGAATGCTTCCGAATTGAATTGCACAAACCAGATCACGATTCGTTAGGGATACCAAGAAATTAGATAACACTGAGCATATTCCATTTTAAGAGAATTGAAAAAGCACTATATTTAGGTTTGAGAAAGCATGGCTAGATTTCACCACCTGGTCATGGAAAGATGATCACTCCCGACATGAGGTACAGAAGCATCTGTAATTTGGTGCGAAAACTTTTGCAGACTTAGGTCTAAGCTCAGAAAATGGAATTGCACCAGGTTTGCTCCAATTTAGCGAGCGAAGAAGTCATTCTGGAGGGCATTGACGAACTGGAAATACTAGAGGAGACTAGAATCCTTACGAAAAGTGAACGTAATCATTTATTAAATCTAAGGTAGGAAATAAGCTTGAAGAGATCGAGTGGCAACAAAGATCCAAAATTTCGTGGCTCAAAAAAGAAGACGTGAATACAACATTTTTTCGCATAATGGCTAGTGCACTACGAAGAACCAACCTCATCCCCTCAATCCAGACAGAAATAGGTGTGATCCAAGAGGAACTTCTAGTCAGACAGGCTTTCCAGTCACACTTCAAAAACTTATTCTTTTGCAAAGTAAAGTTTAGGGCCCCTCTAAGCACAGAGTTTTGGCAGAGCAGGTCTTCTAGGCTTGGGACAAGATTTGATGGCAGGGGAAAGTCCTTTCACAGAGGAGGAGGTCAAAGAGGTGATCTCACAAATAAGGAGTGGAAAAGCTCCATGCCCAGATGGATTTCCAATCTTATTTCTGGGAAGAAATCAAGAATGATGTCATGGCTGTCCTGTTAGAATTCTACGATCATAGACTAAAACTCGGTAGACTCAACTTTGCAGAGGTGGCGCTTATCCCCAAAAAAGAAGACTTCCACGGGGTTAGGGACTTTCGACCCATCAGTCTTCTCAACTGCTCGGTCAAAATAATCACCAAGGTCCTTGCCTATTGGTTAGCAAAATTGATGGATAGTTTCATCATTCGCGGACAATCCGAATTCATCAAAGGCCGGTGTATTCTGGACTACATGGCTACTGCTGAAGAAGTAGTCCACCACTGCCATATCTCGAATAGTAGGAGCTATCTGCTAAAACTCGACTTCGAGAAAGCTTATGACTCTGTAGATTGGGATTGCCTGTTGGAGGCTCTTAGTGTAGCGCCCCGAATTTCTAATATAATATCTTAGAAAATATGTAGCACAATTCCCAGCATCAACTTCAATGTAATATTAAACACAACCAAATACCAATAAAATTTTTCTAACTTTCATTACAATAATCATTTATATAGCACAGCGGAATACAATACACCTTAAATCACAATTCTCTTTTCTTTACAACAATTTATTTTACAAATTTCATAAGTCACTATATCAATTGAACTCAAGCATCCAAATCCGATCCTTAAGAAAATACCTGTAAAATATGAGGCTAGAGATAACCCTAAACCCCAAAACTAAAGGGGTCAACCATAAAGGTGTGAGTGACATAAAAACAAACAACATAAATAAACATTAAGCATGGATTCATAAACAACATGTAATAAACAAGAATACATAAAATATGACATAGCAAGGAAACATGTAAACATCAAGTGAACTAACTAAGTGTCAAGTGTAGAAAACAGGAAAACCACATGCGTAAAACAAAATCAAGAAAACACAATTCTATATGCGGACTCTCTAATGCGTACTTGTCGAAGTCTATGCATTCCATAGTACATAGGTCCGGTGCAAGCCCTTAACGTCTCTACATTGTAGGGTTTAATCCCCGCTATACAACTAATCCTAACACGATGACTACTACGAGATAAAGATAAACTGTGAGTATTAGCCCATGCCCCGATAATTTCGGAGGTCAATCTCTATCCACAGATAATTCCGGAGACTATTTCACTCACACCTGGGAGTCTTCGAGAATACCCCACACCGCAAGCAATGGCACCTCATCACATGAATACCACATGTGCGTCACCTCAACCCCGATAATTTCGGAGATCAATTCCACACCACAGGTAATTCCGGAGACTATTTCACTCATACCTGGATAATTCCAGGGATTATCTCACACCGCAAGCCATACTGAGGTCCATAACTCATGTTTCCGTTCATCATATCACCACTAGTGTCTGTCCTTATCATTTAGGTTATTTAGTTACTTAACGAACCTCCTAGAGTTGGTGTACCCTACCGAACTTAACTCAATAATTGATCAACTAAAATGCCTCAACAGGCCCAAACATAAACAACTCAACTGCCGGTATACTAGGGTCACACACACCCTCTAGAGACTCATACTCAATATCCAAACCAACCTTCCAACATAAATTGCTCAACTTAACATCTTGAAAAAATATGTTCAATAGGAGGTAAAGTATAAAATAATAAGTTATAGATTAAAGTATTTAGAGAATAGATCATCTGAAAGAACATTCGGAAATATGAAGATACATCAGTATCAGTCGACTAATAACAAACGTAAGTCGACTTTCCAGAAAGAGAATTTCATGGTTTTAAGAAAATAGTCTAAGTCTTATAAGTCGACTTGTAAAAGTCATAGGTCGACTGTCCAGAGAGAAAATCCAATAATCTTTAAGAAAATATTCTAAGTATAGCAGTCGACTGAAAAAGGAATAGGTCGACTGTCCAGAGAGAAAATTACAATAACTTTGAAAAATAATTCTAAGTGTACCAGTTGACTGTAAAAGGTATAGGTCGACTGTCCAGAAGGAAATTTCAAGAAAACTAAAGAACATAGCAGCCGGGTCGTATCGGTCGACTGAAAATTCATACCAGTCGACTGTCGGCCTACAGACTGCATACTTTTGGTTGTGCACAATTCAACTGATATGTAGTTTTACTTTATAAAACGATTTCTACGAAAAGCTTATTTCTTATATGATCAAATATAACTTGTAGGACATATAATAGTCCATAAAACTAGATCAAACTACTTGAATTTATGAAAAATAGAAACTTTGTTGATTCCTTTCGATTAATACATGGATTGTGCATATAATATAAATTTGAGTTTCTTAAATATTCATTGATCATTGAAATAGTTCGTATTCAGATCCAAAACAAACAAATATCAAATCTCAAGAGAGTCCCCAATTTGGGTATATTTCCTCAAATCAACTAATTTCTCAAATTTCGATTTTCATGCTCTTGTTTCATAACTTTTCCATTCAAATTTCTCAAAACTGAATCACCATTACAACTCACAACCTCAATCAATGGATAACATAACCATGTCAAATTTTGTATTCAACCAATACTCAAACGTAATAAAAAGTCTCATCTTTATTATGTTCATGCATGAAATCCACCATATTCATTCAATCCAATCTAAAAGAAATAGATTACCCACATACAAAATTTATTTACAAACCTAGGGTTTCACAAGATTCAATTTTTCATCCAATTCATAATGTGCATATTCATATTCAAACCCTAAACATGCTTTCTAGCAATAAGATTCAACATCTAAGATCCATTAAAATATTCATAGATCAAACAACCAAATTATACCACTCACATACATAAATCAACAAAAACAATTTCATCACTCATACAAAATACACAAAGCAAAACAAACAAGTCACTTACCTTGAAATGAAGAAATTCGATAAGAAGCCTTTCTTTTGCAAAATCCAAGATCCTCCTCTTAATCCTCCAAAAAATAATAAATCTTTGTGTTGTGCAGCGAATGACGGCTGCGTTTCTCTTTTAAATACCCGGGATGGAAGAATTACGGTTTTTAGACACATTTGCAAGATAACTCCTTGAAAACATAACTTTACATAAATAGATTCCTATACTTGAAAACTTGATAAAATTAATTAAATTGAAATTTAAAAGAAAAATGAACACCTTATTTCCATCCGTCACTGTTTGAAAGTCCAGAAAATAGTTTTTTGCACTTTCACCCCTCCAAATGACAATTTTGCAAAAAGATCCTTCTTTTTCGTAATATTTGCAAATAGATCCAATAAATATCAGAAAATCTGGAAAAATTACAATTAAATCTCAAATAATAAATAATGATTTTCCATTAAGAAATTTTGGCTTTTGAACTTCTCAAGAAAATATTTGCACGTGTTTTGCACGTGTAAAAAAAAGATAAATTTTCGGAAAATATTTATTAAATTCCCTAAAAAATCATTTTAATTCGTTTATAAACCTTTAAAAATAATATTTAAAAATAAGGGATACTACACTTAGGGCCAAAGGCATTGGGGTTAGATGGATTAGATGGATTCACAACTAGTAGACAACGATTAGGATGTCTATCATGGTTAATGGTATGGCTAGGTCTCTGTTCTCTTGCAGAAGATGTATGAGGCAAGGAGACCGTCTATCCCACCTCATCTTTGATATTGTGGCCGAAGTCCTTAAATGCATGATAGATAACTGCAGTCGAGTAGGATGGATCTCTCCGGTTACTGGTGGTCGAAACAAACCGGGTTGTATAAATCCTACAATATGTTGACGACACAGTACTCTTTAGAAACGGGGAGTTGGGGGAACCATTTCCTTCAAAGGATCTTTGTACTGCTTTGAAGCATGGTCTCGTCTACGGGTAAGTAAGAATGACCTTATCCTTATTTTCAAGATAAATGAGAAGGCGCAAATACACGCATCCATCTTGAATTTCCAACTTGACAAATTCCCACTCAAATACCTGGGTTTTTCGATCTAGCCAGGTAGATTGAAGAAGTCGGATTTGCTAACAATCATTGCTAGAGTTAAATCTAAACTATCAGGTTAGAAAGAAAAATTCCTCTCACTTGGTGGTAGAGTAATGCTCATCAACTCGGTCTTATCAAATCTCCGAACCTACTACATGGATTTCTTTGAAAGTCTAAATGGGTGATCCAGCGGATCGACCGAGTTCGGAAGAGATTCCTCTGGAGAGGTGAGGATGCTGATAGAGGAGGGTACCATCTTGTCAGGTGGGAGAAGGTCTGCATGAAGAATATACATGGTGAGTTGGGTGTTATCGACCTGAGAGATATGAATCTGGCTCTCCTTGGTAAATGGTGGTGGAAAACATATCACCTAAACGGTGAAGGCTGACAAGACTTCGTCCAATCTTATTTTCAAGGAAAGGGTTCACGTAATAGGGGGTTCAGGTGGTCCCCAAGGTCTCGTGGTTTTGGGGAGGCGTTTCAAAAGCTCATGGCACGTTCTATAGTGGAGTAACATCTTTTATAGGTGATGGCCTGGTGACTAAATTCTGGTGGGACAAATGGTGTGGAGCTCATACCTTACACGAACTGTTCTTGGACCTCTATGAGATAGCCATTCAACCTCACATTTCAATGGCCAAGACTTGGAAAAGGAGTTCGTGGAGACCTTCTTTTAGACCCCGCCTAACACGGGAAGGAGTTTATCATACAATCAGGTGTGAGGTGCTCACAAGGCCCAGATCGAAAATCGTGGGAGCTGGAAAAGTCGGGATCCTTCACGGTCCGCTCCTTTTATAACTGCATCCATTTTAAAGGTTGTAGACCGAGTTGGTCTTCGATTCTTTGGAAGGCGAAGGCCCCCTTGGAGTTAAAGTATACTTGTGGTTAATTAGTCCTAAACTATGCTATTTAACCAGAGAAAAACTAGTTAAGAGACTTTCCTACGTTATGACCAACTCTGGCTTTTGTAGTGTTGGCCTAGAGTCGAGAAACCACTTTTTTCTAGATTGTCATAGAAGCAGATTGGTGCTATCCGAGATCCTTAGAGCCCTAGACACAACGATGTACCCACACTCATATATGGAGTTGTGGGTAGGCCCTATGTTTGTATCGAAAAGAAAAGCCATGAAAAGAAGCATGGTATATCACCATCGCCGCTACGATTTGGGTTTTATGGCTAGGCAGAAATAACTTTTCGTGGGACTTGTAATAGTATTTCTGCTAATCTAACTCATATCATGCATCCTATTTTCTTTTGAGCTACAGATGCGGTGTCAGAGCCAAGGGGAAGGATCGCCAGAGCTTTTCAGGTGGAGAAGTACGACGGCGAGGAGATCATGATCGACCCTACTCTTGATTGATCGGTGCACTGATACCCACCCTCAAGGGTTGTGTTGGAGGTATCCCTGATCTTTGCTTGTACTCTCTATGTTGTTTCTTTGTTGACTCTGATATTTAGATTGGTCCCACCCTCTAGGGTTTTGTTGGAGGCTTTATGTTGTTGCTTTTTTTCATGCTTAGTAGTTCTTGTATTTGAGCCCAATACTCTGGGTATGTTATGTTAAACTCTCTATAATGAAACAGGGTGACCATACTCCACCTTTAAAATAATAATAATAATAATAATAAAAGCACTGTATTTGCAGATTTTCTACATCTGGCTCTTGTCACACTGCTACAACTTGGAATTCAGCCTTACATGTGAAGTGAAGCAGGTAAAACATCAAGTGAAGTCTTTCAATCAAATCTGAAGGCTGGGGGACACGTGTTTGGTTTGTTGCAAATAATTGCAACTAAACTGACAAGATTTACTGGAGTTACAATTACTTTACCAAGTCACAAAATTGCAACTCAAAAGTAACGGAAACACTCACTGCTTGCAACTTGAAACTTGACTTACAACAACTTCCAATGAACCAAATACCCCATGAATCAGTTTAGCTCTTGTAGGGTCATTTTCTCTTGACATCTTTTATAGAAATTAATAACTAAAGGATAAGGTCATTTCCCCCTTCATTTATATCCATCCCTAGTTCTCTATGATCCATAACTATCATCCAGTAACGCCTACCTGATCACAAATAGCTACCTTGGTTCCACTTGTTGAAAAGATTTGAATTAAATTTCGGCTAAATATAAAAAAAGGACACAATGTTTTAGGCCAGTTTAAAAAAAGTACACTAAAAATTTTTTGTTTAAAAAAAGGACACAAAGTTTTAAAAAACCCCACTGGGTTAGTTAGGGTTAGGGTTAGTTCGGAAAAGTTTATTTAAACATCTGATTAGTTAAGTGATGTTTTTTTAAACACAAATAAAAGATGAATGTGGTTTTCTTAAACACAAATAAAAGATGAAAGTGTGTTTTTTAAACCCTACCCTAACCCAACCCTAACCCTAACTAACCAACCCAGTACAGTTTTTTGAAACTGTCATTTTTTTAAACAAAAAAAAACTTAGTGTATTTTTTTTTAAACTGGTCCAAAACTCTGTGTCCTTTTTTTATATTTAGCCTTAAATTTCCCTCGTGTTATCCTAAATTATTACAATCCCTCTTTCAACTTCATATCATCAGACAAATGTATACTCTTTGACTAGTGTTGTATTTCTTACATCTTCAAGTGAGTTAAATAACTCAAACAAGAATGAAGAATGCCGGCATGAACCGAGTACGAACAAATCCCAATCAAAACTACTTGAAGACAACACAATTACCTGATGATCTGATTATGATAATTTCAGTTCAAATTAGGCCAAGACCTCCGTCAAAGCTTAAGGACTCTTTACCATTAGACACGCCGTATGTTTTTAAATAATAGAAACCAACCCATGAACTAATAGAATTCATTAAAATCATCAATAAAAAGAAACAAAAGCAGTATTATATGAACGTAATGCAAGTACATATGAACATATATCCACATTCCTAAGAACCCAAGTCATTAAAAATATTCTGAAAGTTGAAAACTCATACCCTTGCACGATGATTCACTTCTCGACAATAATTAAATAAATGTGTGTATGCTACAGTCCCTTCTATAAGATTTGCCATAGTTTACATCTCTGTGTGTATCTGGGTTTACTTTTTAAACCATGGACCCTTTTTCTTCCTCGAGCTATCCCTGCCATCCCATGCGCTACCCCAGAAGAACAAAGATAACCAGAAAAGAACTGCAAAGAATATCTGAGCTCTGTCACGAACTTTGGAAAGAACCACTTTAACACCTGTTTCAGTTTTTTTTAAAAATAACGTCAGGAAGAAGCAATTTCAGATAAGAAATAACTAAAAAACAGTTCAAGCATCAAGAATTTTGTATCCGCTCATGAAAACTGAAGTCTTCCTGGTTAAACAGAGGCAGAATTTCACATTTGAACCAAAGCAAACAGTTTTTGCTACATCTTCATTTCAGAAATATTAGTTCAGAAGTTTCAGTGAAGAACAGGGATAAATGCACACGTGAGGGATAACGGCTGTACGCATTTTGGAATTATATTGGTGGAAAAATAAGTACATGATTTTGCTTCTACAGCTCCCGGTGTTCATTGCCAGATGTCATTTTTACTACTATATAATATATATGAACCGACCTTTATTTCTACTCATCTAAGAAGTTATTTTTTGAAGTAGCTCACTCTCTCTACAACTCTACTACATATTTTCTGAAGTAAAGACGCTCAATCATTTGATTTCTCATCGTCTATTCAACTATCTTTATTATTTTCTCTCTCAACTCTATATTCGATTATTCATGAAGTACGGTATCAAAATTTCTCAACTCTCTCAACTCTTTGTTATTGTTATAGCGTTAATTGTTTTCATTAAACTTGTTTGTTGGTTTTCTGCTATTCTCTTTCTCAACCCTTCTATTGTTTTTTAGATTTTTTTTCACATACTGCTATCTCAACTCTCTCAACCCTCCTATATTGTTTCTTATTTTTTCACATACACTACTAAAACACTAGAAATTGTTTTTTTACATACACTACTACTACACTACATTTATCATGTCACGATCACAAGGTAGCGGCGGTAGCCAAAGCGAACGAGATTCCATTAGTTCATCTCGTCGGCCTCTAATAATCCTACAATTAGAGACCGAATATGAAAAAACCGTCCGACCCGGCCCGTGTAACCTGAAACTTGAAGTGGCCCGACCCGGACCGGAACGGCGGAACCCGACCCGCAACCCGCCAGGTTTGTGAATGTTCGACCCGGACGGGTCAAACGGGCAAAATCCAGCCGTTGGTTGTTGCTGCTACTGTTTTTTTTTTTTTGGTTTTTGCCTATAAACCCCTCCTAATTTCACTCTTTTTTTTCACAACTTCACACTACTCTCCATCTATCAACTCTCTTACTCTCTCAACTCTCTGCTCTCAATCTATTTCAATAAAGAAGCAACAAAGAAGTGAACACGTTCGATCGTGTCGAATTCGTATCGAAGCGACTACGTCTACTACCAACTCTCTCTACTACTCAAATTCTTGTTGAAGCTCACTCTCTCTACAACTCTACTACATATTTTCTCAAGTAAAGACGCTCAATCATTTGATTTCTCGTCATCTATTCAACTATCTTTATTATTTTCTCTCTCAACTCTATATTCGATTATTCATGAAGTACGGTATCAAAATTTCTCAGCTCTCTCAACTCTTTGTTATTGTTATAGCTTTAATT
Source organism: Hemerocallis citrina (assembly GCA_017893485.1). NCBI lineage: Eukaryota > Viridiplantae > Streptophyta > Magnoliopsida > Asparagales > Asphodelaceae > Hemerocallis > Hemerocallis citrina. The sequence goes on along the minus strand of CM030359.1, from coordinate 439,251,924 downwards.
TTTTTTATTAAACTTGTTTGTTGTTTTTTTGCTACTCTCTCTCTCTCAACCCTTCTATCGTTTTTTAGAAAAAAATTTCACATATACTACTATCTCAACTCTCTCAACCCTCCAATATTGTTTTTTATTTTTTCACATACACTACTAAAACACTAGAAATTGTTTTTTTTACATACACTACTACTACACTACATTTATCATGTCACGATCACAAGGTAGCGGCGGCAGCCAAAGTGGACAAGATTCCATTAGTTCATCTCGTCGGCCTCTAATAATCCTACAATTAGAGACCGAATATGAAGGTGTTCCTCCACACGATTATGATCCTGACACACAATAAGAAATGCATACTACTGACACACAAATACGTGAAACCGAATCTGCACAACCCACTTCTAGTAGAAAACATAAAAGGAAAAATAGTGATTTGCACAAATATTATGACTATATCCTGAACGAGGATATCCTAGTATATGACATAAGATTTGTAAAACATGTAACAAAAGTTACAAATGAAAGAAGGGTGAGAGAACGGGAACAATTTGTCGACACATTACCTCTATACACTCCGAACTAGTACAAGACTAAACACAACAAAAATCAACCCTATGACCGGGCAAATAGATAACCATACCTATGATCCCAAAATTATTCGTCAGAAAATGGTCAAACTAGTTGTTAAGGAAGAGTTACATTTTTCCTATTCAGAGAGTAGGAACCTAGATGCCTTTAACCAAAATGCACTAAATCCACATTTCAAAAGAACTTCTAGAAACACACTTAAGGCCGATTGTTTTAAACTTTATACCAAAATGAGAGGTAGTTTAATTGCACTTTTGTATTCTTTAACTTGTAGAGTATCATTAACTTTTGATTGTTGAAAAGATTGTAACAATATTTCGATGATGAGTATAACTTGTCATTGGATCGATAGTGATTGGCTCGTTCAAAAGAGAATTATCACTTGACACTTTGTCGTGCCCCCATAGTGGTATTGTTATTGCAACACGTATTTTAGAAGTTTGTGATTTATTTCAAATTCGCGATAAAAATTTTACGATTAGTTTTGATAATGCCTCCAACAATAATAATTCGACTAGTACATTAAAACTCCATGTCTTGAAATTTTTCATGTTAGATGTGCATGTCATATTTTAAATGTGTACAAAATGCTTTGAAAGTAGCCGATTCATATGTGAATGCAATTAAAAATTGTGTACATTTCATCGCTTTAAATGAACTATGCTTCAACAATTTAAAGAATTGTGTAATCTTAAGGGAGTACATTTAAAAAATTTCCTAGAGATGTTTAACACCAAAGGGACTCTACTTGACTTATTAAATGTTGTTACTCAATACAAAGCGGTTATAAATAATTTTTGTATTGCAAAAAATATGGAGAATTTTCAAATGACTTCTGAATCATGGGTTTTTGCCGAATCTTTATTAAAAGTTTTGGAACCTTTTAAAACTGCAACTGTGAAGTTATCAATCTTATGATTCCACTTCTAATATTATTTTTATTTCAATAATTACTATGATGCAAACTTTTCAAGACATGATTTCAGATTCTTACATTAGTCATACTGTTATTTCCGCTTAAGATAAAATTTTAAAGTATTTTAATCATCCTCCTATGTTGTATTGTATTGCTATTGTTAAGGATCGTCGTATCAAATTAGTGGGAACAAGGAGTTTGATTGAAATATTCTTTACTTCATTTGGAAAAGAATCCGAATGACTATAGTGAATATTTAGCTAGATTTGAGTCGACATTGAATAACTTATATGATTTCTATGATAGAACTTATGCATCTAGTAGTACAACACGCCAAACTAATATAACAACTTATTCTTCTACTTCTAGATAGGGGGCTGCCCGAGCTGGGCTGGGGCCAAAACCACCGGCTTGACCCGGTCCCGGGCCAGCCCGAGCCGAGATGAGAGGATAGGGGGCCGGGCCCTGGCCTTTAGCATGGGGCCGGGCCGGGCTTTCGCGGGTTCGCAGTTTGTCACTTGTTTTTTTTTATTTTTGTTATTATATACTTTTTAAGACTAGCAATGACCAACAATTTGTCATCACTCTCTTGAACCCATACTGCCAACCGAATCAGGTAATGATTTCCATACAAACCAAGTAACGAATTACTACTATTATTATTATTATTATTATTATTATTATTAAATCTTGGCATTTGGACCTTTTGAGACATCTCTCTGGAATGGGGCAGAAAGTAGGACCACTATCCCTATATATATATATATATATATATATGAGGCTTCTTCGGTTGCAAACGGGTCTGTGCTGATCTGCGCCGTTTGATCCAACGGCCCATATATTTTTTTATAAAATTTAGCCTTAACCCGTCGGTGGCATTGGCGGGTTAAGGCTAAATTTTATTTAAAAAAATATTGCCTTAACCCGTCGTTGCCAAGGATGGGTTAAGACATATATATAATCTCAAAACTGTATACAGTTCTTCTTCCTCATCGACTTCTCCCCACTCTCTATTTCGTTTTTGGATGAACACAAACCAAGTTTTATCTCCGAAATCGTGAATTTCTCACTCCGGGAACTCCTCTCTCACTTCCCTCCTCTATCACTCAGGCGATTCTCTCCCTCTCTCCTCCGTCCGTTGGTCCCCAAATTGAAACATCTCCTCCGTTCACTCCACCTCAGTCCGCTCCTCTTCAATCCCCATATAATCTCTCTCCCAATCTCTACTCCAAACTTCCAAACCCAACTCTGTCATCCCAAAAACGAAACCCTAGTTCGGCCACGAGACCTACATTGGATAAATTCAGATTTATTTCGTAAGGTAATGATTAAATTTTTGCCTTAGTAATTGTAATTGTGTTGATTTTTAAATTGTTCGTCTCTTTCCAATATTTTACCATATATGAAAATTGTCTAAAAATTTTGTATATGTAGAAATTTCTAAGTAGTATTTTGATGAATTTACACGGTGCAATAGTTGTTGATCCGTCGACGATATTGTAGATTGAGTTGCACCGTGTAAATTTATCAAAATACTACTTAGAAATTTATACATCTACAAATTTTTTAGGCAATTTTCATATATGGTAAAATATTGGAAAACAAAAACAATTTAAAAATCAACAAAATTACAATTACTAAGGCAAAGATTTAATCATTACCTTACAAAATAAATCTGAATTTTGCCAATGTAGGTCTCGTGGCCGAACTTGAGTTTCATTTTTGGGATGACAGAGTTGGGTTTGGAAGTTTAGAGTAGAGATTGGGATAGAGAGATTATATGGGACTCGAAGAGGAGGAGCGGGCTGAGGTGGAGGAGCGAATGGAGGAGAGGTTTCAATTTGGGGACTAACGGACGGAGTAGAGAGGGAGAGAATCGCCTGAGTGATAGAGGAGGGAAGTGAGAGAGGAGTTGCCGGAGTAAGAAATTCACGATTTCGGAGATAAAACTTGATTTGGGTTCATCCAAAAACGAAATAGAGAGTGGGGAGAAGTCGACAAGGAAGAAGAACTGTATACAGTTCTGAGATTATATATATGCCTTAACCCGTCCTTGGCAATGATGAGTTAAGGCAATATTTTTTTATATAATTTAGCCTTAACCCGCCGTTGCCAACGATAGGTTAAGGCTAAATTTTATTTAAAAAATATATGGGTCGTTGGATCCAACGGCCCAGGTCAAAGTTCGCACGGATCTGTGCACACAGACCCGTTTGCAACCGAAGAAGCCTCATATATATATATATATATATATATATATATATATATATATCTGTGTGTGTGTGTGCGTAATGTGAGTCTCATATTTGTATGAGGAAATTTTCCTCATACAAAGTGATTATACTCACTTGGTGGGGCCCTTATAGAAGATCCAGTCCGTCCATCATTTATATATATATATATATATATATATATATATATATATATATATATATATATATATATATATGAGTAATGTGAGCCTCATAATTGTATGAGAAAATTTTCCTCATACAAAGTGATTATACTCACTTGGTGGGGCCCTTATAGAAGATCCAGTCCGTCCATCATTTTTATCATGCTAATAGATGTATGTGTAGAAAAAATCAAGCAATTTGGAGGCCATTCACCTATGCATCATGTGGGTCCAATTTGTGGTTCGATTTGTATTACTGTTGAAATTGTTCATTTTTCAACCACATGATGCATGGATAAATAACCTCCAAACTACTTGATTTTTTCTACACATACATCCATTAGTATGATAAACATGATGGACGGAGTGAATCTTCTATAAGGGCCCCACAAAGTGAGTATAATCACTTTGTATGAGGAAAATTTCCTCATATTCTGTATGAGGCTCACTTCTCTCTTTCTCTATCTATATATATATATGAGGTTTCTTCCATTGCAAACGCAAATATTTGTGCACACCACTTAACCCGTCATTGCCAATGAAGGGTTAAGACAAAATATAAATTTTTGCTTTATGCCTTAACCCGTCATTGCCAATGAAGGGTTAAGTGGTGTTCACACGTTTGCACAACATTTGCATTTGCAATGGAAGAAATCCATATATATATATATATATATATATATATATATATATATATATATATATATATATATATATATATATAAGGTATCAAGTCTGAAGCACTAAACATACACATTCTCCTTCATCATTACTCTTTTTGCTCTCCTTTTTAGCCCATAACATCTCTCTCTCTCCCTCCCCTTCTTGTTCTTTTGTGAACTCTCTTGAACCCATACAAACCAAGTAATGAATTCCATAATGAATCAAAATAAAGAGAAATCTTTAATAAATAGGATGTGCTTTTAATATAAAAAAGTCAAAAAAAATTGGCAGCAACCTTCGGCCATCTTTCTCTCTCCCCCCTTCTTGTTCTTTTATGAACTCTCTCGAACCCATACAAACCAAGTAATGAATTCCATAATGAATCAAAATAAAGGGCAATCTTTAATAAATAGGATGTGCTTTTAATATAAAAATAATAATAATAATAATAATTTGGCAGCAACCTTCGGCCCGCGGTTTCAGCGCGGACCGGACCGGGCCGGTTCGAGCTGGTCCAGGCCTGAGCGGGCTTTCGAAGGGAAAAGGGGGGACCAGTCCTAGACCTCGTCATGGTGGGTTCGAGTTGGGGTTGGCTCAGGTTGGGGTCAGGCCAGACTGGACTGTCGGACCCGACTCGGGCCTGGCTGGGACGGGCTAGGTCCGGGCTGAACTAACTCGGACAACACCCCTACTTCTAGAGTTAAGAGTAAGAGTACATTAAAAGATTTCACTGCTAATTTACTTGCTCGTATTCAATCTAAAAAAATCTAGGACTAATGCACTTAATGAATTAAACTGGTATAATTAACAAGATAGTGAGAATTCTAGTACTAAGATTGAAGTGTTACAATGGTGGAAAAAACATGAAACTTTTTTTCCAATTCTTTCACATATGGCTAGAGATTTACTAACCCCTCATATGTCTACAGTTGCATCAGAAAGTGCTTATCTACAAGTGGCAGTATTTTAATCGTTTACATAAATCGCTTAAAGTCAAATTTATTAGAGATGCTCGTGTGCACCGAAAATTGGATGAAAACTAAAGACATGACTCAAAGAAAAGCGGTCGACTCCTCAACAAGTGGAAGCAACTCACCTAAAGATTAACAAGCTGAGTTTTGAATTTAGAGCGATGAGATCTTAGGTTTAGGTTCAGTGGAGGTGCACAACAATAGTTCAAATGCCATCTCTTCAATCTAACTCTAAGCTATCTCGAACTCTAGATCATCCCCTTAAACATTTAATTCAATAAATTTGTATGTTTTTTTTGTTTTTATTACATGTATATGTATGTAATTTGATTGTTGTAAAAATTTATTCCAAGTTAAGAATTAAGATGAAAAATAGATACAATTTTTTTTACTCTTATATTTTTTTTAGATTTATCTATTTTTTGGGAGTTAAAAAAAAAGAAAAAAATTGCCAGGCCAACCCGCGACCGGGTCCAGGTCGGGTTGAACCTGTATGGGTTCGCGGGTCGATTCGGGTCGAAGTGTTGGAATTCGAACCCGACCCAGGCCCGCCCCTTACCCGGGCAAGCCCGCCGGATTGGGGCCTGGACCGGCCCGCCCGGCCCGAATGCCAACCCTACAAAATAACTCACCACACATATTTGTGATATACTACACAAAATTTCAAATTTCGCTTTTCCACACCAATTTCAAAAAAAGAATTCATAATTACACCCTTAATTATACTTAACAAACGATAAATAGAAACATAGGAACAAGTTTAAGATTATCACCAACTATATGTATTCAATCAAATCATCAACAAATTCACTTCTCAACCAAGTCCCACCCAACAAACTTTTTTCTTGTAACATACGATACAATATTTCGAATCTTTTCCCCTAAATTACACATAACAAACAATAAACATTAGCAACTACACAAATTTTACCGGATTCCGAGTCGTTTGAGGAGGGGGGTTCGGGAACGGGCGGCATCGGAGCGGCGCGGCAAAACCATGGCGATCGGCGATGGCGGAGACGAAGGGGATTGAGGAACCTAGGGTTAGGGTTTCGGAGAGTTGGAGGTGACACAATTTGGAGGAAGGTTGGGTGACGATAGAGGAGTAGGAGGGGAGAGGGGGAGCAGAAAGATGCCATTTTTAGGGTTTGGAGGTCGAGTAATATTCGGGGAAATTGAAATTGATGGTTGATTTGGGGGAAATTGTTTTTTTTTTATTTGGACCTTGTAGTTTTGAAGTTTTGCTTATTGGTATAACGAATTTTGCGGATTGCACCTCCTTAATTTTAATTTTGAAAAAGAATAGTTGTATTGTTCATACAATGTTTTATTGATGAGAGATAGCATAAATCGAAAGTCCATAATGTTGGATTTATATGTCTTACATACTAAGTTAGATACGAACACGATGAAGTGATGGAGGAATCGAGGTGATCGGAGACGGAGTGGAAGCAAGCGAAACAATAACTGAAGCAGGTGTAGTCGACCACCCTACTTATCGTTATACAACTGTACGGGGAGTTCTCGAGAGGAGGACAGTCGACCGCAAGTCGTGTGCGGTCGACCGAGCGCGGCTAGAAATGTTTTTTGGGTGCGGGTCTGGGTGATTCTGCTGAAATCCGGACTTGCTCTTCAAGTTAGATCGCGCAGCTCTTATCGTAGGGTTATCTCTTCAGGAATATCTAATAGCTATTGTATTAAGATATCAAACTAGTGTTTCTCTAGATCTCTATACAGTCAATTGTAAAGGCTCCAAGAGAGATATGATTCTATTGAATGTCAAATAGAATAAGAGAGGACTTCATCTGAGGTGGGAGATTCCTCCATTTTAAACAACAAATAGGTGCTAAGCTTGAGAGAAGAACATGGTGAGAATTATAATATTATTGTATCTTCTCTAGTTGAATAATGTCTCGATTTTTCCTCCTTCGGATTAAGGCAAAGCCCCAACCGGAACATTTTTTATGTATTTTATGTAATTTGTGTGATCTAATATTTACTTGATTGTTTACATTGATTGTGCCAAAGATTCAACCAGATTATTAAGATGAAATATTTCTCTGACACATAATAAAGTTTTACATCGTAAGCATGAAACGAGTGCACCAAATGAACAAAATCTAAAGATTAATGATGCAAGTACAAATAAAAGGCTAAATATAAAAAAACTCACTAAAGTATTGGTCGTTTTAAAAAAACCTCATTAAATTATTGTCACGCCCCGCTTCCCAAAAACACGGAATACGAGCGCGTGACAAAGCCCAACGAATGATTTTCATCATTCATAAGATGTAGGATCGACTCAGCATCATAACAAGAATATAAAAAATGTCACGCCCCGCTTCCCGGAATACGGGAACACAGGCACGTAACTGAGGCTCAGCGAATGATATAAGTACGCCAACTCATATCATCCATAAGCTGTACCAGTCTTAGCTCAACAATATAAGAAAAATTAATCACAACCACGCAGGAAACATGATCACATAAACGAGAATGAAATTCAATAACCAAATCTGGAATATAAAGACTTACCAAATAACTCGAGAGACTCCTACTCCAATTGTAGAAGATCTGCTAATCAATGCCTCCTAGAAATCCTTCTTGTGCACCTGTACTTGTGTAACACCCCGCAAAATTGGAAATTACAATTTTGCCCCTGGGTGTTACGCACGTATATTTTGTAATGTATTTCATTACATATTTTGGATTCGTACTATTTATACATTTTCCGTATTGATTTCAGTCAACTAAAATATAATATTTCAATCCCTGGGATTTACGTGCTTTTTACGTGTTTTTGATGCACGTGTTTCCACCACTATGTATAATATTTTCTGTAGGTTTAAATTATTTATTCTTCTGTATTTAAATCTATTTTATAAAACGAAAATTTATTTTCCCCTTGTTTTGATTAAAATGCATTTTTCAATTTTTGCACGTATGGTGCACGTACAAATTTTTATTCTCATTTTGCTACTCTCATTTTACTATTTTTAGCATACATTAGTTTTATTTAGCCTTTCTTTTGATCCATGGACTTAAAGTTAAATTCTAGCCCAATAGACTAATTAAAAAAAGAGCCCACTAGGATAATTAAATTAGTTGAATAAAATGAGCCCATGTAGCAAGCCCACTAGATAATCAAACTAATTAATTAGAAATGAGCCCATGTAGCAAGCCCACTAGATAATCAAACTAATTAATTAGAAATGAGCCCATGTAGCAAGCCCATTATTAAAATCACAAGTTAAGTTATACATGACAAGTTACAATATTAGTATACATTTTTGAGTTATAGAAATGTGTTCATATTTATTTGTGCATGTATGCATGCACACACAAATGTATTTGGACCATTTTGTGGGCTAGGGGAGGAGATTAATGGAGTGGTTAAGTTCATGGAGAGTGGGGAGATGAGAGGTTGGGAGTTTTAGGAGTTAAAAATATGAAGAGGTGAGAATTAAAAAGAGAATTAAAATGAGAAGTTATTAGGTGGGAGATTTTGCAATATAGTCCCTAGCATTGTCCTATAAATAGCAACCCATTTCTCATTCTTTTTCACACCAAAAATAAAATAAACAAGAGAAAAAAAAAAAAAAAGAGAAAGAAAAGAGTGTAAGAAAAAGAAAGAGAGTTATTGTGCTTGGAGGATCTCTTGCTTGGAGCTATTGCTAGGAGGAGAAGCCTTACTAGGAGCTAGGAATCATTGGATCTAGAAGTGGTGCTCTTCCCTTCATTAGTCAAGCTTCAATAAGGTGGGTGTCTCCTACTTTCTAATTTTTTTTTAGAATGTACATGCAAATAAAAAAAAAATAATAATAAAATGAATGAGTAGTTTTGAGTTGATAAAATAGAATAATTATACTATGATTGTGGTGAGATTAATAGTGAATCATGCTATGTTGACAAATAGATTAACATTGTGTTAGTGGGTGATTTCTTACTTTCTAATGTAGAGAATGCATGCTTAAAATTTATAAATGTCTAGTGTAGATTGAACATGATATGATGTTTGTAAACAAAATCCATGTTAATATAGTCTACCATGAATGAAGAAATCTTGTTGTGATTAAGTAACCAATTGTCACCATATTAAGGAGAAAGAAAAATTTTGACAACATAAATTAATACTAAGAATCATGTTAATATGCTTAGGAAATTTGTATGTGTTGAATATACGATTCATGTGTAATATTGTTATACTAAAATTATGCTTGATACCATGATGAGTCAAATGAAGAAAGAAAGAAAGATGAATTAGATTATTACTACAAAATATGTCTACTATTGCATGTTGTTATGTAAAAATATAATTCTTCATAAAAGAATTATCCTTGATGATTAAGAGACATGTTTATCTTTATTACCAAAATTCAATTAGTTTGATGGTGGACATAAACTAGTCTTCATGAATAAAACTCCTAGAAATCAAGTTTTTTTGAGAAAAATGCAAAATCTATATTTAGAATGAGAAGGGGAATTATTTAAAAATAGAAATACATATTTTAAAAAGAGTTTGAAATGAGATTTGCTACTGTTTTTAAAATTTATCTCGGTCAAGAGAAAGTTTATTTCAATATCATAAAGTGTTGGATCTTTGGATAAACGATTTTTAGGTAATAAGGAAAAAAAAAACTGTTATGGGTCAGTCGGGTAAATATTTTCGAACGTGGACCAGTTTGGTAAATAAGTTCAAAAGTGGACCAGTTTGGTAAATAATTTCGAAAGTGGATCAGCTCTGTAATTATTTGGGTTGAGGACAAAATACATTAAGGCCTTCTCCCGTTATAATAGTAGAGAAGTAGAGATTAATTAAGAGCATAATTTAGATTTTTAGAAGAAAAGTAAAGTGTTGGTATGAGAATAAATTGTCTCAAGGAGATTATTTCTTTTAAATTGAATACTTGATTAGTATACATGCTCAAATTGGATAATGAGTTTCTGACTTAAGATTTTAATTATTAAAGAGTATGAGATTTATCATTGTGTGAAATGATTTTTCTTTTGAAAAGGTTATACTCTAAATTTTGTTTAAGAAAGGTTAATGTGGTTGAGATATATTATATGTGCTTAAGTTGCTAAAGAGACTTAAAGTGATGGATTTATGTCATGAAAAGAATTATTGTTTTCAAAGATTGTGAACGAATGAATCATGAGTGATGCAAAGATGAGACATTGATTAAAGTATGGATAAGTTAGAGACATGAATATAATAAATTAAGACATGATTATTAAAGGGTATATGTACCCATGCTTCTTGTACATGAAAGCTTATGACTTTGAGTTAGTAAGACCTCGGTACCGGCATTATTGAAAGAAAAGAATTGAGAAATGATTTGGAGATATGGCTAAGGAGCCATCTCGTATTTGTTGATTAAGATCGGTAGGAGGAAAAACTAATTCTTTGAATGGAAATTATTCATGTCTTGAACTTAGGAAAATTTAGGCACATAAGTGAAGATGTAGTAAACTTAGGGAAACGTAAGTGGGGTGCTCTATATAGTCGGCGGTGGACTCCAAGACTATAGACCCAGTTGGTGGACTGAGGTTGCCCTGTGGGAGACGGATTATTATATTTTAATCCGGGACTATGAGGACGGGTCGGCGGTGGACTCCAAGATCTTGAGTAGTCGGACGGATGGATTTTTGTGTTTACCGTCTCCAATGTATATATATATATATACTGGGCTAGAGGGTCACATACGGGACGGTTCGTACGATGTGGAATCTGTTATAACAGCTGGCGGTGGACTCCAAGGCTGGGATTCACATTCGTGGAATAGTCTGAACTTTGTTTTGCTACCGGGTAGTTTCCATGGCGAGGGATCGAGCCCTGTATTGTGAAGAACGTAGGCGCTTGCCCTCGGACCTATGTAGTATGGGATGCATAGAATCCGAACAAGTGTGCATTAGTGTCATCCTAGTGTAGAATTGTGTGCATTAGGCATTAAGGCATGACATACACTTATATTTAGAATAATCACCCTTGACACTTGTTCATTCAATCTTTTTTTGTGATTTGTTAAAGTATGAGATCATTATACTATTCCCGGCATAGAGAGGATAGCCGTGTATAACATTTCGTCAGTTGTAAGTAACTGACGTGCCCACAGACTGACATGCAGGTAATGGACTATTCATGGAGTTATAAAGTGGATATGCTGTTGCTGTTTAGAAGTTAAAGATGTTGCAAATGATGTTAAAGTTATACCAGTTGTATTTCATTGTTGTAATCTTTTAGTCTTCCGCTGTGTAAAAACCAAGTGTAAAGGAACTCTGATGTATTGTGAATGAAAAGTTTTAAATTCCTTGTAAAATTGTACGAAGTGAAGTAAAGATCCTGTGAAATCCCGAGTTTATCCTTATTTGAAATTCGGGGTGTTACAACTTGATTATCTAAAAAGAAAGAATAATTTGTCCTTAGAGCAAGTACGGACAGCAAGTAGTGAAAAGCAGAGAGTAAGGGAACATGGTACATGAAGAAATATGAATCAAGATCAAATTGCAAGGACAATAATGGTACTAGTAACAATGGTCTTAATCAAGTATATATACATGTCAACTAGGTCTATTATCAAGTTGTTTCTCCTATCTAGTGCACGTACTACTGCGTCCCATACCACAGGTTCAGTGCACGCACAAAAGTGTTCGTTTAGACTTCGTGGTGGGGTCTACAGAGCGTGTACTCGGGTATATCACGACAACAAGATAACAAGATAACAAGTTCACATCTCCACAAGTATTCTCCACCTTCCATGTAACAAGTCCATGTAACAAAAGGGCCCTACCGAGTACATTTTCTGAGACTTTCCACTATTAGGTCAACCCTTAGAAACCCCGGCTTGTTTTAGTATTTTATTAAGTCATTCATGTACATGCGAGTGGTTATAATAATGTCAAGTGAATGGTAATTATGCAGCAACATGACGTATTACACAATAATAAACAAGAAGTGGTAAATCTGAAACAACAATTATTTTAACTGATTCCTAATATAACTGGGTCGAAACCTCAGTACAAGATAGACAAGACATCATCACATAAATGTTTATCAAGTGGGTAATTATCGAGTTATTGTATCATACATGTGGTAAGAATAATTTACAGCAAGTCATGTGAATTTCCCAGTAAACAAGTCAAGTGAATTTTCCCAGTAACAAGTCAAGTGAATTTGTCAAGTTCAAGTCACAAGATCTCATGTAAATAGCATGCATTTAATCACGGCGTGTTTTCTCATGTACAAATTTATTTATTTTATTCATGTCAATTGTATGTCTAAGCTTGGGTTTGAGTCAATGGATAATAAAGAAGTCAAGAGTACGTCAGATTAGCTCGTGTAAATCCTCGATACTCCCAACGGAAGGGACACAAGGCAAAGTTAACGATAAATAAATTGGAACTACTTGCATAAGAGGTCAACTAATCTTGAACTAGAATAAGTAAAATAGTTCAAGTGGACTTGCCTTTTTCCTTGTAGACGATTCGATAAATTAATAAGAATAACGGGATCAGAATCCCGGGGAGCAATCCCAAGAGCACGTACGAAATGCGCGCTAAAATACCACACAACAAATTCACTCCACATCGGATCGGCCAGAACGCGGGACGGCAAAACCAGATCTGCTGCAGCCAGAACACGGAACACCAAATCGGCCAATAAGAATCCTTCAACATAGCCGGTCCGATCCGAACACAGGACAGCGAGAACAGGATCTGGTGTGGCAAGAACATAGAACAGCAAGAAGCAACCAATCGGATTTCGTCCCCGCACTGGATCGCCCCAAACACGGGACAGCGAAAATGGATCTGCCGCGACCGAACAGCGGACAGCGAATACAACCAGTCGTCGATCATCTTCTTCCTTCAATCGATGAGAGAGAACGGCGCGAGGGGAAACGGCGCAAGGCTGGCACGACGACGATGACGACTGAGGCAGGCGACTCTGGTGGCACTGCGTGCGGCGGCGTTGGTCGGGGAGCGACGCAACGATGGCACTTCGACGGAGAGCGAAGCTCTGTTCCGCGCTTGAAAATAGAGGAAGACGGAGCGCGCGATCTGGGGACTTCGACGGGGCTTGGATGACGACGACGAGAGCGGTAGGGGGGTCGCTGGCACTGTGAGGGTGCTGCGAGGGGCTCTGGAGGTGAGGAGCGTCGTGAATGGAGGAGGAGAAGAGCTGCAGAGCGTCGGAGTTGGCAATGGGAATGGTGGTGGACGCGAGCGGGGGTTGAGCGATTGGAGAAGATGAACAGTGCGGCTCGCGAGGGGGAGGTCGAGCAGAGATCGATGGAGGCGAACGGCGGTGCAAAGCTTCGGTAATGGCTGCAACGGTGGGAGCTCATCGATGGTGGAGCTCCGAGCGGCGGGGATGGCAAAGGAGGAGGACGGGAGCACGGGCCACGACGGAGTTGAGGTTGAAGATGATGTAATGGCGGAGGAAGCTCAAACGGGGAAGGCGACGGCTGGAGTGGTCGAGGTTGGCGGCAGGCGAGGGGAATGGTCGCGACGGCTGGTTTGGAGCAATGGCGGAGGGCGAAGCGAGAGGTGTAGTCGAAGCTTCGAGGTTCTTCGGAGGTCGAGCGGCGGAACGCGAGCGGCAATGGTGGGGCTCGAGCGGGAGAATGGAGGAAGAAGAGTTGGAGAGTTTGGGTTTCTGCTTTTGTTTGGGAAAAGAAACAGAGAGGGAGAGAGATAGTAACGGGGAGAGAGAAGGGTGGGGTTTTTATAATAAAACAATATTAATTAGGGGTAGTTAGAGATAGTGGGGATTGGTTACGGGGATGTGGGAAGAGTGGAGAAAAGTGGGTAAATTTGTATACGGGTGTGTGTATGGATTTGTGGGTTTGGGTTTAGGGTTAGAGTCCAATAGAAGATGGGATTGGGTTTGGGCTAAAATCCAACAAGAGATGGCTACTCTTTTGGGCTTCAAATGAATATAATATAAATTCAATAATAATTGTGGGCTTCAAACCAAAAAGAGGAAAGACAAGATTTGTAGTTTGAAATATAAATTTGGGTTTCAATAGGAGATTCAAAAGGCTATAAATGCATTGGAATGATTTATACGGAATTTGAAATACCAGAACACATGGAGAAAAGAAAAGAACTGGAAATCCGTATAATCGGAAACAGGGGTTACAAAAAATGTACACAACCACGCATGCATGAATAATTTATTAATCAACAGAAAACAATTGAAACAAAATAATAATATCCCAAATAGTTTTCAAGTCGGGATCAAAAGAATAAAACTCGGGAACATAAGCCCGCTACAAGTTTCAAGTAGCAAAAGAAATAAATTAACTCAAGAAAATAAAATATTTAAAGCGAGTCCTTTCTCCAAGCGAAGCCTAGAATGTCTGCTCACCAATTCCAACAGGCAATTCATCTCCAACGTCTGTATACATAAATATAAAAAGGGAAAAAAATAGGAAAAACAAGATAAACGCACTTAGTGCAAGTTAGAACTGCAAATAGTAAAACAAGTATAAGAAATATGGAACAAGATTTAGAATCAAGAATGTAACAGGAATGCAACAAGTAGTGAGGATTCAAGAAACTAGCTAGCAAGAAAGACAACTCAAGTGACAAGGTTGGGTAACAAGTACTAGTAGTAGAACAAGTGGCTAGTGAACATGTAATGATATCAAGCATCAAGTAATAAGTATCACGTACAAGTGTCGAGTAACAAGTAACAAGTAATAAGTCTCAAGTAACAAGTCTCAAGTACAAGTATCAAGTTTCATATATCATGTAATCAAGTATCAAGTAAGCATGTATCATGTTTAAGTATCAAGTAAGCATGCATCATGTTCAAGTATCATGTGTCAAGTCTTATAGTTATTACTATCTAGGTAGTACTTTATGTGCCATATTTTTATTACATGGTTGCTACAGTCAATGCAATTTCGTTTAGGCCTAGTGGTGGAGTTTATAGGGCGGTGTACTCAGGTATCAAGTATCAAGCAAGCTATGCTCATAAATCGGGTTATCATATAACTAGTTCATGTATCAAGTCATAACAAGACAAGTCATGAATCATATATATATACTAGTTCATGTATCAAGTCATAACAAGACAAGTCATGAATCATATATATACTAGTTCATGAATCAAATAATATACTAGTTCATGAATCAGATAATAATATACTAGTTCATGAATCATATAATATACTAGTTCATGAATCAGATACAATATAACTAGTTCATGAATCATGTATCAAGTGGGAAACACGGGCCCCCCTTCCGAGTACACTTACCTATATTGTCCACTTCTATGGTCTTTCTCTTAAACTCCGGCTTATTATTTATTATTATCATCAAGCAAGCATGAAAGTATGCGAAACAAGTCAAGTAAACACAATCATAAACATGGAACAAGTTTAAGATAATTATAAAGCTTATTCGAGGGTCAACACGAATCAAATATCAAGAACAACGAAAATCTGGACAGCACGACGTTGCTGTACCAAAACTGCGATTCCCGTTGCTACAAGATAGAAAATATGGATCCGTCAGATGGTCTAGAAACTAGACTCCGGCCTGGTTCCAATTTATATAATTAAGGTACATAAAAGTTGTGGTAAAATGTGTCAAAACAGCAAACTATACAGCATTTGTGTTCAGCTAGAATTGGTAAAACTAAGTTTGTACATATGAAACAGGGTTGAAACATCATTAATTAATTCTGAGAAAATTAGAGAATATTCTCTAGGGTGTCCAGTAACAGCATGAAAAATTTCAAGTCAACTACTTACTGGTAGCATAGTTAAAATAATTGCAAACTAAAAAGGTGCAGCAATTTTTGTGAATCTACGACTACCGACACAGTAGCAGTAAACTGCAATATCTCCTAGACCGTAACTCGGAATTCGAAAATTATGGATATTATCGGCAACTAGACACTTAGGGATACATTTCATATTCAGGACTCAAGTTCAGATTTTGGTTTTATTGGGATCCAAACAGTAAGGCAAGACAGAAACAGAAACCAAGTAAAACACTTTTTGTATGAAATGAATCAAAATCTTACTAGTTGTGAACAAGTGTATCAACGAAGGGTTGTGACTCTCAGATCATGTAATAGATAAGGTAAAACATGAGATCATCAACGATAAACAAAGTGGAGTCACAATTTACAATCTATTTGCAGTATTTTCAAGGGAAGCTTGTACTAGAAAACGAAATGTATAAGAAAATACTTGCCTTGGGGTGTAGACGATGAATCCGACAAAAGAGTAACGAGAATGGGTCCCGACGACGAGCACGATCTGCATGGATCTCGATAATCAAGATGGTGATCAAGCGAATCCAACGGCCGAGATCAAAATTAAACATATAAGAATTAGAAGAGTACCAAAAGAGTAACTATTCCATGACTGACAATTGATGAATGAGAACAAAAGTGGATCAAATATTTAACTCACCAAGTAGAAGACGAACGAGACGATCAATGGCCGAGATCAAGTGTGATCGGTCGATCGGACGGCTGAGATCGAAGATCAAGATAAAGATCAAGATCAAGATGATGATCACGATCGCGATGATCACAAGAGATCCGATGGTCGAGATTAAAATCTTGATGATGATGATGATGGTGATGCGATCAATGGCCGAGATCAACGGATCAAGAAGATGATGATCGTGATCGTGATGAACGACGATCGAACGGCTGAGATGCGATCGGATGGTGATGATCTTGATGATCAAATCAACGGCCAGGATTCAATACAACCTTCTTCTCCTTCCTTCTTCTCAGCGACAGAGAGGGAGAGGGACTGCGGCGGCGGTGGACGGCAGGGGGGCGGCGCGCGTCGAGGGGACGATGGCAATGGGGTCAGCAGTCGGAGGACGCGGCACAACGGCGAGATGCACGGTCAGGAGTGGGTTCAGTCGATGGGATGGGAGGTGAAGAGGTAGGGGAAACGGGGAAGGTGAACAGAGGTGTGAAGGGGTTTGGCGGCTGTGGGGTGTTTGTACAGTAGATTAGGTTAAGGTTAGGGTTAGGTTAGGTTTATATAGATAGGGTTATAGGGTTTAGGTATTTTATAGGGTATTGGATCCATTAGGTAATTTGGGTTTTGGGTTATTAAAATCTATAGGGTTTAAAATCCAATAAAATAAATAATAGGATTGGGTTTAATTAAAAGATCCAATAGAAGAATTTTTTTTTTTAGCATTATAGGGTTTTTAAAATATACATATAAACATACATCAAATCAAATAATAAAATACAATTAAATTAGCATATTCGGGCTTTACAAAAATAATACTAATAATAAGAAGAAGAAGAAGAAGAAGATTTATATAAAAAAAATATACTTTTATCAAAATAACTCAAACAACGACAACACATTTGCATTTAAATTGAACAAAAATACAAATAACCTATCAATTAGGAACAAAAATTAAAGTATGTCATTATTTGAACAAAATATAGTTTTCGATTAGAAAGCGCTTTAATAAAAGATCCGAAACAATTTCAAAACAAAGTGAATTTATAATTAGTCAAAATATAGGAAATATTTAGAAAATATGTATTTGGAAAAACAGGGCTTACAATTATTTTTATAAAAAAAACCTCACCAAACTATGTTTTTTAACACAATTTTTTAATAAAAAACCCCACTCACCCATGCCTGAAAAATGTAGTTAAGGAAGGTTTTTTTAATAAAAAAAATTCAATGAGATTTTTTTAAAATGACCAGTACTTCAGTGGATTTTTTTTTAATTTAACCCAAATAAAAATGATAAAGCATAGATATACATATATTTTTAATACACCAGCTGGCAAACCGTAGGTGATTCAGTCTTACATGAACTATCAAGTCTTCATTCCAAGTCTTTTCTTTGTGCTCTTTGTTCCCTCCCTGCTAGGAGCAATGCCATGTAGAAATGAGATACAATGAGCTACATATGCAATGGAAAGAATTTTAATTCCTCAAAAATAAATCATTGTGACCAAGCCAAATCCCCCAACATTGAAATCAGAATGGAAACTAACCATGCAATTTATCTAGTGTCAAACTCTATTTGTTATCCGCTCTCTTCCTAAATAAACACTCTGCAGAGTTCATGTGTACAAGATTACCACATTCCATACGATCTTAGACTTTAGGCACTCAATAAAAATCTGATTAAATGTTTCACCAACAAACCTACATCTAAGGCACAGGAGAGAGATTGATCTTAACATTCCTCTTCGTAATGTGATGCAATTCGCTGAGAATTTTATCTTTTGAAAATAAAGACGACAGAACTTGCGTATCAATCCTTTAGACCTGTGTATTTGTCACCAAGAGAATTAAGTTCTTGTAGGGTTGTTTTTAGAAATAAGATGGTACTTTTGCAAATAAATCCTTCTCCCCACTGTTACGGGATCACACGTGCTAACGTGTCTAGCCGTGGTTGGTGGGTGACTAGGTGGTGGGCCAAGCTACAGTGAAGTTAGTTGGAGGATGATTCAGATGAATCTGAGAGCACGTGTGTTGCACGTGTTACGTGGTAGTCCTCGATTGGATGTGAGAATGAGAGAAGATGGGTGCTCGGTTAAAAGGCAGTCTGTAATCTTGGGATCTTTTTTATGAAATGAATTAATAGAAGTTTTTCTTCTTTTTATTGTTCTTGATCTCTTCTGCCTCGTTCTTCATTTTGTTTTTGTTTGCAATCATGGTTGTTACTCGATCCTCAAAGGATCCTCCACAAGCTCCACCCACGAACCCATCGACGATCAGGTTCGGAGTTGTAACAATGGTATCAGAGCCCGCCGATCCTCTGCAACCGATAGTTGAGCGCTTACCGAACTTGGAGTCGGGATCTCATCCTGGACTTGGATCACCGAGCCAATCGATGCGAGGGTCCACCCCTGGTGGTGTAGAACCTCACAAATCGATCGACCTTGAAGTCAGGATGGGAGATATCAAAGTCTCGATGGGTCACTTCACTAATGAAGTCAAGGTGCAGGGAGCGAGGATGCAATCGTAGATCGATAAGATCCAGAGGCTACTGGAGAGGCTAGCGCCGGTTATGGAGCATGAGGGAAGCCAAGGGACTGGATCCAATCAAAAACACCAACAAACTCAATGCCCCCCCTCCCCCCCACACACACATACACTCATCCTCTGTTTCAGAACCCTAACCCAATCCTCCGATGGGGCAGATATGATGACAGACGCTGGAGGCGTTGAAGAAGACTCTGAGAGGTATCACTTTACTTATCCCAAACACACTAAGCTAGAAATCCCTACGTTCGATGGTGATGGAGATATTTCCAATTGGTTTTTTCATCTGGGGCACCATTTTTCTGGAGCACCATTTTGACACCCAAAAAATTGAGGCTAAACATGTAACACCCGGTATATATATAATATTATATAGAGATATATATTCATCTGGGGCACCATTTTTCTGGAGCACCATTTTGACACCCAAAAAATTGAGGCTAAACATGTAACACCCGGTATATATATAATATTATATAGAGATATATAATAATATATATATATATATATATATATATATATATATATATATATATATATATATATATAAAGATGAAAGAAAAGAAAGAATGGATGGATTTATATATATATATATAAAGATGAAAGAAAAGAAAGAATGGATGGATTGTGAATGACGTGGAAGGAATGGGGGAAAAAGTGTACATGTGGTGTAATGTTGACTAGTTGACCATGGATGAATAAATGAAGGAAGGATTGGATCAATAAAAGGAATGAATGAATGAAAAGGATGAAGAAGTGTGATGGTGGGTGTGTTTGACCGGGGTTGACCCTTGGGGATTTAATCCCACATCGGTGGTACAAAGGGAAAGGAAAGAGAAATATATAGGATTAGCCAAATGATAAAAGTTAGAGCATCCATAGTGGTGTTTCTCATTTGCCAAAAAATGGCAACAACAGTAATAGCAAATAGGGGTATGCGCTGCAGTGGTCGTTTGCTAAAAAATTTGCCAAAAATTTCAAAAATTGAGTATACTGTCTCAACTTTTCGGAATTAATTAAAAAAAATTAATTACTTATTAACTATTAAACCTAATTAATTAACTAAATTAAATAATATAATAATAACTAAACCTAATTAAACAAATAACTAAACCTAATTATTATACCTAAGCCACCTAATTAACTACTAAACCCTTTGACTATTTGACTTTTTGGTTGGACGGGGAAACATTCCCCGTCTGACCATTTGGTACTTTTTTTTTTCTTCGGCCAATCAGGGACGTTCATTTAAAAAAAAAAATAAATAAATAAATAAAGGTTACAGACAGGATATCATTCCCCGTCTGACCCTTTCTAAAAAAAATAAAATAATATACTATTACAGACGGGATATCATTCCCCGTCTGTATACAATAAACTATATTAAAATTTGTGAGATGGGAAATCATTCCCCATCCTCTATAATTTGAGAATTCTCAAATCGTTTCTCATATTTGAGAAACAGAATTGATACGTTTGCTAAAAAATGGCAAATATGAGAAATTTAGCAAACCACTGCAGCGCTCGTTTGCTAAAAAAATGGCAAAATGAGAATTTTAGCAAACCACTGTGGATGATCTTACCTAAGGGTTAACCCACCTTTTGATGGTGCCTGTGGTGGGCGTGGTTAGAGTTTTGTGTCCGTTCTTTCGCGTGCGCGCACGTGTAGCCGCGTGCGCAGCTGAGCCGGGCTCGGGGCGTTACAAATGGTATCAGAGCTGACTTTCGACACCGAGTGTGTGCAAGATGTACGCCTGAGAAGGAGCTAGGTTGGGACAGATCGCCCGGATAGGAGACTGTACAACTAGCAGAATCAGGATAATCCTCTCCACATCGGCTAGAAGGGATCCTGAATCATGTTGTAAGTCCGGGCTCAGCGAGGACGCTGAGTTCTTAAGGAGGGGTGTGTGTAACACCCAGTATATATATAATATTATATAGATATATATATATATATATATATATATATATATATATATATATATATATATATATATATAAAGATGAAAGAAAAGAAAGAATGGATGGATTGTGAATGAGGTGGAAGGAATGGGGGAAAAAGTGTACATGTGGTGTAATGTTGACTAGTTGACCATGGATGAATAAATGAAGGAAGGATTGGATCAATAAAAGGAATGAATGAATGAAAAGGATGAAGAAGTGTGATGGTGGGTGTGTTTGACCGGGGTTGACCCTTGGGGATTTAATCCCACATCGGTGGTACAAAGGGAAAGGAAAGAGAAATATATAGGATTAGCCAAATGATAAAGGTTACCTAAGGGTTAACCCACTTTTTGATGGTGCCTGTGGTGGGCGTGGTTAGAGTTTTGTGTCCGTTCTTTCGCGTGCGCGCACGTGTAGCCGCGTGCGCAGCTGAGCCGGGCTCGGGGCGTTACAAAACACCAAGTCGATTATGGGGTGTACTTTCTGAAAGACGATGCCCTCATGTCATGGAGGTGGTTCAAATGACATTATGGATTGGATGTATGTGGGGAAGTGTTCAAAAGGGAGTTTCTCTTGCAGTTCGGTCCTACAGAACTCCACAACCACACAACCACTCTCTTGAAGCTGCAATAAACTGGAAATGTGCACGACTATCATCGGGAGTTTATTAAGTACAGTCATCTCAGCAAAACATTAGCTATGCCCGTGTTGGTAGACTATTTTGTGTCCGGGCTCAAAGAGGAAATACATCATGAGGTATTACTCAAACACTCCAATACCGTTACTAGTGCATATAGGGAGGCACAAGTGAGGGAAACTATACTTATGTGTCAGAGAAAGGCAGCCAAGTATCACACTACAACACCAAAACCCACCCTCCTTCCAGTGGCAATACCACCAATGGCAGTACAAAGGCCCAATACAGCTGAAGGAAAATTTAGGAAGGCTCCTAAGGAGACACTGTTTGATAGGTTCAATGCAGATAAGAGGGCGAAGGGTTTATGTTTCCGATGTGATGAAAAATGGGTGAAGGGACACCGTTGTAGAGGGAGGTCACTTATGTTGATTGAGGGTGATCTAGAAGAGTTGGATGAAGCTGAAGCAACTCCTTGTGTAGTTGAGGCCGAAATTGATCTATATCAAGTTCAAGTTCAAGCTGATTTGAACTAAAATCCATTACAGATCCCATTATCTCCCTCCATGCTATTACATGTTCTTCCTCACCCCAAACTCTTAAACTCCATTGTACTATTGCCAAGAAAGAGGTGTATGCATTGTTTGACACCTGCTCAACTCACAACTTTGTGGATTCCCTGCTAGCTAAGAGAGTTAAGCTACCCATTATCAGAGGGATTTTCTTTGAGGTAACTGTAGCTGGAGGTGAGAAACATCAATGTGAGGGTATTTGTGAAGGAGTGGAATTTATATGCCAAGGAGTCAAGATAGTATTTGATTTCCATTGACTATCACTTGGTACTAGTCAGCTCATTTTGGGTGTGTAGTGGATCAGGACACTTGAGGGCTTGTGGCTTAGTTTCAAGGACTATACCATTCGTTTTGAGCAGGAAGGTGAAATTAAGATACTGAGAGGCATTCACAGTAAGGACATTGATATAACCTCATCCAAGGCTATGTTAAAAGCCATGATGGGAGCCAAACAGGGGATGTTACTGTAGATGGTGCCCTTGAATGAACCAACCCTAACTCCTTCCTTACCACCGTCCCTCTCTAAATTACCTGAGGAGTATGCAGATGTTTTCGCAGAAAAGAAGACTCCCCCCCCCCCAAGCAGACCCCAAGACCAGAAAATTTTCCTCTGCCATGGTGCCCAACCTATGAGCTTGAGGCCTTACAAACATCCTTAGCACCAAAAGAACAAGCTAGAGAAACTTGTTAAAGAGATGCTGCAGTTAGGGATCATCCGCCCTAGCACTAGCTCATTTGCCTCCCCAGTTGTAATGGTTAAGAAACATGATGGAACTTGGCGAATGTGTGTGGATTATCAAGCTTTAAATAAGATGACTGTAAAGGATAAATTTCTGATAGCAATCATCGATGAGCTACTGGATGAGCTACATGGAGCTCAGGTGTTTAGCAAATTAGAATTGAGGAGTAGCCACCACCAGATTAGGATGGATGAGGCCAATGTGCACAAGACCGCATTCAAAACCCTTGAAGGCCATTATGAGTATAGAGTCATGCCCTTTGGCTTGACTAGCGCACCTCCACCTTCCAATCTTTGATGAACAAGATCTTCAAGCCCTATTTAAGAGTGTTTGTGTTGGTATTCTTCGATGACATCCTCGTCTACAGTCACTCTTTGACAAATCACGCACAACACTCGAAGTCAGTGTTGATACTCATGCGAGCCAACTCTCTTTCTGCCAAGCTGAGTAAGTGCGTCTTTTGGGTGAAAGATGTAGCGCTCCGAATTTTCAATAAATAAATTAGAAATAAGTGGCACACATTCTAGAATCAACTTCAATTTTAATCATAAACACAAAAACCAAATACATGGAAATTCAGAAACTTTTATTATATCAACTCTTTTACAAACACAGTGGAATTTAAACATCTTGATTACAATCTCTTTACAATATAATAAATTACAATTTTCAGTTAACTCCAAGCTTTTTCTTAATTCAACTTTATCCATAACTGAAAACCTACAAAACCTGAATGAAAAGTGGGCAACTATCTCTAATATTATAATGGGAGAAGGCCTTTCATTTGTCATTTGTGATTTTTTCATTCTACCAACATGTGCAACGCACGTACATAACTAATATAAAGGAGGTTTTCAGTTCAAATCCTCCCTACGTCAGAGTATTTATTTTTATTTTTTGAAACTATTAAAACGTGCATCGCACGTGTAAATTACTAGTAGTAATAGTGATACTCCCCAATCTCACAATTACAAACCACAATAATTGATACATAGCGATAATAAAAGAATATGAGCAACATGGCAATAACAGGTGGAACATGAGTTGACAATAAATGAAGCATAAAACATCAAGTGAAACTCGGCTAAGCGACATGCGTATGAAAACTGATGTGGCCAAAAACAGGGATTCAATCGAGACCGTCCAAATGGGGCACGAATCCTACAGCTCGGGGGCAAGATGGTAATTTCACATAACAAACAGATCCACCTCAACTGGGCACGGGTTCCAACCCGCTGCACGCCCGGTCCAGCAAGATACAATCAAGGTCCCTGATTAGATCTAAATCAACGGCCGTGATTCACTCTGGGGATTAGGGATCAAATTCCTTAACTGATCACAGGGAATATACCTTATCAGATTACATGCCTTATCTGACTACGAGGAATATTTCTTATCTAATCACAGGGATTACATTCCTAAAACCATTCCCTAAGACGCCTATAAATACCCCTCACCCATCTCCATTAAGAGGTAATCAATCTTTCTCTAGTCAAACGCTCTTTCATAATCAATTCTGGTTACTGACTTGAGCGTCGGAGGGTGCGTCGCCGGGAACAACCCCGGTGTCTCGCACTTTTTGCAGGTCCACGGCGGGAGCAACGACCAGAGTTCGACGGAACAGGTATACAGGTTCTCCTATTCAGTTTCCCTAAGAACTCACAAATTCATCTGTTTGCCCCCACACCGAATTTAGCGGCAACAGATTGGCACCGTCTGTGGGAAACTAACGAATAGCGACCTTTCCTCCTTCCGGTGAACAGGTCTCCTCCAGCCATGCCGCCTCGCAAAGTCAGGTCAAGGGGATCTAACCGAGCGCCCAACCCTGACCAGCAAGAAGTCATTCCTGATCCCGCGCAGCAAGGACAACTTCCCCCTACCGCAGAACAGCCGCTCCAACGGGACCCTCCACCTCCTGATCCAAAGGGTCCTAACCCTCAGAAACAGCCTCTTCACCAAGAGAACCTCTCCATCCACAACGCCTCCAGTGCCTCCATGGCCTCCCATCATCCCCGAGCCTCTGGTCGCCACAAGGCCCATCCCAAACGTCCAGAAGATAATGACCTCCGTCATCATCTGGATGAAAAGCGGGCTCGGGGGGAAGCATCCCGTCAGCAAGAGCGATCCCCCCATCGCCGAGAGCACAGGAGGTCCCCCACCAGAAGAGGGAGAAAGGACTCCCCCGACCATTACCGGAGAAGGCACTCCCCCGCAGGTCGGCAGCAGCATAGGAACAATGAGGCACCAATTACCCGTGCCGAGTTCCAGCAGTTCCAAGCAATGGTACAACAGGCTCTCAACTTGCGTCGAGGCCCTGATGAGCCAAAGCCCCCGTCCCCTCCTCCGGTCCGAAGCCCTCGCCAACGGTCCCCTTCTCCTCGTCCCGCACCAACCAACTCCTAGCATACCCGAAGTCCTCGTCGTTCCCGAAGCTATCGTCGCCGCAGCCCTCGATCTCCCTCTTACGAAGACGAGTCTCGAGCCTCGGCAGATTACCGTCGGAAAGATGACACTATGAACCGCCGTTTCCATGAAGTAGAAAGACGCCTGGGCCAAATACATAGAGAAGAGGAGCTTAGGGGAAGGACCCTACGTCCTAGCCAACCCCCCTTCTCCCGGACCATAGTGGATACGCCTGTACCGTTCGGCTTCAAGCCTCCCCAATTTGAGAACTATACCGGGGAGACTGATCCAGTTGACCATATTGAAAGTTTTAAAACTTTGATGCTCCTCCATCAAGCCTCGGACGCCCTCCTCTGCAAAACTTTCCCCGCAACACTGAAAGGGCCAGCTCGAGAGTGGTACTCTCGCCTCGCCCCGGCCTCAATATTTTCCTTCAACCAGTTTGAGACCCTGTTCATCACGCACTTCGTTAGTAGTCGAAGGGCTGAAAAAACCAGCATCTCCCTATTACACCTCCACCAGAAGAAGGGGGAAAAATTGAGGGACTACGTGAAAAGGTTCACGGCCGAGGCCAGATCCATAGCATCTCTCGACCAGTCGGTCGCTACGGTAGCATTCCAGTCCAATGTCCTCAACTCCAACCTCCGATCCTCCCTCGCCAAGAAACCACCACATGACTTTTCCGACCTTCTCCTCCGCTCCGAAAAGTACATCCGGGCTGAAGAGGCCGAGGAACAACCCCACTGGGAAGGGTCTGCTTCCGGGTTTAAAAGGAAGGGAACGGAAGAAGAGGGACCAAGGAAGCTCCAGAAGGATAATGCCGGCCAGCGCCGACCTCCCCCAAGGTTCGACAAATTCACTCCCCTCGCTACAAACATCTCCGCCATCTTCTTGGAAGTCGAAAAAGAAGGGATCTTGCCTCCAGCTCCAAAGATGAACACCCCTGCCAAAAGAAGAGATAAAGAAAAATGGTGCCGCTATCACCGGGACCACGGGCATGATACCAACGACTGTCGTGCCCTGAGAAACGAGATCGAAGCCCTCATCCAGAGGGGGCAGCTGGCGAAGTTTGTAAGAAAGGATGGAGCCGAACCTCCTCCCCAGCCTCGGGGGGCTAACAAACGTCCAGAGCGAGAAGAAACGCCAGAGTTTGAGGAAGAACGAGTTCTCCACCTTATCCATGGGGGTCCAATGGGGGGCTCCTCGAATTCTTCTCGGAAAGCTTTTATAAGAGAAGTCAACTCAGTCCGAGCCACCCCTCCTCCCAAAGGCCTCGGAGTGCCCGTCACCTTCTCGGATGAAGATCTCGAAGGCGTCCGCACCCCTCATTGTGACGCACTCGTCATCAACCTTCACATGGCCAATTTCAAAGTCGAAAGGATCTTAGTGGATAACGGTTCCTCCGTAAACATCCTATTCCTCGATGCTTTTAAGGGGCTGAAGCTCTCCCGAGACAGACTCAAGCCCACCGGGTACACGCTCCATGGGTTCACGGGAGTGCCGGTGACGATCGAAGGGGTGATAACCCTCGATGTCACAGCAGGCAAAACTCCTACCACCCGCACGGAGTCAATGGATTTCATGGTCGTAGACGTCCCAGTGGCCTACAACGTCATTTTGGGTCGGCCCGGCCTGGCCGCTCTCGAGGCCGTCCCTTCCGCCTATCATCTCAAAATGAAATTCCCTACCCGGGCCGGGGTGGGAGAAGTAAGAGGCAATCAGGAGCAGGCCTGCAAGTGTTATATGACCTCCACCCTCGGACCTGTCCTCTCCCTAGAAACACTCGAGATCCCTCAAGACGCTGCTCGGCCAACTTCCGAACCGGTAGACGAGTTGGAGGAGGTACTCTTCTCGGAGCGGGAGCCGACCCGTAAGTTCTATGTCAGCAAGGCCCTTCCGTCCGCCCTATATTCAAATATTGTGAAATGCATCCGAGCCAAACAAGACCTCTTCGCATGGTCAGCGGCAGACATGCCCGGTATCTCCGAAGAACTCTTGGTCCACCGCCTCAGCGTTGATCCAGGGTCCAAACCGGTCCAGCAGAAGAGGCGCAAGTTCGCCCCCGAGCGCCAGCTCGCTATCAAAGAAGAGGTAGACAAACTGCTGAAGGCCCGATTCATACAGGAGGTGAATTATCCGGAGTGGTTGTCGAACGTAGTCATGGTGAAGAAATCCAACGGGACATGGAGAATCTGTATCGATTTCACTGACCTCAACAAGGCCTGCCCTAAAGACCCCTTCCCTCTGCCGAGCATTGACACTCTGATTGACGCAACCTCGGGACATGAGCTCCTCAGTTTCATGGACGCTTTCTCGGGTTACAATCAGATAAGGATGTTCCCCCCGGATATTCCGAAGACGTCTTTTGTAACAGACCAAGGACTCTATTGTTACCGAGTCATGCCGTTCGGCCTAAAGAACGCAGGGGCAACATATCAACGTCTTGTCAACAAGGTATTTCAGGCCCAAATTGGCCGGAACATGGAAGTCTATGTGGATGACATGCTTGTGAAAAGCATCCGAGGCGTTGATCATGTGACCGACCTTCAAGAAGCGTTTGATGTTTTAAGAAGGCACAATATGAGACTCAACCCGAACAAATGTGCGTTCGGCGTCTCATCAGGCAAGTTCCTCGGCTTTATGGTTAGCCAGCGAGGAATAGAGACGAATCCGGAGAAGATCAGGGCCATACTGGACATGGCCCCGCCTAGAAACGTCAAAGAAGTTCAGAGACTGACTGGTCGATTAGCCGCCATTGGGCGCTTTTTGTTGAAGTCTGGGGAGAAATGCCTCCCGTTCTTCAAAGCCCTGAGGGGGACTAAGGGGTTCGAGTGGGGGCAGCCACAACAAGATTCCTTCGACCAGCTTAAGGCTTACCTCGTCAATCCGCCCCTTCTCAGCAAACCCATGCCGGGCGAACCCCTCTACCTCTACTTGGCAGCCTCGGAACAGACACTAAGTGCGGTCTTAGTCAGAGAAGAAGAAAGAACTCAGAAGCCCATTTACTACGTCAGCAAAGTGCTCCGGGACGCCGAGATCCGGTACCCGAAAATTGAGAAAATAGCCTACGCCCTGATAATGGCTGCAAGAAAGCTTCGGCCATACTTCCAGTCCCATTCGGTGGTCGTCCTTACCGACCAGCCGTTGAAGCAGATCCTTCACAAGCCAGAGACTTCCGGCCGCCTCATGAAGTGGTCGATCGAGCTGAGCCAACATGATATAACTTATCAGCCTCGAACCGCCATCAAGGCGCAGGCGCTGGCCGAATTCATAGTGGAAACCACTATCCCCGACCCCGAGCAGATAACGAAGGGCCCGCCTATCTGGTCGGTATATGTCGATGGATCCTCTTGCAACGAGGGGAGCGGGGCTAGAGTCATCCTTGCGGGCCCAGACGACTTTGTCCTTCAATATTCCCTCCGGATAAACTTTAAAGCCTCGAATAACGAAGCCGAATACGAGGCACTCATAGCCGGCCTCGGGATGGCCCGGAACGCGGGAGCACGGCGCCTGCAGATCTTCAGCGACTCTCAGTTGTCGTCAACCAGGTCCTCGGCGAATATGAAGCCCGCGATGACAGGATGGTAAAGTACTTGGCTAAAGTAAAGAGCCTCATGGCGCTCTTCGAGGAAGCCCTCATCCGAAGAATCCCCAGAGAGGAAAATGCCCAGGCCGACGCCCTGTCCAAATTAGCTTCCTCATCCCTGCAGGGCCTCGAACAGACTGTTCTGATAGAAGTCCTCCTCAAGCCTAGCATAGAGGACGAGGCTTTCAACTCCGTCGAAACACTGCCACTCCCCCTCGAAGATAATTGGATGAAGCCCCTCATCGAGTTTTTAAGAGACGGACTCCTCCCAAGGGATCCGAAGGAAGCCCGAAAGATAAGGACCCGAGCCGAGCGTTACATACTGGTCGAAGGCATTCTGTATAAGCGCTCCTTCACACAGGTGGATGGTCGACCCTACCTAAGATGCCTCTCCCCCGGACAAGCCGATTACGCTCTGCAAGAGCTCCACGAGGGCATCGGCGGAGCCCACTCCGGCTCCAGAGCTTTGGCACGCAAAATGTTAAACTACGGGTATTACTGGCCCACTCTCCTACGTGACGCCGAACGACACGTTCGGCAATGCACCTCCTGCCAGAAGTATTCCGACATCCGACGCCTTCCGCAAGCACCACTCTCCTCCCTATCGAGTCCGATCCCCTTTGCAATGTGGGGGATGGATTTACTTAGGCCATTTCCACCGGCTCCCGGACAGTTGAAGTTCCTAGTCGTGGCAGTCGACTATTTTTCGAAATGGATAGAGGCCGAGCCCCTGGCTACAATTACCGAGCATAGGGTCGTCCAATTCTTCTGGAAAAATGTAATCTGCCGGTTCGGTGTTCCCCGAGTCGTAGTTACAGATAACGGTATGCAGTTCGCTGGGGCTGCCTTCCGAGCCTTATGTGAAGACCTAGCCATACAGCACCGCTTCTCCTCCGTCTCTCATCCCCAGTCAAATGGCCAAGCCGAGAATGCCAACCGACAGATCCTCTCCGGCATCAAGAAGAGACTCGACAAGTGCTCCAAGGGGTTGTGGGTCGATCAACTGCCCAACGTGTTGTGGAACTACCGAACCACGAAGCGGACCCCGACAGGCGAGAGTCCGTTCAATCTCACCTATGGGTCCGAGGCCCTCATCCCACTAGAAGTTGGGATACCCTCTCCTCGCCTCGTAGCCTTTGAAGAAGAACAGAATGCCAGGGAGCTCAGAACGAGCCTGGACCTAATAGACGAAATCCGGGAAAGGGCAGCCATACGGCAGCAAAGTTATTGAAGAAGAATCGAACTCGCCTACAACAAACGGGTCCGCCCAACCGACCTGAAAGAAGGGGATCTGGTCCTCCGAAAACTGGCCATTTCGTTCCCCGGACAGAAGAGCAAACTGGCCCCAAATTGGGAGGGACCGTACAAAGTATCCAAAGTGATCCGCCCCGGTGCATACAAGTTAGAAGACCTTGAGGGCAGAGAAATTCCCAGGACTTGGAACGCCGACCATCTTTTGAAATACCAAGAGAAGGCAACCCCGCCTATCTAAGTAACTCGAGATGTCGGTCCACCACTCCTGCTACTAGTAATTTTTCCTTTGTTCCTTTTTCATTGTAATAACGGCTAGCAACTTTAGAAGCAGCCGACCATTAGATATTAATAAATAAAGTTTTTTACATTGTCGCGTACTTCCGCCTCTAATTCCCTTACCACACAATGGTTCGGAGTCCAGCACTCGGCTCGACTCTTCCAACTCGGCTCATCTTCAGACGGGCCGGGGGCAGATCGCCGTTCGAAATTGCTCCTGCAGCCGTTGAATGGATCGGAGTCCAACACTTGGCTCGATTTTGCTTCGCAAGTCCGCTCCTAAGCGGACTAGAAGTAGCTCGCCATTCGAAACTGCTCCTGCATCTCTTAAACTAATCACACAATGGTTCGGAGTCCAGCACTCGGCTCGACTCTTCCTCCTCGGCTCGTCTTCAGACGAGCCGGGGGTAGATCGCCGTTCGAAATTGCTCCTGCAGCTGTTGAATGGATCGGAGTCCAACACTTGGCTCGATTTTGCTTTGCAAGTCCGCTCCTAAGCGGACTAGAAGTAGCTCGCCATTCGAAACTGCTCCTGCATCTCTTAAACTAATCACACAATGGTTCGGAGTCCAGCACTCGGCTCGACTCTTCCTCCTCGGCCCGTCTTCAGACGAGCCGGGGGTAGATCGCCGTTCGAAATTGCTCCTGCAGTCGTTGAATGGATCGGAGTCCAACACTTGGCTCGATTTTGCTTCGCAAGTCCGCTCCTAAGCGGACTAGAAGTAGCTCGCCATTCGAAACTGCTCCTGCATCTCTTAAACTGATCACACAACGGTTGGGAATCCGTCTCGACCATAGATTATGCCGAACTAACGAGGTACCGACCCTCGTTTTTGGGAAAAAATCATCCCGAAGGCAACTCGCCGTTGGATCCTCTCAAATTGCGTGCCAGAGCGTGATGAGTGGATCCAGTTGTGCCACGTGCCCACAAAACGACAAGATAACGTTTTCTTGGGATTTGGGCCTGCCTCTGGATTCGTGCCACCATCCAACGGCCATGGACACCCCACGTCGATCGGCACCAATAGCCGAGCGACAGGATCAGAGCTGCGACAAAAGACTCGATGAACAGCCAATAGAGGACACTTCGGATAAATCAACCCCAATTTTATTAATGACTTGGACGAGATTACAAAAAGATTACAACAGCGAGTTCAACGAAAATATCAGAAGGCATGACCCGCTCATTTCCTCCGAGGAAGGGGGACACTCCGGTTCAACGACACTTTGGGTCGGCGCTTCTTGGCCTCCGAGCTCGTCTCCAAGCCGACGAACCGGGACGCCCCTTCGCCGCTGACCCTCACAGTCGCCCCGACCGAAGCACCACTTGAAGACACCGCCACACCGCTTTGTGCGTCGGCGGCTGACCTACCGATGATAGGAGTCCGGGTCGCCGCTTGATAGAACGTGATCCCTCGCTCAATCTCTTCGCGAGTACACGAGGTGCTCCGAACGTTGGCCCTCACCGGCTGAGGCTTGAGCCGAGCGACCTCCTCCTCCAATTCGACGATCCGGTTCTTCAGCGCCTCGTCCCTCACGACAATTTTGAACCGAGGAAGCTTCGCCGATCCAGGGTATTCGGCGCTGTCAGATATGACACGGCGCAGATGGGTCACCTCGATACTCTTGTCGACTGTCACCCTTTGCAAATGCTCGACCTTCTTCACGAGCTCATCTCGTTCGGCCAAAACAGAAGCCAATTCTTCTTCCTTAGCAAATAGCTCGGCTTCGGCTATCCGCAAGTGGTACACTTCGGCCAACAGATCCCCGTTCTTCTTCTCCATATTGTACAGTATCCTCCTCGTCAGGTCTATCTCGCCCTCGAGGCGTTTCACGAGAGATAGATGAAACAGCTCTACTTGTCGCCGAGCCATCGTCGTGACGGGGGCCTATCCTACGACCGAACCAAAACACTTAGACAATTTCAAAGACAAAACGTTTTTTCATTCATCAGGAAGCGGTGGCCAGTCCGCAAAAGGCGTTACAAGGTTCGGAAAAGAAAAGAAAACAAAAACTACAAAAGGTTTAACGAAAGAATCAGGGGTCCACCTGCGTCTCCGTTCCGACCCCGTGCGCATCGACGGGCGGCCCCTCGATCTCCCCCTTAGCCGGGTCGTCCTCTCCCCCCCCGCCTTCGCCTTCGGCCTCTTCCTCATCGTCTCCCTCCTCATCGTCCACGGGCGACTCGGGCCACAGTCGATAGCCGACTCGCTCGAAGCCGGGGACGCGAGCCTGAACGTGGTCCAGGGCCATCTGATAGGATTTCTCCATGTTCTCAGCCATATGTTTCTTCGCCTCGGCCTCGATCTCGGCTTCAACCTCTGCCCTGATCCTCGCGGCCTGCGCTCCCCTCTCCGCCTTCTCGTCGGCCAAGGACTTCACGGCCGCAGCAAGCTCTTCGGCGGCCTTGGCGACTTTGGCGGACTCCGCTTCAAGGCTCTCCTTTGCCTTCTTCAGGTCGGCAGTAAGGTCGGCCACCCGGACGTCTAGGGCCTCGGCTCGCCTCTGCTCGGCCTCGAGTTCCTTGACCGCCCTGACCTTCGCCAGCCTGTCTTTCTCGCTGGCGGACTTTAGCTCCTTCTCCTGCTCGGTGAACGCCTCGATGAGATGGCCGAAGTGAACGGTGGCCTACGAAGACAACGATAAGTACAAAGTACCAACCGAGTAACAAACTTGAAAGAAATTTGCGAACACTTACCGAAACAAGCCCCCGGGCGACTTCATAAGTGTCGTCGCCGACCCTTCCCGCCTTCAGCGCGGCCTTGTCCTTCGGGGTCGCCAAGTGCTTGACGACCTGCATTGACATCTGCGAGTTGCCGAGGAAACCATCATGGTTCTTCACCCGCCAGTTCGGCACAAACAACTGTTTGTGCTGCTCGGTCAGGATTTCCTCGGCTGCCTGAGTCAACGGGGGAAACTCGAGCGCCAGCGCCGCATTGACATCGAAGAGACCCTCGTTCGCAGACGGGGCCACAGGGGCCGAGGTCCCCTCCACCACCACAACCTCCGAAGGCCCCTCGGTAGCCGGGGGAGGCGGGGTAACGTTAGTAGCGACCGCGGGCTGCGCACCCGAAGATGCGCCCTCGGCCGCCCTCTTCCTCTTTCTGGCCCCGGTCAGCTTGGACCTATCGGCTATCATAGCTTTAAAGTCAATCTTCATCGACTCTGCATCAACAAAAGAAAAAGGAAAAAAAAGAAAACGAGTCAAGCCAGACGGATTGAAGACTTAGAAAAAAAATGAATGAGATGTCAAGAGCGTACTCGGGTCGATGGGGCTTAGTCCGGACCCGAACAACACCTCTTCGGTCAACTCCCTCCAGCTCAGTACCGGAAGGGCCGTGATCCGCCTCGCTACATCCTCCTCGGCCTCAGACAGTGCGGGGTCGCTTCGCGCAAATTTCGGCACCTCCACCTTCCACCGGGACGGAATATGCCGAATCACTTCACCCCTTATGATAAAATACTTCTCCCTCCAACCCTTAAGTGAGTTGGGGTTCTCTACAATCTTAACGCCTCTCCTCGGCCCCAAGTAGTACCGGTACTCCGTCTGGTGTTGCCTGTTTATCCGATAGAGGCCCCGAAAAACTGATAGGTCGGGCACTACTTCGGCTCGGTGGCACTGAAGCAAGAATGCGTTCACATGACGCCAAGTGTTCGGACTGAATTGAGTAGGGGCGAGACAATACCAGCCGAGGATCTGGAGTATGAAAGGGTGCAGCGGAAAACGCAGTCCCGCGTTCAAGGAGTCAACGTCAAACATGCACATGTCCGACGAAGGCAACTTAGAGTTGGCTCGCATCCCGGGGCCAGCGACCATCAGCTTGTACTCCAGCGGGATAACGAATGCCTTCCTGATCCGGAGGAGATCCTTCTCGGACAACGACGAAGTGAGCTCGTCGGCCTCGGAGTGAAGGAACGGGCTAGGCTCCTCGACGATCTTCGACTTCCCGTAGATCGCTTTCTCCAGAAGATCGCCCTCGTACTGCCTGACCCCCGAATGCCCGGACAGGACGGAAGGATATTGTCCCATCTCGGGGGCTCACTTCGGGTTCTCCACAATCACCCCCAGTATGGGGGGCGAGATCTCCCCCGTCCTCCTCTTCTTCCCGACCCTCGACTCGGCAACCAACGGTTCGACCATCTGTTTCCCCTTCCTTCGAGCTTCCGCCCTACTCCTCTCCCCGGCGCTTTCACCGCCCGAGGACGAGGTACCACTCCCCGAGCTAACCCTTGACATCTCTTGAAAAAGCAAAGGCAAAAGCAAACTAACCTTTGAAGTGACGTTCACGGTCGGAAAATGCTCGCCGGAAATCGCCTGGCCCACGCGACAGCTAACGTCACCACCGTGGAGCAAGAGCGCCGCTAGCAGAAGACTTAGAGAACGAAAGTAAAATCGTGGAGTTAAAAGTGAGAAATGAGCTCAGGGGTGAAGAAATGGTAACTTATAACCCCAAGTGGTAACGGGCCTCCTTGGGAATCCCAAAGGCCCACTAGGAAGCCAAAACGCCCAGTGAAAAGGGGGTGACGGTACGAGAGATGGAGGAACTCCTCAAAAACACAAGTAGCGACTCGGCCACCGGTCTAACGAGCCGAGCTATCGAACGAAAGGCTCAGTAACCGAGCTGCCGAGTTGACCCAAAAACACTCAACCCGTCCCCCGGGAAACGGCGCGGAGGAATGCAAACCGAGGCGACGAGATACCGACCCTCGTTTTTGGCAAAAAATCCTCCCGAAGCAAAGTCGCCGTCGGATCTCTCCGAAATTCGCGTCAGAATTTGATGGACGGTTCAGATTGCGCCACGCCCACAAAACGACAAGATAGCGTTTTTTCGTGATCTGAACCCCATCCTCGTGATGCGTGCCAAGATGGACGGCCCAGATCCATCCACGCAAACCTTCCGATCTGCCTGCCATCGGCTTGGTCGGCCGAACTACCGAACAGCACAGCCGAGCAACCGAGTTACTTAACACGGAATGGCGGAACCCGCAAAAACACAAGTAGCGACTCGGCCACCGGTCTAACGAGCCGAGCTATCGAACGAGAGTCTCAGTAACCGAGCTGCCGAGTTGACCCAAAAACACTCAACCCGTTCCCCGGGAAACGGCGCGGAGGAATGCAAACCGAGGCGACGAGATACCGACCCTCGTTTTTGGCAAAAAATCCTCCCGAAGCAAAGTCGCCGTCGGATCTCTCCGAAATTCGCGTCAGAATTTGATGGACGGTTCAGATCGCGCCACGCCCACAAAACGACAAGATAGCGTTTTTTCGTGATCTGAACCCCATCCTCGTGATGCATGCCAAGATGGGCGGCCCAGATGATGCCACGTACCTCGGATTCTCCGAACCGAGGTACCGACCCTTCAAACCGAGTCGCCGACCCTTGAGCCGCGGCACCACGCCTCCGAGCCGGGATGCTGGGATACCGACCCTCGTTTTTGACAAAAAAACGCTCCGAACCTTATGAGCCGTTGGATCTAGTAGAAAAGCGCGCTCGTCATGATGGACGTCCCAGATCTTGCCACGTCCACAAAACGACAAGATAGCGTTTTATGGGGATCCACGCTGGAGATGGACGGCCTAGATGATGCCACGTACCTCGGATTCTCCGAACCGAGGTACCGACCCTTCAAACCGAGTCACCGACCCCTCGAGCCGCGGCGCTACGCATCCGAGCCGGGATGCTGGGATACCGACCCTCGTTTTTGGCAAAAAACGCTCCGACCCCTTGAGCCGCGGCACCACGTCTCCGGGACGAGGTGACGGAGTGCCGACCCCCGTTTTTGGGAAAAAATCCTTCCGAGGAGCAGGGAGCGTCTGATCGTTCCGAAACTCGCGCTCCGCCTTGATCGAAGGCCCAGATGACACCACGCCATAAATAGGTGTTAAAAATTGATTTTTATTTATTTAAATCGTTTTATTTATTTAAAAAATCGCGAAAAATCGCTAAAAATTCGGGAAAATTAACTAAAAATTCCAGGAAATAATTAAAAATTCGGGGGATATTTCTAAGCCACCGAACGAGCAATTATCACCTAGAATATACGGTTAAAACCCCCGAACAATTAGCTAATACATCGCAAAGTTAAATAAATAATCCGGAAAAATAGATAAAAACTCGATACAGCTTTGGAGCATCGTAGGGCATCAAAAAGGGAGGAACTAACCTACCCCCGCGCTCCAGGATTCAAAAATCACCCATTCGGACTACGATACAGCGCCACCGACCACTGAGTTAGTCAAACTACTCCTCAAAGACTGATCACCCTCAGCCTTTAGGAGTGGGGGGCTCGTGATGTGGCCAAAAACAAGGATTCAATCGAGACCGTCCAAATGGGGCACGAATCCTACAGCTCGGGGGCAAGATGGTAATTTCACATAACAAACAGATCCACCTCAACTGGGCACGGGTTCCAACCCGCTGCACGCCCGGTCCAGCAAGATACAATCAAGGTCCCTGATTAGATCTAAATCAACGGCCGTGATTCACTCTGGGGATTAGGGATCAAATTCCTTAACTGATCACAGGGAATATACCTTATCAGATTACATGCCTTATCTGACTACGAGGAATATTTCTTATCTAATCACAGGGATTACATTCCTAAAACCATTCCCTAAGACGCCTATAAATACCCCTCACCCATCTCCATTAAGAGGTAATCAATCTTTCTCTAGTCAAACGCTCTTTCATAATCAATTCTGGTTACTGACTTGAGCGTCGGAGGGTGCGTCGCCGGGAACAACCCCGGTGTCTCGCACTTTTTGCAGGTCCACGGCGGGAGCAACGACCAGAGTTCGACGGAACAGGTATACAGGTTCTCCTATTCAGTTTCCCCAAGAACTCACAAATTCATCTGTTTGCCCCCACACCGAATTTAGCGGCAACAAAAACAGAAGTCAAGAAACAAGCATGCATAAAACAATTCGATAAAACACAAAATGCTTATGATGGTTACTAATGCATACTTGTCGGATTCTATGCATCACATTCTACATAGGTCTGGTGCAAGCCCTTATCGTTCTCCACTTTATAGGGTTCAATCTCTCGTTATGCAACTAATCCTACTACGGTGATAGAAACAAGATCCAGATACTCTGCGAATAGGCCTACATCCCGGTATCTACCTGCCAGACTAGAACCCTCAATGCACAAGCATCATGTAAGCATTGTCGTGAACATTCCATGCCGAAATTCCATGAATAGGTCCTAGCCTTTGGAATAAAACCGTCAAACTGTAAAAGTCCCTTAATGTGCGAACTCGGGAGATGGCAATGATAATCGCAGCCTTCGGAATCAAAGCGAACTACGACTATAGTCCCGAACCTCGTCCGTCCACTATACAAGGCCCTCCTACTTACGTTTTCCAAGGTCTATCACATCACCACAAGTGTCTGTCCTTATGCTTATTATATTTAATTAATTAATTAAAACATAGTTTCTCTATAGTTGGTGTACCCTACCGGACTTAACTCAACTAAATCAACAACAAAAGCCTCACAGGCCAAAATCCACAAAAATCTCAACTGCCGGCATGTTAGGGTCCCACTCAACCCCTAGAGTATCAAAACTCAAAAGAACTCCATCTCAAACATTTCTTTGTAATGCGCAAATCCCAAAATCATATAACTCATCAAGAGAATTTCCTTCAAATTCAATAATCAAAGCTAAGTACCCCCCTGTACAACCATATCCACATAATTGTCCAGAAAATTGAAACTAACTCTATTAAAACCGAAACAAACAGCGGATAAATAAACTTAAAATACAATACTCTTTAAGTTCGAAAACATACACTTTCTAAAACTACGTAAATAGAACTTAAATACTTATTAAATTTGAGAATACATACTCTCTGAAAGCGGTGAAATCTGAACTCAATTACAACAACACAACAACAAAAAACAGAGAAATTAACTTTGCAAATTCGAAGAAACAATCGTTCGAAGATTTGAAAGCACAACCAAAACAATGTGCAAAAACTCAGGCGTGACGGTCGACTGGCAAACGCAGTATAAAATGCTGCAGTCAACCGGCATTATCCAAAATAAACAACAGTGAAAGCCCTCACAGTCTACTGGCAGACATAGTTATAATTGTTGTAGTCGACCGCCAGTAGGGGAAAATGGCGCCAGCCAGTCATGACAGTCGACTACAATTGCAAGTTCAAAAGTACTGTTGTCGACCGACAGTCAAGCTGCAGTCAACTGCGCAGTCGACCGACATGGAATCTGCGACATCCCAATTTTCGAAAACTTCTCAAACCGTGACATGATTATGTACAAATTCTTACTTTCATGTGACGAAAATCTGTAATAAAACACGTGCAATCTCGACCAAATTAACTTAGTTCATACACCAAGCAATCTTTTATAAATTTCACAAAAAAAGCAAATTCCAGAAACCATATTGTTGAAAAAATCAAGATTTTGAAGAATTTCTCATATGAATATTTGAACATCCATAACGCAGTCAAAATATCTTCATATACAGTGATATAGGCACAACATGCATCAAAACTGAAACTCAACACACTATAGTCATACATCAATTCATATTCTTCAATTCACAATTTATCCATATCCAAGAAATCTTCCTTTATGAACCCAACTCCACTTTGTGCAATCACATACACAACACATTTAGTTGTTAATGTCAAATAACTCTAATTCCTTCATTACTCATTGATTCTAAGTTCACGCATGGTGTATTTGCAACAAAGAAGCATCTTTCATAAGTAAGGTTTAGACCTTTTTAAGTTTAGATAGCAATGCAAACAATCTCAAACATCTTCTATTCTATGGCATATAGGAGTATTCAAGCAAAACATGAGAAAAGCAATAATCTTGTGCAATATTAATTCTCCAACAATCTTTTAATCATCCATGCATAACATCAATCATCAATCCTAGGGTTTGTTTTATGAGAGTCATCATAATTATTCATTCATTAAGATTTGCATTTATAATGGATTTATATCAATTGCATAATCATACAAGTTCTAACATGCATTCTATTTGATCAACTTTCATGCAAATTTAACAAACAACGAGAGAAAGAAGTATCACCCCCTCAAAGAAGACTTAATTGAAGAACAATAATAGTAGTAAAGAAAAGCCCCTTCCTCCTCCTTGCAAAGTCCAAGATCCAAGCTTTAAACTCCTAGAAAATAATGAGAAAATGGATTTTTTTGGTTCACAATAGGAGAATAGCGGCTATTGCTCCTAATATAGGCCGGGATTTGATCCTCTAGGGTTTCACAAAGTTTACAAGAATACTCCTCAAGAAAATTATTTATTTATATATATGAACCCTTCCAATTACAAATAGCATGTCGAGAGTCTTTGAAGAATCCACATTACAAGCAGTCACACTTGTCCACCCTCTCTGGTTGGATAATCTCAAGAAGGAAGTTGCAAGTGACCCTTTTTATCAGGCCATCAACAAGCTGATAGCTCTGGGGGAAGTCGCAGACACTAAATACAATGTCCAACATGAACACATATACTACAAGGGAAGAGTACTCCTCAATCCAGACTCACCCATCACCAAGGATATGTTCTCTCTCTATCATGACACCTCACAAGGAGGCCATTCTGGCTATGAGAAGACCTGGTATAGGCTCAAACATGTCGCTTATTGGCAGGGGATGATGCAAGCTATCAAACAGTATATCCAGGAATGTGACATTTGCCAAAGAAGTAAGTACTTAACCCAATCTCCTTCAGGCTTATTGCAGCCATTACCCATACCTGCTTCAGTTTGGGAAGACTTGAGCATGGATTTTGTGGAGGGAGTGCCTAGAAGTTTGGGAAAAACAACAATCATGGTGGTCGTGGATCGATTGTCCAAGTACAGTTATTTCATTGCTTTAAGCCACCCTTATACAGCCAAGCAAGTAGATGAGGCTTTTGTTGAGAACATTATCAAGTTGTATGGAGTGCCAAGGTCGACTGTAAGTGACCGTGATGCTATTTTTACTAGCATTTTTTTGAAAGAGATCTTCAGGAGCCAAGGAACTCTGCTCTGCATGAGTTTCTCTTTCCACCCACAATCTGATGGGCAGACCGAAGTCACGAATAGAGTGCTTGAGACATATCTTTGCTGCTTTTGTGCATACAAACCTGTAAGTTGGGTGAATTTGTTGCCTTGGGCGGAGTATTGACATAATACCAATGTACACAGTGCTACAAAGCTCTCCACCTATCAAGTGCTATATGGTAACTTACCCCCAACTCTTGTGGCCTATAGTCCTCATACTGCTAAGTTTTAAGAGGTCGAAGATTGTCTGCTTGAGAGGAACCTTACTCTGCAGCTTCTCAAGGATAATTTGATCCAAGCATAGAGCAGGATGAAAAGGGTAGCTGACAAGCACAGACTCAGTCGAGAATTCGAAGTTGGTGACATGGTTCAATCTCAAGCTTCAACCTTATCGACAGACATCGGTGGGAGGCAGGAGATTCCACAAATTATCCCACCTCTATTATGGCCCTTATGCAATCACAGCAAAGGTAGGACAAGTGGCCTACAGACTGCAGCTGTCGCCCTCCGCCAAAATCCACGATGTGTTCCATATTTCTCAATTGGAGAAGCACTTGGGTGACTTTGGTAGTCTGCAAACCGCACCTCCT
The DNA here is from genome assembly GCA_017893485.1 of Hemerocallis citrina. Taxonomy (NCBI): domain Eukaryota; kingdom Viridiplantae; phylum Streptophyta; class Magnoliopsida; order Asparagales; family Asphodelaceae; genus Hemerocallis; species Hemerocallis citrina. Next base: position 439,210,352 of record CM030359.1, on the reverse strand, counting down.
GTGTACTTTCAGGAAGATTCCCTGGAGCCTAAAAGGATATTGGGTTGAAGGATGGTAGCCAAGATGGGAGTTGCGGTATCCGAAATACTGGTGCAATGGATGGAAGAGGTGGAGGATGAAGTGACATGAGAGGAGTTTTGGGATATACAATCGTTTTCCTTCCTTCTAGAAAGTCATGGAGGCTCATTTTCAAGGGGAAGGGATGATACTGTTCGCTGAGAACTGTATCTTTTGGAAATGAAGATGGCTGAACTTGCATATCAGTATTTTAGACTTGCGTATTCGTCCCTAGGAGAATTAAGTACTTGTAGGGTTGTTTTTAGAAATGAGATGATACTTTTGCATGTAAATCCCTCTCCTCGATGCAGTGGCGGAGCCAGACAAATCAAAATGAGGGTCCCAATTTTTTTATTCTCCCGGCATCGACATAAATGTTGCCGAATATCTCTTACTTTACTTTTGTTTTGAAGAATTAAAGTAATTGGATCAAAATAAAATTATAATCAAAGTAAATATTCGAATTTATATTTTTAGTATCATGTATTTTTCCGCACTTGTACAGTTGTACTCTAAATTTGGTAAGAGTAATACTAATTAATAATCATACTACACTATTTGTACTGTTATAATACTAGAGGCTAAGAGATACGACTCAAATGAATAAATATACTTGTAACTTGTGTACACACTGGTTTTTTATTCAAAATTTTATCCAATGATTACACAGATCAAATAATAAGTATTACTGTTAATTTTTTGCCCAAAGCTCATACCACTATTTTGAGACTTTAATAAGAGATGGATTAGACTTGGGGGTCCCAAATTTTTTTTAACTGGGAGGCCAAATAAAAGTTTTGGTCTATATTACGGGGTTTTACATAATTTTTGGGGTCCCAAATGTCCCCCCTACTCTCTTCCTCCCTCCGCCACTGCCTCGATGTTTCGAGATCGCACATGCTAACGTGTCCAGCTGTGGTTGGTGGGTGACTAGGTGGTGGGGCCAAGCTACAATGAAGTTAGTCGGAGGATGATTCATATGAATTTGAGAGCACGGGTGCTGCACGTGTTACGTGGCAGGTTTCGATTGGGTGTGAGAAAGATAGTAGAAGGGGGCTGTGTTAAAAGTGTAATCTGGAGTTCTTTTTAATGAAATGAATTAATAGAAGTTTTTGTTCTTGATCTCTTCTGCCTTCGTTCTTCATTTTGTTTTTGTTTGCAATCATGATTGTTACTCGATCCTCAAAGGATCCTCCACAGGGCCACCTACGAACCCGAAGAACAGGTTCGGAGCTGTAACATAATGTACGTTGGTTTTTAAATGGATCACATCATCTGTAACTGACGGAAGGAAAGCCCTTGATTTTTTATTTGCATCTCCTTTAAAAATCATTGCAGGGGTGATTTTACAAATTTGCCCAACTAAAAACAAGGTGCAAAATAAATTTGTAAACTTCCGAGCCCTTATTTGAACACTATAAATTCCAAACCCCCAAGAGGATTGCATCTTTATCATAAGGCCAAAATCCTCTCTCTCCGTCTCTCTCTCTCTCTCTCTCTCTAATGGCGATTACCATGGCGATGGCGCCAATCATCCACTGCAACCACCGGCCTCCGGCGAACTCCGCCGCCTTTTCGCAGACGAGCAGCTCCACTCCTGCCATAATCAACGGTGCTGGTAATTTCGTTGATTCCTATCCCTTCAATTCTTCAATTCAAAACTACTAGCAATAAACCCCTAAAATTTACTTTAAAATTGTGTTCTAACATAAAGATTTTGATAATGGTTGGGAAATTGAAGAACTTTAAAGTGACCAGTAGTTTGCACGTTGAATGCACAATTTTTTTTATTTTTTTTTAATCATAAAAGGTTGGCCGTTTCATTAAAAAGCTTTTAACAAAACAAACAACACAAAAGACCAACTAGGAGGCAATGATATTTATATATCCCACAAGCGGGTCATGATACTCATTCCCTTTTTCCAAAACGGGAGCCTCACCAACTCCAACAGTCAACAAAATACATTTTCCCAAAATACAGCGTCAAAAGTCGTGCATCTTGGCCCAAAATGCACACTATTTTTAAAGCTCCCACTCGTCACGAATTACCCTCAAGGGCATCAACATTTATTTGATATGAATGTTACTTTCGTAAACAATTATCTTGTAAATAAATTGGAAGTTTGAGGATATTATGGTAACTGGCTAATTAATTAGAAATCGATGGTTAATATAACTCTTATTTAAAAAATGTGTGGTTGAAATTAGATTAATTAAGTTGGTTTGTCTACAAATTATGCAAATTGAACTCTTGAGTTATAGTAGTAGAGATTAGCAGAGTAAATTAGTCAAAAAATAAAATAAAATAATAATAATAATAATAATAATAATAATAATAATAATAATAATAATAATAATAAAATGACAATGTAGGAGAAATAATGCAATTAGTAGTGTGTTTAGTATATGAATGAGTTGGGGGTGTTTCGGATAAGCCCACAAGTGTCTTGAGTCAAATTTTCTATTGCCTAATATGAGGATGGAACTATAAGGGATTGCTTGACATGCAAATCATAGGGGAGTGCTTGTTAATTGGTTGATTTAGGAGATGCACAATGCATCAATGTGTAATATGTTAACCATATGATATGATAATACTGTCCTTATACGTCATTGCTAATGGGATGAACATGTTAATAATGTGACCAAGATGTTAGACTTACCAAAAGTCATCCTAGTATGGAGTTATCTGTAATAATTCAGTGTAGGTGAAGTTAAGTTGAACGTGCAAGAGTTAGATTATTAAGTGAACTTGCATCCTGAAGGTTAGAATTGCATAAAATTTTAAATTAATCTTTGCAGTGAATTTTAATCGGTCTATCTTTAAAATTTGATCAATAAAATAAAATATTTAAAGGGTACATATATAAATGTATACAATGTCAAATTCCTTTTGTCTCGTGCTTTCTTTGGCTATGTAGTTCATCCTAGGGCTTTGAATGAGTGCAGATAAGGACAACATTTCAACATCTCATGGAAGAAGAGGGTTTACAATTATGACGATGATCTCAGCTGCACTCCCGCTGCATTGGCCAGCAAAAATGTCAGTACCGTATCATACAAAGGCCTTTCTTTGTATATGTTCTATTCTCTATTTTTTTTAAATTTTATATTTTGCGGGGGGGGGGGTGTTGGTGTATTCTCATATTTTGTTTCTATATATTAAGACATTCTTATTTTAAATTTACCTCTTATCTACACCATGGTCTCTCGCACTCACACGCATCCATAGTTCTTAAGCTCATCCTTTTTCTTTGAATGTTGTTAGGGTAGCTGCAGAGGAAATGTCAATGATCCAAAGTGGAGTTAGGAGTGTTTTGTCCAAGCCCAAGGCTGCTGGTGTACTCAGAATGGTTTTCCATGATGCAGGAACATTTGATATGGATGATAATACAGGTAGATTTTTTCATCATAAAGTATCAATTGCTGAACCAATGCACATGATGAGTTCATAATGATAAAACAATTACAAAACACCATGACATTTGCTTTAAATCTATGTCAAACAATTGTTGTTCAGAAATTGTACTTCAGTTATGATTTTTTCTAAACAACCTTTTTTTTGCAGGTGGCATGAATGGCTCTATACTCTATGAACTTGATAGACCTGAAAATGCTGGTCTTAAGAAACCCCTAAAGGTTGCCTTCATGCATGGTGACACCTTAAACATAAAACAGAATGTATCATTGTGGATGTGCCATTGTTGATCCATATATTAAGTTATTATAAAGCTCAACTTCGAATTTGTTTCAATTTATGTTAACATATTTATTCCAACGTTTTCTAAATGTATACTTCGTTGTTGCACTTGCAGATTTTAGAAAAAGCAAAGAGAGAAATTGACCAAATCCAACAAGGTACACGTTTCCGTCATGGAAGGTTTTTTCATTCAGTGAAGGGAAAATTGCTTCTGTAACCCCTTCTTGGGAGATTTGTGACCAAATTTCTCTTAAACCCACTGTGGTAGGGTAAAAATGGCCTGGGGCCCAACCAGGGCCCAGGACGGCTCTCGCTCAAAAATAAGAAAAACAACAATCCGGCTCGGCTTCGGACCACTACAGGGTCGGCACCGAGCCGCAAGTTCACCCCCACAGAACTGGTCTCCTCGTATCCGACGAGCCTTGATGGCCCTCGGCCTCCGATCCGCGACAGCCCCACGGGCCGTCCGCCCAGTCTGGCAAGGAATGAGGATGACCTGACACAACCTAGGCCATCCGATTCTCCCAGAGACACAGGAGCCCCATGATCAGCCATGTCAGCTCCAAATACCACCTAGAGCTTTGCCACGTCAGCCCTATACCACTCTTGGCACTGCCACGTCCGCCCTTTACCCCCTGGGCCTCCTGCCACGTCAGGCCCATGGGCTTTCGGGTTCAGACCCGGCCCCCAAGCGGATCCAAACCCGGTTGGAATTCCCTATAAATACCAGACCCTCCCCCACCTTTTCAGGTAATCAATCTTTTGCCACCCAAATTTTCCTAGTTATTGCTACTCTCTCACAGAGACTGACTAGATCGTCGGAGGGTCCGCCACCGGGATAAACCCCGGTGTTTCAGGACCGTCTGCAGGTACTCGAGGCGAGGCCATCCGAGCCGATCCTCAAGCGCCGAAGCGAGCCTCCCGCTCGTCGTCCCGTGCCGTACTCTTCCCTCGTTACAAATTGAGTCCGAACTCACACCTGGTGCATCCACACTGCGACAAAAAACAAACCGCATCAGGTTGGCGCCGTCTGTGGAAAATCTTTATCCGGTACGGACGACAGTCCGAGCCTCGCCATCGACGCTCTCCCTCGACCCGATCTCCCATGGCTCCCCGAGCCCGAAGATCGGCCCGTTCCGCTTGAACAGACGAGCCTCCCCTCGAGGGGGCCCTCGACGGAGGGCAAGCATCCAATAATCCGGGGGCGAACCCCGGACCCCAACGAAGCGTTTCACGCGTCGCCGAACCCGACCTTCGTCGGGTCATTCTGAACAGAAGGGCTAGCCAGGCTAGGGGAGGGACCGCTTCCAACTCGGCCCCGAACCATTCCAGGCCCGCACAAGGAGAAAGGCCGTCGGCACTCAGCCGTGTCGGCCGAATTCCTACGCCCCAACCCGACCCTTCCGACCATGGCGGGGTCACCAGGGGCGAGTTCAGGAGCTTCAGAGATGAAATCTTGGAGGCCCTCCATGGAGCGCCAAGTCCGCGACCTATCGCCGACCCCACCAAATGAGCGACGGGAGGAGTCACCCTCATGCACCGCCGCCCCTCCTGAGCGCACCGACGAGGTGCTCCGACGCCTCCTAGAGATGGACAATCGCCTCGAGCGCATCGGCGACGGAAATCCCAACCTAGTCCAAGGTCGGGGACCTTCTCGACCTCCATTCTCCGTCAACGTCATAGAAGTGGAGATCCCTCGGAACTTCCGACCTCCGCAGTTCGAGACATACAACGGCGAGGGTGATCCAGCTGATCACATGGAGGGCTTCAAAACCCTCATGATGATCCACAGCGCTTCGGATACCCTACTATGCCGAGCCTTCTCGGCCACCCTTCGGGGTCCGGCCAGAGATTGGTTCTCCAAACTCTTCCCTGGCTCGATCTTCTCGTTCGACCAGCTGGAAGCCAGCTTCCTGGCCCACTTCATCACCAGCCGAAAGGCTGAGAGAACGAGCGCTTCCCTGCTCGACCTCACCCAGAGGGAGGGGGAGTCGCTCCGTAACTTCGTCAAGAGGTTCACAACCGAGGCCAGATCCGTCTCTGCCCTCGACGCAGGGGTCGCCTCGGCAGCTTTCCGACACAATGTCCGGCACAACCAGATCAAGGTCTCCTTAGCAAAAAGGCCACCTCTGGACTTCCCTGACCTTCTCAACCGGGTCGAGAAGTATATACGAGCTGAAGAAGCTCTTAACCCAGAGGGCAGCAAAGAAGTCGTGGGAAAGGGCAAGCGCAGGGTCGATGAGGCCGAACCTGCCAAGAAAATAGCAAAGGAAGGAGTCGGCGCGAAGAGGGCACCTCCAGTCCCTCGCTTCGAAAGGTACACTCCCTTGACACATAACGTGTCCGCCATCCTCTTAGAAATCGAAGACAAAGGCATTGTCCGACTACCTCCCCGACCAGGTAACAACAAGAAGCGAGATCAGCGCTTCTACTGCCGTTTCCACAGAGATCATGGGCACGAAACCGACCAATGTCGGACCCTGAAAGACGAAATTGAGGAACTCATCTCACGAGGGTACCTCCGAGAATTCACCAGAGAAGGCCCACGGGATCGGCGAGATGCTAGGAACCGGAGGCCTTCGCCTCCGAACCCTACTCCGAACCGCATCCAGGGTCGGGATCCCGAACCCGAGGGAGCCGCGGATACGCCATTCATTTTGCACTGTGTCCACGGGGGGCCAATGGGAGGAGAATCAAATACTTCCCGAAAAGCCTTCATCCGAGAGGTGAATACTGTCCAAGACAAACCCCCACCCTAGTTGCAACCGGTGCCTGTCTCCTTCTCCGGAGAGGACCTCGAAGGCGTTCGCCTTCCTCATTGCGATGCCCTCGTCATTGGCCTCCACTTGGCTAATTGTGAAGTTCGCCGAATCCTCGTCAACAACGGCAGCTCGGTAAATATTCTCTTCCTCGAAGCCTTCGAGAATCTCAAGCTCCCCAGAAGCAAACTCAAGCCAGCCGGATACACCTTGTATGGATTCTCCGGCGTCCCTGTCGTAATAGAAGGGATTGTTACTCTCGACGTCACCGCAGGATCGACTCCTGTCAAGAGGACCGAGTCCATGGACTTCATGGTGGTAAACGTCAAGGCGGCTTACAACGCCATACTCGGCCGACCCGGACTGTGCTCCCTTCAAGCGGTACCTTCGGCTTACCATCTGAAACTTAAATTTCCCACCCCGCAAGTGGTCGGCATCGTCCGAGGTAGCCAAGAAGCAGCACGGTCGTGTTACATGACCGCCGTCGGAGGGGGTGTGTTCCCCCTCGACGCCGTTGAGTTCGAACCCGAGAGAGATGGCCCCGCTCCCGAGCCTGTCGACGAACCGGAGGAGGTCCCATTCGGCGCCGAGGACGAATCGAAATGGTTCCGGGTGAGCCGCTCACTCCCCGAGGACTTGAAGCCAGGCATAATCGCCTGCATCTGCCGCAACGTTGATCTCTTCGCCTGGAAGCCCTCCGACATGTCCGGGATCTCCGAGGACTTGATTATGCACCGGCTGAGCGTCATCCCAGACTCTAAGCCGGTCGTCCAAAAGAGGCGCAAAGTCGCCCCAGAGAGGCAGCAAATTGTGAAGATGGAGGTCGACAAACTCTTGTCGGCTCGATTTATTCAGGAAGTCAGCTACCCCGAGTGGTTGGCTAATGTCGTCATGGTGAAGAAGGCAACCGGGGGCTGGCGGATCTGTATCGACTTCACGGATCTAAATAAAGCATGTCCGAAAAATCCTTTCCCCCTCCCCCGCATCGACGCTTTAATCGACGCAACCTCGGGGCATGAGCTACTGTCCTTCATGGACGCATTCTCAGGGTACAATCAGATCCGGATGTTTTCCCCGGACATCTCCAAGACCTCGTTCGTCACCGACCAGGGTCTTTTCTGCTACCGCGTTATGCCCTTCGGACTGAAAAATGCCGGAGCCACATACCAACGGTTCGTCAACAGAATCTTCAAAGACCTGATTGGCCGCAACGTGGAAGTCTATGTCGACGACATGCTCGTCAAGAGCCGGGCCGGACCGGACCACGTCGCCGACCTCGAGAAAGCCTTCGGAGTCTTCCGACATCACAACATGAGGCTCAACCCGGCTAAGTGCGCCTTCGGCGTCTCCACTGGGAAATTCCTGGGGTTCATCGTCAGCCAGTGCGGCATCGAGGCGAACCCCGAGAAAATCCAAGCTATTATTGACATGGCCCCGCCCCGAAATGTCAAGGAGGTTCAGAGGCTTACGGGCCGGTTGGTTGCAATCGGCCGTTTCCTCTCCAAGTCAGGGGAGAAGTCTCTCCCCTTCTTCAAGGCCCTACGCGGAAAAGAGGGCTTCGAGTGGGGTACCCATCAACAAGAAGCCTTCGAACAGCTGAAGCAGTACCTCGCCAACCCTCCTCTCCTCAGCAAGCCCGAGCCGGGCGAACCATTATGGCTCTACCTGTCCGCCTCGGATAGCGCCCTCAGCGCCGTCCTCGTCCGAGAGGAAGATGGGGTCCAGAGACCATTGTACTATGTGAGCAAAGTCCTGCTCCCTGCCGAGACGAGGTACGCAAAGATAGAGAAGGTGGCCTATGCTTTGGTCATGGCAGCCCGGAAGCTTCGTCCTTACTTCCAGGCCCACTCCGTCTAAGTACTGACCGACCAGCCACTGAAAACTGTCCTTCACAAGCCCGAAAACTCCGGCCGCTTAGTCAAGTGGTCAATTGAGCTGAGTTAGTTCGACATCAGCTATCAGCCGAGGACGGCCATCAAAGGGCAGGCCCTCGCCGAGTTCATAACTGAGTGCACCGTCTCCGAGCAGCCCATCACCGAGGCCTCGGATCCGACCTGGGAGGTCTTTGTCGATGGATCATCATGCGAAACGGGGAGTGGGGCTGGCATCATCCTCCGTGGCCCCGACCAATTCCTACTTCAATACTCCCTCCGCCTCAACTTTCCGGCCTCCAACAACGAGGCGGAATACGAGGCCATGATCGCAGGATTGACCCTAGCACATCGAGCCGGAGCCAAGCAAATTCGGGCCTTCAGCGATTCTCAGCTCGTGGTCAATCAAATCACCGGAGAATACGAAGCCCGCGATGATCGCATGGTGAGGTATTTGGCAGTGGTCCGACGTCTCCTAGCATCCTTTTGCCACTCCACAGTCATTCGAGTCCCTAGGGAGCAGAATGCTCAAGCAGACGCGTTGTCAAAACTCGCCTCTTCCTCCTTCGAGGGTCTCGACCAAACGGTACTTATCGAAATCCTATTGAAGCCGAGTATCAACGATCAAGACCAGGAGGCAATGTGTGTCCAAGACGGTACCAGTCCAGACGACTGGACCACTCCCATCCGAAGATTCTTAGTCAGTGCCGAGCTTCCTGAAGACCGGGCTGAGGCCAGACGTGTCAGGGTTCGAGCTGAAAGGTTCGTCATGATTGATGACATCCTCTTCAAACGCTCATACACCTTGGCCGACGACAGGCCGTACCTCCGCTGTCTCACCAGCGACGAGGCCAGCTACGCGCTGAAAGATCTTCATGAGGGGATCGGCGGATGCCACATGGGGAGCAGGACACTTGCTCGAAAGGCACTGAATCAGGGGTACTATTGGCCGACCATGTTCCAAGACTCGTAAGACTTAGTCAAGAGGTGCGGCCCATGCCAAAGGTTCTCCCCTATCAAGAGGCTTCCTCAAGTCAATCTCCGATCCCTGGCTAGTCCTACGCCATTCGCTATGTGGGGCATGGACCTTTTGGGCCCCTTCCCCGTGGCAATAGGGCAGAAAAAATTCTTGATAGTCGCCATCGATTACTTCACCAAGTGGCTCGAAGCCGAGCCTCTGTCCAGCATCACCGAGTGCCAAGTACAACAATTCTTTTGGAAGAACATCATTTGCCGGTTCGGAATCCCCTGGGTCCTCGTCACGGACAACGAAGCCCAATTCCAAGGTCAGAACTTCCAAACTTTCTGCGCAGACATCGGCATCCAGCAACGTTTCTCCGCTATTTGCCACCCTCAGTCCAACGGCCAAGCGGAGAACGCGAATAGGCAAATCCTCGACCACCTCAAAAAGCGCCTCGACAGTTCCCCCAAAGGGCTGTGGGTCGAAGAATTGCCTAGCGTGCTATGGGCGCACCGAACCACCAAGAGGATCCCCACGGGAGAAACGCCGTTCAACTTGACCTACGGGACGGAGGCAGTTATCCCCGTCGAGGTCGGCCTGCCTTCTCCCCGGATCATAGCCTTCGATGAAGCTGACAATTCGCCCGGCCTGAGGGCCAACCTGGACCTCGTCGCCGAGGTCAGAGAGAAGTCTTCAATCCGAAGAAGCATCTACCAACAACGGATCGAGAAGTTTTACAACAAGAAGGTCCGCCCCACAAACATCAAGGCGGGGAACCTCGTGTTACGAAAACTGTCCGTCTCCGATCCGACCAAGAAGAGGAAATTGGCTCCCAACTGGGAAGGCCCATACCGTGTAGTCGAGGCTGTACGCCCTGGTACATACCGACTGGCAGATATGGATGGCCGGCTCATCAGCCGACCCTGGAACACCGAGCACCTAATGAAGTTCCTGGAAGAGCGAACATAGGTTCTAGCTTGACTAATGTAAATGATATTTTTTGTAAGCTTTCATGTGTAAAGGGCCGTTTTAGCGATCCTTCCTATCTTATATGAAAGAAATCTCTTTTTGTCAAACTCCAAATGCCTCGGCAGCCCCGACCTAACACCGGACAATGGGATCGGCACCCGAGTCCTCACTCCGGTATCGGCCCCAACGTCTCGGTAGGTCCGACCCGGCTTCAGGCCAGGAAGTCTTCCTAACGCCCCGCGCCAATCCCTCACGGATCGACGGGGCCGAACCTCACCTCCGCCATCATTCACTACACTATTGACCGGAGCAAAGAATGAAAAGAATTCTTTATTCATACTTCCTTATTAGTTCTGAGAAAACAAACAAAGACTGTTAAAGGACCACTCCACTCATCTTAAACTGAAGGAAGCAGCCATCTTAGGGCCCCTCGGGTCCGACGAATGGGGGGACCACTCCGACCGAACGGTTTGGAGCCCTCTCCTCATCATGATGGTCCTTCGGCTCAGCCACGGTCGACAAACCAGCCACGGAGCTCTGGGCATCAACTGGTCGCATACGCTCCAGCAGCAGCAGCGCAGAGGGAACCCCCTCCGCTTGCCGACCCCCCGAGGAAGATGTCGAGACACCCAACATCGTCTTGTAACGGTGTATCTGCATCTCCTTCTCCACTATGACATCACGAAGTAGCCTCTTAGAGGAGGGCCTCTGCACCGATGCACTCGACATGGTATATCCAAGACCGACACTCCCGAGGTCCCGATCCACCATCGCCCTCCTCAGCCGGCTCGCCTCCTCACTTAGGGCTTCAGACTTTTTCCGATAATAGTTAAAGGCCGCATCAGTGTCACGAGCCCCCTTTCGATAGCGAACCAACGTGGCCTCCAGGGCCTCAACTTTGTTCCGGAGCCACGCCACGTCGGAACGACGGGGGTCCACCTCAGGAAGGGGAGCCGCAACCTACAAGAGAACCAGCCCACTCAAAACACATAAGCAAGGAGGTTCGGAAATATCCGAGGTCAAAACACTTGGCCAGTCAAAAATCCTTTTTTATAAATAGTATCACTTCGTACAAAAAATGCGGTGGCCAGTCCGGGAAGGCAAATACAATCGAGAGATGGAAAAAGAAAGACAAAACTATATAACTTGTTTTCCCACCTCAACATCGGCCGGGTTCACAGGGAGGTCGGCAGCCGGGTCATCAACGGGCCCTTCTTCATTGGGGTCTTCGGTGTCCCCTCGATCTCCACGTCGTAGTCGAAGTTGGACAGGTCGATGGTCGGGTAGAAGTCCCTCACATGACTGAGGGCCTTCGCATAGCACTCGTCCTGGGCTTTGATCACCCGGAGCTGACCCGCCTCTGTCAACTCATCCTTCTCCTTGGCGAACCTCTTCTTCTGAGCCGCCATCTTCTTCGCCCACTCCTCCTTCTCCTTGTTGAACGCCGTCTTCATCTCCTGCTCCCTCTTGTGAGAGCCTTCGAGCTCTATCTTCATTTTCTTCATCTCCTGCACGGCCTTATCAGCCCGGTCTCGCTCCCGCTTCAAGGCCGCCTCATAAAGGCCCCTCACATGGGCCCCCTGCACGGTCGCCTGCAGCAACCAAGCACTACTGAGAAAACCTCCGTTACAAACATTTCACAAGGCAAGTGGGGTCGGCAAACTTACCAGCACATTAGCCTGCGCGAGGCGCGTGTACGCATCCTCTAGGCCCTCGGCGTTCATCTCCGCGCGGTCCCGAGGGGTCGCCAGCTTAGCCGCCACCTCGACAGCCTGGCGCCCTCGGGTTAAGCAGTCACCCTCACGGATCGACCAAGCCGGCACCCACGGTCGCCGCAACCTCTCCTCTACCTCCGACCCCTCCAGGGGACCCTTCCCCTTCTCAAGATCAACAACCTTGCCCTGGTCCGAGCTCTTCAGAGCAACCGCCACCTTGCCCGTCTCCGAGCGTGTCCTCTTTGCCGGAGGTTGGTCTGGGACTTCGGAGACCACCTGGGATGACCCCCTCGTCCTCATCGCGTCGCCCTTCTTCTCGGCCTTCTCCTTCTTCATGGCGAGCCTCTTTGCCTTGATTGATTCAGGATCCATACCTGCGAAAAGATCCATTAAGAACAATGAGCGCAAAAGAACGACAAGACCGAGAGAAAAGAAACAACTACATACAAAGCACGGCCGGGCTCAGTCCGACGCTCGCCAGGTGACCCTCCGTCACCTTCGGCCAACTGATACTGTGTGACAGACGGAGGCGCTCAACCGACCTCCACTCCTCGGCTGTCAGATCCCTCAGCCTCGGCGCTTTAAAGCTCGGCTTAGAATGGTTCCATCGAGTAGGGATGTTCCAAGGCTCCTCACTCTGGATCACCAAATATTTTTTCTTCCAGTCCTTGATAGGGTCCGGGTGACCGTAGACGACCTTCCCCTTACTCCGATGCGAGATATAATAAACACCCTCCGACTCCCCCGACGAGCTGATCCCCAGCATCGCCCGGAGCACGCTCAACCGAAGGGGCACCTTCTGCTCCTCGCACAATAGCACGAAGCAGATGATCTGCTTCCAGGAGTTCGGCCCATACTGCATCGGTGCCAGGGACACCCAATTCAACACCTCCCGAACAAACGGATGGACCGGCAGCCTCAGTCCAGAGATGAAGGCGTCCGCTGGGAAGACGCAGTACCAAGCAGGCAGGGGGTCGGTTGGACGCAGGGTAGAGTTCGGCAACATGAGCTCGTAGCCGGGCCCTATGTGGTACGCCAACTGCAAAGCCTCCACGTCGCCCGCCTCCAAGACGGTTGGAAGCGTGTCCATCTTCACCCTCTTCCGGCTCGGCGAGGACGGCTGGACCCCAAAAAACTCCTTATCGGAAAGGTCGTTGGGGTACCGACGGAACGACTTCGGTTGTACGGGCGAACCTGTCATTAAGTTGCGGTGAACGGGCGCCTGGCTCGAGCCGCCGGTCCTCGACCCCTTCTTCTTCAGAACCCTCTTCTTCTTGGTTCTTTCCGGCAAGGGGGTAGATAATCGCCCCAGACCGGTCGGCGTGGAGCTTGAACCCACACCCTGACCTGTGGATCTCCCCCCCGCACCTTCTATCCGAAGCTCCTCAGTCCCAGGTCCGGAATTCGGTTGATGCCCCTCTCGTCTGGATCTTTCTCGGGCAAACAGCCGTGTCAGGGCCGTCCGACCCGAAAAAGGATCCAGACAGCAAAGTCACCACCAGTCCGAGGTCCCCAGGGTTAAAACCTTTCAGTACCTTGCCCCCCGAGCCCGGACTACGGCCGCCATCTCTTCTGCCTTGTTCTCCCCCGATCCTGACACTCACATCGAGGCCGTCAGGGACGGGAGAAGAACAAGGCAATAGAGTGACGACCCGTCCAACGCTCTCAGGGTCAAAATTTTGCAAGAGACAGACGTCCGCCAAAGCAGACACCTCTGGTGGCCGATGGACCACCCTTGCTGTGACCAAACCCGTTGTGGGGTGAGGGGTATTTATAGCCTCCCCCATAGACCGGCCATTATGGCATGGGGAAAGCCAAATGACGGAAGCCCACGCGCCATGCATTTATTGGGCGGCGCCATTAATGCCCCTAGGAAGTTGGAACATTGCACAGATCCCGGAGCGCCTTCAATGCTCCGCAAAGACAGCAGGCCATCCCGCTCAAACATTCTAAGGCGCAACGGTTCGCCATCACCCTGGCCGACCCATAATCCCTCGCCAGCTCGAGGTTCGGTCTAGCATTAGGGTAATCTTCTCAGGAAGACACAACGGTTCGCCATCACCCTTGCCGACCCATAATCCCTCGCCAGCTCGAGGTACGGTCTAGCACCAAGGTAGTCTTCTCAGGAAGGCTCAACGGCCGCCATCACCCTTGCCGACCCATAATTCCTCACCAACTCGAGGTTCGGTCTAGCACCAGGGTAATCTTCTCAGGAAGACACAACGGTTCGCCATCACCCTTGCCGACTCATAATCCCTCGCCAGCTCGAGATACGGTCTAGCACCAGGGTAGTCTTCTCAGGAAGGCTCAACGGCTCGCCATCACCCTTGCCGATCCATAATCCCTCGCCAGCTCGAGGTTCGGTCTAGCACCAGGGTAATCTTCTCAGGAAGACACAATGGTTCGCCATCACCCTTGCCGACCCATAATCCCTCGCCAGCTCGAGGTACGGTCTAGCACCAGGGTAGTCTTCTCAGGAAGGCTCAACGGCTCACCATCACCCTTGCCGACCCATAATTCCTCGCCAGCTCGAGGTTCGGTCTAGCACCAGGGTAATCTTTTCAGGAAGACACAACGGTTCGCCATCACCCTTACCGACCCATAATCCCTCGCCAGCTCGAGGTATGGTCTAGCACCAGGGTAGTCTTCTCAGGAAGGCTCAACGGTTCGCCATCACCCTTGCCGACCCATAATCTCTCGCCAGCTCGAGGTACGGTCTAGCACCAGGGTAGTCTTCTCAGGAAGGCTCAACGGCTCGCCATCACCCTTGCCGACCCATAACCCCTCGCCAGCTCGAGGTTCGGTCTAGCACCAGGGTAGCCTTCTCAGGAAGGCTCAACGGGTCGCCATCGCCCTTGCCGACCCATAATCCCTCGCCAGCTCGAGGTTCGATCTGGCACCAGGGTAGCCTTATCATGAAGGCCCAGCGATTCGCCATCCCATTTCCATGACCATAAACACTCCTCCATGGCTAACTCCCGTACCCCCGCAAGAGTGGGGGGCTTGTGTGGTAGGGTAAAAATGGCCTGGGACCCAACCAGGGCCCAGGACGGCTCTCGCTCAAAAATAAGAAAAACAACAATCCGGCTCGGCTTCGGACCACTACAGGGTCGGCACCGAGCCACAAGTTTACCCCTACAGAACTGGTCTCCTCATATCCGACGAGCCTCGATGGCCCTCGGCCTCCGATCCGCGACAGCCCCACGGGCCGTCCGCCCAGTTTGGCAAGGAATGAGGATGACCTGGCACAACCTAGGCCATCCGATTCTCCCAGAGGCACAGGAGCCCCATGATCAGCCATGTCAGCTCCAAATACCACCTAGAGCTTTGCCACGTCAGCCCTATACCACTCTTGGCACTGCCACGTCCGCCCTAAACCCCCTGGGCCTCCTGCCACGTCAGGCCCATGGGCTTTCGGGTTCAGACCCGGCCCCCAAGCGGATCCAAACCCGGTTGGAATTCCCTATAAATACCAGACCCTCCCCCACCTTTTCAGGTAATCAATCTTTTGCCACCCAAATTTTTCTAGTTATTGCTACTCTCTCACAGAGACTGACTAGATCGTCGGAGGGTCCGCCACCGGGATAAACCCCGGTGTTTCAGGACCGTCTGCAGGTACTCGAGGCGAGGCCATCCGAGCCGATCCTCAAGCGCCGAAGCGAGCCTCCCGCTCGTCGTCCCGTGCCGTACTCTTCCCTCGTTACAAATTGAGTCCGAACTCACACCTGGTGCATCCACACTGTGACCAAAAACAAACCGCATCACCCACCACTTGGTTTAAAAATTGTGGACATATCCACGTTTTCTAAATTTCCTATTTATGCCCTTATACAGTTACATATATCATTTAAGTTTCTATCACAAACTTTAGAGGTTACTTTGTGAAATCTGTGATGCATGTTTTAATAATTTTGAGAGAGAATGAGCTCAAATTGACATGAGAAATTGATTTCGACGAGGTCGGCCGATTAGTAAAATTAGATTTCGTTGTATTTTTGTTTGTTGGTTGGGCCATATGAGTTCCAGGATCCAGCATGTTGGGATCTGAACTTCATAAGCCTTATTTTTTGTTGTATGTTTTGCTAAAGTCTTTTTAATAAAACGCGGGGGTATTCAACCCACCGTTTAAAGATAAAAAAAAAAAATAAAAATTTGAGGGTCTGTATGAATCTATAGAATAGGGCAATTTTGAAACTTAGTGGGTACAAACACAAATATGTTCAAGAAAGGGTATCCTAGACATTTTTCCTATCGGTGAAAAAGTTTCACTTGTTGTCTACATTTTGGTTGCTATAAATTCAGTGTCTTGGGCGGACTTGATTGCTGTGGCTGGTGCAGAGGCGGTTGCTCTATGTGGTGGTCCTAATATTCCTGTGCGGTTAGGCAGGCTAGATGCCAGGTACAAGTTCCTCTCTGAGAATTAATATAATAAAAATTTCAACGATAGGAGATTCACTTAAAGTCAATTGCATAAATCATGGTTAATTTCCTCTAGTTCTTAGGAAATCTAGAGCATGGTTTTAAATATTGGACGATGCTAAGTCACACCTGTTGTATCAGATTGGGATTTTTCCTACTGATACGTCAGAATAGTTAAATGATAGGCAAATTTCTGATACCAATACCGAACTTTCAAACCATGGTCTAGACATAGAGCCAAGTGAGTTGGTACTATTGACAAAGTCTAATTTATAGTTTCTTTAGGCTGCTCCACCCATCTAAGGTCTAATATAAAATAAACTGTTTTGTAGGGTCCCTGATCCTGAAGGGAAACTTCCCCCAGAAACATTGGATGCTTCTGGTTTGAAGCGATGTTTTCTAAATAAAGGCTTCTCGTAAGTTTTTTCTTTCACATTGCAGTTGTTTTCATTGATTTCCATGTATTTGTGGAAATGGATTTCTACAATTCATCAAAATGAACAAATAATTAGATAGGATATCTCCTCGCTTGTTTCTTGTTTATTGTTGTGAAGGATACTTACTGTGAAATTCATCAAAATAAGCAAACAAGTTAGTACAATGTTTTCTAGCTTGTTTTTACTGATAGCACTACACCTTCTACTGTTGGCTGGAGTCACAGCCATTTACAATCTTTGTGGAAGCATAACCTTGATAGCTTCTTGACTTCCTTATACTTTCCTTTTCAGTTATTTTCCTTTATCTATATTGAATTGGTCCACATCATTCCAGTGATTTCACCACCCAAATTATTGTGATAATGAGCAGCTTTCAGTTCCATAACTCACTCTTGAATTCCCTTCATCAACTGATAGTGCTTAGTTTTAATGTTTGTGCAATTATTATTTCAATTTGGCAGCACGCAGGAACTTGTTGCACTATCCGGAGCTCACACACTTGGAAGTAAAGGCTTTGGCAACCCTAATGTGTTTGACAATGCCTACTTCGAAATACTTCTGGAGAAACCTTGGACGTCTCCAGGTGATTGATCCAAACATGTCTTACAGTTTTTTGCATTCATATTTGGAAATTGTTTCTAGGCTTCTAGATTACTGGTTCCTCAAATCTACCCCCACCCCACTCCTCTGTAAGTGTCCCCAAATTGCTAGTGTTTATATGTAACACTATGCCTGTGTTGACTATAGGATAGTTCTTTGTATACCGGATTTTTCTTTAACATTTCATTACCTATTGTCATTGCAGCTGGTATGTCAAATATGGTAGGTCTACCATCCGATCGTGCACTTGTGGAGGATGAAGAATGCATGAGGTTTCTTGTCATAGTTCAGATTTTTTATGCTTATTTATAATTACAATTACTCTTGACCCCTATACAATAAATCTGGTTATCAAATTGATTTTCCCCTCGTGTATTCTACAGGTGGATTACAATTTATGCAGGTGATGAAGTGCAATTTTTTAATGATTTCAAGAGAGCATATGAGAAGCTTGTGAATTCTGGTGCTGTGTGGAGAAAAGCATAGTTATTACTACAAAAAGATTGCAGACTCCAGCATTATCTTTTAAGAAGATAACAGTACTACAACTGTTGTCACCATTATTATCAAATCATATCACTGGCACATTTTAAGAGCCTCTTTGGATTCGTGGTAAGTTAAGATATGCAAAACTATCGAAGATATTTCTGATTATCCCAACTTCGGATTGTTAGCTTCTTTTTCAACATTTGAGCCAACTCCAATTATCTCAGCCCAAAAAACAATATATCATTTTCTTTTCTTTTTTTTTTCTTTTAAGCCACTTATGTAGTTAAATACATGATTAATTGTTTTCTAAGTGGAGGTAGAGATTTTAGATGGATAGGGTTGCAGACTATTCTTCTAAGCACTAGGATAGCTATAACGGTCAGCATCCCGCCGCTATTATCTTTAACTAGTATAATGTACGTGCGATGCACGTCTAAAAAAATTAAAGTCATCAAATTAAATGAATATATATCAAATAAGAAAAAAATAGTTTATATTTGAATGTTTTGATGAGCTACACGTGCGGTGCACATTTATATTTGTTGGATATAGTTTGTACGTGTATCATATGTGTTTATATAGTTATAAAGTTAGGATTTGTTTGTTACAAACCCCAACTCTCCCATTAAAATATTATTATATCTTTAATATTTATTTATTTCTCGGAAAACATTTAGCAGTAATGCATGCATTTTTAAAATTTGTTTAAAAATTTCAGCATTTGACTTGCTTGCATTTGCAGTCTATTCCTTGAAGCAATATGATAGCTATCATCATTGACACTACTGACAACATTTATATCCTTTAAAGGTTAAACGATTTAATTCATTAACTACAATATTATTCTACATAATTTATTACACTTTGTGCGGTTCACAATTTTATGTTAATAATCTAATTAATATAATAGTAATTATTAATTAATTTTAGATGGCTGCAGGTTTCAATCATCGACAAAGGAACTAGGTGGCTTGCTATTGAGGCGCAGACTAGATCACCAAACGATATTATATCGGATATGAAGATCATCAAATTTTGATATGAAAGATCAGTTTTGATAGCCATTGTAAGAATATCAGTACCCCTTGGTATGACTTGATTTTTATTACATTTTTTTATTTATCTTTTTAAAAATAATATTTATGTCTATGTTTCATGGTTCATCCTGACTTGTAAGTTTTATCGAACACAAAAGTCAGCTTAGCTTTAAAACTTTGCTATAAGGACTTGATTTTTTTTTTATATTCCGGATAGAACCAAACGTTTCCAGCCATCAACTAATTATATAAAAATAGTTGAGGTACAGAAATATATACAAGTAGTTTACAAACTGTAAAACAGAAAGACAATTACAAAAATGAATACAAAAATCAGATGAGTCGCACGCAAATAAGAGACCTGCGAACCAAATGTAGGACAACACCAAGAAGGGAGACGGAGCAATCAGCCCGGATAACAAAGCAACTAAAGGAGCAAACAACCATGCCGCACCAAAGAGGAGGGAATACGCCCACTAAGGCTAACATCTGCAAGGCTAAAGGAACTGCAACAATCATGAAGTCAGATCCAGGAGCACACAAACCTCGATGACATGAGCGAAAAATGTGGAACAGATCCATGTGACAGAACCAAGTGACAGGAGGCAAAATAGCCCCACACAAAGTCACAAAGCACAACCTGCACAGAAAAGAAAAGAGAGAAAACGCAAGAAAATCGAACCAAAGTAGCAACTAGAGAGTGTGCAATTCAAAGGGAGCAACCACAAAAAAAATTGAGAAGATAACAACCAACACAAAGAAGAAAGATACAAATACTAAGAAGATAGGAGGAGAGAAAGGCACCTTCTCTCCGGGAAATTCGTCGATGAAAAGGAAACATACACAGTATAAGAAGAAATATACAACGCAAAAAAGAGATAATCACAATAAAAGAAGATAGGAGGAAACAAGGCACACCACTAAATGGCTAAGGAAATAGTGTATGCATACATCCACGTGTATGCATACATAG
Source organism: Hemerocallis citrina (assembly GCA_017893485.1). Lineage (NCBI taxonomy): Eukaryota > Viridiplantae > Streptophyta > Magnoliopsida > Asparagales > Asphodelaceae > Hemerocallis > Hemerocallis citrina. Next base: position 439,190,365 of record CM030359.1, on the reverse strand, counting down.
GATGAGAAGATAGGCGGAGAGAAGGCACACCACAAAATAGGTAATGAACTAGCTAAATGAGAAGAAACAGACCCAGCATCCCATGTAAACACTATCTTCTCAGAGGACAGAATAATGCAAAAAATCAGCTGTGCTCAAGATGACGAGCCGACACTGTAGCTGCTTTCGTAGCTAAAATACGAGCACTCACACGAATCTGCAAATTATTATAGAATTTCTTATTGTATTTTCGCTTAGCGGGGGGAAGATCGACCTCCACCAATGGGAAGGAAATGACAACAAGGTCAGACTTGCTAGCCTCGTCTTTGCTGAGGCAAGAAGTGGGTAAGAGGAAACTGGAAGAACCTGATGATGATATTGGAATGGAATTAGTATGATAGGAATTTCGGTAAAAAGAAGAGTCACTAAGAATCGATGAATACTTGAAGGGGAAAGAATGAAGGATATGCCTAACCTCCATCAGGAGATGATTGAGACATGAATGAATCCCTAAATATTGATAAATCGAGAAGATGCAGCCAGGAAAATGAAAAGAGAATGTAGAATGGTTGGGAGAAGCAATCATCATATAACAAGGAAAATTATAAAATAAAGAAGGTGCCTTAAAATAAGCATTAGCATTAGCAGGAGGGACCTGGGAATCTAAAACGAGACGTTAGTGACCGTGCCCCATCGCACTTCGAAACCAAGAATGACAAGGGACTAAGGATTTGAACAAAACAGAATTCTTATCCAGACTCATACTCAACGTAGGCACCACAGCTTTAGAGTGGGGACGAGCCTGATAAGAACCCAACCGAGGAAAGGAAACAAGTTTCGTATAAACCGTTCGATCCTTAAACAGGTTAGCAATAATAGGATGCTGATGAGTAGCAAGAGAATCACCATAAACAGTGGAAGAAGTAGAGGAGTTCATAAATGGATAAGGAACAGCCGCAGAGGAGTCAAAATTCTTTTCAGACTCACAACTAATCTTCCTCGCCAAGCATGCCTTAAGCTTGCACTTTAAGAGGGGATAGTTAAGAAAGGAGAGAAGTTTGGCCGGTAAGGATTTAAACAAAACAGAATTCTTATCCAGACTCATACTTAACGTAGGCACCACAACTTTAGAATGGGGATGAGCTTGATAAGAACCCAACCGAGGAAAGGAAACAAGTTTCGTATAAACCGTTTGATCCTTAAACATGTAAGCAATATTAGGATATTGAAGAGTAGCAAGAGAATCACCATAAGCAGTGGAAGAAGTAGTGGAGTTCATAAAGGGATAAGGAACAACTACAGAGGAGTTAAGATCCTTTTCAGACTCAAAACTAATCTTCCTCGCCAAGCATGCATTAAGCTTGCACTTAAGGAGTGGATAGTTAAGAAAGGAGAGAAGTTTGGTCGGTAAGGGTTTGCCTCTGGGAATTCCAAGGAGTTTTTGAAGGGAAAAACATCGACTGTGTGAGTGACCAAGCTTGTCATAGAAGATGCACTTCATTTTAATCACGCACACTTGTTTAAAATGCCTAGGAAGGAGGCACCTGAAACAAACCAGATGAGGGACGGACCTACAAGCGGAACGGGGAATAGGAAAGATGGGAGAGCAACGAGAGCGAAAATGTTTAATAGGCCTATTTTTTTAACAACCTCAACCCAAGATGGGCTCAAAGAGGCCATGGCACAAAACCAGAAAAGGGAGTGAAAGAGGATACCCGAGCAGGGCTGTGGAAACTGATACTGTAAAGATCAGTTACTGAAAAAAAGGGCTAGAAAAAAGAGGATAACGGATCGCTACAGATCTAGGACAAAAAAACAACAATGCAATATAATGCAATTGACAAACCCTAATACATGCACCAGGGGATCAGAAAGACCCAAGCCACCAAATATTGATGACTTACCACGGGAACACCACTGACAGGCGATCAGTCGAAACCTCAAAAAGGTGAGGAGAGAGGAGGAACACGAGAAAAGTGAACGCAAGGGAGAGAAGAGAACGATAACAAGAGCGATCACACGGATCAAAGAGAAGAATTGTACCTCTAATACGCACCACAACCAGCCAAACAAGAAATAAACAATAATTAAAAACTTACAGCGATAGGATTGAAAATCAGCTCTGATCAAGGCCAAGAGAATCGCGTCAGGCGAAACTCGATAGGGGGAGGAAACACCCATTAGAAGAAAACGGACCGCAAAGGGGAAGACACCACCACTGAACCCAAAGCAATAAGCACCAAAACCCAGGGATCTCGACCCCAAAGCACGCGCCGGCTGAAATCACAGGGGGGGGAGACGCCAAGCACAGATCGGAACTCAACTCAACACACTGGGCAAAAGCACCCCAGCGGGCAGCTCACGCCAGGCGAACGGAAGAAAGGGAGGTAGGGGGCGACCGACTGAGGGGACCAAACCAAGGGAGGGGAAAAGGGGGGAAGGAGGAGATGGGTCTGACCAGAATAACGAGATTTGCAGGATTAATGAAGGGAAGAAAGTGAAAGGAGGGAGGAATCGGCGGGATCTGGAGGAAACGGCAGCTGACTAAGGGAGGTTTGTTTGATTACATTTTTTATTTATCTTTTTAAAAATAATATATGTCTATGTTTCATGGTTCATCTTGACTTGTAAGTTTTATCGAACACAAAAGTCAGCTTAGCTTTAAAACTTTGCTATAATGATATGTTACATATTCTTGACATATATATATATATATATATATATATATATATATATATAGGGAAAGCTTCGGTTGAGCACTACTCTAGTGCTCACCGCGTGAACACTAGGCCTTCGGGCGTTCATATCGAAAATCCGAACCGTTCACATTGATCTACACATCTAAATTAGTCTAAATATGTAAAATCAAATCATTTCAAATTCATTTGCCCATCCATCATGTGAATATAAAAACAATGATTTTCAGCCATACAATTTTGTAACACTTCAATGAATGGGCAAATGAATTTCAAATGATTTGATTTTACATATTTAGACTAATTTAGATGTGTAGATCAATGTGAATGGTTCGGATTTTCGATATGAATGCCCGAAGGCCTAGTGTTCACGCGGTGAGCACTAGAGTAGTGCTCAACCGAAGCTTTCCCATATAGGGAAAGCTTCGGTTGAGCACTACTCTAGTGCTCACCGCGTGAACACTAGGCCTTCGGGCGTTCATATCGAAAATCCGAACCGTTCACATTGATCTACACATCTAAATTAGTATAAATATGTAAAATCAAATCATTTGAATTTCAAATGATTTGATTTTACATATTTATACTAATTTAGATGTGTAGATCAATGTGAACGGTTCAGATTTTCGATATGAACGCCCGAAGACCTAGTGTTCACGCGGTGAGCACTAGAGTAGTGCTCAACCGAAGCTTTCCCTATATATATATATATATAGATAGATAGATAGATATAGAGAGAGAGAGAGAGAGAGAGAGAGAGAGAGAGAGAGAGAATTAAATAAATAAAAGAGTTATTTTAGGGGGGGGGGGGGGGGGGGGATTTGAATTTGAGTTTTTGGGGAAAACTTTTTGTGTGTGTTGGGGGGGGGGGGGGGGGGGGGGGGGGGGGGGCGGTGAGGTTATATTTGGGCCTTTGATTTTGGGGGGATTGAAGGAGAGCCACTTGATAGTTTATATATATATACACACACACACACACACTCAACTTTGCTACTAACAATGTTAAAACTCAACTGAATTATGACTTTTGGATCCTTCCAAATCTTGGTATATTATACAATTATTTCCTATATCTGTACTGATCATATTCTTAATCTGTATGTGTTACTAGTCACGGCCTAGACATACCTAAGGGCTTGAAAAAACTGGCGATAATACCTAACCTATATAACACCATCATCCAAATCACAATTCAACGAATATATTATATATATACTATATAGGGTTGACAAGTCAGAAATATATATGAAAAAGACGAGGACCTGAACCTAGAACCAAAACGTAATACATTTGGAGCGAAGTTTTATGCCAAAACATTGAGTCGATGCAGATGAACAACTTTGTAACTGTTAATGTCTCATATTCAGCAATAGTATATGTAAAAAGAACAACCAAATCATGCCGAATTAGACAAGTCTCAAATTTTCAATAAACTAAATTCTAATTTCTCAGACATCTATGCAAAATATGTACAAGTGATACATATATAAGCAACACTCACCTCCAATTCCCTGCGCAAAATGACATATAAAACTACTATCTTGGCCCAGATAACCTTACAGCTGAGAGCAGAGCATCACTGTTACAATCTGAAGGCCCTGAAGATGACCCCTCCTCACTAATAGGCCTGAACAAATTTGCATACATTCTGAAACCAATCTGAGATGAATTAGGAGGTTGAGGAACATACGAAACCCCTTCGAGCATTTGCACCACTTTAGCCATTGATGGTCTCAAAGACAAATCCTCCTGTATACACCACAACGCAACCTTAATTGCAGTCTCGAATCTAATATCATCTTCTTTATCCTGAAAACTCAACTTAGCATCCAAAATCTCCTTCATCTTTCCCTCCTCCATCATCTTAAAGGCATAAGTTGGAAAATGGGCCTTTTCTGAAGTCTCCCCTGGGTCAAAGTTCTTCCTCCCTCCAATTATTTCAAGAAAAACCATACCGAAGCTGTAGACGTCGCTCTTCTCTGAAATCGCGTAGTTTGTGATCCATTCGGGTGCTAAGTAGCCCCTTGTTCCTCTCATTGTAGTAAAAACTTGGCTCTGCTCTCTTGTCATCAACTTTGCAAGCCCAAAATCTGAAACTTTTGCGACAAAATTAGCATCCAAAAGAACATTTTCAGGCTTTATATCACAATGAACAATCTTCACATCACAATCCTCATGGAGATAAGCCAAACCTTTCGCGGTTCCTAGCGCTATGTTATACCTCTGGTCCCAATTCAGCTGAATTCCTTCATTGTTGTTGGGAAATATCCATCTGTCTAGTGAACCTTTTGCCATGTAATCATAAGCAAGAAGGCGATGAGTGCCTTCTGCACAAAATCCTCGTAGTCTTACCAAATGAACATGATGAATGTTTCCTATTGTAGTCACTTCTGCTCGAAATTCCTTCTTTCCTTGGCCTATTCTGTCTAATTTCTTTACTGCTATTTGTGTGCCGTTTGGAAGTTTTCCAAGGTACACTGAGCCAAAACCCCCTTGGCCTAGCTTGACATTGAAGTTCTCTGTTGCTTCTTGAAGCTCTCTGTAAGAGAACCGAACTGGCATTCCTGAAATATTATCCAGGAAGTTATCTTCTTCAGATGAAACTTGTTGGCTAGGCTCGGGTGATCTCCATCTCTTCTGCCTTCTTACACGAATTGCAAGGTAAATAATACCCAATATCACAGCTAATGTTCCGAAACAAATGATCAAAACAACTGCGATATGCTTATTAGTACCACCACCACCACCACTGCTTCCATTCCCATTGTTTCCATAGCTAGAGATCTTAATGTAAGAAGTCAGACTAGAGCCATTACCTTGTAACTGTTGGAAGCTCCCAATTTGATCAAAGAGGAAGCAATAACTCAATGCATCATCAAAGAACGCAGCGAGGCACGAGCAATTGGCCATACATGCGGATGTACATGAAGAAAGATTCTTTGATTTGGAAAAGGGCGATATGAAATTAGTGGCAAAATACCCAATTTCTTTACCAACTTCTGCAAGCTCGAACCCAGAATTCGAGCTACAAGCAGAAGAAATTTTACTAGAATTGCAGTTAAAAGGGGTAAGAACTTGTGGGCACAGGCAACGGCCACCATTGCACACATAATAGGGGCCACAAACTTCTGGCGTGCTGCAAGAATCTTGAGGTATCCTAGTTGACGAAGAAACTTTAGTTCCTCCACCCTGCAGATTATAGAAATTCATGTACCCATCGGAACCTAGAACAAGAATCCAGATCGAATTGGGGTCAGAATCGCCACTACCCACAGCAACAAACTGCCATAACAGGGACTTGTTCTGATCTAAGAATTTCCATGAATTCGAATCAAGAACTGCTGAATGTATCTCCCCTCCATTCTTGTCGATAATCTTCCTGTTATCCTGCTGCATTGACCAGTAGGGTTGCGGTGGGCGAAAATTCCCAAACAGAACCATATCCCCTGATTGAATTTCGAGACCGTAGCTCAATTTGTTGTTGTTGCCATTTGATTGACTTACTAGCTTCATCCCTTCCACAAAGCTCTGACCTGACAAAAGGGTATCGGTTGGATAACTGAAGCTCTGCCACAAAGGAGCAAAGCTCGAATTTTGACCACTTCTCATCACCAAATTCCCACTATCTTCCAGCTCCATTACAGTAGCTCCACTGCCAGATGTATTAGTAGACCAGATAGTTTTCCCATCTAACTGAAGATAAGCATTCCCATCTTTAGAAAACACGAAATTATCGGATTGCGAGACTGGGTTTCCACCATTAGCAGTCCAAACCACAGTGGAGGTTGACAGATGGATAATTGATAAGAAAAAAGAGGTAGTGTCATGTGGTGGGTTGTTGATGATGAACCCGAAAGCGAAAACTGAGGTGTTTGACAACAGGAAGAGGCCATTGTTGTCAATGAAGGTCATCTGAGAGGCTTGGAATGGAGGCAAGAGTTGAGTTTTTTGTGTGCTTGAGCTGCATGGATTGAGAACAAGAAAGGTGATGGTGAGGAAGCAGACAATGAGTGGAATTTTGATTTGGGTCATCTCAAAACTATTGGATTTTACAATTTTGTGATCGAATTAAAAACAGGTGATGATATAAAGATGAGAGATCTGAGAGTGATGGTTAATTTGTTTTGAATTAGGAAGGAGGAGATGAACACTAGTCAATAGAAAGAGAGTTAGATCCACATGTGAATGGTATCAAAGATGCAAGTCTTAACTGCGATGAAGGGTGAGACTTGCGAGAGAGAGAAAGAGACAAGAGGAGATGAATTGAATTGGCCAGTAAAGTTAAGATGGGTTTTCGCATTCATTAATTGGTTTACATGAAGAGTCAAAGATGAAATCAACCAGCTAGCTTTCATTTGATTTATTTATATATACTTATAAAATATTATGAGAAGGATCTAACGGAGTTCTCTATCATTTCATCATCTTATGTTGAAAAGAAGGTAGGGTTAAGAGTTGATCAATTCATCATCTTTTTCAGTTCCCCCCCCTCTTTTATGTTGGTTTTAGTTTTACAATCTTTTTTTTTTTGTTGAAGACTATTTTGGCTTTCTTAGTAGACCTTTTTCTTCTATTCTTGTCTTTCTTTAGAGTAGTTTTAAGATATGCCTAAAAGCAGAGTATGAAAGATGTAATGTTTTAACAGTAAATAAACATGGGGGTTGGGCGTTATTAACATTAGACAGATGAATCAGGCTTTATTGTGTAAGTGGTGGTGGAAATTCAAAATAAGAGAAAAACCCAAGTGGGTAGCACTTATTAAAGCAACGTACATCAGGAACGGCTGCTTATATCGGAAACAGAAGAATATGGCGTCCATGTCAGGATTTTGGCGGGGGTAACGCGTACTAAAGACATTTTTCTTGCAGGTGTTAACTTTTCCATTGGGAACGGAGAAACAATTTGCTTCTGGAAAGATAAATGGTGCGGGTCAATTAACCTAAAGAGAAGATTTCCGGATATTTACAAATTTGCTACAGATAAGAACGATTGGGTAACCAGACAGTGGATGAACGAAGAATGAAGGCCGAGGGTATCGGGCGGGATAACCAGGGAAGCAAGAAGACAAAAGCAAGAGTTAATTTTATACCTTCAAGATTGGAAGCCAACATGAAACGACCATAAAGACAAGATGAGTTGAGCAGCTGAGAAAAGTGGTGTTTGTTGAAGTTTTTATATACACTTAAGAACATGCATAAACATTAATAACAACCTAAAACATATTTCTATGTTTCTAGATCTTAATCATGTTGCAAAAGTGCTTTAATATAAAATCCTAAATTATGAAACTATAAATCTTTGCTAAATCAAAAGAAAAAGAACATTAAAAGAGGAAGCACTAACCTGAAGCCATTGATGGAGATTGCGCAGAGGGTTTGGATCTTCCTATATGATACAGACTTCTATGAGATGCCGTCTCTCTATTCTTCTGTTGATGGGATTACAGATGGAATAAGAAGATGCGTATATATAAGGGACCATAACCCTAATTGATAATTATTGATTTCCAATTTTGCCCATCACAAAATAAGAAATTTACTTTACGGTCTCTACACGTGTTATATCACACTTTAAATTATATGCTTTTAACCCATTACTTAATCTTGATTAGATCACTTTAATTTGGGTTAGACTTTAGAATAGCAATTATACATTTAGTCACATATGTGAGCCCACATAGATTATTTTCCAACAGTGTTTTCTCGGTAAAATCAACCTATAAATGGTTAAACGATGGGGGGATACAGACGAGTGACTCAATATGGAAGGTTAAAGTTCCTCTTAAGATTAAGATGTTCAATTGGTTAGCTTGTAGAAACGTCATTCTAACAAGAGACAATTTGGCGATGCGTAAATGACAGGGCCGGGAGAGTGTGTTTTGTGCCAAGTGGAAAATGAAACGGTGGATCACCTATTCATCCAGTGCAGATATGCTAGGCCATTATGGGTCGATCTGTTACACAAATTAAGCATAAACGGTCATTTTCCAGAGACAGTCCAGGATGTTTAAGGGGTATGGAGGGACATTAATGTTCACAAGGGTTACACTGACATTTGGGGAATAGGGGTAGCTGCAATATGTTGGGGGATTTGGCTAGAGATGAATAATAGAATCTTTAGACCAACACATAGACGCATCATGTATCAACAATTGTTATTCATGATTATTGCTAATACTATATTCTGGTCTCAAATGGTAGGAGCGGACCAAGCAACGAAAATAAAAGAAATATATGTAGATATCACTACTTCAACTTACGAAGCGGAGTCCGAGGAGAGGGGGGGAATAGCGGAGGAGTGATTATTTAACAGGTGGAGGATTCGGCGTGTCAAGCTGGGTTTGAGGATTGGTCACCTTTTGTACCGGATTCGTTCTCCAGGGGAGTGAATTTTTTTATAATGTCTGTAATTACTCTAGGTTTTTGTAGGGGAGAGCTATCTTGTATGGGGTGGACTTTTTTTTTTGTCGGGAAATGTGTCTCATGCCCCACCAATTGGGAAGCATGAACAACATTTTTCTTTCTTGATTGTTGTTTTATTAAAAACTTTTTAATAAAGCACGGGGGTTTTATATCCACCGTTTATGATAAAAAAAAATAAATAAATCAGTAAATAAACATTTTCGAGTAAGAGTAATGTTATAATCACTACTGCATTTTCATTACATTTTAAAAATTGTTTACAAATTAAAATAGACAATTAATTTATGTGTCTGAAATTTTGATCACCTGCAATAGTACATAGAATTAGTCAAAAGAAAATATTTTCGATTTGTATCTTCAACAAAATGTAGTGATCATGAGCACGTTTATTGGTTATTGAAAATGATAAGACACAATTTTGAAAAAAAAAATACAGGTGTCTGAACAATATTTTTTTATATTCTATTTATCTATATTATAATGGGAGAAACACGTGCGGAACACGTAAAATAATAGACTGACATTCACTGTTCATGATCCTTCTCCCACGGGACAGGTGCAGAGAGAGAGGGAGATGAAGAAGGTAGGGTTTTTGATTTTTTTGAGAGATAGGGAGAGGATAATAAATTTGAACATGTACTGTACGCATTTCATTGATTTATATTATAGAGTTTAATTAAACGTGCGTTGCACGGGTTGGGATATGGACAAATTACACTATCTTTTCCCATTATAGACACAATTTTGAGAAAAAAAATTGCAAATTTTGTTTTATGCTGACGTAAACTAATGCCAGCAACATTAACTAAATTATCTAATTTACAAGCTGAAGTATATTGAAAATTATTGTTTAAGACACAATTAGGAAAACAGAAAACAGAAGTAACAACGACATGACTGTTAGGAAGTGGGTTGGTGAGTAAATGGTAAAGATTTCCCAACCATTGGGTGCATAAAATAATAACTATATTATTAAATATGTGTAACACAATTGTGATACAGCTAGGTATTTTGGCCACATACTCATCTCTCATATGTCATGGCGTAATCGTGCACATATATGACAATTAAAAACTATTTGTACATGTATTTTAAGAACGGGGAGGTGGTATTGGAGATAGGGCTGCAATCGAGCCGAGCCAAGCCGAATACCTTCAGGTTCGAGCTCGGTTCGAGCCGAGTTTAACCGTATTCGAGCCGAATAGCTTGCGAGCTTAGTCTAAAAAAAACCCATGCTCGGGCTCGGTTCGAGCCGAGCTTTGACCAAGCTCGAGCCAAATAGTTCGCTAATAGCTCGATTCGTTTGCAGCCCTAATTGGAGATAATGATCAGAGGAGGAGATAGGTAGATGTTCTTGGTGGTCGGATTAGATACGATAGTGGACGGTAGCCTCTCTTTTTTTCTTATGTAAATATGTAATGTCTCAATTATGGTAATTAGCTCCCAAATTAAATCTGCTTTATAAGTTAGTTATATTTGGAACTAATTGATTGATTAATCATATACTTTTGCAAAAAAAGGCTAAATGCTTACAATTTTTGATAAGAGGAGATCAAATCCAAATTAAATAATGGTTTTGAAAGTTAGCTATGTTTGGTACAGTAATTGATTAATTACATACTTCATCAAATTATTATGAAATTCTTGTAAGTCACTAATAACACGTTTTGAGAAAAGTCCAACAAATAGTGCCATAGTTTTGAAGGAGAAACAAACAAATGCATGTATGCATGCGTAAAACTAAATGATGTTGCTCTTAATTATCTTCGTCAAAACTCTCGAAGGCATAAACCCAAGAACCATGCCACTTTAACCTCTCCGTGATCTCTCCATTTTTTCCTGAGCCCTTCTATTTCTCCTTGGGATTCTTTAACTAAGTATCGTAACCATGGGCCTAAACATCATTTCTTATTATATTGGTTTCCGTTCTTTGAATATACTTTCTTTAACTGTAAGTTGCTCTTTAGTTATGATATATTCGAATGTGAGACTTTATGGTTTACACAAATTTTACTGCTAGGGAGTGCAAGCAGAGTCCTATAATAATTGGAAATACAGATTTCAAGACAGATCTGATAGTGATCGGAAATTCAGGTTTTTTAGTGGTATCAAGCATTTTGGCACTCCCTCTCCTTTTTAAAAAAATTAACTTTGCTACCCTCTCTTGTGTACAAATCAATTTTCCGTTGCATTTTATCTGTGAAATGATTACTTTACTTTGCCCTTAATCCTTATCCTCTGTTCATTACAACCCACCCTCGCATCTTCCTTTCTAGTTCCCTTTGTTTATTCTAACACAAATTCTTTCTCCCCCAAACCGCCCGATCAAGAGATTTATTAGGGTTTTCTCTCTAATCTAAACTAAATTTGTCTCCCACTTGATCATTACAACCAATGGGGTTCTTGAGCTATTTTGTGTGTTATGTTGAGTTTCTTCGCTATCTACAACTCGTACTACAACTAACAAAAGTGCATGCTAAAAAGTAACTAAAAAACAGCTTCTTTGGAATTTTTAGAGAAAGAAGCGCTCCCAAAAATCCAAAAACTCAACGACAACTAAACCCTAGAACTGAAAAAAAAAAAAAAAAAAAACATTTGGAGTTTCTCTCTCTATAAAATGTAGAGAGAGAAGCTCTCCCCAAAAACCCAAACCCTAGATCCGAACTTGGGGGGCGGCCGGCGGCTAGGGTTTCATCGTCGTCGCCCCCCCTCTCCCTGCTTCCTCTCAGCTTCTTTCTCCCAACTCTCATCTTCTCTTTCCCTCTTATTTTTTTCCCCCCAAATCGTTACTTTTCTACTTCGAAATCCGGTCGCCGTAGGTTATCCTTCACCCGCGAGGCGGGATGAAGGGGGAATGGTGGTAGCATCCACCGTTTGGGGTCTGGCGTCTTCGAGAGCGCCGGCATCGGAGAGGGATGCGACGGCGAGGATGCACCGTTCATGATCTTTGGCGGGAGTGGGATGGCGAGGGATGCGACGACGTCGGAGAGGGATGCGACGGCGAGGATGGAGAGCGCCGCATCTTTGGCGGGGTCGAAGGTGCCGCGCGGGGTGTAGTTGGATGCGCCGTTCGTGAGCGTGGTTGTGGGACGAGCTGACCGGGGCTGGCGTCATCGGGGATGGCGACGCAGATCGCAGCGGTGCTCGGACTGGTTGTGTCGGGCTGGTGGCGGGAGTGCTGCCTAGCACCGGCATGGAGCGGCGAGCGGCGAACTATGGGGTAGTCGGGGCTGTCGTGGGGGCATATGGGGGATGTCGGGGAGAGAGGGGGGGGGGGGGGGGGGAAGGGGATGTTCTGATTTGGGAGTGCTGCAGTAGGGAGGAGATATAAATTTCAAATTGAGTTTTGAAATTTGAGTTGACGCGATGGAGTCCATAAGATCCAAATTTATCCTTAATATCCAAATTACAACCGACTTACAATTAGCAACAAGATGTATCCTAGTTGGTGTAGGCGACGATTGTCAGGCAATTTTATAGTTTGGGTTCTACGTTGACCTTAGTTGGTTAAAGTGAGGGGTGCCTTTGGTTCTTTCATGTCAGAGGGCTCGCAGGAGTCAGGTGTGACGTCTACCCTCGTTGCAAGGTTGCGGTGAGAGTCATCAAGGGGGAAGCGAGGGGATGAGAACGAGGACTCAATCTTGATATGGAGTTGTCAGATTGGTGGAGTGCCTGTGGGGTCTCTAATATGGTGCTTACGCTCCTCGTTTGGGTCACTGTTAGGGGCAACGAGGGAGAGCGTACGATAGTTGGAGAGGATAAACAGCGTACAAGCGAGGGACTGAGCCCAAATTGGCACGCGAAAGTTGTTCTGGTGGGGTTGGCCGATCAGTAGAACTAGATTTCGTTGTATTTTTTGTTTGTTGGTTGGGGTGTATGATTTTCAGAACCCAGCCTGTTGGGATTTAAACTTCATAAGCCTTATTTTTGGTTGTATGTTTTGTTAAATTCTCTTTAGTGAAACGCACCGGGGGGGGGGGGGGGGGGGGGGGGGGGGGTTACCCACCGTTTCCCTAGAACTAATTTGGGTGGGCGGCGGTCTGCCCCCCACCCCCCGGTGGCCGCTCCTCGCTTCCCCTCTTCTCTCTTCCAAATCTCATCATCTCTAACCTTCTTCTTTTCTTCTCTCTAAACCCACTCAGTTGTTGCCGTGGGGGATCGTCGGACGATAGCTTTCTCCCGTGAGGCGGGACGGAGAAGGAGGGGTGGTTGCGGCCACCAGTCGGGGTTAACTCCGTGATCGGAGTGGGGTGCGACCAGGGTGTCGGAGGTGGAGGTTCGAGCGTGACTTGGGCACCAGGGTAACAGAGCCGATTACCAGGGCGTCGAGGCTTCGGGGGGCAGCGGCGATCGTCTAGCATGTCGCACCATTCGGCAGGGCCGATGGTGCGAGCGTGGTGGTTGGGGGGCAGCGTTGGCAACGCTGGAGGTATTGGTATCAGTTTTGGGTTGGCAACGCGTGCACAGTCGGGGCTTGATTCCGGGGCTTACAGCGGGAGTGCTGCCAAGCAATGGCATCGGGTAGCGTTCGGCGAACTTGGGGTAGTCAGGACTGCTGTGGGGGAGGTCGTGGAGAGAGTAAGGGGGATGGAGATTTTTGAATTTCAAATTTGGTTTTGAAATTCGATTTTGATATGGGAAATGATGTCGCAGGAGGGAGATTTGAATTTCAAGTCGAGTTTTGAAATTCGAGTTAACGGTGAGGAGCTCATAAGATCCAAACTCGTCCCTAGTATCCAAATTACAACCGATTCACAATTAGCAGGGAAATGTTCCTTAGTTGGTGTGGGCGACTGTTGTCAGAAAAATTTATAGTTTGAGCTCTACTTTGACCTTGGTTGGTCAAAGTGGGGGGTGAAGTTGGTTTCTTTCATGTCAGAGGGCTCGCAGGGGTCAAGTGCAACGTCTACCCTCGTTGCGAAGTTGCGGTGAGAGTCATCGAGGGTGAAGTGAGGGGATGTGAACGAGGACTCAATCTTGATATGAAGTTGTCAGATTGGTGGAGTTCCTGCGGTCTCTCATATGGTGCTTACACTTGTCGTTGGGGTCTGGGGGTGACGAGGGAGAGCGTACGACAGTTGGAGAGGATAACGGGTGTACAAGCAAGGGACTAAGTGAGAGAGTGAGCCCAAATTGGCACAAAAAATTTGTTTTGGCGGGGGCGGCCGATCGGTAGCACTAGATTTTGCTGTATTTTCTGTTTGTTGGTTAGGATGTATGAGTTCCAGAATCCAGCCTGTTGGGATCTGAACTTCATAAGCCTTATTTTTGGTTGTATGTTTTGTTAAATTCTCTTTAATGAAAAGGGGAGGGGGGGGGGTTGCTTTTTACCCACCGTTTAGCGATTTTTAAAAAAAGTGCATGCTTGTGGGTGTACTTTTTGAATATGAGTACATATATTGAATGACATTGATGGTTCTTGGTTGAGTTGGATTGGTTGGCTTTAATTTATATATATATATACAAATAATTAAAATAATATTTGAAAATACAGGGTTCTACATCACTCCCTCCTTAGTAGAGTTCTGTCCTCAGAACTACTACTAATGAGTTCAAACACATACCAACAAAAGGAAACAATACTTCATAAATAGATCATAATCCAAATAATTTCATATAACATCACAATCAAATAAAAGATTACATCATGTATCAATCAATGGTTCAATCATTCAAAGAATTTCAATCACATACAAGAAAATACATTCATACAAACAATTCAGGAAAATCATTCAGCATGCGATCCTCTGGCTCCCAAGTAGCCTCCTCGAACTGTTGATTCCTCCACAATACCTTGACCATAGGTATCACCTTGCTTCTAAGGACTTTCTCCCTACGATCAACGATCTCAACAGGCTGTTCCTTGTAGCTCAAGTTCACCTGTAGATCTTCAGGAACCTCCACCAACTGATGATTCTGGTCGGCCACATACTTCCTTAATAGCGACACATGAAACACATCATGTACTTGCGCTAACTCCTCTGGAAGTTTCAATCTATATGCTGTCTTGCCAATCCTCACCACGATCTTGTACGGACCAATATACCTCGGCGCCAACTTGCCACCCTTACCAAATCTGATCACTCCTTTGGTCGGAGAAACCTTGAGAAAAACTGCATCCCCAACCTCAAATTCCAAATCTCTTCGTCGAGTGTCAGCATAACTCTTCTGCCGACTCTGAGCTTCAACTAACCTCTTGCGAATCAACTCAATCTGCTCTGACGTCTGTTGCACGATCTCAGGACCATACATCTGCCTCTCGCCAACCTCATACCAACAAACAGGTGTCCTGCATCTCCGCCCGTACAAAGCCTCATACGGTGCCATCCCAATACTTGCATGGTAACTATTGTTATAAGCAAACTCAACCAATGCCAAGTATCTCTCCCAACTACCACCAAAGTCCATAACACAAGCTCTCAACATATCTTCCAGTACTCGATTCACCCTCTCCGTCTGACCATCTGTCTGCGGATGAAATGCTGTACTGAAATCAGTCCTGGTGCCCAAAGCTGCCTGTAGGCTCTTCCAAAACCTCGAAGTAAACCTTGCATCTCTGTCAGACACAATCAAAACAGGAACTCCATGAAGTCTCACAATCTCTCCAATGTATAACTCAGCCAATTTCTCCATCGACCAAGTAATCTTCATGGCTAGGAAATGTGCCGACTTAGTCAATCGGTCCACAACAACCCAAATCGAGTCGTTTCCCTTCAAACTCCTCGGCAAACCCGTGATAAAGTCCATGCTGATATTCTCCCACTTCCACTCCGGAATGGGTAATGGCTGTAACAAACCTCCAGGTCTCTGATTCTCTGCCTTGATCTGCTGACACGTCAGACACCTTGCCACAAAATCTACTACATCCCGCTTCATACCAGACCACCAAAAATGCGGTTTGATATCCCTGTACATCTTCGTACCTCCTGGATGAACTGACAACAAGGTACTGTGTGCTTCCTGCAAGATACTCTCTCTCAACTCTGCATCATCTGGAACACACAACCTCTCACCCAGCCAAAGAACTCCATCTTGGACACGAAATTCTGATA
This sequence comes from Hemerocallis citrina, assembly GCA_017893485.1. Taxonomy (NCBI): domain Eukaryota; kingdom Viridiplantae; phylum Streptophyta; class Magnoliopsida; order Asparagales; family Asphodelaceae; genus Hemerocallis; species Hemerocallis citrina. The sequence continues at coordinate 439,174,216 of CM030359.1, read as the reverse complement.
ACTTGCCTTCTGAAACCTGCTGCAATATCTTCTGGATCTCTGAATCTGATTTCTGACCTTCCACAATCTTCTCTCTCAAAGACGGCTGCGGCCTTAACTGAGCCAAAGATGCCCCTAAACCTCGCAGTACCACCTCGATACCTGCCTGATCGATCTCTGCTGCCAACTCTCTTCGAGTAGTGATCAACCTTGACAAACTACTCTTCCTGCTAAGTCCATCAGCCACTACATTCGCCTTGCCCGGATGATACTTGATCTCAGGACGAATGTCTTCCAAAACTTCCAACCACCTTCTCTGACGAAGATTCAAATCCCTCTGCTGATAGATATACTTCAGGCTCTTGTGGTCAGTGTACATGTTGACCTTCTCACCATAGACATAATGCCTCCACAGCTTCAAGGCATAAATGATAGCTGCTAGCTCCAAATCATGCGTCGGATAATTCTTCTCATGCGGACGCAACTGCCTCGAACCATAAGCAATGACCTTGCCTTCTTGCATCAAGACACATCCCAAACCTCTGAGAGATGCATCACTGTAGATATCATAATCTTTCCCAGCTTGCGGCAATGCCAATATAGGTGCGGTAGTCAACCTTTCCTTTAACTCAAGGAAACTCTCCTCGCACTTATCCGTCCATACAAATGCCACACTCTTCCGGGTCAAACCTGTCAATGGAACTGCAATCTGAGAATACCCCTGAATAAATCTCCTGTAGTAACCGGCTAATCCCAAGAAGCTTCTGACTTCCTTCACTGACGTCGGCCTGGGCCAATCCTTCACTGCTTCCACTTTCTGAGGATCAGTAGCCACTCCCTCCTTAGAAAGAATGTGACCAAGGAAAGCTACCTCAGATTTCCAAAATTCACACTTCGACAATTTGGCATACAAGCTGTGCTCCTGCAATGTCTGTAATACCGCTGTCAAGTGCTTAGAATGATCCTCCTCCGACTTCGAATACACCAAGATATCATCGATGAAGACCACCACGAAGGAATCAATGAATGGCCTCAACACCTGATTCATCATATCCATGAACACTGCTGGCGCATTCGTCAATCCGAATGGCATCACCAAGAACTCATATAACCCATGACGAGTCCTGAAAGCTGTCTTGCTCACATCTTCCTCCTTGACTCGTACCTGATGATACCCTGACCTCAGATCAATCTTCGAAAACACCGCTGCTCCTGGAAGTCTGTCGAACAAATCATCTATCCGCGGCAGTGGGTACTTGTTCTGAATAGTCACCCTATTCAACTCCCTGTAGTCAATGCACATCCTCATCGACCCATCCTTCTTCTTGACTAATAGCACTGGCGCTCCCCACAGAGAAGAACTCGGTCTGATAAGCTCTTTGCTCAAAAGCTCCTCAATCTGCTTCTTCACTTCATCCTGCTCTACGGGTGCCATCCTGTACGGAGCCTTGGAAATCGGCGCACTCCCCGGCTGAACGTTGATACAAAACTCTACATCTCTCTGCGGCGGTAACCCTGGAAAGTCATCCAAGAACACCTGAGGAAAACTTCGAACCACCGGAATGCCCTTGACTTCATCTGCAATAGACTTCTTAGATACCATTGCAGCCACCTGCAGAATCTTCTTCTTCCCTTGGAAAGTTACTGCAGGTCCACCTGGTGCTTTCACCAACACCTCCTTCTGCTTGCAATCAATCGTGGCATCATAAATAGCCATCCAATCGATGCCTACGATGACATCCACTCCCAACACTTGTAGTTCGATCAAGTCGATGTCGAACATCCTTCCACCAATCTCGATATCACAGCCCGCGTAATATTGATCCGCTACCAGCTCTTCACCTGACGGCGTTGCCACCGACAAAACCCTGCCTGGAAATAATTTAGGTTCCAAACCTAAGATCTTTGCAAAACTTGGCGATACAAATGTATGCGATGAACCAGTGTCAAACAAAACCTTTGCTTTCATTCCATTTATTAAAACAACTCCTGTTACAATAAGAATGATACTCAATCTTAAATTGTTCTGAAATAAAAGCTTTATTCATTACACTGATTCAAAAATGAAAGAATTCAAAATTCCTGCATACCCTGTATTACATCTTCCGAGTTTCTCGCATCTTCCTCGGTCAATGCAAATACTCGCCCTTGCCTCTTCGGGAATTTGCTTCCACCCGAACCATCTTCCTTCAATTGTGGACAATGGGGCTTTGAGTGTCCAGTCTGCCCACACTGAGAACAAACATGCTCTGCCAACTTCGGACATGCTGACCTGTAATGTCCTACTTCCTTGCAGTAGTAGCAGGTCACTCCCTGAGCTCCAGGCGCCTTCTGCACCGTCCACTGAACTTCGCTTGCTTCGCGGGGAATCCCTTCCCACTCTGGCCTGATGCTGGCCTCTTGTTCCGGTTCCAAGAATCCTGTTTCTTCTAAAACAGTTCCATATCCTCCTCAGTCATCGCTGCTCTTCTGACCAGTTTGTCAAATCTTCTGATACCCAATGGAACCATCCTTGACCTCAAGTTTGGCCTCAAACCTAGCTCAAACTTTTTGGCCTTCTTTGCTTCATCCATGACCAATTCCGGTGCATATCTCGAAAGTTGAGCAAATTTTGTCTCATACTCCCGAACAGTCATGCTGCCTTGCTGAAGGTTCATGAACTCGGTCGCCTTCTTCTCTTGTACATCCAGAGGAAAGAAGCGATCTCTGAACTCCTCCAGAAAAGCTTCCCATGTCAGCTGCTGATCTCCGAAACTCCTCTTCAGCGACTCCCACCAGACACCAGCATCTTTCTCGAGCTGCATCGAAGCCAACTTCACCTTACTGGCTACTGGAGTCTCCGATACTTCGAAGATCGTCTCCATCTTCCGAATCCAATCATCTGCTGCTGTTGGATCAGCTCGCCCCTCAAAGACTGGCGGCCTCATCCTCTTAAAGGATTCAATCTGCTTGATGGGGTCGGCATTCACCAATCCATGTCCAGCTCCATGATTGGGCGGCGGATTCTGCTGCTGCGCCTTCTGCTGCGCCACATTGAGTGCCATCAGCGTATTCAACGTCTGATATACTTTGGCAAACTCAGCTTCTAGGTTAATTCCCGTTCCTCGAGAACTACCTGATCCATCCTCATTATTGCCACCATTTCTACCTCTGGGTACAACCATTTTGAATACTGCAAAACGAGGGTAAAGTTAGAGCACACATACAATTCAAACTCAAATCAATACCCTATGGCAAAGCCATAACCATACCCCAAACCATAATTTCAAACCAAACATCATAATTTAATTCTATGTGATACTCACACTCTGGTGTCCACACCTAGGTACTCACTCTCTAGTGTCCACACCTAGGTTGGTTGTCATTCTAAGTCTATTATTACATTGAAGCAGAGCTCTGATACCAATCTCTGTAGCGCCCCGAATTTCTAATATGAGAGCTTAGAAAAGACGTGGCGAAATCCCAGTAATCCACTTCAATACAACAATAAACACCAACAACACCACTAAAATTTTTATTTCTCTTATTACAACAAATTTTACAATTACAGCGGAAGTCTAAACATCTCAACACAAATTAATCTTTTATTTACAACTCAATAATGATTCAAATATATCTTAACAATTTTACACCAACACTAAATAATTCAATAATCTCAAATGGCCCACTCAAGCATCCAACCTCCAATCTAAGCAATAACGTGCAACATGTGAGGCTAGAGTTGAACCCTAACCCCCAAACTACGGGGTCAGCTATAAATGGTGTGAGTGGTAACAAATCAAACAAATAGCATAAATGAGCTTCAAACACAATATCCAACAAATAAAATCAAACACTAAAGTATGAAGTACGACCAAAGAATAATGGGTGATACCAAAACCAAAAGCCAAGTGTGTAAAAACAAGAAATCCAAATGCATAAAAGTGATTCAAGAAAACATCATGACTACATGCTGACAACGATGACTACTAAGAGATGAAGATAAACTATGATAATTTGCCCATGCTTGATCATTCCGGAGATTGATCCCACATCACAGGTATTTTCCCTGGATAATTCAGGAGATCATCCCACATCTAAACATAGATTCCTTATCACAATAATACCCCAAAAGCGTCGCCTCGACTCCGATCATTCCGTAGTTCAATCCCACATCTCAAGATAATTACTTGGATAATTCAGGAGAAATACCTCGCATCACAGGTTAACTGCCTGGATAATTCCGAAGATAAATCACACATCACAAGTTAACTACTTGGATAATTCAGGAGATTAAATCCTACATCAAAAGCCATACTGAGGTGCATAACTCAAGTTCCCATTCGCCATGACACTACTAATGCCTGTCCTTATTAGTTTGGGTGACTGAGCAAATCTCCTAGAGTAGTGTACCCTACCGGACTAAAAATCTGAATAATTGAAAGTTTGCCTCCATGGGCCTCAACAAATAACTGAACAAACACCGGTATACTAGGGTCACCTACCTCTAGAGACTCAAAAACAATTATCTGAACAAATTTCCACTAAACAAGTGGCTCAACTGAATATCTCAAAATCATGTTCTTAACTGAACATCTCAAAAACAAATACTTAACTGAACATCTTAAAATCAAACACTAAACAAAATATCTCACAATCAAATACAAAGATCCTTCAGGACCAGTCGACTGCACATCAGATCAGTCGACTGTCCAGAGGACATAATCCAACATTTCTCAAAAATAAACTAAGGAAAGATCAGTCGACTGTCCCGACAGGACTGAACAAAATTACAGACAGAAGACCAGTCGACTGACCTCAGTCTAGGTCGACTGTCCCGAACAAAACTCAAAGACTAAAAATACGCAGTAGGCTCGTACCAGTCGACTGCTTCGCAGTCCAGTCGACTGTCGGCTACAGATTCCCAAAAGATAGGTCCGAACACAAAACTAAACTGGAGTTTTCCAAAGATCCAACGATCCTAAAAATTAATTTGTATCCAGGCAAATGATCAACTCTCAAATATCTCTATCATGGATACATTATTCAATCAATCAAATACTCAACTCTCATATCCTCATGATCCAAACTCTTAATCTTTCTATTAGGGTTTTTCTCATCAAACTTCTTTCACAACACTATCATAAAATCAGAACTACAATCATGAGATCCAGATGTTTATTATCTGATCATAACACAATAAATTCTTAATATGTCTTCCAACAATACGATCTCATAATTCCACATTTCCTCAACAAATCTTAATATTTCTCTTACATGATCCAAATATCAATAAGAGTTCTTATCCTCCATATCAACTAATAGATCCATATCATACATACAATGAGACTAACAAAATAATGACACAATGAACACAAACAAGTATAACAAGATCTTACGTCATTCATCAATCAAGACAAACAAAACAAAGCAAAGCAAAACAAAACCACTCACCTTTGATTTGAAGAAAAATCCACAAAAAGCTTCCTCCTTTTGCTAGATCCAAGAATCCTCTTCTTGCTCCTCAAAACAAATCTCAATTTCCGGGTATTCTAAACAATGACGGCTGAAAGAAACGTCTCTTAAATATCCGGGTAAAATATTAGGGTTTTATTCCCATTTTACAAAATAATCCTTTCCAAAAATACTTTTTACATATATAATCCTTTTCTTGAAAATCAAATCAAATATCATTTAAATTGGGATCTAACAGAAAAATATGTTTCCAAACCTCAACAAATACTGATCGGAATGTCCAGCAAATACATTTTGCACTCTAACCCTCAAAATTGTCAATTTTGCAAATAAGTCCTTCTTTTCTCAAAAATTGCAAATTGGAATAATTAATTTCAGAAAAATCTGGAAAAATATTAAATAATTTTCAAATAATAAATAATGATTTTTCATAAGGAAAACTAAATTTTTCAAACTTCTAAAAAGTCATTTGCTCGTGTTTTGCACGTGTACCAAAGATAAATCTTTTAGAAAATATTTATCAAATACTCAAAATCATTTAAAGCTCATTTTCAAATAATTAAAATAATATTTGAAAATACGGGGTTCTACACCTACAGGATGTGGATTTGTTTTGGTTGGTTGGTTGGTTGGTTGGTCCAAGCGTCCTCCTGTTCTGGGCTTCCATCTACCGCTCCACCACTGTCTGTTTACTAATTCGTTGTCGCTTACAGACCTAGCAAAGACACTGTTATTATTATTGGATGAGAATAATTCTTTATTGATTGATTGAATAAACTGAATACAATATGGCTCATATATATAGGAGAGAACATAAGACTAAACTAATACATAACCAATATGGAACTAAACTAATATATCATCTAACACACCCTCTCAAACTCAAGTTGGTTCAAGCAATAAGAGTTTGGAATACTGACGATGTTGATGTGGAAGGAACGACAAACTGTGGTGCAGTGACGACGCTTGATGGTGCATGTGACAGAACTAAGATGTAGAGTGTTTCGGAAGGAAATAGCGGTGGCGCACTATTGAGATCTCACCCCGAACAGTGGTGGGATCTCCATATCCCGATCTTGGTTGGGATCTCACCCTTGACTTGAGACATACTCGATGATGGGATCTCACCCCTGAACTGAGAAATAGATTGATGGGATCTCGCCCCTGACTTGTGAATGGTCGATGATAGGATCTCACCCCAGACTTGAGAATTGTCGATGATGGGATCTCACTCCTGAACTAAGAAATAGACTGATGGGATCTCACCCCTGACTTGAGAATGGTCGATGATAGTATCTCACCCCAGACTTGAGAATTTTTGATGTGGTGGGATATCGTCCTAGAACTGAGAACTGGATGCTGATAACACCCCCTCTCAAACTCAGGATCGATCAACCGGAGTGAGTTTGCTGACGATCTGGATGTAGAAGCACAAGAACCTGCAAGAAAGGGTTTTTTTTCTCTCGCAACTAGACAAATACCTCAATATGAAGAAACCGGCTATTGGCTTCAGATACAAACCCTCTTTGTAGATGATACCTCGGCCTACTTCCATCCAAACAAAGGGCTCCTCTTTGGGTCGTGTTTGGGACAATACTGAGATCGACGAGATTGGGGAATATTCCCAGATCTGAAGTGAGGGTGGTGGCGGTCACGTGATTATTACGGGAGGAGAGAGTGAGGATGGGGGAGAGGACGAGGATGGCGACGCCGACAACGGCGATGGAGCCACTAGAGGCGGAGGCAACGACTAGATTTGGGTTCGAGTACAAGTTGGATTTGAGTGGAGGTCAATGTATTGGATTGCCGAAGTTGCTAATTGGAGTTGCAGGCAACAATGGTGGAGAGAGAGCAAGGCGATCGGGGTGTGGGGTCGCGAGATGAGTCACGAGGAAGAAGACGAAGAAGGAGTCAGGGAGGTTGGGTTTTGGTTGATGAAGAAACAACATAGGTTGAAGATGAATTTGGAGAAGGATGGCGACTATGGGGATTAGGGATAGGGTGAGGGTTGTGGTCGACTAACCTGGGGGTACAGTCGACCGACCCTAGACTGAGAGTTCTTCGAGTGTATAAGTCCAACAGAGGAGAGGACAGTAGACCGACCTAGGGGGTGCAGTCGACCGGTTAGCTCCCTGGGTTGGTTCCACACGTTGCAGTCGACCGTCACTAGGGGTGCGATCAACCGGCAACGTCGGCTGATTGTTTTGGGCGTACGAGTTTAAAGGCCCAATTGCTATATTTGTGTTTATCTTTTAGGGTTTACTTGGGAGCTATATATATGGCCGTAAACTCTAGGGTTAGGATTAACTTGTGTATCAAGAGGTGAGCCATTATCCTTGTTTAACTTCAAGAGAGATTGTGCCGAGTGTTTCAAATGAGAGAGAGATAGATTGAGAGTTTTGATCTCTTTGTAATCTTTATATTTCTTTGGGAATAAGAAGTATTGGTTATCTCTGCATATTGGTTGTGTTCTTGTGAGATCCATATATTGTGGTGGCTTGTTCTTGGTTCATCTAAGTCTTGAAAGTTTCTATTACTTGTTGTGTGTTTCCCCTATTAACACTACAAGTTGTGGGGTAGAATTACTCCGATACCTGTATCGATATCCATACTTCAGAAGTTGATATTGATATTGATCAGCGAAAAGAATTTCAAAGATATTGAAAGTGAGTGATGTTGCAATGCTTATCAATTTTTGCTTGGAGTTGAGATACACACGAAGTACCTATAAAAACAAAAAAAATGGAGAGGCATATCTCAACATGGATCTACATGGGGGGTACTTGTCGAAGTTGGCAGTGGTATCACGGTTATGTACAATGAATCGAATAACAATGCATGCCCTTGTTTATGATGAGACGTCTGTGAAATAAGAGGAGAATGATTAGTTATCAGAAATGTTCTTTTGCGTTTAATGGTTGGTTGCTTTATTCGTTTCATTTGCTTCTAATTAACGAAGCATATATATATATTGTTAGTCCCACTTTTCTTTCGGAGAAAAGGATTTATGGATGCTTTTGTCTTTTTAGACAATTTATTTAGTAATGTTCTTATCTTACTAAATGTGCATATTTAGTTCGCAATCTTGAGAATATTTGACATTATTCTTTATACAAGCTGAATATGAGAGCTTATCCAACACTATTATCAAAATGTGCCCATTTTTAGTGCTACTAAGCATCTTATGATTAGCATGATCTCATGCGCAAGGCCTAATCTTGACCAAATTCGCTAATATTCAGGTTCTCTACATATTTAATTAATTTGGACAAACTTGCCTTGTTACTTTTATGATGATAGATGTAATTGATAAGCAAGCATATCGCTGATGCTCGACTAATGACTTATCGTAAATGTGTTCTACGTGGACAAGAGCCAAGCAGAAAGATTCAGTCTAAAGTTGAGCTCGTCTCATCTTTTTTTTGTTGAGAGCGCATACAGCTAAATTTTCTATTGATTCTGTAATGTTTCGTGGGAGGCACAAGTTCGGTTACTGGGGTAGTATGAACATCTCTAATGTTGCGGGTTGTACCATTTCTTCAATGGTTCGACTCTCTTCAAAACGTTGTCCTCTCAGATTTGGATAGTTTTGTTCCAAATCGATCGAGCTTATGTTCCATCACTTCTCATTTGCTTTTCCCCTCAGAAACTTGATCAAGTACTAGCTCACTTTCACCTCAGACATAGTATTAATTTTTGGGTCGATCTATCACCTGTATACAAGAGGCACTAGGAGCAGTCTTATTATGGAATGATAGTGCTTGTGAGACTACGACTAGAAGAAAAAAAGTGTTTGTGAGACGACGACTAGAAGAAAAAAAGTGTTGGGTCCGAACCAGTAAAATATTACCCTTTCTTTGCTAAATTACCTACCCAACTGTACACTGAAGGCTCTGTTTAGTATTGTCGTGAACGTAAATTCTTTGGCTTGTAAGTGTCATTAGCTAAAACACTACAAAGAAAAAATATATATAACTTTAATTTTTTGATATAATTATTTTTTGATAAAAGTTGTTGTAGAATGTAGTGAGAAATAGTTCAAAATCTGCACTTTAAAAGTATTCTTTCAGCTAAACAAACTTTTAATTAAGTTTATCATCTAACTCTTAGTTGGACTTTTAGATCCAAAAGCACTATTGTAAATCAATGTCAAACATAAAAGAGTGAATTATATAAAAGAGTGAATTATATAAAACATAAAAGAGTGAATTATATAAAAGAGTGAATTATATACAAAGAGGTTCACTATTCAAGAAACTAATCACAATGGGCAAATTTGAATATATTTAATATCGAATCTCACAAGTAGACGTATAAAACAAGATGAAGTAAAATGGGCTCTCTCTCTTTTTCATTTTTCTTTATTTACTTAGATTTTTAGATTTTCAGATTTCAAGTTTGTAAATTTTCAGAATTTTTATTATTTAATTTATTGCTCATGTTACATTGAAAATAGCAAATATCTCTTCAACAGTTAAATTTCATCATTTTCCACCCTCAAAGTTCTAAGAAGTTGGATTTTACACCCCCATTTATAATTATTTTTCAACATAAACATGGACTTTTATTTACAATTAATTATTGTCATACTATTCAAACTTGAACTACATAATTGTTGTTTTACTGTTTACAGGGCTTTTCGTGTGTTGTATCGTTCCGAAGACGTGCCGTAGGGACGTGCCCACGGGCAAATCTAATAATATTATATTATAGATAGATAGATATAGATAGATAATTTACACGTGTGATGCACATTTAATATATTTTTAAAAAAAATTAAAGTAAAAAATATGACGCAGTGAGGACTCGAACATGATACCTTCTTCATATTAGTTATGCACGTGCAATGCATACGTTGGTAGATTTACAAATGACACTAAGATATTCTCTCATTATAATATTAGAGATTAGAGATGAGCCTTCTCCCATTATAATATTAGAGACGAGGAGGACAAATGGCTATTATAAAAAGCTTGGTCAAATATGACTATTTTTTTTGGATTTTTTTTGTAACAAAATTGGAGGATAATAATTGCTTTTAAATTTGCCAGAAGTCACATTCTTTCTCGAGTCTGCTTCTGGTTGAGAGTGCCCGAGTAGATGAGAGAAAGACATATTAATTTCCTCAAACATTTCGATCAAAATTTTCATCATAAACTCAATAATAAAATATTTACAACAAAGAAAGAGAATTTTAATAAGTAAAATTAACTACCATTTAAAGGAGGAAGGTAGAATGTCACATGTATATCATGATAGTGATGGGTATCAACCACACTTTCTTTCTGAATGAAATGGGCAACAATTTTCATGATTGGGAACCAAACAAAAGACAATGAAAAAGATTTTAAGAAAAATGAAGTTTACATACATGAAAAGCGAATTGCTTTGTACTATTCTAATCATACTGGAGAGAATGTAGATGATAGTGTTGTAAAATTTAAATTATAAACAGTACAAAAAAAATAAATTAAGTCCGAAAGAACAAGTACATTCTATAAAAATGTGGATAAGCACTTGTAGTTTTTTTGAGATATAAGCACTTGTAGTTGTGAGGACTAACAAAAGTTTGATCAAATATGGGATATAAATTTCAATACAATAGGGTTAACTCTCTTAAACATTTTCTATATTGGTTAGTTTCAGCAGAAATATATCGAACTAACTTGTAATAAGAGGCCATATGTTTTGTTAAATGGTGCAGATGATAGAATTATCTTCCTGAAATGGTGGAAGATTCTAAAATTTCTCTTCTTCTTTTTTTAACCTTACTTTTTTCTCCTCTAAAGGGATAAAAAATATGAAAAAATGGGAAAGAATTTTTTCGATATTTCATTGGAAATATCAATATGCACAAAGTGAAATGTCCCTACTATCGCACAAGAACTCTGAAGTTGCATTATGGGTTGATGAATGTATTCTAACGAAATTGAAAAGAACGACCAGATGCTTAGACCCATTGTTGAAACTCTTTATGCTTCATAGTATATATAAAGAACAGCGCAACTCAGAAAATAAGAAATAATTTTGACAGAAGAAACGAGATTTAGTAGGGTTTCAATTAATGTAAAGAAAGGCAACAAAATTGTAGGGTTCAGTTCATGAAATTCCAATATTTTTTCTGCTGAAACCAAAGCTACATATAGTGCATGCACAAAATGTCATCAAGTGATCAAGTAAACAACTAGGGTTTAACGATAGCTTGTTCGTTATACGTTGAAATCTATCACGAGCCTTCATTAGTACATTGGTCTACAATCTAATAAATCTCTTGGATACTAATCATGGCAAGGTAGGAAGTTCTACTTTATCAAAAGAAAAGAAACTAACTCGCCCATGATCGACAAAACAAAACTTCAAGTTGTAGCCTTCGCATCTTCTCCGGAGGTTTTCCACTTCTACTCTGGAGGGTGGGCTCTCCCTGCACAAACGGTTGCAAATAAGTTGTCACAAATTAAAAATAACGGATTATAAATTTACAAAATTCAAGATTTCACATAGAAAACTAACATGTAAAAACATTAAACCTGAGGATAAAGATTTGGTACCGGAGAACAGAAAGTACAAAGCTGGGATCCCCAGGAGCAGATTTCCGAAAATTGCTGTTAGGCAAATACACATCAAAGATTGGCTTCATTTCAGTGATCGCCAGGGCTTTGAACCCATCATATATTTCTCCTTCAACTTCCTGGTTCGTTATTCTACTGCAATCTGATATGTTTTCTAGAGAGTTCAAACTGCAACAAGTTTTGCTGCTCTTCCTAGTCCAAAGGGTACCATGGCGGCCAACAATATAACCAAGCGCCTTCAAATGCTTGAAAGCTTCAAAGGACTCCCAAGAACACCCGGCTGCTCCACTAGCAATTATCTTATAGATATCTTTCAAACTAAGTGTTTTTTCATCCGAACCTTTGAGAATCAATGCTCCTCTTTCAGCAAGAAACCTACAATTAGGATTTCAAAATTGAGTTATTTTGGGTTTTAACTGAGCAAGCATGAAGAAACAAATAAAGGAAAAGTTGAATCAATGCATCTAGGTTTGTCATATTCATCCGCCCAGTTGACGAGTGCAAGTACTCGACAAAAGGTGAAAAATTAAAGTTTGGATGCACTATCACTAGTATTAGAGTACCAAGCGAGCAATTAGTTGATGAAAAACAAAAAAGGGCATTTAATCACAGGGACATCTTTACAAGATGTGCAGCAATTCAGTAATTTAGTTAGTTAGTACTACAGACTTCTAAGACAGCATTTCGAACACAACCTTAATAACCGTTCTATGCATGGATTAATTAATATCAAACTCTATGGAAGTGAAAATCTTGAAAATCGGACTATTTCAATTCAGAGAAAAAATAAAAGAAAAACAACAACGATTACCTGATGAATTGTGAAATCAATTTGCGGCGTCAAAGTACTCGAGGAGATGGGGAAAACACAATGAATTACAGAATCAAGAGTCAAGAGAATGACATTTACTAAAATTGGCATCATTCATGGTACACTGGGTGCAAAAGAAAGAAGCCATGTCTCAATTTATTTATTCCTCCGGTATGGTATAATATATGTCTAAAGCCATCCAAGGTTCTAAGTCAAGTTTGAACATACAAACCTATATGTCTAATTGTCTAAAATCACTCACGACGCCATGTTTGGGAACAAAGTTTAGATTAATGTTATCTTAACTTTGAGGTACAAAGCATGCTAACTTTGATAGTCACACCCTTAGCTCCATTTTAAAGTTATCTTCAAAGTTTAAGAAAAATTAGGTAAGAATGTAGTTTAGATAACTATGGTTTCTCGCTTTTTAATGTAAGAACTCCAAATAAGTCTCAAACATGTCAAAGTTAGGATAATTGTAGTTTTTTAAAGTAATGCGATAACTCCTCCTAACTATACTTTGCTCCCGAACACAACCTCAAGGGTTAAAAAGTTGGGGACATATACTTGGAATAGAGTAAACCAATAAGCAACGAACTACTTCATTTGTTCTATCAGATATCACGCACTGAATCTAACAATCACGATTTCAATTCAATCGAAAAGTAAACTAACCCATTGGTCTAAATTCACAAAAGAACCATAAATAAACCTACAACAACAATTTCACTCATAATTCATAGAAAATGAGGTAAACATACAGGATCTCTTCAATGTGGCAATAGAGCTTCCCATCTCTAACGATCCCGGTCGTCGTCCACAAGCTCCCCTTCTTCTCTACCACCTCTCCCGTTCCCATCGCCTCATCCCACCGAGCCACCGATACCTCCTTCCTACAAAATTAAAATCCAATCAACACAAAACAAGACGCAACAAACACTATCATATTGGCATTTTATCAAACAGGTTGTGGGCAGTACCTGAATTGGAGCTTGGAAGTGTATGGCTTGGTACTGCTAATAGTAGAAACAAATGGGTTTCTGTGATGTTCTTCGTCTTCTTCTTCTTCTACCTTCACTCGTCCTCTCATTGTTGATCTATAGCTAAACGGATTTCGGGCACGTGCAGTTTGTATGCTGTTTTTTTTTTTTTTTTTGGAAATGAGAACTGGAGAAGAACTACAGAGTAGAGAATCAAACCCTTTTTTTTGCTCTTCAAATAACTGAATCTATTGGGCTTTGATGGGCCTAATATTGCTGATTCAAAGTTTACTTGTAGATCCACTACATAATTTAGTGAACCAAACCCCTACCTGTATGGGGATTAAAATGTAAATAATATTCGCTCTTATAATTAGAGAGTTGGATTATTTTTTTAATTATTATTATTAGTTTTTCTTTTGAAGGAAACAATGAGTTGAGTTGTGTGAAAGAATTTCATGTTAGGAACTCGAGTGATCTTTTTCGATTAATACATATGAGATTCTTCAACAAATATATCCATATTGAGAAGCGATTATCTCACTATTATCAATGCAGATTACATAATGACAAACAAGACGTTATTCAATATTATGCAGTTTATCATGGCATCACCAATATAGGTGTTTGGAGTAGGGCTGGATGAGGTTTGTCAATGCTCCTTTAGCCACAAGAACAGTGGATATTTACATAAGAAAACCTTTAGCAACGCCTTCGACATGCTCTGATTGCTCAAAACCGAACTTGCAGTCAACGACAAGCCACCTCGAGCATGCTTCCTCTAGACAAGTGTATACAAATGAGCGACACACGAAATTTACATTAGTTCTCCACTATCATGTAATTCAAATAAATGGACGCCTCAGCCGTGGCAGAATACTCCAAATGTACTCTTGCATTATACTTCGCGCGAATTCAAAGATAGCGGCCTCACTTTATAGGTATGATTGACCACAGGTTTGTGAAATTCAGCCAAAGGATCTAATATTATGTTTAAGCAATCATTAAACATTTGGCCATCAATTGCTTCATAGCTATATTTTGTATGAATTACACCTATATCGAATAGCTAATCCACATTCAGTTGAAGATCATTTGTATGACAATATCAATTCATGCTGGGTACTTTGTTAAAAGTAAAAACTCTAGCCTAGTAATTAGTTTCCCATACAATCTCATATAAGTACTGCATTAAATTTATTACAAGTTATATTTGCAAATTCTAACTCCTGCTCTATACTTTAAGTTGCTTGCTTATTAAACTCTAATACAATAGATCCCTCTACCTCCACAAAAACTGTCATGAATCCAAGTTCTGCAATTAAAACGCTATGTTGGTTTCTATCCCTTTCTTAACAGTAGAAGTGTACAACTTTCTTACCAAAATCATGCAAGTACACAGGCCAGGTTTTTGTATTTGGGTTCTAAACTCTAAAGCAAGTAAGCAACCTGCTAAAACTATTAAACAGGTCTGACCAGGTAGGTTAAAGGGCCAGATGAATTTGATGAATTTGACACAGATACTACTAATATAATGTTCTGTGGACCCAATTACACCTTCAACCTATGAAGCACAGGTACTCAAAAACAGACTCCGTACCCGTACCGGGTGCGTACCCGATCCGGATACGCCCAGATACGCTCCGGATACGCAGGATACGTATCTAGTGCGTATCTGGGCCTTTTTCAATTAGATTGAGAATATGAAATATTGATTCAATGTTAATAGTTCACTACTTCACTGTTAATTGAAGTGTTAATTTCACAACTTCACTGTTAATAGTTAATTGTTAATAGTTCACTCTTCACTGTTATTTTAGTGTTAATAGTTAGTTTTTAGTGTTAATTCTAATTGTTAGTGTTAATAGTTAATAGTTAGTTCACTGCCTATTTCACTGTTAATGGATATTCTAATTCTAATTGTTAGTGTTAATAGTTAATAGTTAGTTCAAGTTATTGGAGTTGGGCATGAGAAAGTTCAAGTTATTACGGATAATGTGGCGAATTGCAAGGCGGCGGGATAACTAATTAATGCTCAATTTCCTACAATTTTTCGGACTCCTTGTGTGGTGCACATTCTTAACCTTGCATTGAAGAACATTTGTGCAGCAAAGAATGTTGAGTCCAATCAAATTGTATATGATGAATGTGGGTGGATATTGGATATTTCGGGGGATGTGGTGCAAATTAAAATTTTCATATTGAATCATTCGATGAGGCTAGCCATTTACAATGAGTTTGTTCAACTGCTTTCGGTGTTGGAGACTCGCTTTGCTAGTGCCATTATCATGCTTAGACGATTTAAGCTCTTGAAGCAAGGTCTTGTTTCCATGGTTACTAGTGACCAATGTGCTTGTTATCGTGATGATGATGTGGGAAGAGCAAGGTTTGTGAGAGAGAAGGTGATGAATGAAGAGTGGTGGGAATCCGTCGACTACATACTTTATTTTACATCTCCCATATATGATATGATTCGAGCGTGTGACACGGATAAACTGTCTCTATTTAGTTTACGATATGTGAGATTCAATGATTGAGAAAGTGAAGGAAATTATTTACAAGTACGAAGGAAGACAAGTTAATGAGTCATCTAGCTTCTATGATGTGGTGCATAAAATTCTTGTCGATCGTTGGATAAAAAACAACACTCCACTTCATTGTTTGGCACATGCCTTGAATCCAAGGTAAAATTTAGTTTCATTCACTATTTAACTACATAAACATATTATATACTTTTATGTTTCATTCATTGAGTAATATTTTTTTCCTATGGAAGGTATTTGATGAGGACATCTTTCCTGTTTAGTTTATTTCAGTACCTTTTTTTATTTCTGTCAATTATAGACATATGTAATCTTTTTGTAATTTTTAGATTTTGAGAATATTTTGGCAATGTGTTTCAAGATGTAATTGAGCCTATTTAAAGATCTTGAGATTAATGAGAAAGTATGTCATTATTGATATAAAAAAAATCTGTGTTGAGTTTTTGCTCTTCCTCTTTCTCTTTTGTGTGATACAACTGAGATCTGCATTAGGGTTTGTGATAAATCCTAATCAAATTTTAGGGTTTGTGATAAACTCTAAAATCTACCCAATTAAAAAAAATCCCCAAATACAAATTCCTAATAAAAAAACCCTAATCCAATAATTTCCCCCCGTCTACAGCCGCTCCCCTTCTTTCTTCTCCTTCCTTCGTCATCTCAGATCCCGTTTCACATCCACTCCACAAAATCCCAAACCCACCAGACTCCACTCCGATCTCCACATACGAACCCAACTCCAAAAGTCCCAAATCCCTCAGCCTCGACCACGCCCCGTCAGCCCCATCGTCGACCGCTACTTCCCCTAAATCCCACTACCAGAATCCCGACCCTTCCCCTCATCAAGTCGCCGTCACCACCCGACCTTTCGCCCCAGTCACCAGATCTACCGTCGCCTCCTTCCCCTCCACTCCCGATCAAGACCCACACCCCAACAGCAACCCCGAGCCCCTGCCTCCGTCGACTGCCAGTGAAGTCTGCCTCCACCATCGCACCTCGCCGGCGACACCACGCCAGCGCCGTCGCACCTCCCCGTCGTCCAGCCCTTGCTGTTGTTGCTGCCGCTCTTCTATCGTGCTGCGTTGCTGTGTTCTTGGGTACTGTCCACTCCTACATCTACGCTGGGTTTCTTCACATTCGGTATACTCGTTCCCTTATTAAGTATTTGTGTTTTACTGCCCTATTATCTAGCATATTATCTAATTTGCCTGTCGACCACAAAATACTGAGATTGAGTGATCTACATGCTAGATTAGAGTACGAATCGGTATTAAACTTTTTACTTGCTAAAACACGTAGGGATTTACTTATTGATTATAAGGTTGAATTATTAATTGGGACTGTTACATTTGATTCAATTCTTGAAAACCCATCGAACCTATTAACTGTTAAAAAATTTCAACTTAGATCCGCACTTTCATGTTGGTAAAATTAATCCATTAAAATTCTTGGAAATTCTCTATTTTAGGGTTGGTTTTACATCATTTTGGTATCAGAGCGAAGGTTCTTAAAACCTTAGTTCTTGCATCGTAGGCATCATTTTTGCATTCATTTAGTATCGTGTAGTCTTTTATTTTATTTTATTTTATTTTAATTTTATTTTAGTTTAGTTCAGAATCATTTTAAAAAAAAAAAAAAAAAAAAAAAAAAAAAATAGGACACACCCTATAGTTTCCACTTTTGGTGAATGCGTCTTCGCAGCACCATCACAGACCCTGAAGAGCCTTTCCTAGCCCTTTCCGATCACCCAATTAGGAATCCTAGACTTCCCAGACCTGAAATGGACAACCCTGATATCTCCGCTACCCTAGCTGCCATCCAAGCAACTCTTGCCAATATCAATCAGAGGCTTGAGAAAGTGGAGCTAAATCAAACCATTGAGCTTCATGGCCATCGTCAGATCCCTCAAGAGAATGTTCATGACGATCGACGTCAAGAACGTGACCCTAACGAACATTATAAAAAGAACGTTAAGGCTGATGTTCCCCAGTTTGAAGGCCACATGGAACCCCAAGTTTACCTTGATTGGATCTGTGCCATGGACCACTACTTTGTGTGGTTCGACATGAGCGAAATCCTTAAAGTTAAATTTGCCACTATAAAATTAACGGGTAAAGCTCAACAACATTGGACCAATCTTGAACATGCCCGCAGAGGCCGAGGTCTAGCACCCATAGCCACTTGGGAGGCCATGAAAGATAAGCTCACTGAGAGGTATATACCGTTATCATTCCACACCCGATTGCTAGATTCATGGAACCAATTGTATCAAGGAAGTAAATCCATACAAGAATATGTTGATAAATTCGATGACTTCCTTATTCGGTGCAATGCGTTAGGTAAAGAGAGTGAAGAACAAACTCTCTCTAGGTTCAGAGCTGGACTACGAGCCGATCTTAGAAACGAGCTAATCTATAGAAATGTGGACTCAATAGCGGCAGCCTATGCTCTAGTCCTCGATATAGATTCCCTTAAAGCTAGTTTCCATTATAAGTCCAGCGATTCGATGGATCATTCCTCTAGAATGAATCCTCCTGACCCCCCTAGACCTGAGCACTCCTCTCCTCAGTACCCTAACAAGTCCTACCCCAGCAAATCTAATTCAAATTTTAATTCACATAGAGATGAACATAAGGGTAAGAACACCGAAAGAGATTACAGTAAGATTGACCCTCTCACTAAGTGCTATAAATGTAAGGGATACGGTCATGTTGCTGGCAACTGTCCTAGTCCAAGTAGGATCAATATAGTAGAGGGTACCGCAGTCATCGCTGATGAGCCCGACAATGAGTTTACCTATGAACCTAATATAAGTGATGACTTTGATGAAAAAGAGGATGATCAGTCTCTCAATTGTATTCAGCATATCCAGTCACCTCCATTGAGTATACCTGAGACACCCATTCCTTCCCAAGTCACTTGGCAACCCATAGATTTTACTCATGTATTAGAACATCACAAAGTCACAGAGTCTACACCCACATTTGCATATAACATTCATGACTTGCAAAGAGAAATTTCCAAGGAACTTAATGAGAATAATTTTAACTACAAGTTAATAGCAGATACTAGAAGGAAATTTATAACTTTTGATATTGGTGACGAAGTGATGGTTCGGATTCATCCGGAACGGTTTCCTGTTGGACCCGTTAAGAACTTGAACATACGTGCTGCAGGCCCATTTAAGATTCTACATACAATCAATGATAATACCTATGTCGTTGACCTTCCTGAAGGTTTTGGCATAAGTAAGATTTTCAATATTGAGGATCTAGTACTTTATGAAGGCTCAGAATTCAACCCTAGAAATTTTCTTATAGATGAGCCTACCCTGCAGCCTAATGGTGAGATTCCCCCATTACCTCCACTACCAGATATTACTTACCCATCGACAGAAGAATTGGATAATATTTTAGATGATCAGATAATCTCTACTAGAGATGGTGGTATGCACAAGTATTTGGTAAGGTGGAAAAATAAGCCAAAGTCGGATAACACTTGCAGTGATCGTGAGGGGCTCCCGCAACTGGATCCAGATCTTTTGGAGCACCATGGCAGGATCACTGGTTTTGACTCGACTGGATCGAGCTCTCTCCCACCCGGAGAGAATGATGAGGACATCTTTCCTGTTTAGTTTATTTCAGTACCTTTTTTATTTCTGGTAATTATAGCCATATGTAATCTTTTTGTAATTTTTAGATTTTGAGAATATTTTGGAGATGTGTTTTAAGATGTAATTGAGCCTATTTAAAGATCTTGAGATTAATGAGAAAGTATGCCATTATTGATATAAAAAAAAATCTGTGTTGAGTTTTTGCTCTTCCTCTTTCTCTTTTGTGTGATACAACTGAGATCTGCATTAGGGTTTGTGATAAATCCTAATCAAATTTTAGGGTTTGTGATAAACTCTAAAATCTACCCAATTAAAAAAAATCCCCAAATACAAATTCCTAATAAAAAAACCCTAATCCAATACTTTCCCCCATCTACAGCCGCTCCCCTTCTTTCTTCTCCTTCCTTCGTCATCTCAGATCCCATTTCACATCCACTCCACAAAATCCCAAACCCACCAGACTCCACTCCGATCTCCACATACGAACCCAACTCCAAAAGTCCCAAATCCCTCAGCCTCGACCACGCCCCGTCAGCCCCATCGTCGACCGCTACTTCCCCTAAATCCCACTACCAGAATCCTGACCCTTCCCCTCATCAAGTCGCCGTCACCACCCGACCTTTCGCCCCAGTCACCAGATCTACCGCCGCCTCCTTCCCCTCCACTCCCGATCAAGACCCGCACCCCAACAGCAACCCCGAGCCCCTGCCTCCGTCGACTGCCAGTGAAGTCTGCCTCCACCATCGCACCTCGCCGGCGACACCACGCCAGTGCCATCGCACCTCCCCGTCGTCCAGCCCTTGCTGTTGTTGCTGCCGCCCTTCTATCGTGCTGCGTTGCTGTGTTCTTGGGTACTGTCCACTCCTACATCTACGTTGGGTTTCTTCACATTCGGTATACTCGTTCCCTTATTAAGTATTTGTGTTTTACTGCCCTATTATCTAGCATATTATCTAATTTGCCTGTCGACCACAAAATTCTGAGATTGAGTGATCTACATGCTAGATTAGAATACGAATCGGTATTAAACTTTTTACTTGCTAAAACACGTAGGGATTTACTTATTGATTATAAGGTTGAATTATTAATTGGGACTGTTACATTTGATTCAATTCTTGAAAACCCATCGAACCTATTAACTGTTAAAAATTTCCAACTTAGATCCGCACTTTCATGTTGGTAAAATTAACCCATTAAAATTCTTGGAAATTCTCAATTTTAGGGTTGGTTTTACATCAGGATTATAGCGAAGAATGACTACTTGAGGATCCAAGAAGAGTTCCTCCACATAAAGATCGTGAGATATATGTGGAAAGTATAAAGTGTCTTAAGAAACTCTTTCCCGATGCGGCCGATCGGTCAAGAGTTAATGTGGAGTATACCCACTTCTCAGCAAAAACTGGGGCATTTAATGATATTGATTCTATTAGGATCGAGGTTTATTGGACGCACATGATTGGTGATCTGTTCATGGACCTCTTGCTCCTATGCTTCAAACCATAGCTATGAAACTCCTTATGCAACCTTCTTCTGCATCTTGTGCCGAGAGAAATTGGAGCACTTACTCTTTTGTGCATTCCTTGAAAATGAACAAGTTGACCCCACAACGAGCAGAAGACTTGGTGTATGTTCATAGAAATCTTCACCTTCTATCAAGAAGATCACCCCAATATAGTATAGGAGAGACGAAGATGTGGGATATAGGTGGAGATTCGTTTGATTCGTTTGGAGATGTTGGAGTGCTTAAGGTGGCTAGCCTTTCATTGGATGAGCCGGAATTGGAACATGTGGTTTTCACCGATGATGTTGGCGAGATAGATATGCATGAAGAAAAACCATCAAGCTAGAGAAATTCGATCGTGATAATATTTATATTGAACAACTGATATTTGTATTGAACTTTAAATTTGTAATGAATGAAATATTTTGTGATGTGTTGATTTTGCCATTTTGGTAATGGTATTCACTATTAGGTTGCTTACTATTTTGTTAATAAGTTAAACTTATACCAATTCTTATGTTCATGAATGTCGTTATGTCTTTAATTCCTAATGTATTGTTTCTTTTTAGGACTTTTTGATTCTCATCTTTGAATCGTCCACAAACGGAAGACAAAGATGTCGTATGTGCAAAATAGAGGTATGATTACATTTACAATTTCTAGATTACAATCATTTTTCTAGTTATAATTTTTTTGAAATTTTATATTTTTTAACATAATATATATTAAATTCATTATTTTTATATTCAACGTACCATTATCCTAAATTTTTGAGAAATCACGTATTCACGCACCCGTCGTATCGTATCCGTATCCCGTATCCGTGTCCGTGCTACACATTGAAAGGAAACCCACCCCCATGCGGCGAAAAGGCTTTGCAGTTTAATTAATTAATTAATTAATTAATTTGGTAATAAATGAAAAATTAGCAGGCCGAGTTGGGCTTTGAGCTCGTTAGATTACACCAATGAAGCAAGCTCATTATCTTATTATGGGGGTCAATAGGTTATATATTGGTGATATCATATTTGTATTTATTTTCTTCACTAACAAAAATGTAGTGGAGAAGATAGTTGTTGTAGCATTACTCCTTAAACATAAAGGGAGTGGCTAAGCATTAACTCTGTAGATGCAGATTCTGCTGGCTAAGGCTTTGTCTTTTGTGATTAGTAAGGGAAGCCACTCTTAGCTGAGGTGGCCCAGTGTCTACCAAGTCGATCAATTTGGCCGAACAATGTGATCGTTGGGCTGCACCTAAATCCATTCTTGTAATCACACACGAGGGGTTGCTTATCATTGAAGGTGACTCACATTATGTGAACAAGTAATCTCTAGATGAAGATGATATATTTTTTTAAGACCTCAGACAACTCATAGGAGGTCTCCCTAGTGCAAGAGTACAACATCTATTTCGTGAGGCCAACATGAGCGTTGATATGTAGCTAAGCGACATGGGACCTCTCTATTTGATTTATTATTGGATAGACGAAAACGCGCTCACAGGGGCGGAGTCAGGATTGATCAAATGGGAAAGAAGGGAGGGGGGGAGGGGGGATTTTTTTCTCAAATAAATAAAAAATCTAGATTTGAATCAACAACCTCCTAATTTACTAGTAAACACATTAACCAATAGACCATAAATAGTGCTTTTGAAAATTTTGTGGAGGGACCATCCTTTAATAAATGAACACATTTTAGAATACCTTATTCCCTCAAATTGGGTTTTCTGAAACTTTGACTATTTCCATATTATCAAAATACGGATAGGAGATGAGAAAGCAAGATATTGTCAATGTCTATCACTTAGTCCAACATCAGTAATGTTGGACAGTTATAAACTTTGATTTCCTCCCTCTAACAGCTATCTTTTATAAGTGAGTTTTTTCATGTTCGTTAAATTGGTATGAGAGCCAACTCCATCCTTCCTAATTTACTCGGTAACGACTATCTATATGCTGAATTAAATTAGCTGGTAGACGTGGATTGAATCGAGCCGAATTGGATCAGTGTTGCTAGAGTGAAAGCTGTCCAGAACTTCGGGTTACAAAAGCGTGGTGGAAAGTTAGGCTAAGTTAACATCACATTTAGTCACTAAAAAAGATACAAAAATCTGAAATCTGATTAAGCATCCAAAAGCAAATAGTTACAGGGCAAGTTGGAAGGGTGATGTAAGAATGGGACCCACCCACCGAGTGGACCCGGCGATGGCCAACCTAACCACCCTAGAGCTGAGCTCAGGGAAAGACAATTTCAAAGTGGGCCCAGCTAGTATAAAGTTGTGAGCAATGAAGTGGGACCCACATGTAGGCCCATTAAGAAAGCTATATGGGTCTTACGGCATTTCCTAATGTCAATCTCCAAGGTACAGTATTTAGTATTTCGAAAATGAAATCTTATACAGTATGAGTTATGACAACTGTTGCTTAGAGTATTTTGTTGTTATGAATTTGATAGCATGGTGCACTAATATAAAAGGAGTAATGCTAGAACCACTATCAATTTTACTATATTTCTCTTCACTACCTTATGTGACACACTCCAATAGGTAGGAAATGATAAAGTAGGTGGAAGAACTTTTCAATAAGAATATGCAACCTAAGGTAGTGAAGAAAATGATAGTGAAATTAGTAGTGGCTAAAGCATTACTCTAATATAAAATAAATTAGTAAGGACTTATTCCATCTAAAACGTACGATCCATTTCTTATTATGTCCTAATGTTATGTACAATTCATTGAAATACCGCTACTATCCTGTCCACTATTAATTAAGCAATCCTACATTTAATGCTAACTTATGACTATGCAGCCTCATATAACTATTCATCTTCTTTCAGAAAATCTTAATAATAATGCCCATCCAATTAAAAATAGCATTTTCCCGTTCAATTCTGTACTTCAACTAGTATTGGTATCGGGTCGGATCGGGTTCTTTACCATCCAGACCCGGACCCGCATCCTACGGGTCCAAAAATTGGACTTAGACCCGGATCCGTAAGAACTGGGTCTGGATCCTATTAAAATATTTTTATCCGTTCGGACAGGAGCGGGAGTGTGAACGGGGAGTGGAAACGATAAGTGGAGGATTTAGAATAGAGCAGAGAAGAAAAATTGCATGAGTTTTGAGTTTGGAAAAGAAAAATTTAGACTTGAGGAGGAATGAGGGGTGCGATAAGGATAGAATATTTAATTTTATGTTGATTTTTTCGGCTTTTTTTAACGGGTCCGGGTCTGGGTTCATGCCGGATCACTTTTGAGCGGACCCAGACCCGAATTCGAAAATACAACATGTCCCATTTTAGGATCCGGATCCGGATAGGCCGGGTCGGTTCCTGTCCAATACCGGATCCGGATCGGATCCAAAATTTCGGGTATTTTTACCAATGCTAACTTCAACTCTATCAAATCACTAAGTTGCAGCTTAGAAGGTAAACAATGAGATGGATAAAGAAATTCTCAGGTTCGTGATCCGCCAGACAATGTAGCCCTTCATTCGCAAAAATAATATAATAATATAATATAAAGTAATGTAAAATTAACTTTTTTTGAAAAAAAAAAAATCAACTCTATCAAAGCAAAATAGTACATTTGTTCACCCTTCATTGATTAATCCCCTACAAATCTAGAAAGTACAAGAATACTAGGAATGTCGTTGCTTTCAAAGTACGTGCAATGAATTAGTTCGGCCAAAATTAAACTCATTTGTCGAAGTAGTTAATTAAGTTTATACTCCTTACAATGACAATGATTGCTTATCTTCTAATTTCGCATTCAACAAATTCAAGTCACAAAAGATAAAGAAGAAGAAGAAGAAGAAATGAAGATGACTACAAACCAAGAAGAGTAAATTAAGGCTTGTGGAATTGTGTACACAAATTGAATTTGTTTTGACATCTATGTGACGGGTACAAATAACGTGTGTATATATTACATATATGAGTATATGTGAATTAATTAGTTACACAACAAGGAATAGATTTGGAGAAGAATTGTGGGTGGTTGTGCTTTCAATTTATAGGAGAATTTTGGAACAGGTCCACATCTTTCTCCTCTTTCCTTCCTTTTCTCTGTTTTTTTTGGTAGTTCTTTTCCTTTTTGCTTCTACCTCAAATCTATATGAGCTTGGTTCAAACCGAATCAAGGCCCATAACTTGATGATGTATGGCCCAAGTTTTTTCTTCCTTATTATTTTAAGCTTGGTTTGGTCTTTAATATAGTTACTGATGCTGCTTGTTTCTGGTGCGGGAGCAACAGGTGTGAGTTCTCATGTCTGGTCGGTTTTGGGGGGTCGGCTCGGAAGTGCCGCTAGTTGTTGGACGACCCAAACACCTGTAAAGTGTCTAGAAACACCGGACAAATCCCGGCGACAGGCCTTTCGAATATCTAGTCAGTAACTGGACAGTGAAAGGAAGCTAGGATTCAGATGAGAAATCTTTGATTACCTTTTTCAATGAGGAGAGGGGCTGGTATTTATAGGCCAAATCAATGGGTATCGGACCCTAGTGGACCGGGTCAGGCCCGTTAGTTTGTGGGCTAGTAGACCGGGTCTGAAGCTGCAGAAGGCCCGTTGGACCTGTTGACTTGATGATTTGAATAGGAGCGAATTTTGAGGAGATCTGACGGCCTGATTGGACCACGTCACTTATACCCACATTAATTACTCTGTGTCATTATTATGCGTCACTTATGCCCACATTAATTACTCTGTGTCATTATTATGCGGATAGCAAAACCATCTCTACAAAATCTTTGTATTGTTAGATGGAAGGATTGTAGATGTGGTGGCAGAGGGGGAATCCAATTGATGTCATGTATGATGTATACATGCCAAAAAGAAGATGAGAAGGCAAGAGAAGAGAAATGAAGCTTGCATTCCCCCACCATGTAATTGGGAAACTTGTCATCCAAATAATGGCAATTCAAAAATAAATTAGTCATGTATAAGAAAGAATACATTGTTGACTCAATAATTCACTCCCTCCAAATTGAATATGAAGCACATGCATGCATACAAGTTGTATTAAGAAAAAAGGAAAATAAATGATAGCAATCATGTCCTCATCCATACACTGTTAATCTGTGACAACACATGAGAACATTATTATCAGCTTTGAAAGCATGCATACTGCACATGTAAACTTTCAATTTATTTTTTTTTCCTTCCTTTCTCTTTTATTTTTTAAGAATTCAACATCATTCTCATATTATATTAGTAAAATTAGTTCATGACAAACTGCTCTGTTGTAGTGGTCATCTTTGATGAGTCCGATCTAATCAAACTACTACATTAAACTTTCGTACAAGAAATTTCATACAAGAGTGTCGGTCATTAAACTTTCATACAAGAGTGTCACAGTTAAGTAAAGACATTTATCAAAACCAACAACCACCACCTTAAAAGTAAGAGAAATCTGTAAAAGCAAAATTTGTACTTAAAAACGAATAAAAGAAAACAATTAAGCAGAAAAATTAACTTACTAGTTAGCTAATTACAGTGCTAATTAAACTAATCACAAACCCAGATTAATTAATTATAAAACACACACACACACACAAAAAGTTACTACTAATAACAAGCCATCCTCTGTAAACGATCTTGCATCATTCCACTGTAGAGTGCAGCTCTGTTCTCCGGCATCTCCCTCACCCTTTGCTCGAATCTCGATGCACCGAAAACGGCTTCCATTTTACCTTCCTCCTCCTCCTCCTCCTCGCAAGAGTCGAATTCCACCACCACATCCTCCCCGAATCGCACCTTCTTCTTGTCCTTCCTTCTCTTCCTCTCCCCTGCACGAGTACATGCAATACATACAGATGATCCAACTATCCATCAATGCTTTAAAACACATCATTACTTCAGTCACAAAGAGAAGAGCACATTTATGATAGTATATTTTGCATGATCTCTCTGAAATTCAAGGAGACAGCTGGTATAACAGACTTACCAGAAGTGATGCAAGGGCGAAGGTAGCACGGGCCGAACTGGGTTTGTGCCTGGGCCACAGACATGGGCTTGGGCCGGCAGAGAGCGACGATAAGCACAGTCCCGGAAACCGCCATCGCGGTGGCGGTGGCCAGAGCCATCCCATGGCTGCCCATTAGAGAAGACATGATGCTGTTCTCTTCTTTTCTCTTCTCTTCAGTTGGTGTTTGTTTTCTGAAGTGGCAGTTAGTAACATAATAGTATATATAGGATGAAGTGCATGAGAGGGACATTATTGATTTATGCAAATAAAAAAAGACAAATATATATATATATATATATATATAAAGAAAATTTTAGTTTAAGGTATTTAAAGTATTGCAATTTGGGGGCATTGTTTTGATTTGTGATGGAAATTCCAAGAGGGTTTGAAAGTGAGGTAAGCAACTAATGACTTTTAGTTGGAAAAGAGGAGATTAGTAGTTGATTTATGTTTCTTTTTCTTACCTTTTATTTTAAAATTTTAAAATTTTAAACTTTTTTCTTTATCCTTGATCTTATCTTTTGCTTTGATGCTATCAAGCATGAAGCATATACTAAAGCGCACAGAAAGTGAGTGTATAAGTGTGTACTTTTTACTGTTAACTCCGCCATTCTTACTGTAATTAGGTTTAGTTTTTGCGGAATTATTTTAATTTTAGGTGTTGAGTGAATTGACTGTTTTTGTGTGTGTCCCTTTTTGAATATTCTCGAAGAATATTTGAGGGCCTTGTTTGTTTCATCCGGATTTAGGCGAGTTTAATTGTAATTCCAGCTCTGTTTTATTTTTATTATTTTTTTTTTCTTGATAAAAAGATGACTGAGTCATCGCTTCATTAATGATAGTTAACGAAACAGACATAAGATAATGCATAACTTCTCCGAAGGCAAGTGGAGTTACAAGAATTCAAGAACTCCGACAACAGATGTTATAACCTCGACAGTCTACACATGGCTGCAAAATAGAAACACTCTCTACTATATCATAACAAATCCCAAGATCTGGCCCCTCCCTATGAATCGCCCAAACTAAAAGACGACTACTCCTCCTCCTCCTCCTCCTCCTCCTCCAGTCGTAACCTCTTCTTTGATTTGAGATGCTCTGTCCATTCATGAATGAATAAGTGAATTTTGTGCAACATAACTGAAAATCTATGGTTAATACTTCGAAAACATAAATCATTACGATCTAGCCATAGGTTCCATATCGTAGAGACTACATCTATATCCCAGTGTAATCTATCCTCCTTTCTAACTTTGTTGTATCTAATACTACCCCAGACCTCCGCACTCGACCCCGAACAATCTAGAATCCCGAATCTAGCACCTATCCTTTCCCAAACCATTCTAGCTCTAGGGCAATTAAAGATGATATGATTCGTATCTTCATCCTGTGTTTGACATCTATTGCAGGCAACGTTCAACGTAAAATCGCGTTTCGTCATGTTGACCTTCGATAAGATTGCGTCATTGTCCACCAACCAGAGAAAAACTTTCACTTTAGCAGGAGCGTTAATGCACCAGATAACGTCTGCAACCTTACTTCTTCTTCCTCCATCATTCAACCTTTTGTAATGTGAAGAGACCATGAATATTGAATTCATCTCCAGACTCCACCCTCTCTTATCTTCAGCCTCTTGATCGTATCTCCCTTCTATACGAATGAAGTTATTAAGATTTTGGAGTTGAATGACTGATTCTTGATCCAAGCTATCATCGACTTCTAGCCTAAGCCTGTTGTTGCGCCACACATCACCCACTAATGTATCACTGCTTAGTACTGCTTTAGCAGCTGCCGGGAAATGTAATGCCCTTGTCCCTAGCTCAGACAATTTATACAATTTAGAAGACAAATTAGATACTATGTAGTACAACTGCCCACCACAGGCTGCCTCTCAAAAGGTGGTTAACCGAATTGGTGACTCTTGATCGTAGGCTATTATATTTATAGTTATTTTATTTTATTGCGATTCCCGATGTGGGATTAACACGGGGTGTTACAGACACCCCCTTAAGAAATTAGTGTCCTTTCTGAGGACGGGGCATGCACAATCTAGTACAGGATCTACTTTCTAGCCGCTGTGGAGCATTTGGTTTTCTATCCGCCCGATTAATCATGATGCCAGAATCCACCGCCCGATCAATCATAATCCCGGATTTAATTGATCTGCCCTCCTATCCGCCCTACTAATCATGATCCAGGAATCAACCGCCCGACTATATAGACATGCCCCACACTCGGTGTCGAAAGTCGGCTCTGATACCATTTGTAATGCCATTGCCCCTAGCTCAGACAATTTATACAATTTAGAAGACAAATTAGATACTATGTAGTACAACTACCCACCACAGGCAGCCTCTCAAAAGGTGGTTAACCGAATTGGTGACTCTTGATCATAGGCTATTATATTTATAGTTATTTTATTTTATTGCAATTTTCGATGTTGGAAAATTACGGGGTGTTACAGGAAAAGTCCCATAAGAGTGTTGTTTCCGCACCATTTATCCTTCTAGAATCTAGTATTCTTGTCATTCCCTATCGTGCGTGTAGTATTGCTGTGAAAAATGTCTCACATTTTGGAAACCCCTTTCCAAAGAAAGGAATTCCTGTTATAGACGCTTTTTTCCCCGTATCTGAATTTCTTCCTTGTCCGATACTTAGTGAATGACTTACACCGCCATTTGTTACACCTATTAGCCATCTTCCACCACCATTTACAAAGCATGGCTTTGTTCATATCTCTGAGATTAATGATACCCAACCCCCCGAACTCTTTCATTTTGCAAACTCTCCCCCAACTTATTAAGTGTATCCCTTTTCCGCCCTCGTTTGCCCATTTTCAAAGGAATCTCTGCTCTTGTCGATTCTGTTGATTACCCAACCCGGTAATTCATATATCGACATGAGGTACACAGGAATGCTATTAATAACTGAATTCAACGGGGTAATCTTCCCACCTAATGTTAGCATGCTCCCTTTCCATCCGGCTAATCTTTTCTCAATCTTTTATATTAATGGTTTCCAATCGTCCCTTGCTAGTTTCCCCGGTCTAATAGGGATCCCACGGTATATAAGAGGAAAACCCCCCTTATTGCAACCCAACATCTGTTGGATGGAAGTGATAGGAATAGAACAATTGTCACTTAAAGGGATAATGCAACTCTTGTTGAGATTTACCTTCATTCCGGACCAGACTTTGAAGCACCTCAATATCGTACTTATTTCTATGATATCATCTTTTGATGCTGAACCGAACAGCAATGTATCGTCAGCGTATTGTAGAATGGAAACCACCTCAGTGATACCCTTTGATTTTGTGCCTTGAACGACGTTCTCCTTTCTGCCATTTACCATCATCTCTACTAGTCTGTCTGCGACGATGGCAAAAAGTAATGATGACAGTGGGTGTCCTTGTCTTAACCCCCTTTTGCATTTATTTTCTTTTCCCGGCACTCATTTGATAAGAAAAAATGATTTTCCTCCTCTGACGCACTGATTGATCCATCTCCTTCACTTTTCCCCGAATCCTTTTAAAAGTAAAGCCCCGTCAACGCAATCCCATTCTACAGTATCGTATGCCTTTTGGAAATCCACTTTGTATAGAAAGTCGTCTGTTTTATCCTTGTGTTCCTCTGAATACGATTTTATGAGCCGAAGCTATGCTGTCCATAATGTCTCTTCCTCTAATAAATCCACTCTGCAACTCTCCAACAATATCATTTAGCTGTGGATCTAGTCAGTTAGCCAAGATTTTTTAGATGATTTTAAACGACCCGTTCAGAAGGCTGATGGGCCTCAAATCTCCAACCTCCTTAATCTCTTTTTTCTTTGGAATTAGCACAATATTCGCATAGTTGAGCCTTCCCAGATCAGCATCACCCTTATAAAAATCTTGGACAATATGCATGAAATCTGCTTTAATCACTTTCCAATACATTCGACAAAAGAAGATTGGAAATCCGTATGGTCCCGGCACCTTGTCCTACCACAAACTCTTGATTGCAGCTAGAACTTCATCCTCACTGAATTTGCTCTCGTAACTATCGCTTCCATTGAGTTTCGATTGTAACCACATATCCTGATTCAGTTTACATCTATGTTCTCTTTTTTTTTTGCCCAATAATTTCTTGTAACTCTCATTAATGTGCTGCGTGATTCTGTCCTCGTTGTCACACCAGTCTCCATGCACCTGTAGCCCTGAGATATTGTTACATCTCTTTCTTCCGTTAGCAATCCTATGAAAGAATTTGGTCTTTGCATCACCTTCCACTAATTATTGAATCCACGCTCGCTGCCTCCAGTAATGCTCCTCCATGTTTCCAATATGTAGCATCTCTTGTCTATTCTTACAGTAATTCCTCAAATTCAGCCTCTATTAAATCTCTTTCCTCCTCTAAAAGCTCCAATTGTTGAATTCTCCCTCCTATTTCATCTTTCAACCTTTGGTTCTGACCAAATTCCATCTTTACTCAATGTTTCAATCTATTTCTTAATCTCCTAAGCTTTTCAATCGAACGTCCGACCGCAGTCGTCGAAATCATAGCGACGTTCCAAGATTCTTTGATAACCTTACGAATCCCCTCACACAGCATACAAGCTTTCTCAAACCGGAACTGAAATCTATTCATCCTCTCTCATTCTCCACAATCCAGGGACAACGGAGTGTGATCCGATGTGAACCTAGCCAAGGCTTTAACCTGAGCCAAAGGAAATTTGTCTTCCCAATCTACGGTCACAAAGATTCTGTCCAACTTTGCCAAAATGGGATTGTCCTGTAGATTCGTCCAAGTGAAATTCCTTTTCCTAGCGTTGATCTCCAAAAGGTCTAGTTCATTGATGACTAAGTTAAACTGATCTATCATTCCTAGAGGCACCCCTACCTTTGTGCTCATTCCAAAATCTAGTAATGTTGAAATCTCCTCCTAACACCCATGGACCCTTGCATCTATCTCTAATATTCTTAAGTTCATTCCAAAACAAGTTCCTTCGTGCCGAATCATAAGGACCATGCACTGAAGTAACCGTATGAACCCAATTATCACTACAACTTCTAATGACCACCGTAACCGAAAAAAGTCCCGCAATATCCTCAACTATCTCAAACAATCTAGGAACGACTCCAATAGCAATGCCGCCTGAATACCCTCTAGAAGATTTCAGTCTCCATTCGAAAGTTCCAATTCCTTTAATGCTTTGAAACTCCTCCCTAGTCGGAGATTCCACTCTAGTCTCTTGAAAGGCACAAATACTTGGCCTATTCCAAATGATCGTATCTGTCACGCCCCGCTTCCCAAAATTATGGAATACGAGTATAAGACATTGGTCCAGCGAATGACTAACGTCACCCATAAGTTGTTTATCCGATTAACTCAACAATATAATCAATACAGAACAATTGCGCAAGCAATAATAACAATCTCATGAACAATAATACTTGAATTGAAGCAATATAAAATATCAAAGTACAATAATAATCTAATGTCTGGAAACAAATTACAATATTCGGGACATAAGTCCAATACAATAATAAATCCAATCCAAATAATAATAAATCTCAATACATTAAGTTTATTAAAGCAATAAGAAATTAGAAAGCAGTAGTCTTCAGTCTGTTTGTTCTTCGACTCCTACAGGCAACTGTTCTCCAAAATCTGAAATTTAATAAATTATAGGAAGAGGAAAAAAAACGTCCGTCAATGCAAGTTACGGGCCGCTTGTAGTGCAGGATACAAGTACATGGAAAGGATAAACAAATAGCATGGAATAGGCTTGATAACAAAATATAACAACTAGCATGGCAAGATAAACAAATGTGAATAACATGTAATAAGTGTCGTGTGAACAAGTATCATGTAAACAAGTAACGAGTGCCAAGAATCAAGTAACAAGTATCAAGTAGCTAGTGTCAAGTGATTTTGTTCAAGTCTTGTATTATTACTATCTAGGTAGCACTTCATGCATCCATCTTTTTACTACATGATTATTACATTCAAACAGTTTCGCTTTAAACTTAGTGGTGGGCTCTATAGTTCATGTACTTGGCAACGATTTTCAATAATAACCGATGATCGAATCAATTGAGATACTATAATCAGTAATCTACAATTAATCGATGATCGATATGACCAATAGACCGATAGACCGATAAATAGGAAAACACGGGCCCCCCTCTGAGCACAGTCTCTATATTGTCCACTACTAAAAGTCAACTCTTAAACCCCGGCTTGTTAATTATTTTATTAATGCAACAATACAATATGTAATCTAGAGACATGAGATGAACGATAATAACAATAGGGAAACAATAGGATGATAACATGGAATATGGTGTACTACATGTCCAAGCAACATGGTAAAGGGTATTTTACAAGTCTACAACAAGTTATACTACTATAAACACATCAAGCATACGAGATCATACAAGTCATGAACAACGTGCATGCATACAACAAGAAGTGATCAACCCTATGTTATTTCATGTCATGGGTGTCATGTGGCAACTACGGGTGGTCAACACAATAGAGACAAGACATAACAGGGATTTCACACAAGAATTGTCTCTAGAACACAACTACACTACAGGCGGTATTTAGTACTTTTATTACACAGAAAAAAAAATACAAGTTACTTGCCTTATAAACGGTGAGAACGAATACTAAGAATAACGGGATGAGAATTCCGAAGCAACGAACCCACGAACCAACAACTTAGCACGTGCACAACACGTGCATAAAAGAGAATCAGCAATCAATAGCAAAGAAACACAAAGAGACTGCAGCAACCACAGCGATCAAAGAGACAGCAATGGCAGCGGCAAGCAAAGACCACGGCTCGGGTCTGATGGCGATCGACGAGGAAGAACGGTGGCGAGGCATCGCAGGCGGCAGCGTGAAGGGGACGGAAGCAACGGGGCAACATCGCAGGGCAGGGCCGCTGCGGCACTGGTCTGCTTGGGCGAGAAACAGAGAGCAAGGGGTTTCGGTGGTGTGACAAGATCTGGGTCGATGGGGGAGAGCTCGACTGGCTGAACTCGGTGGCGGTGGTTGGAGAAGAAGGACAGAAGGGGGTTGGGTGTTTCTTGGTAGGCAGTCGAATGGGAAGGGGAACAGATACAGGGGGCATTGTTGGGCTGTCGGCGATCGAGGCAGGAAGAGGAGCAGATAGAGGGGGAGGATGAACAGGGTGGAGTTTTTGGTGGCGGCGGTGAGTGGCGACAGGGGGGGTGTCGCCGGAGGACGGGGGTTGGTCGGAGAAGATGGGTATGGGGAAGATGAACTGTAGGCTTGGCTGTTGGGCAGGAATTCGGGAGAGAGAAACACAGAGAAGAGAGAAAGAGGAGAGAGGAGAGAGATTAGACGGCTATGGTTTCAGAATTGTGCAATTTTTAGGGTTTGCATTTATAGGGTACGATTGGAGTATTGGATTAGTGGTTTAGGATCCAGTAAAAGCGGATTTGGATCACGAACAAATAAAATTGGGTTTTAGGGTTCAATAAGAGATAGATCAAAATCAATAGGATTCAAATAAAAACACCAATAATAAATAAGAGGGCAATAGTATCGACAATAAAAGCTCAATCAAAAGAACAAAGAACTTCATGAACGAAAATTTAAATCCAAATAAATAGATAAATAATACAAATAAAAACAATATCAGTTTGCTTGAAATTAAATTAGAATTCACTACGAAAATCAGATCAAATACGAAAACAACATAATTCGTTAAATGTACTTTAATTAAATAATCAAGGAATAACAATTAATAGTTTTTTTTGAGTTAAAAGGTGGAATAATAACAATTAATAGTTATAATTATAAAAATAATAAAATCATACAATAAAATAATTATTCGGATTTAACAATTTATTAAATGACCCAATAAATATATGTATATAATTTGAACTCAAATACAAATAGTTGATCAATAAGATCTAGAAAAAAAGATCAAAACACATCGTTATTCGAAATGAATAAATTTTCGATTAGAAAAATACTTTAATATAAAATCCAAAATAATTTTAACAAATAATAAATTTATAATATCGAAATACAGAAAATATTTAGAAAATACGTATTTACGGGAATGGGGGTTACAGTATCACTAATTAGTCTTTTTTTTTTTATTTCTGACGCATCCCCCTAACATTCCAAAAGATGTATAACATTAAAACTACCAATGCTCTACCCTTATCCTCTAGGCGCTAATTTGAAAAACCACATTAGTCTTCTCTCTGATGAGTCTCTCCTCTAATAATGTTAACATGGTATTGTTGTTCTTCTCTATTGGAACTCATTGCTAGACCATACAGACTAGCGAAGTATATGAGAGAATCATCATTAAGTAAATTTAAAACTGAAAAATTTGTTGAGGGGATACCTCGACAAGCCGAAGTCGGTTCCCTATTCTTTGCCGCCGCCTTAATCAAATCATCTTTGCTTGGGCCATCCGATCCCCATTTATCCAACTGCCTTTTGCTTTTTCATTATACTCCTCCGTGTTCCTAGCTGCTCTTGTCCTCACGCTATGCTCCACTCCGTCCCCTGCCAATTCCTGATCCTACAAAGCCCATCTTTTGTGCTCGAAATCATAAGGACTTCCTTCGCTTTGAATACCCTCTAGAGCTCCTATCCTCCCGTCCGATGAATCAATTACTGTTGTATCCGCTCCCTGCTCCAAGGCTCGCTCCGCTATTCGCTGTATTGGACTCTCATCCATAGCCTCCTCGACCACCTTAGTAACTGGACCCCTCACCTCCCTCTCGCTTTGATGGCCATAGCCTCCCTCCACATCTATTAACAACTGATTATCAGTCGCAACGTTAGCCCTTGGAGAAGAGCCCATCTCAGCGCACATGTATCCCAATTCGATATTGGAAAACTATTGCTTAGTTTTTGTAATGATCTGGCCCACTGAAGTAGGCCCATGAGCTTCGAACGACGGCCCAAAAGCTCCAAACACCCCATTTCGTGCCAAAGCCTCCAACGCTCCCTGAATCGAAACCTGCAATTCTTCCTTGGATAAAAGAGAGAACCCATGGTCTCTCAAATCCTGTGCACTCTCCTAGTTACCCACCTTAGAAGATACCTTCAAAATTCTGCAATGTCGGCTGGGTAACGTTGTACAATCGAATCCTTCGAGCCTCACACCCATCTTGTCGCTATCGTGCATCTATCCTTTCCCCTTGCGCCACTCAGAAGGCTGACTCATCACATTGATGGGTTGTAGCTACCGTACGGCCTCAGAGGCGTACACTTGAATGGAACGATGAAGATTGGACCCATGCTCATCTAACGGTATCTGTTTCTGAGATGGATTTCTGGCTGATGAACGATCAGGATTGCCTCCCAAGCGATCAGACGGCTCCCCTTCATCGTCTACCTTCGGATCATTCAAAGATTTTTTCCTCCCATCTGAAAATTCCTCATCTTCTAATGTGGACACATTCCCGAATGAAACATTATTTTTCTTCTCCACGATCACCTTGACTTCGTAAAACTCCCCCTCAAACTTAGCCTGGATCGACAACGGAATGACTGAAGTGTTTTTGACCCCTATTCTGATACGAGCGAACTCTCTCCGCTCTTGCGTTGAGGTGCTTCTGTCGACTTCAAAAAAAATGAATGCTCGAATCAAATTTTGAAATCCCGAATGCATCCAGCAATGGAAAGGAAAGTTGAACAATCTGATCCATATCATCGGCATGTCTCTCACCTTCAACTCTCCGAAATTATTGGTCCACTGTAAAAACGTCACGTAAAACTCGTCGGTACCCATTTGTCTTTTACCTAGAACCTCCTTAAGTCTAGAATCGTCATGGCAATGGACGAAGAATCCATTGATATTCAGACGTTGGACTTCCAAGTGAGGCTAGTAACGACGTTGGTGTTATTGAAGAGCAGGCTCTCTAATTCTTCGACTGAAGGATTCCCACTCTGAACCTTAATGATAACACACATGCGAAACCTCCTTTCGAACTCCACCATTAGCGGTGTTGGTGTAATTAAAGCCCTGATCTTCGTCCATCCACCCGCGAAGCTTTCTTGGGTTTTGCAACTAGTGGTCTTAGTGGGCGATGCTATCCCTGGACGAGCTCCCGCCATCACCGCCGAACGCTTGATGTTTGGACAGTCCTTGGAGATATGGCCGGAGCATTTACACGCATAATAGAACCACTCATTAACGCAACTCGTATTGGTGTGTCCATTCTGGGCACATTTGTAACATTGTTGCCCTGACCCCGCTGATGCTGAGTCCTCCCTGAGTTGCCTCTTCTCTGCCTTGATCACTTTGCGAGGTCGAACGAGGACCCATTCGCTCTCCTTATCTTTCTTCGTTTTCTTTTCTATTGGCACCGGCAAAGTCCTTGGTCGACTCTGAACGGGGGAAAGCTTCCTCTCCGATCCCCTAGCCACCTCAACATAGGTCCTACGCCGTTGTCCTGAATGATAACATTCGTCGTCGTCCGATGTAGGTGATCTGAGTCTCGTCTTTTTCTCCCTTACCCTTTCTTCTTCCCGTCTTCTCCTCTCATTCGCCATCCCTCTATGGAATGGACAAGAGGGCCTTTGTACTGAGCGGCTTCTTGATCTATGCGAGACACCGTAGTACGCTCTATCGTTGACTCTCTTGCTCTCTATCCTCTCTTGCGTCTCCTCTCTCCTTCGCTTAGCCATTTAGTGCTCATCTTCCTCCCCTGATTGCTTGTCGAGGTTTAAGTGTTGGTAGGATTCGTGAGGGTGTTGAACTTTCTGTTGGTGTTGAACTTTATGAGGAGCCATTTTCTCTACCTTCTTCCCAGTTAGTTGTTGCGGTTGCAGTGAATAATGGTGAAGATGATTGTAGTAAGTCCAGCTATTTTTTTTGATAATCCATTGGATGGGTTGGCATAAAAAATACAATAAAACAATCTTACTAAATTTAGAGATCGAGGTAAATAAAAAACTCTCAACATGCAATTCTTATTTTCTTACAATATATATCTGGGTTTTTTTCTTCATATATCTCTACTATTTTAATGGGAGAGTCTGTAACCAAACAAACTCTATTTATAATCAAATAAACACGTGCATTGTAACTCAACAAACACGTGCAATGCATATGCATAACTAATATATAAAAAATCTTATATTCGATTCCAGAAAACGTCGATTTTTTTTAATATATATGTGTGTGTGTGTGTGTGTGTGTGTGTGTGTGTGCGTGCGTGTGTGCATTGCATGTGTAAATTACTAGTTATGGATAGGGCAGAAGTCTTCTACAACCGACACAAGAAGAAGAAGAAACCTGCGATTAAACTTAGCAAAGTTTTATCAGCATTGTACTTAATAAACTATTTTCCCTAAGGGAGCATTTGGTACAAGGATTTTTTTTTGGCTCCCACGAATCATCAATCCTGGGATTTATGTTTTCTAGGATTTATGATTCCAATGAATATTTAAAATATGTTTGGCAGGTCTTAAACATTTTTGAGAATGGTAGTTGGAAACTTAATTTCCTATATTTGGTTGAGCTACATATTTTCTGGGAATATTAATCTTATTATCCAAAAATACCCCTCTCAGGCGACGAGAACAAGGAGCTCGGGGCTGTCGGGAACAGGGAGCTCGGGGCTATCGGTGGTCGTGGCGATCAGGGGTGTGCAGGTCGGAGGCAGGGCTGTGCTGCGATGATGAGGTGAGTGGGAGGCGCTCGGGATGGTGGCGACGGAGGAGGTGGGGTGTGATTGTGGGATGCAGCACAGGGAGAAGCGAAAGAGAGTCGAGGGGGCTGGCGGTGGTGCTCGGATGACAAAGGAGGCAGGGAGTGGAAAGAGGGGATGACGGGAATGGGTTTCAACTGTACTCGAAGAAGGAGGAGGAATTTGAGGAGAAGCAGTGGAGAGATGAAGAACTAGAGAGATGAAGCATTATAGAGATGAGGGGGAGAAATAGCACTGGAGAAAACGCAGAGACGGGAGAGATGTGAGTTTTTTGGGGCATACTTGTATTTTCAAGGAACTAACATTTTTCCAAGTACTTGAGAATCTAAGAATTCCACCCCTCCCCATGGAAAAAAATTTGTAGGAATTGTGGCAAAAAAATCTCCTATAAATCTTAGTTTCATGGAAATTTGAATTTAAAAATTAACACACCAAACATGGAAAAATAAAATTTTAAATTAAGATTTTCAGGAAACAAAAAATAATATCCCTATCAAACACCTCCTAAGTTAAAATCAAGGATATGTAGTTTTAAGTTAAATATTTGATGACTAAAGTAAAACTAAGTATGAATTTATACATGTTCAGGAAAATGTCTTCTGATATAGAGAGAAAACATTGCTTTCCTTTGGCTTATAAAATTATTATTGATATGGATCAGGTGACTTGGCCCCTCCTGGGCCACAGGATCCCCTCAAAGAGCGTTCACCGCCGGATCATCCAGGTCTGCCACGTCAGCCTGGAAACCACCCCGACCTCCGTCACGTCAGCCCTAAACCACCCCGAGCCCGTGCCACGTCAGCCCTATACCACTTGGGCTCCTGCCATGCCAGGCCCACGGACAACCAGGTCCAGACCCGGCTCCAAATGGGTCCAAACCCGGTTGGCTTCTTCTATAAATACCAGACCCTCTACCCCTTCCACACGTAATTAATCTTTCCCCTCTCAAACCCTAGTTAATGTTACTCTCTTTCAGTAGCTGACTAGACCGTCGGAGGGTCTGTCACTGGG
Source organism: Hemerocallis citrina (assembly GCA_017893485.1). Lineage (NCBI taxonomy): Eukaryota > Viridiplantae > Streptophyta > Magnoliopsida > Asparagales > Asphodelaceae > Hemerocallis > Hemerocallis citrina. The sequence goes on along the minus strand of CM030359.1, from coordinate 439,134,099 downwards.
AAAAACCCCGAGCATCCGATCTCCACCTCACTCCCGCCTACTCCTGAACCATTCCCCAGCTGAGGGTCGGGTCCACCATCTGCACTAAAGCTTCTGTAAAAATACAAATCAAGAAGAACACACACCTGGTGCAGCCACACCCCCCCCCCCAAAAAAACAAACCGCATCAGGTTGGCGCTGCCTGTGGGAAGCTTTAGTGCAGACGCTAGCCCGAGCTCAACCATCAATGGTATCCCGTCAATCCGAGCTTACATGCACCCAAGGCCAGGAGAGCTGTCACCTCTGCGCATTGCCAGGACGTCCCCACCGATGCTCATGGATCCAATAATCCGGGGATCAGCCGCGGACACCAGTCGGGAGCTTCCCGTTCGGTCGTACCCGACCTACGCGGGGTCATCCAAAATCGACAAACATCCCAGCCGGACTAGGGGAGGGGCCGCTTCCAACTCAGTCCCGAACCATCCTAGACCTCCGCCCCAAGAGCGGAAGCCGGCACTCAGCCGCATGGACCGGCGGCCGCCGGCCCAACGTAGCTAGGCTAAACGAGCTCCGGTCACGCACCAGGAGTTCCAAGACTTCCGAAAAGAGATCATGGAGGCTATCCGGGGGACCCCCATCAACGAGACGGTCTGCCGCTCTCACTCGCATTCGGATGTCGACGCCAGCGCATCCCGCGGCCCGACAGTCCCGCCGGAGTATGACAATGACGTCTTGAAATACCTCCAAGAAAATGGAAGACCGCCTCGACCACTTCGGCGATGGCAGCCCGAGGCCGGCCCAGGGCCATAGGCCCACTAGACCTCCTTTCTCGACCGCCATCTTGCAGGCAAAAATACCCCGAAATTTTTGCCCCCCACAATTCGAGACTTATGACGGTGAGGGAGATCTTGCTGATCACATGGAGGGCTTCAAGACCCTCATGATGATTCACAGCGCATCGGATCCCTATCTGTACCGCGCCTTCCTCGCCACCCTCCGGGGTCCGACTCGGGAATGGTTCTCCAAGCTCACCCCCGGCTCTTTCTACTCTTTCGACCAACTGGAGGGCAACTTCCTCACCCATTTCGTGACCAGCAGAAAGGCCGAAAAGACGAGTGCATCCCTACTGGACCTCCGACAGAAGGCAGGGGAGTCGCTCCGCCTGTTCGTCCAAAGGTTCACCACTGAGGCGAGGTCGGTCTCCTCCCTCGACCCAGGGGTCACCTCGGCAGCATTCCGGCACAACGTCCAGTACGGTCAGCTGAAGGCTTCCATGGCGAATAAGCCTCCGATCGATTTTCCTAACCTCCTCAATCGGGTCAAAAAGTACATCTGGGCTGAGGAGGCCCTGAATCCAGAGGACTCCAAAGAAATTCCCGAAAAGGGGAAACGCAAGGACGACGAGGCGGAGCCAGCAATGAAGCTCCCAAAAGACGGGGGCATCACGAAAAGGGTCCCTCCGGTCCCCGCTTCGAGAGGTACACTCCGCTGACGTAGAACGTATCAACTATCCTCTTAGCAATCGAAGACAGGGACCTCATCCAATTCCCTTCTCGACCGACCAACAACAACAAAAATAGGGACCAGCAGTTCTACTGCCGCTTCTACTGAGACAACGGGCACGACACCGACCATTGACGCATCCTGAAAGACGAGATCGAGGCCCTCATCCAACGAGGGTATCTCCGGGAGTTCAAACGGGAAGACACCAGGGTTTAAAGAGACATGAGGAACAGGAGGCCTTCCCCTCCTCCTCGAGCACTCAGACAGCGTCCCGAGTGGGACCCCGAGCCAGAAGAACCCGAGGGCCAAGCCATCTTATATTGCATCCATGGAGGGCCCATGGGAGGGGAGTCCAACACTTCTCGCAAGGCATTCGTCCGAGGGGTCAACGCCATCCAAGGCCCCCTCTTCCCCCAGGTCCAGCTACTCCCGGTCTCCTTCTCTGGGGAACACCTGGAGGGAGTTTGGCTCCCGCACTACGATGCGTTCATCATCAGCCTCGTCATGGCAAACTTCGAGGCCCGTCGCATCCTCATGGACAACGGGAGCTCGGTAAACATCCTCTTCCTGGAGGTATTCGAGAACCTAAAGCTCTCCCGGGATAAGCTGAAGCCAGCCGGGTACACCCTACACGGGTTCTCCGGCATCCCTGTGCCAATCGAGGGGATCGTGACTTCAGACGTCACTGCCGGTGCGATCCCTAACAGACGAACCGAGTCGATGGACTTCATGGTTGTAAACATCAAGGCAACATACAATTCCATCCTCGACCGTCCTGAGCTCTGCTCCCTCCAGGCAGTTCCCTTGGCCTACCACCAAAAACTGAAGTTCCCCACCAAGTCAGCCATCGGAGTTGTCTGAGGGAACCAAGAAGCGGCATCGTGCTATATGAAGACAATCGGGGGTGGTGTGTTCCCCCTGGATGCCGTCGAGCTACAGCCCGAAAGAACCCAGCCAGAACCTAAGCCGGCGGACGAGTTAGAAGAAGTCCCGTTCGCGACGGGGGATGAGTCAAAGTGTTTCCGAATGAGTTGCGCCCTCTTTTCCAACCTCAAATCTGCCCTGATCGACTGTATTCGCCGCAAAGTCGACCTCTTTACCTGGAAGCCCTCCGATATGCCCGGTATCTCTGAGGACCTGATCATGCACAAACTCAGCATGACCCCCGACTCGAAGCCCATCGTTCAGAGGCTACGTAAGTTCGCCCTGGAGCGGTAGCAGGCGGTGAAAGCGGAGGTGGACAAACTCTTGTCCGCTTGCTTCATACAGGAGGTCAGCTACCCTGAGTGGCTGGCAAATGTCGTGATGGTTAAAAAGGTGAGCGGGGACTGGAGGATCTGCATAGACTTCACCGACCTCAACAAGGCGTGCCCCAAAGATCTGTTCCCTTTCCCCAGCATCGACGCTCAGATCGACGCTACATCGGGTCACGAGCTCCTTTCTTTCATGGAAGCCTTCTCAGGCTACAACCAGATCCGAATGTTCCCTCCCGATATAGCCAAGACGTCCTTCGTCACGGACCAAGGTCTTTATTGCTACCGGTTTATACCCTTCGGGCTGAAGAACGCCGGTGCTACTCATCAAAGGCTCGTTAACCGAGTCTTCAAGGATCAAATTGGGCGCAACATGGAGGTGTACGTCGAAGACATGCTCGTCAAGAGCCAGCAGGGGCAGGATCACGTCGCCGACCTGGAAGAGGCCTTTGGGGTCCTTCGGACCCACAATATGAGGCTCAATCCGGCAAAGTGTGCATTCGGCGTCTCCTCGGGGAAATTTCTTGGGTTCACCGTTAGCTAGTGCGGCATCGAGGCGAACCCCGAAAAAATCCAGGCCATAATAGATTTGGCCCCTCCTAGAAACATCAAAGAAGTCCAGAGCTTACGGGAAGGCTGGCGGCCATCGGCTGTTTCCTCTCCAAGTCCAGAGAGAAGTCTCTCCCATTCTTCAAGGCTCTGTGCGGAACCGGACGTTTTGAATGGGGCACTCAACAGCAGAAGGCGTTCGCCCAATTGAACGAGTACCTCGCCAACCCTCCTCTCCTCAGCAAGCCCGAACCAGGGGAGCCACTCTGGCTTTACCTTTCAGCTTCAAAAAGCGTGCTTAGTGCTGTCCTCGTTCGAGAAGAGGACGAAGTCCAAAAGCCTCTGTACTATGTGAGCAAGGTTCTGCTCGCCGCCGAGACCAGATATTCTAGAATGGAGAATGTAGCATACGCCTTGGTCATGGTCGCGCGGAAGCTCCATCCCTATTTTCAGGTGCATTCGGTTCAGGTGCTCACGGATCAGCCTCTGAAGGTCGTGCTCTACAAGCCCGAGAGCTCCGGACGATTGGTCAAATAGTCGATTGAGCTCAGTCAATACGACATCGGCTATCAGCTAAGGACGGCCATCAAAGGGCAGGCCCTCGCCGAGTTCATCACGGAATGCACCATCTCCGAGAAACCCGAAAGTAAGGAGACCGACCAGACATGGGAATTTTACGTCGATGGTTCCTCCTGCGAAGCGGAGAGTGGTACGGGCATCATTTTGCGGGGTTCCGACGGTTTCCTTTTTCAATATTGCCTCTGCCTCAACTTTCCGGCCTCTAATAACGAGGCTGAGTACGAGGCCATGATCGCCGGGCTTACCCTGGCACGTCAGGCCGGCGCCAGACAGATCAGGGCCTTCAGCAATTCTCAGCTCGTGGTCAACCAAATTACCGGAGAGTACGAGGCCCGTGACGATCGGATGATCATGTACCTGTCCGTGGTCCAATGGCTGTTGACGTCCTTCAACGAGTCGACAGCCTTGAGGATCCTCAGGGAGCAGAACGCCCAGGCCGATGCTCTGTCGAAGTTAGCTTTCTCGTCCTTCGAGGGACTCGATCGCACCGTCCTGATCGAAGTACTCCTAAAGCCAAATACTGACTTTCCCGAGACTCTGCATTAAAGACAGAGCTCTTCCTGACGACTGGACCACTCATATCAAGAAATTTCTAATCAAGAGAGAGCTCCTCGAAGACCGAGCTGAAGCGAGGCGGGTCAAGGTCCGTTCAGAAAGGTTCGCCGTGATCAACGCGACCCTCTTCAAAAAGTCATACACAACGACGGACGGAAGACCCTACCTCCGCTGTCTAAATCCCGATGAAGCAAAGTACGCTCTCAAGGAGCTACATGAGGGAATCGGCGGGTGCCAAATGGGAAACCGCTCGCTCACGCGAAAGGCTTTGTACCACGGGTACTACTGGCCCACGATGCTACAAGACGCCCTTGCCCTGGTCAAGAAGTGTGACCCCTGTCAACGGTTCTCCCCTGTGAAAAGGGCTCCGCAAGCGAACTTCCGTTCCATGGCTAGTCCGACCCCTTTTGAGATGTGAGGGATAGATCCGGTAGGCCCATTTCCGAAGGCAACGGGCCAACAAAAGTTTCTCATAGTGGCAATCGACTACTTCACGAAGTGGATCGAGGCCGAGCCACTAGCCACGATCACCGAGCAGCAAACCCAACAGTTTTTCTAGAAACACATCGTCTGCCGGTTCGAGATCCCACCGGTGCTCATTACAGACAATGGGACCCAATTCACAAGTAAGCATTTCTGAAAGTTCTGTGAAGATCTCGGGATCCAGCAGCGTTTTTCTTCAGTGTGCCACCCACAGTCAAACGGCCAGGCCGAGGACGCAAACCGCCAAATCCTTGACGGTCTTAAGAAACGACTCGATAACTCTTCCAAGGGGTTATGGGTCGATGAGCTGCCAAGCGTCCTCTGGGCCCACCGAACAACAAAAAGAATCCCCACAAGAGAGTCGCCATTTAATCTAACATACAGTGCGGAGGCCGTCATCCCCCTGGAGATCGGGATCCCTTTGCCCCGGATCATGGCCTTCAATGAAGCAAGCAACTCAGCACAGCTACATGCCGACCTAGATCTCATAGACGAGGTCAGGAAGAAGTCTGCCATTCGAAGGAACACCTACCAGCAAAAGATCGAAAGGTTCTACAATAAAAATGTGCGTCCCACCGACATCAAGCCCGGGGACCTCGTCCTCCAGAAGCTGGCGGTATCCAACCCCGACCAAAAGAGGAAGTTGACCCCAAACTGGGAAGGCTCATACAAGGTATCTGAGGTTGTACACCCGGGCACGTACCGCCTAACCGACCCGGGAGGCAAAGCTGTCAAGAGGCCCTGTAACGCAGAGCACCTTATCAAATTCCTAGAAGGGGAGGGTTAGCCTCTACAGCTCATGTAAAATTATGGAAAATGTAATCACACGTCGTGCCTTGTTTTTGTAAAGCTCAAGTGTGTTGTAAATATACCTACTTTCTTGTAACAAGTTTTCATTAAAAGCAAGTCTCGTGCTTGGCATTCGGATGGTGCCGTGAGCCACAAAAAGCTCCCCTTACAGGCTTAGCTACACCCGTACGGTCTTCATGAGAACAAGTGTGGGGGCTCGTCGTTGACCCCGAGCAAGGTTGTGGCTTTCTTCAAAGCCACTCGACCAATACGCTCGGTGATGACCTTCAGCTACGCCCATTACTGGCTTTCTCCCCAGTGTGGGGGGTCGGCATCTGCCCCGAGCATGGTTTGGACTTCTTCAAGCCCATCAACCTATGCGCACGGCGGCAACCGCGAGCTACACCGGTACCGTCTTTCTGAGAACAAGCATGCGGGCTCGTCGTCGACCCCGAGCAAGGCCGTGGCTTTCTTCAAAGCCACTCGACCGATACGCTCGGCGACAACCTTTAGCTATGCCCATTACCGACTTTCTCCCCGGTGTGGGGCTCGGCATCTGCCCCGAGCATGGTTTGGGTTTCTTCAAGCCCATCAACCTATGCGCATGGCGGCAACCGCCAGCTACACCCGTACCGTCTTCCTGAGAACAAGTGTGGGGGCTCGTCGTCGACCCCGAGCGAGGCCGTGGCTTTCTTCAAAGCCACTCGACCGATACGCTTGGCGACGACCTTCAGCTACGCCCATTACCGGCTTTCTCCCAGGTGTGGGGGCTCGGCATATGCCCCGAGCATGGTTTGGGCTTCTTCAAGCCCATCAACCTATGCGCACGGCGGCAACTGCCAGCTATACCTGTACCGTCTTCTAGAGAACAGGTGTGGGGGCTCGTCGTTGACCTCGAGCAAAGTCGTGGCTTTCTTCAAAGCCACTCGACTGATACGCTCGGCGAAGACCTTCAAATATGCCCATCACTGGCTTTCTCCATGGTGTGGGGGCTCGACATCTGCCCCGATGATGGTTTGGGCTTTTTCAAAACCATCAACATATGCGCTCGGCGGCAACCTCCATCTACACCCTCGCCATCTTCCTGAACACAAGAGTGGGGGCTCATTGTCGACCCCGAGCAAGGCCGTGGCTTTCTTTAAAACCACTCGACCGTCATGCTCGGCGACGACCTTCAACCGCAATCATTTCAAAAGGGTTTTCATTAAGGTTTAGGGCGCCCGCCTTCGGCAAATGCCCCGAGCTTCAAGTCGTTGGTTGACCCTCCTCTCACCCGCGATCAACTCAGGGTTTGCAGCTTTCAAAAGCCAAAACCCCAAATTGTTCGAGGGTGGCAGGGGAGCCACCAAATCAGGGCTCTCTCCAAGCCTCTGAATCAATTGATCGGCCCACCACTCACCAACAAACAACCCGGGGTTTTACGGCCCTCAAGGCCAAAACTCCAAATTGTTCGAGGGTGATTGGTGCACCACCAATCCGGAACCCTCAGGCTAAAGTTCTAATTCTAAGGTGCCCGCCTTGGATAGGCACCCGAATCGTATGGCAGATAAGCCAATCCCAATTTCTGACAACCAACAAGGAGGAGATGGGGGTTATATAGCCCCCTCAGAAGTGCAGTTATTGCATCTGGGAAGCCCAAACGATAGAAGGCGAAATGTCGCCATTAATGCTTATCGGAAGGCAAAACGTTGCCATTAATGCTTATCAGGAGGCAAAACACCACTAATTATGCGTTTCCTGCCTAAAGTCACCGTGTGGTCTTTCCCCCTCGGCGGCGACCCCTTGCAAGGTCGAGCTCGGCAAAAATCCTCACTCAATGAAATTGTCAAGGTTAAAGAAGTCCGGAGTCTTTTTTTATTATTACTCATCGCGCGCCCGTAACGGTGGCACAAATACAATGGAAAGCTTACAAATCGCTCATACTCGGCTTAAAACTCAAATTCGGTGCTTCCTTCGGGTTCCTTCTCACACTCAGCCGGCCCGACTGGGGAAGGCTCTCCCACCACTGAGCTTTCGGCATCATCAGGCTAGGCCCCCTCCAATAAAAAGGTTGGAGATGGTGCTAGTACCGAATTGCTCACCTCCTCGATCATACTGGCACCCAGCACCAGCTTCAACCACTCAGAAGCTCTAACAAGTTTTGGGGTCTCGACACTCGAATGTCACCGCGAAGCTTCTCCGACAAGCTCGAGGCTCGGCGCTCGGATGGCACCAGGAGCTGCTAAAAAAACCTGGGCTTTTCCAACAAGTCAGGAGGGTCGACGCTCGGATAACACCGCGAGCCCCAAAATCCTCATCTATTTCACAGGAGGCTCGAAGCTCGAATGGTACCGCGAGCCCCAAAATCCCCCAGGCTTTTCCAACAAGTCAGGAGGCTCGGAGCTCGGATAGCACCGCGAGCCCCAAAATCCTCCTCTATTCAACAGGAGGTTCGGAGCTCGGATGGTACCGCGAGCCCCAAAATCCCCCAGGCTTTTCCAACCATTCAGGAGGATCGATGCTCGGATAACACCGCGAGCCCCAAAATCCTCCTCTATTTCACGGGAGGCTCGGAGCCCGGATGGCACTCGAGCCCCAAAATCCTCTCCTATTTCACAAGAGGTCGGAGCTCGCATGGCACCGCAAGCCCCAAAATCCTCCTCTATTCAACAGGAGGCTCGGAGCTCGGATGGCACCGCGAGCCCCAAAATCCTCCTCTATTCAACAGGAGGCTCGGAGCTCGGATGGCACCACGAGCCCCAAAATCCCCCTCTATTCAACAGGAGGCTCGGAGCTCGAATGGCACCGCGCAAAATCCTCCTCTATTCAACAGGAGGCTCAGAGCTCGGATGGCACCGCGAGCCCCAAAATCCTCCTCTATCCAACAAATGAGAGGGCTCATCTACTGACCATCGACGCTCGGCAAGAAGACCCCCTACTCAACAGATCTCGGCGTCACCTTGCTTTTCCAACAAGTGAGGGGCTCGTCTACCGACCCTCGACGCTCGGCAAGAAGACCCCCTACTCAACAGATCTCGGCGTCCCCTTGCTTTTTCCAACAAGTGAGGGGCTCGTCTACCGACCCTCGACGCTCGGCAAGAAATCCCCTACTCAACAGATCTCGGCATCCCCTTGCTTTTCCAACAAGTGAGGGTCTCATCTACCAACCCTCGACGCTCGGTAAGAAAACCCCCTACTCAACAGATCTCGGCGTCCCCTTGCTTTTTCAACAAGTGAGGGGCTCGTCTACCGACCCTCGACGCTCGGCAAGAAGACACCCTACTCAACTGATCTCGGTGTCCCCTTGCTTTTCCAACAAGTGAGGGGCTCATCTATCGACCCTCAACGTTCGGCAAGAAGACCCCCTTCTCAACAGATCTCGACGTTCCCTTACTTTTCCAACAAGTGAGGGGCTCGTCTACCGACCATCGACGCTCGGCAAGAAGACCCCCTACTCAACAGATCTCGATGTTCCCTTGTTTTTCCTACAAGTGAGGGGCTCGTCTACCGACCCTCGATGCTCGACAAACCGAGCTCCGACTCTTCTGCGCCCGGCACTCCGCATGACTCAAATAGGAGATCCCTTCACCCTACCCCCCTGACCTCTTCTGGAAGATACAGATCCTATTTCTCGGTGTACACACCACCCTGCTTTTCCTACAGAGGCAAAAAACTACTCCTACACGACTGGGGCAGCCAGCCCTCTAGGAGTGGGGGGTTTCTGATATGGAGCATGTGACGTGGCCCCTCCTGGGCCACAGGATCCCCTCAAAGAGCGTTCACCGCCGGATCATCCGGGTCTGCCACGTCAGCCTGGAAACCACTCTGGCCTCTGCCACGTCAGCCCTAAACCACCCCGAGTCCGTGCCACGTCAGCCTTATACCACTTAGACTTCTGCCACGTCAGGCCCACGGGCAACCGGATCCAAATCCGGCCCCAAACGGGTCCATACCCGGTTGGCTTCTTTTATACATACCAGACCCTCTACCCCTTCCACAGGTAATCAATCTTTCCCCTCTCAAATCCTAGTTACTGTTACTCTATTTCAGTAGCTGACTAGTTCGTCGGAGGGACTGCCACCAGGAAAAACCCTGAACATCCGATCTCCACCTCACTTCCGCCTACTTCTGAACCATTCCCTGGCTGAGGGTCAGGGCCACCATCCGCACTAAAGCTTCCGCAAAAATACAAATCGAGACAAACTTACACCTGGTGCAGTCACCCCCAAAAACAAACCTCATAAACTATTAGTTTCAATTTTCATTTGTCTATTAATCATTAAATTATTAATTAATTCGATTAATTATTAATCCTATTTATTTTGGTTGCCAGGTCAGCTTTGGTTAGTGGCTCTTGATGTTCCTAGAGTCTCGTCCGTTGTCTTCTCATCGTTTTGGCTCTTTCACATTCTCGACAAAACTTGTCTCTCATTTTTTAATACGAGAGCCGTCCTCTATCCAAATTAGAGAAGAATATTCTGAAATTTACTCTACAAACTTCAGACAATATCAATTTTTTTGTGTTACTCTACTAGTAGTAAATGACCTGCAGAAAACGACTATCTATCTGTATCCACTACGGCAATTGTCCTTGTAGTTGCAGCTGCAGTTGTGTACATCTCCTTCCAGTTCATGACTGCTCTTGATATGCAAAAGAAGACTAATTATCTGTGTCTTTATTCTCACAGTTGATCCTTGTATTACAAGTAATGCTTGTTTACTTGTAACTTCAACTGCAACAGCAACTAAAATTAATCGAGACTATAACTGCAATTTCAAGAGTTTTTTTTTTGCCTACATAGGCCACTTTTTGAAAATATTTGTGTTTTTGAGCCCGTTTCCAACTATTAGCGTTTCTGGACTACTTTGTGCCACGTCAGCAGTGGCTGTTATTTTCAATAGCGGCATCTTCATTTGAGGTCGCTAATGAAAATAGCGACCTATGTTTTAATTTTTTTTGAATTTTTTGTTTGTCGTCGCTATTTTCACTAGCGACCTTAGTATATATGAACTGTATTCTAACACTTAGCAAAATCTAGAGACCTTTTGTTATCTGAAAAATGACAATCAATTTATTTATAAAACTAAGGTCGTTATTCGAAATAGAGGCATCTATTGTACTAAGATCGCTATTCCGAATAGAGACCTTAGTTATATGACTATTTTGCAAATTTTACAAAAAACAATGAGATTATGTTCCCATATACTAAGAGCATATTCCGAATAGCGACCTCAGTTTTAAATTTTTTGGGAAAACTCTTTAGGAATCGCTTAGTGTCTCAATACATTCATTCGAAGTAGTTAATCCTAAGGGCGCTAGTGAGAATAGCGTCGGCAAACAAAAAATTCAAAAAAAAAATTAAAACATCAGTCGCTATTCCCATTAGCGACCTCAAAATAAAGAGACTGCTATTGGGAATAGCGGTCACTGCTGACGTGGCACAAAGTAGCCCAAAAATACTAATAGTTGAGAAACTGGCCAAAAAACACAAATATTTTCAAAAAAGTGGCCTATGACGGGCAAAAAATTTCAACTTCAACCAGTAGAAAGAAGAAATGATGCCTTGAGCAGGGGGATAGGGGTCATTGAAATTGTCCCACTATAATTGGATGGGTCACTAACACACTCTTTTCCCCCTCCAACTTGCAAGTATTTTTTTGTACTTTTGCCTTCTTTTGACCGGCGGGCGTGACGTTTGTATTGGTAATACATCATGTGAGAGTGAGTGGAAGAGAGAATCCAACACTCTATTCATTGATTATGGAGACGAATGAGAAGCCTACACTTGTTGCTATCTAACTGGGTTGTAACCATATACATAATGAAGAATGAGAGAAGTGTCACTCATTGAAGAAAGGAGAACAAGCATGTTTGGAGTGTTCAATTCCAATCCTTCGAGCTTGTTCTCGGAATTTCTCATTGATGTAACTGAATGGTGGTCATCCATGGTACAGATGCGGGGCATCCCATCAATTAAATTTTTTTTTCTTTCAATTTTGTCAATTGCATTTCCAAATATATTGAAGTTGAAGTTCACGATCTATTGGTATACAGACATGGATTGCAGATCAAAATGACCCTTTCCGCAGCGGTCTCCTTTTGGCTTCGCTATTATCTACCTCTATGACGCTTCACTGCCTTCAGGTTTACTTTAGTATGTAACTGGCTTGTACTTAACTATGCTACAAAGTCACAATAGCAATAGTTGTAACAAACTAACTCCAACACTTTTTGAAGTCTGCCAGTAATCAAGAAAACATCCACTTCCACACTGACTTATAAATATCATCACCACTCAAACTAATCAAAAGATACAACCATACACTTATATTCGTTATGGCATGATAAAAATTAAAGACAGCTGAATACAACTACCGATAGTTGGAGAACAAATCAGATTCTGGAATGATAACATGTATATCACCTGTACAATTAAAGCCGGTTCACTGGTCACTGGAACAAGCGAAATCAATAACAATTACAATGGTAATCAGTGGTTTGTATCAAGTTAAGATGGGTATCAGCAGAGTCTTTACGATGAACTTACCTCGAGCTACAATATAGAATAGAACTTCAATGTTGAACCTTTATAACATGATTTTCATTTCCTTCTATCATTCTTTCTTCAACAAACTTGGTATTCTTCATAAAGATCACAAACCTGCTACTCCAACAATGCTATAAACTGCTGACAATAACAAACAACCTTCTAGTTGCATATCCAAACTACTATAGAGAAAGTAGTAAAAGAAACATCACTGCATTGTTGAATTGACTGTATACAGATGAAACATTATCCAACAACCAGAGTATCGCTTTAAAAGGCACAAGATAAAGAAAGCTAAAGAGACAATATCACCCCTCAGCTGGGGGTATCATGTATCGAATCGGCCTGCTCCCTTTTTCAAATTGGATGAGGCACAGAAATGAAATGGGAAGTTAAAAAGTCGGAGTATCTTAGAAAGTATGTGCTCCAGAAAGAGCGGTACAACATACACTAACTGTAAGCCACACCGGCAGTGGCAACGCATTGACAAATATGATTTTAGCCCTGGAATAGATCTCCTGATGGTTGCAAGATCTAACTGTAACAACAAAATGAAATAACAAGATCAGAACTTTTTCAGACCAACCAAATAATTTGATATCGGTAATAAACATTAAGGTATGAAATTAGGACAACTTGATTAGACTGCATTTGTTCAATCATATAATGTTAGCTTCAAAGCATACACATAATTCAAGTAATGCAAGAGTTATGATCAATAGAAATTGCAACTATAAATACCCTGAGAAGTACAGTTCACAACCAAATTATTGCAGCATACAGCCAATGGACCCAAACTAAATCAATAAAAACAGCTTCTCTTACTTTTGTTTTTCTGCTTTGCAAAACTCTTCCAACGAACTCACTGCCAATACAATTGGCAATAGCCAACAAATACATGTATGGAGGCAAAAGTTACTTAAAATCTAGATCCATCTCTAATCTCTAATCTCTAATATTATAATGGGAGAAGGTCTTAGTCTCATTTGTCAATCTACCAACACGTGCATCGCACGTACATAACTAATATGAATGAGGTCTTAGGTTCGAGCCCTCACAATGTCAGATTTTTTACTTTAATTTTTTTTTATATATTAAACATGCATCACAAGTGTAAATTATTATCCATCTATATATCTATAATATAATATATTTACTTAGTATTTAATGGAAGGGTTTGTCACAAATAAACAAATTTTAATATTTTTTTGTCACAAAAGAAACACCACTTTTGTCAACAAACAAACATGTGCATCGCACATGCAACTCCAAATCTATTTTTCAACACGTGCATTGCACGTACACATCAAAATTTCTCCTTAATTTTTAAAAAATACGTGTATCGCTACTTCAGCTCCATTTTTTAAAATTAAGGCATTCATCGCACGTGCTAATTACTGTTGACTTACGTGTATCGCATGTTTAACTCCAACTCTTTATCAAAACGTGCATCGCACGTGAAAAATACTAGTTTACCTATATGACAAATGCAGAGGAGCATGTTAGCCACCTGATTCCCTTCCCTGAGAAAATATGATGCTTACCATTAAGGCTGGGAATTGACCCGAACCCGACCCGAGTCAGTTCGACCCAATTTTAGTAGAATACGGGCTTGATTTTAAAAAAAAAATCGGATCCGGACCCAATAATTGAGTCCGAATTAATTTTTGGGCCGGGTTCGGGTTTGTATAAGTCCGACCCAAACCCAACCCAGTTAAAAATAAAAAATAAAAAATCAACGCCTCTCTCTCTCTCTCGTTCCTTGAAGGTCGCGCCTCTTTCTCTAGGTCCATTTCCCAAAAAACATCAAAAAAATAAAATGCAACATCTCTCTCTTTCCTTCAATTCCCCAACAAAAATAAAAAAATAATAATTTAAAAGCAGCTCTCTCTCTCTCTGTGTGTGTGTGTGTGTGTGTGTGTGTGTGTGTGTGTGGGTAAAAGGGTTATGAGCAACTTTCTTATTTAGTAAATGAGCAATTGATTATGTGACATGCATGTGATAAATTGGACAACTAACCCTTTTAAAAAAAATTCAATCACATGTATGTCCCATCATCAATTGCTTATTTACTAAATGAGCAAGTTGCTCATACCCCTTTTTTCCTATATATATACTAGTAATTTACACGTGCGATGGACGTTTTAATAATTTCAAAAATAAAAATAAAAACTTTGACGTAGGGAAAATTTGAACCAAAACCTCTTTTATATTAGTTATGTACGTGCGTTGCACATGTTGGTAGAATGACAAAAATGACAAATGACACTAAGACCTCCCATTATAATATTATATATATATATATATATATATATATATATATATATATATATATATATATATATATATTAGGTCATAACATATTAACATTTTCATCTCTCTCAAAACCCAGCCCATCCTTTCTCTAAACTCTTAAGCCACCATTCCCAACTCTTCAATCCCACCCCCAACTCCCACAAAAAACAAAAAGTTGTCATCTTTCTCTTAACATGGGCACTCTTCAGAAGGAAAATACTGAAGAAATCTACAAACCACTAGGCATCAACGTTGAAGAACTCCCTCGGGATGGTACTTCATGCTATGGATTGAGCCCACCACCATTCACCCATTTGGAGTTCCAAGTGAACGCAGTTGACCTCAATAACAAAGTGGAAGAACATAGCCTCATTAGTATGTCCCCAGTTCATCGCAATCATGAAGACAATCCTGAACTCTAGAGCCTTTCGACACAGGAATTCACTTGATGAAGGTGACCTCTCTGTTTCATTGCAGTTGGGGGATCGAGAGCTCAAAAGGAAGCGTTCCAAATCCCCAAAAGGTTGTAATTGTCTTTTTGAAATATTCGGTTCAGACTCGAGCTTTTTAGTTTATTCAGGCTCGGGCTAGGGCCTGAATTTTGGAGCCCGACCCAAAATCGGGCCGAGCTTTGGATTCTACAATAAAATTCGGGCTCGGGCTCGGGCTTGGGCTTGTATAAGTCCGGCCCAAGCCCGACCCGTTGCTAGCCTTATTTACCATTCTAGGAAACCCTCAAGATCCTACATCAACAAGCAGTGGTGGCATCCATCCAAAGATGTGGTCAGAAATGGGGGCCCTAACTGCCCTCAGTGTAGATTTATATAACCATGGGGCTAAATGTGCATCTAAGCATGTTCCTCTTACCTATGGCAAGGCCACCTAGAATTCAAGTTCCTCTTCAACATATACACCAACATATAGGGCTGTAAATCGGACCAAATGGGACCAGTCTAGAGTTCCATAAGCATGTCAATGGGTGATTACAGTACCTAACAGCAGGAACGCATCATTCTGAATACTATTAGCCGAAGAGGGAGGCCTAAAGATGAAATTAACTTAACATGACTGAAAATTCTGAACAAATAACACAAAATTGAGTGATACACAGCAAGCACTACGAGGGATGCTTTCGGATCGGATACGGATATGATATTGGCTATAACAACATTTGTATCTGCATTCCAAAGACGGATTTGAATTCGGATTCCGATTCGACTCGGGAAAAAAAAATCATATCCATATCCGCAAATTTTGGATACTGATGCAATTCGGATAAGGTGTATCGAATACAGATAAGAATTCGGATATTAAATTAATACTATATAAAATAAATTTAGATAGAAAAAAAATCGAATAGAATATGGCAAAATTTTGACTTAATATACTAATTTTTTTAAAGGTAGCTTAGGTAATAAAGAAAAATTATAGATGATTGTAATTTAACGTAGAATATGTGTACAAAAAGTTAATGATTAATATTTTAATTTTGATGGAATATAAAAGAGTTTAAACTTTAAAGATTGTAGTAAAACTAGTATATACTTATAACTATAAATAAATAAGTTTTTTTTTAAAAAGTCGCAACTAAAAATAAAAAATAGTTAAGGTGAACGCATGGGCTTAATAGTTTTTTTGTCTTTCCTTTTTTCCATTCATTACACAACTATAGATATGTTACGGTTGCAGCTAATAAGTATAAAGGTCAACAAAAGGGTCTAAGTTTAATTTTCCGTGAGGTGCTATGGAAAAAAATAAAAAGTGTATGGACCAGGATTTGAACCGCTATCTTCACGGCAGTAACATATGGAGACAACAATCTTGTCACAACAAAAGCTATGTCTTACTCTGGACCTAATGTTATACATACTAATTCGGATATCCGTATCCAATCCTCAAATTTTGGACGGATCCGAAAAATAATTGGTTTTGTTATCCGGATCCGGCTCCGAATCCGACCGGTTATGGATTTTTAATATTCGTATCCACATCAATTTCAGATCCGGATTTGGATCGAATCAGATAACTCTGTATCCGAAAGCATCCCTAACTACATATCAAAACTATTCATGTCTATGTACAGTAAAGTGGAAAGCCAACATTTGACTTTTTAAAATTATCAGCGAATACAGGGTAGTGTGGGATAGGAAGAGGCTGTGCATGGATGGAGCGGATTAGATGAGGAGGACTGGTCTAAATGAACTCCTAATATCAGGGTAGAGCACCGAAATGATGGAGTATTCATGTGTTTTGAGTATCTTATGTATCTCCACGTAGTTGTTGATGTATCTAGTAGTATTTTGATGTAGTTCGTGTGAGTTGGATTTGGATTGTATTATCATGTACACTATATTTCGTTAATTTTTCATTAATGAAAGCATTGACCGGGTGTCACTTTTTCCAAAAAAAAAAAGCAGAGTATCTATAGAGCACACACTGCATTATTTAGGCAAATAGAGCATCTTATATGACATTTTTCAAATAATGCAGCATCAACTTCTATACCAGATCACTAGTTTACCGTGTCAGCTAATTACTCATTCGGTTGATGCTCATTAGTCTAATAGAAAGCAGCGTACATTTACAAGTAAAAAGAGATAAAAAGAGGATAAGAAAAGGAACAAATATTTAAATCAGCTATTCATAAGCCAGTTATCACAACAGATAAAGGATACAGAATAGTACCTGGGCATATAGTGCCAGAGCTTCTAGATAACCATCACAAGTCTCCTTTTATTTATTCCATTAGTGCAAGAATAAGTCACTAAAATAACCTATACTTCGTATCCTGAATGAGAAAATATCTTTGATATAATTGGCAAGTTCATCACCTACATTATCTGTAAACTTGTCCTCTTTATCATCATCATCAACAACTC
Source organism: Hemerocallis citrina (assembly GCA_017893485.1). NCBI lineage: Eukaryota > Viridiplantae > Streptophyta > Magnoliopsida > Asparagales > Asphodelaceae > Hemerocallis > Hemerocallis citrina. The sequence continues at coordinate 439,116,708 of CM030359.1, read as the reverse complement.
TATAATCAACCATGCCAATTGACACGGCTATCACCATGGAAAAGAAATAATGCCTTTTAATCAAGAGACTGACTCTTTTTCATATACTCATAAACTAAATAGGTAATGCTCGCTGATGGCACCACTTTAAGAAGATTCGGGAAAATCCCTTTATAGAATCCTGAAAAACCTTCATGTTGAAGCGTTCTCCAAAAGACATCTGACATTCCTTTATATGCAGCAGATGAATTCATACTCTGGGCTTGCATTCTGCAGATTATCACATATTTATTCAAGGAGTACTAGTAATCAAATGACACTAAAATATGCAGGTTGCTCCAAATAGTAAAATGAACAAACTGAAACCATTCTAAGCTTACCTTGTTCTGATAACCTGCAAGGGATAGACACATGTAGCTCCTAGAGCTCCTGAAATTGTTCCACAACCCAGTTGCACAAGAGGCCCAGGTTCTACATAAGATGCAATCATTCTGGCTGTGAACTAAATGATTAAGGAGAACTAAAATATGCATTAAAATACAGTATATAGTCCCTACCACTATCTTCAAGAATGTATTTTCTCGACATATCTTTCAATGTCTCATAGGCTGCAAGATCAATGCCTGCATATGGGATCATTCCTAAAAGTGAAGGCACAAGGCCTCTATAGAAGGCTCGAGGCCCTTCTTGCACCCATATATCTCTTGACAATGTAGAAAGTTTAGGAACTACCCCACCAGAACAAGCATATGTCTGCAGTCTGGTTTTCACAAGATCCATAGGGTAAATAGCAGTTTGAGCTACAGCACCAGCAAGCCCACCAGCAATAAGGCGACCAGAAGTACCTATGTCGCTCTTCTCTTCACCTCTGGCATTGACAATGGCTGTCTTTAGCATTTCATACGCATAAAATCTTATAGCACTTTCAGGCGCAACCTTCATCACATTCAATCCATTCCCTCTAAAAAAAGCCACAAACCGACCTTCTTTCCATATGTCCTTTATTGCGGGGATAATGCGTGACTTTGTGGTCTGCACTTGCATTGCCACTTTAAGACGATCAAGTGGAGCTGTAGCTGTACGAGAAGTAGCTCCTGCTATTCCACCTGCAATCAAGTATTTGCTTGCATTCACATGCTTGCTTACCCCTTCTGGTATGACAGCCTGTTCGCCTATATCAACAAGGCAAACTCTTTCCCAATACTGATAGATGTTCTCTATGGTGGCTTCATGCGGGTACAACAGAAGAAAATCTCTCCACTCCTCAAATGTAATTATACCATTGTTATCTTTATCGACATGTTCCACAAAGCGAGCCAGCTCTTCATCATCAATCTCAATTCCTGCAGAAGGCGAACTGGCGTGACTTATGAGATGGAATTAGATAATTCAATGTAAAATATGTTGTAAAGTGATGTCGTGAAGAGTCACAGAACACGTGCTACACGGGACTGACTTGGGCTTATTGATCTCAACCAAGTCAAACCCTGAACTCCATTCCAAAATTGTCATGACTTATAGGATATGAACAATACAATTTAAAAATTAAAGGTTACATCCAAAACTTGGCAAGTCAATTGAAAGTTCTTAAACTGCTTCGTTTACCATTTCGATACACTTCCAGTTTGCAGCCTTGTAGTGTCATACATGTTGAAGTATCAACACAACACTGGTTGTGTATATAAACTATTTAAAATGTTTTGTGTGCTGATATGCTTTGTCTGTAACTCAAATTTTCCAATTCAGTAGAATAATTGACTCTACAAATCACCCTCATCTTTTATGTACTATTTCTTCTCTTCTATCAGTGCACTGCGATACCCAGTTAACTAACAATTTGGACACATCGGCAACTCGCAAAGACCTCATTTAAATGAGAGTTCCAAACACTTCTTAACACCCATAAGGAAACAAACAAGCTGAGCACGTGACCTTAAATGTGTTTGTTCAAAAACCAAAAACTTTCCAACTTAACACTTAATAGTTACTCATGCCCTATTTGGATAAGGAGATGATTAGATACAACTCCAATTCCCAAAGGTCAGTTCCTTCAGTTGAACCATTCTAACTGTGTAGTTCTTGCTACTTCGCAGCTTTTTGAAGTTGAAAACTTGAGATGACTTGAGTTTGCTAAAAAAAAATGGTGATAGGTAGGGATGGCAACCAGGCCGGATTAACCCGCGACCAGCCCACTCTAACCCGGCCCGCAATTAAGCGGTTCGGGTCTGGGTCGAACCCACGGATCGATTCGGGTCGACCCGGGTCGACAAATTTGTAAACCCAACCCGCTCGACCCGACCTGCGAACCCGTTGACCAAGTCAACCCCGTTCGCCAACCCACGGGTTTCGATCTATTGAATTTTTTTGATTTCACCCGTGAGTTTGACCCGTTTGGATTTTTTTGAATTTTTTGCTGTTTATTTTTTTTGATCTTTTTTTTTGCTACAAAATATATGTATATATGTATATATATACTGCAAATACATATGTATATATATGTATATATGCATATAGATATACTCTAAAATATTTTAAATTTTTATAAAAATTAGTGTGAACATCAAAATTAATTGATTACTACCAACTACTCAATTAGACAACCCCCACCCTAACTATTTATAGCCAACTCCACCTCACTTCTCTCATCTCACCAGTGTGGGACTAAAAGTTTTCAAAATTTAAAATCCAATTGTATTTAGTCCCATATCGGTGAGATGAGAGAAGTGAGGAGCTGGAGTTGGCTATAAATAGCTAGGGTGGGGTGGGCTAATTGAGTAGTGGGTAGTGGGCAATTAAATTTTTTGTTTACACTTCAGACCCATTTAACCCATGAATTTTAACTCATAATTTTTTTGTTTAAATTTTTAGGAGTTATAAAAAATAACTAATAAATTTCGTGGGCCAACCCGTGACCCGGCCCGGCCCAATACATGTTCGCATGTCTACCCGGGTCGAGTTTCTCTCTTCCCAACCCGGCCCAGTTAATGCCCCAACCCGACCCGAGCCCGCTCAAAACACAAGTCAACCCGAATGGGTTGGGCCCGGCCCGGTCGACCCAAATGCCATCTCTGGTAATAGGCAGGTCAGTCCAAAATTCACACACATCATTTTCCCTATGAATCACTTACACATCCATTTGTAATGACCAACAAGACACCTGAAGTTAGACTAGCAGACTTGCACCTCCATGTAAAAGGTAAGCAATCCTAACTCCACTCCCAAACAGGCCCTAAAGCAAGCCCTCGTTAATAACAATCCAAACATGCTTCTCCCTCGCCAAACCTTTTCATACTTCCCAAATATATACACAATTTTGCAAACCCCAACATCTAAACAAGCCTACTTAACACCACCCCCCCCCCACACCAACCTCGCAGATAGAGATGGCAACCGAGTCGGGTCAAAACAGTGATCCGCCCGCTTCGACCCGACCCACTTCGACGCGGTCCGGATTCGGGTCAAACCCGTTTCCCTAACAGGGTTGGACCGGGGCGCAAAAATTCAAATAAAACCTGCATAACCCGGTCCGTTGGACCCGCTAACCGACGAAACCCGACCCGAACCCGACCCGAAACCAGGTGGGCCAACTCATCGGGTCGAACGTTTGGCTCGGTCTGGGCCGCCCATTGCTGCTGTTATGGTTGTTTTTTTTTGGATTTTTTTTGGGGGGGGGGAAGGGGGTTTGGCCTATAAAAATCCCATAAATTCACTCAAAATTTTCACATACACACTACTCTATTCTCTCAACTCTCTACTACTACAACTACTACTACTACTATTCTCAACCTACTTCAAGTTTCAACAAAGAAGCAACAACGAAGTGAACAATAATTCGATCATGTCGATTTAGTGTCAAAGCGACCACGTCTACACCAACCCTCTCTACTATTCAAATTCATGTCGAAGCTCACTCTCTCTACGAATCTACTACATATTTTCTCAAGCAACTACGTCTAGATCAACTCTCTCTACTACTCATTTTCTCTCTCAACTCTATACTTGATTATTCGTGAAGTACGGTATCAAAAATTCCCAACTCTCTCAACTCTTTATTATTATTGCAGTTTTAATTTTTTTATTAAACTTATTTGTTGATTTTTTGCTACTCTCTCTCGATGTAATACCCCGTACTTAAGAGTATATATATAATATTATATTGTAAAGATATAATAATAATATAGAGAAATCTTCAGTTGCACACTACTTTGGTGAGCACTCCGTGAGCACTCACGAAATAGAGTACCTATGACAAATCTGAACGGCTCATATTGTTCTATATACCTAAGATAGCCTAACAATCAAAAATTAAGTAATTTGAAATTCATTTGTCCATGATTTACATCATCACAAAATTGTATGGCTGAAAATTCTAACAGCATGATGGATGGGTAAATGAACTTCAAATTACTTGATTTTTTTATTGTTAGGTTATCTTAGGCATATAGAACAATATGAGCGGTTCGAATTTTTCATAGGATCTTTATTTCATGAGTGCTCACGGAGTGCTCACCAAAAGTAGTGTGCAACCGAAGGGGACTCTAATAATATATATATAATAAATAAAAGAAACGGTTGGGCCTATAGAAGAGGTTTATGGGCTTGGGTGTATGAGAAGATTATTGGGCCAATGGATTGGAAGTGTTGGCTATGTGTGGCAGCATGTGTGAGATTTGGGGGGGGGGGGGGGGGGGGGGAGGTTGTGTGTGTGCGGGCTATGCTTCTTGTGGCACGTAAGAGGGAAGAGGGAGAAGTGGAGTTGTGTGTGTGGTGGTGGGATGTGATTAATCCCACATCGACAAGAATATGGAAATGTGTGAGTTTATATATAGTGGCCAAGGATCAAGAGGTACTTGAAAGGTATAACACCTTTTGTGAGGCAAGCATATGGCAAACTGTTGTTAGGACTTATTTTTTGCGTGTGCGCGCACGCGTAGTCGCGTGTGCAGTTGAGCCGGGCTCGGGGCATTACAAATAATATCAGAGCCGACTTTCGACAATGATCATGGGTAGGCGTGGGATAGAGGTACGCCTGAGATTGAGCTAGGACAGTATGCTGGTAGGGAGACTATGGACAGTATGCTAGCAGAATCAGGGTACTCCACTCTACATCGGCTAGAAAGACGATCCTGGATCAGGTTGCATATCCCGAGCTCAGCGAGAAAGCTGAGTTCTTAAGGGGAGGTGTATGTAATACCCCTCACCTACGAGTATATATATAGTATTATATTGGAAAGATATGATAATATATATATATATATAGGAAAATATTCCATTGAAAACGTATTGCAGCATGGAAAACGTGAAAACAAACCTAGGCCGTTGTTGGAAACAACGGCCTAGGCTATAATGCATTATAACCTAGGCCGTTGTTCACAACAACGGCCTAGGTTGTTTTCACAGGTTTTCACAACATTTGCGTTTTCAATTGAGCATTTTCCATACATACATACATACATACATACATACATACATACATATATATATATATATATATATATATATATATATATATATATATAATAAATAGTTGGGCCTATAGAAGAGGTTTATGGGCTTGGGTGTATAAGAAGATTATTGGGCCAATGGATTGGAAGTGTTGGCTGTGTGGGGCAGTATGTGTGAGATGCGGCTCGAACCCTAGATTATCCCCTTAAACATGTAATTCAATAAATTTGTATGCTTTTTTTGGATTTTTATTACATGTATTTGTATATAAAAAAGTTGTAAAAACTTATTAAAAGTTGAAATAAATAATATATAAATTTTGTTCACTTTTATACTTGTTGTACATAACTTTTTTTTTTTTAAATGAGTTATAAAAAAATAAACCAAACCAACCCGGGCCAACCCGCGAGCCGGCCTGGCCCGAATCGGGTTCAACCTGCAAGGGTTCGCGAATCGATCGGGTCGAATTTTAAAACTCACAACTCGACCCGGTCCGGACCGGGTCTTGACCCAACCCAACCCAACCCAAGCCTGCCCTTACCCGGACAAACCCAGCGGTTTTGGGCCTGACCCGGTCCACTCGACCCGCTCGCCATCCCTACTCGTAGACAAGCTATTTATAGTTTATTAAATTTGCAGTTTTCATTTCCCCCGAGACATGTATGTTGGGATACAAAGATTAGTAGAGGTAAATGAAGGTTGCTGGAGGTGACTTATTTACTTGCAATTATCTGAACTTTAATTTGTTTGAATCATATTTTAAAGTTGCTTCACCTCCATTTTCCTTACCTCAAAACTCAAAAGTCGAGATAATTATGGGTATCTAAACTCCACGACCAAATTTATCATTTACTAGAAAAATGGATAGGTTGCATATTCTACCTCCACTTAAAAATTGTCTCCAAGTATCTTACCATTCTATCTAAACCGTGCCTAAAATGTTAACACACCAATATCTAGACACCTCCACCAAACTCTGATAACCTCCATTCTGAAACACACCAAACCAAAAAACAAAAAAAACTCAAATTTCACTGCCAACTACAACTAAAACATACATGTAGGAAAAATAACTTCTGTTTTATGGAGTTAAGCTACCTACTGGTATCTCAACTTTCGGAACCTTTACCTAAAGGCCTCCACATACCTCTGCTAATCTCAATTCCCAAAAACACCCAAAAACCTACTAAAACATTCAAATCAAGCATCAAAACAAACCCAACCACTTTAACAAAATCCCGAAATTGTATGACACTTATATTCTAGCACGCCCTACAGGTCAAGCACCCCACCTTTGCACACTAAGACAACTACCCAACAAATTCTCATTCCAAGACCCTTACACATCACTCCAACAACTTTACGTAATCCCCCCAAAAAATAAAAACTCTCACCGACCTTGACAAGCGCATCGTTTCAGTATTAATATGTCCGTGTTCTTCCTTATGAACATCTACGGACAAAAAACACGAGTGGGGCTCACATACCTCGATCCACCAATCGACAACATCTAAATCATGCACTCACTAGTAAACCTCCCAAACATTCTTCTCCCTCATTAAACCTTTTTATGTGCTTTTTGTAAATGCTTTATGTATGAAAACCATAATTGAGAGGAGTTATCTTATACAATTATCATAACTTTGGGTTGATTGGATCCATTTTTCGAGTTTAGAAAATTTAGTTATCTTAAGCCAAAAGTTGAGATACCTGGAATTATCATCTAAACTCCACATCAACCTAACTTATCGGTCAGACGTGTAATGTCTCTTCCTTTATCTCTAGTTGTCAAAGATAAAAGTAACTGAAGTCATCTTTTAAGTGACGATAGAAGATAATGCCACCTGAAGTTAGCACACTTCTACCACCGCCTGAAATATAGCTGCATATAGCTACAGCCATCCTAACTCCACTCGGAAACAGCCTAAAACATGGCCTCATTAGTAAAACTCCCAAACACCCTTCTCCCTCACCAAACCTAATCATACTTCCGAAATCTATACACAATTTTACACATCCCAACATCCAAACAAATCGTCAATTCTCTAAACCCCAACATTTCCCTCTACATCAAACATATTCAACCCCACCAACCAAGCAGACAAGCTATTTATAGTTTACTAACTCTGCAATTTTGTTTCCCCCTATAAGCGAACCCCCCTTCAGTGAACTAAATTTTGTCATATCCTATCGGCAAAACAAGTTGATTTTTTTTTTCTTCCATTTTTCAAACTAAAGAAGAAAAAAACCCTTACAAATCTATGAAGTACAAACACATGATACATGTCGGAATCTCTTAACTGGCGGTTGATGTCTGCAACCTATCCTATACATAGCATGCATCTACCTATAATCTAAAACTGCACATTTGGCTAGAAATTAACTTTTTCGTTTTTGTACTTGACTTCAGACCCTGTTTGGATATTGGCGTTAGTGAATGTGACATGTACACCTGTACTTCCCTAAACATAGCTCCATCCAGATCATATTTTGGAGTTACATTACCTCATGTTATCTCACATTAAAGCTAGCATAACCAATTGTACCTTCAGAACTCCAATCCAACCAAATTTCGTAACCCAAAAACTTACCTACAGTTATCCTCCTAACTTTGTAACCAAAGATGGTTAACATATTGAATTAACTGTATAACAATTATGAAAAAATTTACCAGCCTTAACGAGAGCATCCCACAGCTCCTCGGGCAAGATACACCCATTATGCTCCGCATCGATCTTCTGAAAAATCCTATACAGCTCCATCTCCTTATCATCCATATACCTCCGAAACTCGCTGTAATCCACCCTTCCATCGTGGTTCGCGTCGCAAACCCTAAGAAGATCCCTCGCGTACTTGTACTCCGCCGGAATCCGCAGAGCCGATAGCCCGGCCTCGATGGAGCCGTAGTCGAGTGCGCCGGAGTTGGCCGAGTCGAAGAAGGCGAATAGCGCTCGGATCCGCGTCTCGCGCTGCTCCTTGGTCTCGCGGAGCGCGAGGAGCACGTGGTCGAAGGTCACGGGTCCAGGCTTGCGGACCGGGTTGCACCCGGAGGGCGGCGACCGTGGCGGCGGCGTCGGAGATGGAGATTCCGGCATCAGGAATAGGGAATCGGAATCTAGGGTTTTGAGGGGAGATAATGGTGGGGGAATAATTGCATTTTTTGTGGGGGGAGAAATGAGAAGAACAATACAGCTTCTTTATTTTTTTATGTTTTTGAAGTGATGAAATGACGATTATTTATGGGCATATTCCGAGAGCAAGATTTGGTCGTTTCTGTCGTCAAACACATGTGACGCACGTGTGTTTTTATACGGTGACTTTTGCAATATCTGTAATATCTAAGGGGATGTTTGGTAAACCTTCTTTGGCATAGAGTATAATGATGGATTTTCAAGGAAATCAAAATTCTTTATTGTGAATGATTTCCATTTTTCCGAAAATCATGAAATTTGAGCAATTACATGAGATTTTTATAACAAATAATAAAATAATCCCAAAAACTTGAATAAAAAATATATTACCCTAAAATCATGGGATTCGAATATTCTCATAAAATTTACATAACAAATAATAAAATAACTAAAAAATTAGAGGAAAAACGATAATAATGGATTATGGAATGCAATCTACTACACCAAACGCAATAATGCAGCATTCTTCGTTCCCACCATCACATTCTGGGGAATTCACTCATTCCTAATAATCTTCCAATCTGTATACCAAATGCCCTATAATACTGTAATGCGGGAGTTGGGGTTGTGTAATTTGTAGACAATCAACCATTTAATCCCAACCGCTGGATTTTAAGTGGAGTTATATTAATTATCCATTTACTCAAATATTGTCAGTTACTGTAATATCCTTAAAGTTCAAATTTATTTACAACATAATTATTTACAAAAGTGTCACCCATATAAAATAAAAATTGGTGCCACTAAGAGTAATCTCTAATCTCTATAATAATAATAATAATATATTATTATTATAATGGGAGAATACCTTAGTGTCATTTGTCAATCTACCAACGTGTACACATTGCACGTGCATAACTAATATGAAGGATGTCTCAGGTTCGAGTCCTCACTAGTTAGATTTTTTAACTTTAATTTTTTTAATATATTAAATACGCATCACACGTGTAAATTACTATCTATATATCTATAATATATAATATATAATAACTATTATAATGGAATAGTTGGAGTTGTAAATCTACCTACTTACGTGCAACACACATGCAACTCCAATTCTTCACATTTACTTTTAAAAATATATAATCATATTTATTAAGACATGCATCACATGTGTAAATCAGAGTTTTTATTTTATTTTTATAAAAAAATTAATACCTGCATCGCACGTGTATATTACTAGTTTGTAAATAGTATGGTAAGGGTTTGAGATAGATAAAGTGATGTCTCAGGTTCGAGGCCAAACGACATCGTTGTCTTTATTTAAAAAATTTAAAAATATTAAAAACGTGCATATTTCTAGTTTTAAATTAATTTCATTTCAAGGTTGAGAGTAGAATCAAGCACATCATTTTTTGTCTATTGTATTCCAAACAGTGCATTTTCCCATCTTTATACCTTATTGCTCTCTCTTTGTATTCCTTAGGAATAATGCTTTTTAAATCATTTTCCAATGAGAGAAATAATTATAAATTATTTTACGATAAAAGAGTAATAATTGATTGGCTATAAATTAAAAAGAAATAATTAAGTGGCTTTTTTTTGTGTGGTTCTTTCGCACCATTACACGGTTTATGTCCTGTTTGGAAGAAGAAGAAAAATCAAAATAGTTTTTGTTAAATTGTTATATAAAGTTTAGAGGTAAAGATATTATAACTTTACCTCTAATTTAAAGTTCACTTTAACTTTAACTAGTATAATGCACGTGTGATGCACGTGCGATATATTTTTAAAAAATATGTATTATACACGTGCGTTGTACGTGGAGAAAATGGAGAGGGGAATAAAAAGGACAAAAAAAAATCAACGTATTATACACGTGCGTTGCATGTGGGAAAAATGGGGAGGGGGATGAAAAGGACAAAAAAAAATCTACCAACACGTGCGCTGCACGTGTTGACACGCACACTAAGAAATAATAAAAAATTGTTTATTTGTTTACAACCCCAACTCTCCCATTAATATAGCAGAGATTTAAACTAGGTGTTTCAGAGGATCCAAAGTTTTGGAAAAAATAATGTGCTCAGTTAAGAAAAATAGAAATTAGCATAAAGTTTAGATAACTACAGTTAGGATAACTATAGTCTTTTACAGTTAAAATATATAACTTTAGTTAGCTAAACTCCAATCAACAACTCCATTTTTCACACCAAAATGGTGCAAAATCACATTAAACAGTAATTCGTCTCCAACTCATGGCACCATTTCTAACAATAAAAAATAATATCTTCTGCATATTCTTTGCTATCCGCTTTTTATATAACTTTTTCCTATTTTCATAATAAAATATAATTAATTTGGTCATAAATTATACAACTGGGGCTAAAAAAATAAACTAACTAAACAATGGAATTTTTTTTAATAAGCAAAAAAAAAAAAAAAAAAAAAATCGTTGGTGAACAGTAGCACGCCAGATATAGTGCGCTACAATTCCAGGCGCCAAAAAATGGCGTTTTGGTGTGAAAAGTGGCGCTGGGTTGAAGCGGGGTCTATGCAAAAAATGATGTTTCACACCAGATAGGCGCAGGCGTTAGAGATGGTCTTAACTTTATCTTTGTTCCTGCAAACTAAACTTCAACTTTGGTTCCCCTTAACTTAAAGTTGAAAGGGACTTTTGCCACCTATCTCATTTGACTTCGCTAAAAAATACATTACACTAAACTAAACTTTCTCAAGTAATAAAAGGTGGATTTTTTAATTTTAAAAATCATTAACAACCGTTTTAAGAGCATCCACGGTTGTGATTGCGAAAAAATACATAAATGCTATATTTACATATAGCATTTTTAATGTTTGCTGCAGTCGTACAATATAAAAAAAGTACAAGACGGACTTTGCAGTTGCGTTCTAGGGAGAAATGAATTGTTTAAATATTTTTTTCTTGTTAGACGGAAGTTGAAGTTGTGTTGGAAAAAAATAAAAATAAAAATAAAAAGAAGGTTGAAAACGTCATATGGACTTCGAAGATCCGTCCCACGTTTTGAAAATAATTTTTAACATTTTTTGATAATAAAAAACATTTTTAAGTGAAAAAAAGTAATAAAAATTTTGTGGGCCCCTCCTTGGACGGATCTTCTGATCTTCAATTGTTAATTCAATTTTAACCCATATACGAAGACAGACATTTGTAGGAGCATCTGTAGTCGTAGAAGGGATAAAATATGCATATATGTATAAATGGAAATAGTAATCGAAGTTTTGCTGCAGTCGTCAAAAGCTATTTTTTAGCTTTTTATACTAAAATGATAAGCGACGGCACTTCATGTGCCGTCGGAGAAAAATAAAAATAAAAAACACTTAAAATTTGTGGGACGACACTCGAAGCTTCGTCGGAGCGGAAAAAAAATTTTAATTGGAGCGACGACACTCGAAGTGCCGTCGGAGGAATAAAAATTCGTCCTCAAAGTGCAAATAAAAAATTACAAAAAAATTATAAAAAATTACAAAAACATTTCAGAAATTACGAAAAAATTACAAAAAATTACAAAAACATTCATGAAATTACGAAAAAATTACAAAAAATTACAAAAATATTTCAGAAATTGCAAAAAAATACAAAATTGCAAATACCTCCTACAGTGGTGGGACGGCACAAGAAGTGTCGTTCGACAAAAGGGGGCAAGGGACGGCACTCGAAGTGCCGTCCGAGGGTTTTATCTATTTTTGGGTTGTTTTTAATTGAAAATTTTAATTTTTTTCCGAGTCCGTCCGACAAAAAAAAATTAAATTTTTTGTTGGGACGGCACTTCAAGTGCTGTCTCTCTTATATGGATATTTCTCAAATCTTCTCTTTTTTTTGCAGTGTTCTAAAAAGCGGTCTAGGCAGTCGCCTAGGCGTTTATGAAAATCGGAAATGGGTTCTAGGCGGCTAAAATCGGACCTAGGCGGCGTTTAATCGGTCTAGGCGGGTCTAGGCGGACTAGACCCGCTTAGGCCTTAAGTAATTAAAAAAAAAAGTAAAAAAAATCCACCGCTTTCGCCTTAAGTAATTAAAATATATATATATATAAAAAACCCACCGCTCTCACTTTCTCCTCCTAATAAAATTTAAGCGTATCTTTAGTCTTTTTTTATCTTGCATAATTTGACATGTATTCGCACTCTCAAAGCAATCATGTTAAAACTTACAAGTATGGACTTTAATATCACTAACGCAGCCAAATAAGTGAAGTTATGCACCAAAGGGGGAAGTTTATAAGAAGTGTCATGTGCCAACAACTTCAAGGCTCAATCAGTCTACCAGATTATAAGTAGTATGCTTTTTCTCATTAGTGAAGCTATTTATTCATCTTCTATTTTCAGCTCCTAAAATGTCACCCAGATCTACATATCTTTCCAAAGCAATCTATGGATGGCCAATCCACTTAGTGTGGGACAGCATGTCATGAGATGGGAGGAAGTTATCTGATTTAAGTGTGGTTATTAGTTAAAGTTGTTCATCGTTATCAAGCATATCATGAGATTATCTATCAACTTTACATTTATTCTCTCTTTAGAACTTGTATTCTTTTATGAGTAGCCACAATGTGGTTTACATCGGATATGGAGAAGATAGAGTCCTCATGTTCACCGATACAATAATACACCGATTCGACTATGTGAAGCCCATCCTACAATTGCAAAGAGAAAAAGTTCAATAGTAAGAATGAGTAGCAATAAAGAGTAAAAAGGGGTAATAACAAAATAAACCCAAAAGATCGATAAATAAATAAATAAATAAATAAATAAATAAAATAAAAAAACCGCCTACCGCCTAGCCGCTTAATCCCCGATTACAAGGTCTAGGCGCTAGTCCCCCATTGGCCGCCCGACTACCGCCTAGCGCTTTTTAGAACATTGCTTTTTTAGCAATCTACTGTAGCCAAATATGCATAATATGCATAATATGCATATTTGGCAAACGACTGCAGCTCCGTTTTCAGCCAATGCATATTTGGCAAACGACTACAGATGCTCTAAGTCAATTAAAAAAAGAAAGAAAATCACCTCCGATGGAACTACAAGTTCCGTTAGAGAGGAAGCTTTTTTGGGTGGTTTTTTTTACGAAAAATTAATATTTTTTGAGAGGGACGGACTTTGAAGTTGCTTCGGAGAATTAAAAAAGTATTTTTTGTAGTGGGACAAAAGCTGAAGTTATGTCATTTATAATATGCATTTCTCCTATATCTTCTCTCATTTATAGCAATCTACTGTTGCGTTTTTGTTTTTTTTTTTTTGATAAAAGATGACCCCGTCATCGTTTCATTAATGCAATATTAAAGAAACAAAGTAGTACTAATTACATAGTTCTTGCCGTACATAGTCCATCCAGTAGACAAAACAACAAAAGAAAAACGACAACGAACTACCACAAATAAACGACGACCACAACATGCACACAAGCTAGAAAGCGGTAAGATACAAACTGTTCTAAAACCACGAATTCACGCTACTGAAACATAGAGATGACGATACTCTGCCCTTGTCACCAACCAAACTGTCGCCATTACTATACCAATGCCACTGATCTGAAAAGCGTGGGTGATCCTTGACCCACATTGCCTCCTATTCCTCTTCTTCCATCCGCAGGCGTTTCATAGCTCCCCTGTTACCTATCCATTCATGTGAAAATGTTAGAATTTTGTGCATTAGCCCTGAAAAGGTACATTTGATATTTCGAAAGCATAAATCATTCCGCATTAGCCATATACACCACATAGTTGCTGACGCTACTATCCTCCACTCATCTCTTGCATTCTTACTCCCTAGCTCTACCCAGCAGCGACCCCAGACCTCTGCGGTGAATCTAGGACTTTGTAACAACCCAAATCGTAGACATATAATTCCCATGCTAGTTTTGATTTAGAACACTCGAAAAATAGATGTTCGCTATCTTCGTCTTCACTCTCACACTCCCCACATATCGCTTCGATTGGCACCTTCCTTTTTTGCAGGTTGATCTTTGTTAAGATCGCATTATGCATAACTAACCACGCAAAAATCTTAATCCTCAGAGGAATGGACAGCTTCCATATAATTTTGGCGTCCTTGCATCGCATACCACCGTCGTTAATGCGCTTGTACATCGAAGATACCGTAAATTCCCTTGTTGTCCCCAATAACCACTCTCTGCTATCTTCGGTTTCATTGTTATATCGTCCCTCCTCCATTATGAACTTGTTAAGATTAATGAAGTCCACGATTTGACTCTGTGATACCTGTCTCCTAATTTCCCGCTTAAGTCTCTTGTTACAACACACATCCGCCACCAACGTATCGGTATTAATCGTGGCCGCAGCTGCTTCTGGGAATAGGCTCTTCAAACTTGTATCATCGCACCACTTGTCTCGCCAAAATCTTATATCCTTCCCCTTCCCTACCCGACATCTAGTATGTGCATGGTACATCAAGCCAACCTTAGCCACACCCTTCCATAACGCGGAATATTTCCCCAATGCACTTTTCCCTCCAAAGCAGAAAGTCTTCCTCCCTCTATACCGTTCAAAGGATTTGCACCACCAATAATTGCGTCTCCTCCTCATCTTCCACCACTACTTGCATAGCAGTGTCTTGTTCATGTCTCTCAGGTTTAGAATCCCTAATCCGCCGAATTCTTTCCTTTTGCATACTCTTCCCCATTTTACAAGTGGCCAACCTTTGCTCGATTCGTCCGCACCTTTCCATAAAAACCTTCTTCTACTTTTATCTATCCTCTGGATAACCCACTGCGGCATCTCATAGATCGACATTAGGTACGTTGGTAGACTACTCAGCACCGAATTAAGCAGCGTGATTCTACCACCTAACGTGAGAAAATGTCCCTTCCATCCGGCTAACTTCTTATCTATGTTTTCGATTAGAGGTACCCAATCTTCTCTTTGGAGTGCTCCCGGCCTAATGGGTACCCCTAGATAAATCAATGGGAAGTTACCACTTTCACACCCAAAATAGCTCTTGATATCCTCGACCGGAATTGAAAGCTGCTCGCTAACCGGGATAACAGCAGTCTTTACAAGATTAACTTTCAGCCCAGACCACGCCCCGAAACATTGCAAAGCCAATTTGATTGCGCTCATCTCCTCCTCCTTGGCTGCTCCAAACAAAAGCGTGTCATCCGCATATTGTAGTATTGAGATTGATTGTGTAATTCCCTTGACCCTAATCCCCTTTATAATATCTCGGTCCCTACCCCTACTGATCATTTCTGCCAAGCCATCAGCAACTATTGCGAATAGCAGGGAGGACAAAGGGTCGCCCTGTCTGAGGCCTCTCTTGCATTTAATTTCCTTCCCCAACTGTCGATTCACCTGAATGAACGACTGCCCCCCATGGACACACCTCATAATCCACGTAATCCACTTGGTCCCAAAGCCTTTAAGTTTAAGCGCTTCCTCCACACAATCCCAATCTAGTGAATCATAAGCCTTTTCGAAATCTATTTTCAAAAGAAAACCGTCCATCTTGTCCTTATTACCTCTTAACACCGCTTCGTGTGCAGATGCCACACTATCCATGATGTCTCTCCCCTTGATAAATCCGCTTTGTGATTCACCAACCAAATCATTCATATGTGATGACAACCTGAGAGCTAGGACTTTCGTGATGATCTTGAAGGAACCATTAAGCAAGCTAATGGGCCTGTAATCATCTACCTTGCTTGCCTCCTTCTTTTTCGGGATCAATATAACATTAGCATAATTAATCCTATCCAGCTCCAAATTCCCGCTGTGAAACTCGTAGAAGATGTTCATGAAGTCGTCCTTGATAATCTCCCAGTATAAATTGTAGAAGAAAATTAGAAATCCGTCTGGCCCTGGTGCTTTTTCTGCCCCAATGCATTAACCACGTATTGCACCTCCTCCTCTGAGAAGAGGCCTTCTAAGCCCTCACTTCCCAGAATCCTTGACGTATCCCACATGTCCTGCACTAGGTGACACCTTCCAATGTTGCTAATCCTGAATAGCTTCTTGAATCTACTATCGAATTCCTGCCTGATAATTCCTTCATTCTCTGTCCAGGAACCGTCAATGAACAGGCCGGCTATACGGTTTTGTCTCCTCCTACCGTTAGCGACTTTGTGAAAGAATTTTGTATTCGCATCTCCCTCTCTGAGCCATTGCACTCTAGCTCTTTGTTTCCAATATTGCTCCTCCATATCTCCAATCATCTTAACCTGCACTCTGTAACTTAGAAGTTCCTTGGTCTCCTCTTCCAATAATTCCCTCACTTCTTGATTAGTTTCAAGCTCTGCAATCTTAGCTCCTAACTCTTGTAATCTATCTTTGTTACCTCCGAATTATCTCCTTGCCCATTCTTTCAACCGCTTTCAAAGTCTCCTCGTTTTTTCTATCCAGATCCCTATCGCAGATACCTCCCTAGTATTGGCCTCCCATGACTTTTGAATTATGTGATGCGCATTTGGTGATAAGGTCCATGATTTCTCGAAACGAAAGGGTGCCGGCCTCTTAATGTACCCCACCCCATAGTCCAGCAGTATAGGCAGATGGTCTGAGGTGAATCTAATAATTGTCCTCACACTTGCTATGGGGAAAACGTCTTCCCAATCCGTGGATACCAAAATCCTGTCTAACTTGGCTAGAATTGGCTTAGCCTGTATATTAGACCACGTGAACCTTCTATCTAATTGTTCCATCTCCATTAACTCTAACTCGTCTATGAAAGCATTGAAACCATCTTGATTGGTTCTGCTTAGGCCCCGACCACCGTGCTCGTGACCATATCTGGTAATGTTAAAATCTCCCCCCACGACCCACGGATCTGCCCAACCTTGCTTGATTTCTCTGATCCCATTCCAAAATCGATTTCTCCTTCTAGAGTCGTAGGGACCATATACCGTGGTGACCGCGTGAATCCAATCGTCACATCTCCTTCTCACTCTCATAGACACCGTAAAATCTCCTATTTTATGCCCCAAGATTTTGAATTGCGTTACGTCCACACCTAACGCAATACCCTCTGAATATCCCACCGCGGGCTTGAACCTCCAATCGAAATCCTCCGCCCACGAAAGTTGTTGGAACTCTTCCAAGGATGGATTCTCAATCCTAGTCTCTTGAAGAGCACAGAAGGTTGGCCTGACTCTACCCACGGTATTACTAATAAGATTCTTTTTGCCCTTTTGTCGCATTTCCCTCACATTGCAAAATATGTGCGACATAAAATCTATAACACTCCTATCTAACTAACTCCGTGCAAGCACCTAGACCCTAGGGCTTCACCCACTCGATGTCCTCTCTAATCCTAAAAGCATATTGTGTCTGGTCTACTCTGCTCACACCCATGTCTAACCCATACAAACTAGCAAAGTAGATAAGAGAATCATCATTAAGTAAGTTTAAGACTGAGAATTTGGTCGTGAGATTACCTCCACACGCTGATGCTGGTTCCTTTCCCTTAGTCGCCACCCTGATAAGATCCTCCTCACTAGGACCCTGCGTGCCTCACTTATCTAGTTGCCTCTTGCTTTTCCTTTGATACTCTGTAACCTTTTTACCAGTACTGCCCAACTCAACAGGCATCCCTTCTTTTCCCCCCTCCTCTGCCTCGGTAACTGAAATAACATTGTCTTCTCTAATCCCCTGCAACGCGTCTATCATAACATCCTCCTCCTCTATCTCGACCATCGGAACCCTACTTGCTAAGAACTACTCTTCTTGTAATATATTTTCACCCACCTCAGGTAGTTGATGAGCACATTCCCCCAATCCCCCGATCAAAGTAGCAGCCTTGCTCGAAATGGGCTGCTTTGGCGGACTGGACTGGCTATATGGTGCATCGGGAGTCCCTATAGGCCCAATTAGGTTGGAAGGCCCACCCCTCTCCACTTTATTATTAATTCCCCTACCCGATCCATCAGGCCCAATGTTAGTGGACGACCCATTGTGTCTGTATGCTAGTAGGGCTTTAAGTGCTAGCCTGATAGACACTGCCACATCTTCTTTCGAAAATGTTAGAACCGAATGAAAGTCTCCATCGCCATCGACTCCTTCGAAGCCTGTACCCTCGACTTTCCTCTTGAGTATTCCGTGTTTGAAGGGAGTCCCCTTGCATGTCTTATCGCCGCGTAGCCACTTCGCTTCTTTCCCCTTTTCTCCTGTCCCCTCTTCCACTCTGGCTTCCACGTCATTACACTTGGGGCCCACACCCTTGATTGCCACCGTAGATGAATGGCCAGGATTGGTACGTGATCGATCCGAGGGTGGAGGAGCTCCTTTGCGCTTCGTTTGAACTGGATGGATCGGATCTAACGCACTCCAAACCAACGGCCTTCTTCCATCGTCTACCTCCAGTTCTTTGCTAACAGCTTTGAAGCCTTCTTCCTCCTGTAGTCGCTCCCCTCTGAATGACACACATTTCTTGACCTCTGTTATGAACTTCACCTCAAAATGCTCGTCTTCAAAGTCGACGCTAATGATAGACGGGATGTCGAGTTTATTAACGACTCCGACTCTAACACGCGCGAATTGGATGTTAGAGTGTACTAACGTTCCTCTATCGATATCGATTACCATCCCAAAACTTCTCACTGCGTCTTGAAACCCTGATCGCACCCAACATTGTAGAGAAAAATTGAATAGTCGAATCCAAACTGAGAACAACGACTGAACTTTGAGAGCCCCTTCCACTCGCGACCATCGCCTGAAAGTAACGTAGAATTCCATCCCATCGCTTCCCCTGCCCTCCATTCCTTTCATAAGTAGCAACTCCGCCATACCCTCTTCATCTTTGCATTGGAGAAGAAAATTATTTTCCGAACTCTGCTTTGCAACCCAAGTCCAGTCTGGTGCGTTCGCAGTGATAGCGGTGATGAGCTCGTTGATGTTAGTGCTCGTTGGATGGCCGGTGTGCGCTTTAACCACAATGCAATTGTTATACCTCCTTTCGAACTCAGCCATTATCGGAGTCGGCATGATCTTTGCCGTCGCCATTTTCCTCTTCCCCACTGCACTCTCCTTAGTTTTGCTGTTTTGGGACCTCAATGACGCCACCGGTGGTGATACCACTTTGTCGGAGCGACTGGCGCTCTTGCCATGAGGACACGCGGTTGAAATGTGCCCCGATTGCTTGCAGCTGAAACAGAACCATTGGTTCCTACATTGATTAATCGTATGCCCTCTTTGGGCACACTTATGGCACAATTGCCTACCGCCGGTCCCAAATCCCCCTGAGGAGTCACCGCTTATGATGCTCTCTACTCCTACGTCTCTTCCCTTACTCTTCCTGGCTTTGACAAGAACCCACTCCCCTTCTTCATCCTCCTTCTTCTTGGGCTCTGCCATCTCCGGCGAGCGTGACTGGCGTGATACTCTTGATGCTCTTTGGTCGACCTCCCTACGACCCTCCCCCCTTGCGACCTCGACATATGTTCTTGCCCTTCCTTCAGCTACTGGTCGCGAGACGTTCCTTTCGATTTGAACTCTTTTCTGCTCTCTCGATCGATTTCTATGATCGAATCTCTGAGGCCTAACTCTTGAAGCAGACCTACCCCTCTCCCTGTCCACTTCGTCGGCGTAGTGAAAACGGCGTCTATTAGTTCTCTCCTCCCTTTCCACCTCCCTACTCCTCTTTGTCATCTCCGAGTTATGTAGGTGACGCGATGCTGCTTGAGGATGAGGTTTGAAGTTGTGTGGGGAGGAGGCTCTGAGTTGTGCTTTCATTTTTTTAGATGATTATATGTTGGGGCTGCTACTATTTCTCATCCGCAATTAGTGCTGGTAGTTTGTTGACTCTGTTGCATTTTTTTTAAAAAATATATAGTGAACAAACAATTGCAGCTAGTCGTTTGCGACTGTAGATGCTCTAATGGGTACATACATGTGGCCATTAAAGTGGACAAAAACCAAATAAAAAATAATATCAGATTATAACTTTTACTGTTTTCTTTCTGTAATCTCAACAAATTCACCAACCACTAGGTTGCTCAATTTCCTAATTATGGAGGGAGAGTGTCTTTCAATTGTGCGCATGCGCAACTATATCTTTCTTCAATTATTTTTAAAAAAATTTATAAAAAAACTGTACCGTCATGTACACGTGCAGTCCATGTACTAAATGCAATAACTGAAGGCATAAGATCATCTCCAAATATGTTAGTTATCTCTTAATTTTAGTCAAAATAACAGATTTAGAGAAAAAAATATGCTCCAACAGAACTCACCAAACCGCTCGTCAAAATAGATTTCTTAGATTACTCGTCAGATCTGACGTAGTTGTATCGCTCGCCAAACTTCGCTTCTGTTCTTTCCATCTCTAAAAACATAAAAAATAAAATAAATACCCACAAAAAAAATTCAAACAAAGTCGAAATCTGATCAAGAACTTCGAGCACTAATATGTGATCGCGAGCACGTGAAATCGTGATCACGATCGCAAAAGCAAATTGAGCGAGATCGCGAACTCACGATATGTGATCGCGATGAAGTTAACATCTTTTATATTGGGGTTGTGTTTTTGGACTTGGGCTTTGTAATCTTTTTCAAACACATTTTTTTTAGCTTGATCTTTTTTTTCGGCCTTAGGCTTTTTATTTTCTATTAATTTAATTTTGGGCTAAATATCATTGGATAGCCAAAATAGCTAGCTTGGTTAGAATGTGGATTTTTTTTTGCTAACCAAATTATATAATTGTTCTTCATTTTGCCTATTATAGCGAGCCAAAATAGTTAGCATAGTTGAAGATACTCTAAGGTTGCTTACAATGAGAAGGGTTTTGGTATCATATCTTCAAGCTTCCTTCCCAAAAAATTGAATTCGGGATACCCATCAAATACCATCAAATACCCACTACTATTTCACCCACAATAAGACCCACAATAAGGTAAGTATCTTTCCACTTTTATTATTATTATTATTATTATTATTATTATTATTATTAAAAGTGTGGGGGCACACGTTCATGGATAGAAAAAGGAGGAGACCCGGGTCTTGATCCAGACCCGGTTCTTGTCGGAAAAAATGGAGGTCTTGAGCTCCTTGAAGTTGAAAATACCCTTATTATGGGTAACCTAAGAGCATAAGTATTCGTTCAATCTCAAATTTTAGCTATTTGGCATGTAGGAAATAAAATTTTAAGTATGAACTGCAGTCGTTTTAATCCAAAATTTTTAAAATTGACAGACGAAAGATAATATATCAACCCAAAAAATAATATTTTTTTAAAATTAAAATTTGATCGGACGAATGTATAATTTATCATCTTTTGATTTATTTTTATAAAAAAAATAATAAACCGACGAACGGAAAATTTCTCGTGTGTCAATTTTTTTTTGTTTTAATTTGTGGGACGGGTAATCATTTCCCGTCCCAAATTTAAAAAAAATAATCTATCAGACGAAAAATAATTTTCCATCTGATCAATTTTAAAAAAATGGGATGGGAAATGATTCCTTGTCCAATATTTTATAAGAAAAAAATCTTTCGTCTAATTGAATGGACGAAATATCATCTTTTGTCGACTATTTTTTCCAAATTCCTATATCGACTTCCAAATATAGCAGATCATTGTTCTTCTAAAACCCAAAATTTGGGAATATAGCCAACTATGCAAAACAATTTTTTCTATTTTTTTTGAAAATTTTGCATTTAAGTCTACGACTACAGATGCCCTAAGTGTACAACACCTGTGTATGAAAGAAACATGCAAATTCCGAAAAACAAGGAAAATCAACTAACATCTCATCAAATTACAAACTCCCCACAAACTGTGGCTCACATAATAGTTTCCTAGTTCTTCCATATCAACCACATCAGTACATCCCAGTAAACAACACCACTGTCATTATTATTACGATATAGAGAGGAAGGAGAACTAGGTGCTGTTTTATGTGGTCAGAATGGGGGGAAGGTATTCAGACTTGGTGCCGAGGACGCGTGCTTTGGTATCCGGGAAGAACTCCGAGCCGGGGAGCTCGGTCACCACGCCTTCGTTCGTCACAGTTACTGGGTAACTGAGAAGATGGCCTGGGAGGTCGCCTTCAAGGCCATCCTGAGCATAGAGATCCCAGTACTTCTCGGCAATCTTGTTGACTTTCTGTATGCATTCGACGTTTTCTGGGTTGAGGAAGGCATCATCGAGCATCCCAAGGTGCTCGTACCAGAGTGCCCTGCGGAAACCGTGAATCTGACCTCGGACAGGACCTTTGGTTGCGAGATGGTAGGGTTGGTAGGCTCCCATGGCAATCTCAGAATCACGGGCCCCGTCCAAGGACCGCTGGTTGATGTTGGCTGACCCGATGATTATGTACTCGTCATCAACTGAAATAACCAAAAAAGAAATGAAAAGCCTACACAGTAAATGCAAAAAACTGAGCATATAGAAGCGAAAGGAATAGAGAGCTAGTAACTCATCTTAATTTAAAATTAAGCGAACTACTAGCATAAACAACTTATATACTAATCTGGGAGTGCAAAACTTCATCACAAGCTAAGTTAAATCGTTAACATGGACACATCTATCATCTGAAATGTGTTGGATACTGACATTTCATCGTCACTTTCCAAAATTCAAAATATCTCATTGAATTTGAACACTTATCATGCACTTTTTAAACAGAATCACTATTATTAAACACTTTTTCCATATTCTTGTACTATAGACACTTATTATTTTTGTGAAGGTTATGCAAATTCTCGTATTCTGTAACTTCGTATTGCAATTGGACTGTTCTTTACTTTTTTACGAACTAGAAATCTAGTTTTGATTATGTAACTCAACATAGTATTGTTGGATTGTCACATTTTCAAATTTATGCATAAGCCTGACCTATAATATTACATCATATATCATTGTGCCTATATCCTGCGTCCTACTTGTAACAAAATTCGCATATCCTGTACCCATAACCATTATTCATGCTCTATAGAAATTACAACCTAAAACGAGAAAATCATTGTAAAGAAGCAATATAAGAGAAATGAATTAAGATTACCAATCATCATCTTCGCGTGGACATAAATCATAAACCGCCTTGCCTGCTGAGCCTTAGAATAATCTGTATCTGGCTCTGGGGACTCCTCTGGTATGTATTCACCATCCCTCTTTACCTCCCGATTTCCTAAACAGAAGAAAGTCAGATAATCCTTTGGGTTTGCCTCGATGCCCTTAGCTTGGAGTGCCTCAATAATGTCAGTATACATCATCTCCATAGTTCTCCTCTGCCAATCTAAAATAGCCTGGACTGAAGCACTCTCAGGAACACCCTCAGGCCACATAGGAACAACAATGTATACAGTAAAACGCTCGCCCGCTTCAATCTTACTAACAATCTTTAGTGAGAGTTCTTTCGGGATCACATGCAAAGCCCCGATATCTTCAGGTTTGATACCATCAGGCTTCCAAGCAAAGCAACTACCAAGAAAGTACTGGTTCTCAATGTATATGAAATTTTTCGCCCTTCTAATTGCATGTATGTAAGCATCCTGAATACTTCTGTCAATAATGTTGTCTTTTCCACTAATTAATCCAGCCTTAGCAGCATCTTCTGGAGACTCAGGGAAGCCGAAGGCAGCACCACCATCGATGGATCTGAACAACTGAACATTCCAAGTTTCTGTATCTTCCGGAAACATGACAGGTGAGGGTGGGATGATGGTGTCAGCAAGATCCCTAAGCTGGACGAGAATATCTTTCCCCCCTTGCTTCCTCCATCTTTGCTCAAAATTGAACAAGACATCCCATGCAATCGGGCCTTCTAAACGTGAATGAATGTCATGCCAGGGTTCTCTCGGCCCACCTTTCTTGATGGATCCATCAGCAAAGTTGGGTTGATGAAAGTCGGTATGGTGAGTGGTGTCAAGGGTTCTGAAAAGGGAATGGAACTGTGTGTCGTATCTCCCATCACAAAGATCAATACCACCGACAAAGCTTACAATTCTCCTTTGTTGAGAACCCATGTTTGGCATCTCATGGTCAACTACGACAATCTTTTGATGGTGAGTGAACATAGTAGCAATTGAAAGATCCTGAACAAAGCTTCCTCCATCATCAGGATTTCTCGGGCACAAAACACAGTTAACATCACTGCCATGGAAAAAGCTTGCAGTGTCTTCATCATGGGTTGCCATAAGGCCGTCTTTCTTTAGTAAGGGTACTGAGGTTCGATCATCCCAAACAAGCATAAGAACACGAACACCTTCACTGGCCTTCTTTTTCAGAAGCTCCCCGAGAATAATATCACCTCCTGGCTTTGGCCTTTGAGAGTCCCTTATTAAAGTAATCTGTGTGTAAACCGACCAGCCAGTTATGTAAATCAAATGTTGTGCATTGCTAATAGCATCAAATATATCCTCCCAACACCTGTGGGGTTGGTAATTGCCGTTGGCCAGGGGTATCTGGGGAATGAAGTTATCAGGGACATGGGCATCTTGGTAAAGCGTGACTTTGCACCCCTGTCTCAGTGAGTAAAATGTATTTGGAACACCAGGGTATTTGGCACTGCGAACACCCCTTGACCAATTGCGATCTTTCAAGATATCGAAGTATTGAAGCTTCACATGGATTTTAGCACCACCGTCTAAAGGGCTACGGTGTTCATCACATATTTCAAGCCATCTATCGACTTCCTCACCACTCAAGACCTCACGAACAGGAAGGTAAGCCCTTCCAACTAGAGCAGCTCCAATAGCATTGTCAAATTTGACAGTGAAGATGATGTCAGCAGCCAAATGGGCACAGTATATGTGGAACGACTCGTACCAACGGGGATTAACAGGTTCGTCTGAAATAATTCTTGTCCTACCAACTCTGGCTTTTTCAAGGTCAATAGTGGCATAAAGTCTGGTAGATCCCTTGCCAAGACTCACTGTGTCCTCAATACCTTCAACAAGCTGAACATAATTGAACAATGTTATAGTGAAAATAGTTAGTTAGTTAGTATGAAAGACCACAGGGTGCTGAGCAAAGATCAAAGCTTCACTCTGGTGGTATCAAATATCAGTAAGATGACACAAAAAGTCATCAAAAGGTATTATGGTATGATGTATCACAAGAAAAGAAAAGGTATATATATATAAGGGGCTCTTCGGTTGAGCACTCCTTTCCGTGATCAACTCCGTGAGCACTTGCCCTTCTGGCCATCGTATAAATGATCCAAACCGTTCAGATTGATCTACACGTCTAAATTAGTCTAAATATGTAAAATCAAGTCATTTGAAATTCATTTGCCCATCAATTTCATTTAGACATGTAAATCAAGTCATTAGAAGAAAAAAACAATATTCAGTAATACAATTTTATAACACTTCAATGGATGAGCAAATGAATTTCAAATGATTTGATTTTACATATTTAGATTAATTTAGATGTGTAGAAATGTTTGGATCATTCCTACGATGGCCAGAATGGCAAGTGCTCATGGAAAGGAGTGCTCAATCGAAGGGCCCCCTATATATAAAAAAGCTACAAAGAGCTGCGAAAACTGATACGAATGAATGAAGATGTTATTGTCCAAATAAATTCATGTTTTTGTGTGTGTGTGTGTGTGTGGCACTTGCAGCAATAACATTAACTACATGGGTATCTTAGCAGTGAAGAGTTTTCTTTTCTGTTCAGAAAACTGAAAGTTAGGAAATTAGTTTGGTTATTTTACTGAGTCCTTATTTCTGTTTAATAATACCGAGTCCTAAGGAGCTGTTAGAGTTAGAATAGGACTTGTTTTCAATTTCAAATGTGATAGGAGCAGTAGTTAATCACGAACTGTTTTGTAGGAGTTCTGTTAAGATGTAAGGCTATTTAAAGCCAATGATGTTCAATAAGAGTGCAGGTCATTCATCCATATTGTTCTTAAGCTTTGTTTATTTACTTTCAATCAGAGTTTTCAACAATCTGGTATCAGAGCCCCCCACTGGGGCCTGAGATAAAGGAGAGCTGCAGTCTTTCGAGTGACACGAACACAAGAGAATAGTGAGAACAGAGCAGTGTAAGAGATGGCAGCAGAGAAAGATACCTTGTTGAGTATTCCGAAGTTCAACGGAGACTATGAGCATTGGGAGGATGCTTATGGAAAACCTGCTGCGTTCTAAGGGGTGGTGGCATTTGGTGGAGACAGGGTACACGGAACCAGGCAGAGAAGTTTTGAATGGCGCACAGAGAACACAACTTGCTGACTTGAAGCTAAAGGACCTATAGGTGAAGAACTATCTCTTCCATGCCATCGATAAGACAACCTTGAAAACCATCACCAAGAAAGATACTGCCAAGCAACTTTGGGACTCCATGAAAGAGAGGTTCCAAGGAGATGAGAAGGTGCGCACGGCACAGTTGTAGGCTCTTCGGAGAGATTTTGAGTTACTTGAAATGAAGGTTGGTGAGTCAATAATTGATTATTTTTCAAGGGTGGTGTTAGTGTCTAATAACATGAGCAATCTCGGAGAAGGCATGGAGGATGCTAAGATTGTAGAGAAGATATTGCGTACACTCCATGAAAGTTGGAATTTTGTTGTATGTTCCATTGAGGAATCGAAAGACATCAAAAGTCTTTCGGTGAATCAACTTAGAAGCTCTCTCTTGGTCCACGAACAGAAATTTCGAAAGAGAAATACTAGTAATGGCGAGGAACAAGTATTGAAGGCCACGGTTGAAATGGGAAGAGGCAGAGGAGAAAGAGGTCGTGGCAGGGGAATGAATAGAGAACGAGGGCGTGGTAGAGGAAGGCATGCCTACAACAAAGCTACGACTGAATGCTTCAAGTGCCACAAGTTGGGTCACTTCCAATATGAGTGTCCAACTTGGGAAGCAAACTATATGGAATTAGATGAGCATGAAGAAATGCTACTAATGGCTCGTGTCGATTTGAATGAAGAAAAAAGGGACGATGTGTGGTTTTTAGACTCAGGGTGCTCAAACCATATGAGCGGTGATTTGTCGAAGTTCTGTGAATTGGATGATCAGGTTCGGCACCATGTCAAGCTTGGCAACAACTACAAGATGATGGTGCAAGGAAGAGGCAGAGTCAAGATATCCATTCATGGTGTCACTTACAGTTTTCCAGCCATATTTTATGTGCCAGGGTTGACTAACAATCTCCTCAGTGTTGGTCAATTACAAGAAAGAGGGCTTGCTGTTCTAATGCATACAGGAAAGTGCAAAGTATATCACCCTGAGAAAGGTCTCATCATTGAGACTACTATAACAACCAATCGAATGTTTGTGATTGCTGCCAATACACAAGAAGAAAAGTGCTTTCACACCAGTGCACAAAAGCAAGATCTAACCAATCTGTGGCACTGCCGTTTTGCTCATCTAAGCCACAAAGAATTGAAGCTGCTACAGGAGAAAGAGATGGTTAGTGGATTGCCGAAACTTACCTCTTCAACATCAGTATGTGTGAGTTGCCTTGTCGGGAAGCAGCATAGAGATCCTATTCCTAAGAAAAGCACATGGAGGGCTACACATAAGCTTCAACTTGTCCATGCTGATCTGTGTGGACCAATAACTCCAGAATCAAATAGTAAGAAGAGGTATGTCTTATGCTTTATTGATGACTTTAGTAGAAAAGCATGGACATTTTTTCTTGTTGAAAAATCAGAAGCTTTTAGCCACTTTAAAAGTTTTAAGAGCATGGTAGAGAAGGAATCTTGTATGAGTATTAAGTGCTTGCGTACTGATAGAGGGGGAGAGTTTAATTCAAATGAGTTCAATCAATTCTGTAAGGAGCATCGAATTAAGAGGCAGCTCACAACTGCTTACACCCCGCAACAGAATGGGGTTGCCGAACGGCACCTTGATGAATCTGGTGCGTTCGATACTGTCAGAGAAAGCAGTACCAGAACCTTTCTGGCCTGAGGCTGTCAAGTGGACCACTTATGTACTGAATAGAAGCCCAACCTTAGTAGTAAAGAATGCTACACCGGAGGAAATGTGGTCTGGTATCAAACCAACAGTAAGCCATTTTCGTGTGTTTGGGTGTTTGGGGCATGTCCACATTCCAGATGCTAAAAGAACCAAGTTAGAGGACAAGAGCCATGTTTGTGTGTTGATGGGGGTCAGTGATGAGTCCAAAGCCTACCGGTTGTATGACCCTGTAAAGAAGAATATTGTTGTTAGCCGTGAAGTTGTGTTCGAGGAAGACAAACGGTGGAGATGGGATGAAGAAACTAAAAAAGGGGAACTCACTTGGGGAGACATGTATGATGAAGAGAGTGATGGTGAAATGAATGAAGATATTGAACAGGAAGAAGATAATGCACGTGGTGATGATCAGGTACAAGTGCAAGAGTCAGCAGAAGGTACGAGCAGCACACCTGTAACTCGCACTCTCTCTGGAAGAGTCAGCCGAGTTCCAACTTATTTGGAAGACTACACCACCGGTGAAGGTTTGTCGGAGGAAGAGCTTGAAGCCAGCATGATCATGACCGGAGCCGCTGATCCGATTACATACAAGGAAGCAGCTCAAAGTTTAGAATGGAGGACGGCCATGGATGCTGAGATCGACGCAACAGGGAGGAATGCCACCTGGTCACTTGTTGATTTACCAACTGGAAGAAAGAAGATTGGAGTCAAGTGGATCTTCAAGACGAAGTTCAATGAGCATAGAGAAGTTGATAAATTCAAGGCTCGGTTAGTGGCAAAGGGTTACTCCCAAAAACATGGGATTGACTACATCGAAGTATTTGCACCAGTGGCAAGAATGGAGATGGTGAGGATGATTGTGGCACTCACAGCCCAGAGAGGTTGGAAGATTTACCAATTAGATGTGAAGTCCGCTTTTCTGCATGGTGAATTGAGTGAAGACGTGTATGTAGAGCAGCCAAGGGGGTATGAAAAGAAAGGAAACGAGGACAAGGTGTACAAGCTTCATAAAGCTTTGTACGGTCTAAAACAAGATCCACGAGCTTGGTTTAGTCGTCTAGAGGCTTGGTTCATCAATGAAGGGTTCGAAAGGTGTGCAAATGAACAGACTCTGTTCACAAGAAAAAGCAAGGGAGGTAAGTTGTTAATTGTCAGCATATATGTGGATGATTTAATCTATACTGGAGATGATGAAGATGTGTTAAGGGAATTTAAAGCTTCAATGATGAAGGCTTTTGAGATGACGGATTTGGGAATGATGAAATTCTTTCTTGGGATAGAAGTCTCTCAATGTTCAGAAAGCATTTTTATTTGTCAAAAAGCTTATGCACAGGAGGTCTTGAAGCGTTTTGGGATGGAAGAATGTAACCAAGCAAGCAACCCCATCATCCCTGGTCACAGGCTCAATAAGGATGAATATGGGGTGAGAGTGGATGAGTCTTTCTTCAAACAAATTGTGGGAAGTTTGATGTATCTTACAGCAACTCATCCAGATTTAATGTACAGTGTAAGCCTTATTAGCAAGTTCATGGCCAAACCAACTGAGGCTCACTTGTTGGCAGCAAAAAGGATACTTCGTTACTTGAAAGGAAGCTGGAACTATGGAATTTTATACAAGAAGGGAGGGTCTGAAGCATTGGCAGCATTTACCGATAGTGATTATGCCAGTGATGTAGAAGATCGCAAGAGTACTTCCGGCTATGTCTTCCTTCTGAGTTCGGGAGCAGTTTCATGGGCTTCTAAGAAGCAGCCAATAGTCACTCTATCCACAACAGAGGCCGAGTTTGTAGCTGCAGCAGGTTGTGCAAGTCAAGCGATTTGGATGCGGAGGGTGCTCGCAATGCTTGGTCAAGAACAGGAGAGGTGTACTGCCATTCATTGTGATAATAGCTCAACAATCAAACTATCAAAGAATCCAGTGATGCATGGAAGAAGCAAACACATTGACGTAAGATTCCATTTTCTACGTGATCTTGCAAAGGATGGTATAATTGAGTTGATTCATTGTGGAACTCATGATCAGATTGCAGATGTGATGACAAAGCCACAGAGGTTGGATGATTTTTTGAAGTTCAGAGAGAAGCTAGGAGTGTGCGTTGTTGAATAACTAAACTAGCTGCTGTACTGCAGTTAGTTTAGGGGAGGGATTGAAGAGTTTTCTTTTTTGTTCAGAAAATTGAAAGTTAGGAAATTAGTTTGGTTATTTTACTGAGTCCTTATTTTTGTTTAATAATACCGAGTCCTAAGGAGCTGTTAGAGTTAGAATAGGACTTGTTTTTAATTTCAAACGTGATAGGAGCAGTAGTTAATCAAGAACTGTTTTGTAGGAGTTCTGTTAAGATGTAAGGCTATTTAAAGCCAATGATGTTCAATAAGAGTGCAGGTCATTCATCCATATTGTTCTTAAGCTCTGTTTATTTACTTTCAATCAGAGTTTTCAACAAGCAGTCCACTCCACCTATAAAGAAAATAATCTCAACTATTTACTAGTACTTCATACATTCAATGTTAAAACAAACACTTAAAAAATTTACATACATAAACAAACAGAAACACAAGCTACGTACTGAATCTTGACAACTAAGAGGCAGCATACTGATCAATTTTTTTTTCATTCATAAAAGGTTGGCCTAGCCCTCCTGTTTCATTAAAAAGTTTTTAATAAAATAAATAATCCAGAAACGGATAATGATGTTCATGTGTCCCACATGCGGGCCATGATACTCCGACCAAAATATGAGTTCCCCCTACCCTGTTTGGTAATGACCCATTGAAACAGCCCAAAAAACTTACAAGAACGAAAAAAAACATCAAAATACTGGCCTCAAAATACATAATCCCAAAAACTCCCAAAAGCATACTGATCACTTTTGTATGATCCAGAATCAAGAATGATCGATGTTGTTACTTAGATTATATACCTTACGGAGGAATCTGGGAGCATGGCCGGAGCTGCGGACCGTAAGGGAGTCCGCCTCAAAAATGGTGACATGGAGCGTGCCATGGAGTAAGATTTGCGCCATCTTCTTCTTCTTCTTCTTCTTCTTCAGTACTAGCTAGCAAATAACAACCACCTGCAAGATTCGAGAATCAAGAAAGGATCTGATCAGAGTGGAATATCTCGAGAGAGAGAGAGAGAGAGACCTTGGACTTGGAGAATCAACTTACGAAATGAGGATGCGATCAGATCTGATGATGATTTAAATGGCAAAGGAAAGATAATAAAGTAGAGGAGGACGACTTTCAGGACTGACAGAGACTCCGATAGGAAACAAATTTTGCTCTAAAACAGATTTCTTTTGGATATTTATGCATTACAATCTGTATGAATATGAATTTAGGATATACGGGGTTGTTTATATATACTAGTATAATGCACGTGCGATGCACGTCTATGAAGGTGGGTAGGATTTTGAGGAAGGAGCAGGTCACCGAAGAGCTTGCATGCATGCATGCACAGGCATGTACAATTTATTCATTTTGATATTTGCATGCATGTGTTAGACCCACTGGCTTTGATAGAAAGAAACTTTCTTATGAATAAATTGTGCATGCAAGTACATGCAAATCTATACTATTAATTATTTTCCCAAATCTATGCAGACAGGCATGCAAATCTATGCATATTAATTATTTTTTCAATACATGCAAATTACATTTCTGACCTCCGATATTAACCCTATATTTTTTTAGCCTTTTATGTTTATGAGGGCATGATAATAAAAAGCCGCCAAAATGAGGCTTTGCTTAATAATAGTATATATATATATATATATATATATATATATATATATATATATATATCAGTAATGTTCCTTTGTGCACTAAGACTCTGTATGCACTCGTGTACACTCAGTTTTCCTATCTTCGTATCGATGATCCGAATCGTTCATAATGATCTACATATATAAATTAGTCTAAATATGTAAAATCAAATCATTTGTCCATCCATTGAAGTGTTACAAAATTGTATGGCTTAAAATCGTTATTTTTTATAGTCACATGATGGATGGGCAAATCAATTTCAAATAATTTGATTTTACATATTTATAATAATTTAGATGTGTAGATCAATGTGAACAGTTCGGATCGTCGATGTGAAGGCGAGAAGGTTGAGTGCATATGGAGGTCTAGTGCACAGCGGAACATTTCACTATATGTTGTATATAGTTCTGACTATCCATTAAATTATCGGACTCGGATCTTTAAAAAAATTCATATCTGGATTCAATAAAAAAAATCAATTATAGGGGATTTATAACCTAAAATTTGGGTTGAATTTGAAACAAGTTATCGGGTTATCTCTAATAATAATCTCTAATCTCTAATCTCTAATATTATAATGGGAGAAGACCTTAGTGTCATTTGTCATTTTGTCATTCTACCAACATGTGCAACGCACGTATATAACTAATATAAATGAGGTTTCCAGTTCAAATCCTCCCTACGCCAGAGTTTTAATTTTGATTTTTTAAAATTATCAAAACGTGCATCACACTTGTAAATTACTAGTAATAATAATATTATAATGAGAGAAGATCTTAGTGTCATTTGTCAATCTACCAACGCGTGTGATGAACTTACATAACTAATATGAAAGAGATTTTAGATTCGAGTTCTCATTACGTCAGAGTTTTTATTGAAACAAAAAATATTATTAAGACGTGCATTGTTCATGCATAACTAATATAAAAGATGTCTCAGATTCGAGATCAGACTACATCAAAATTTTTATTTTACAAAAATATATATATTTATTAAGATGTGCATCATGCGTATAAATTACTAATAACTTAATAAGGGTAGGAGTATGAATATAGTAAAAAAAAATAAAAAAAATAGTACACTTGTATATGGTGCTCGTAGTCGTAGAGGTGTTGTATACAGTACATGTTCTCGAATACGGGTTATCGTTGGATATAGGAGTTGTATACGGTAATCGTAGTGCTGATAGGCCCGTCACGTCCCGTCGTTGCATTGTCATAGTTGTGGGCCCAAGTGAGAAAATCACGGTGTCGGCACGAAATTATTTGCCAACTGTCACTTTGGAAAGCAATCTTCAACTGTATTTAAATAAAAATAAAATATTTGTAAACTTGTCTATGCCTAATTCTGACTTTTTTATTAAATCAAAATTCTTTCTATTAGGTTTTGAAAGCGACACCAAAAAGGTTTTTTTTAACACATCTCTCATCTCTAATATTTCTTTCAATCCAGACGGATACCGGAGCATTACAAAATGAAAAAGAGATTTCAACGACATTTCATAATTTTTACAAGGGCATTTTTGAGAGGAAGAATGACTTCAGGATCCCAATAAGAAATGACTACTGGCAGGCTTACCAGCAAGACTCGGCGTAAAATCTTTCTACTCTGGAAGCACCTTTCTCGGAAATAGAAGTGAAAAAGGTCATCGACCAAATGGGAACAGACAAGTCACCTGGGCCAGACGACTTCCCAATGATGTTCTTCCAAGTGTTCTGGGAAGAAATTAAAGGGGACATTATGGCACTGATGAAGGAATTTTTCCACAATAATCTCAGATTGGGCATGTTCAATTTTGCGGAGATCGTTCTCATACCCAAACGGGAAGAATCTAAGCGTGTGGGGGATTTCCGACCAATTAGCCTCATTAACTACTCGGTTAAGATCATAACGAAGGTCCTGGCCATCCGACTGGGGAACGTTATGGACAGTGTAATCAGCAAAACCCAGACGGGCTTCATTAAGGGCAGATGTATCCTAGACTGTGTGGCCACTGCTGAACAAGTGATCCACCACTGCCATAAGAGGAATTCCAAGAACTTCCTCCTTAAGTTGGATTTTGAGAAGGCATACGACTCGGTCGATTGGGAGTGTCTGCTGGAAGCCCTCAGAGGGAAAGGATTTGGGGATAGATGGGTTAGATGGATCAAACAATGCTTACAGACTAGTAAAACGGCAATATTGGTGAATGGGCGGCCACGCCCGTCGTTTCCTTGCAAGAAAGGTCTCCGGCATGGAAACCCGTTGTCCCCATTTCTATTCACTATTGTAGCAGATGTGCTTAGGGGTATGCTAGAAAATTGTCGGAGAACAGGTTGGATTTCACCTGTGGCCTGCAGCACCGCTAGTCAGGGGTGCACGATTCTCCAATATGCTGATGACACCCTACTTTTTGGGAATGGGAACAGGTCAGAAACGGTATGCTTTAAAGGGGCCCTTTACTGTTTTGAAGCCTGGTCATGTCTCAGGATAAATTTCCACAAAAGTGCACTGATTTCCATTACACTCTCTGATGAAGAAGCCCAGGATCACGCCACTATTCTAAACTGTATGACGGACGAGTTCCTGATCAAGTACTTAGGGCTCCCACTCAAACCAGGGAAATTCACTAAGTCGGACTGGCTACCGATTATAGATAGAGTGGAGGACAGACTGTCTGGCTGGAAAGGAAAATCGCTGTCACTTGGAGGAGGATGGTACTCATTAACTCAGTATTGTCTAATCTGCCCATTTACTACATGTCTTTTTTTTAACTTCCAAAGTGGGTTATCCAAATGATTGACCGGGTCCGTAGAAGATTTCTTTGGAAAGGGACAGACTCCAATGGGGGAGGTTACCACCTGATCAAATGGAATATTGCTTGTACGAAAAAGAAGCATGGAGGGCTAGGCATCATAGACCTTAGAGACATGAACCTTGCTCTCTTGGGGAAATGGTGGTGGAAGGTCTTTCACCACGGCGGAGAAGGATGGCAGGATTTCATTCAACCGTACCTTCGGGGAAAAGGGACGAGAAATCTAGGCTTTCGAGTAGGGGCTAAGGTCTCGCGATTCTGGAAAGGAATCACTAAAGCAAGTGGACCTTTCAACTCGACAGTTACGTCGACTATAGGTAATGGACGGTCCACCAGATTTTGGTAGGATAAGTGGTGTGGTGCTCATGCACTGAAGGAAACTTTCCCAGAGCTGTATGCCAAGACTAGTTGGCCCAATATCTTTGTGGCAGAGACTTGGAAGAGGGGAAATTGGAGGCCGCCGTTCCAAGGAAGTCTTTCCCCAGGATTACACTAACAACTGCTTGACTTGCAAACACACATCACACGGACTGGGACGATGTGCACCCAAGGCCCAGACCAGATGCGATGGGGACTAGAGACCAAGGGAGCTTTCATGGTCAGATTCCTGTACCAATATCGAATTCACTTTCGGGGATGCAGACCCAGCTGTGCACAGGTGTTATGGAAGGCGAAAACTCCATTGAAAGTCAGAGTATTCATCTGGCTAGTGCTCAATAATGCAATCCTTACAAGAGAGAATCTGGCCAAAAGGCAACCACAGGTTGCGACTGAATGTGGATTCTACAACATGCATACGGAGACTTTGAATCACCTGTTTATTCACTGCCCAAGAAGTAAGGCGACCATGGTAGAGATTTTAAGAGCCTTAGGAACAAGTGACTACCCCGGTGAATATGAGGATTTGTGGATTGGCCCCAAATTCGCCTCGATTCGAAACGAAATGAAGGGTGCATGGTATATTGCCATTGCGGCAACTACATGGGTGTTATGGCTAGACAGAAACAACTTTTATTTTCGTACTTCTTGTAGTAGTATTTCTGGTAACCTTACTCATATCATGCATCTTATCTCTTTTTGGGCTACAGCTGCCGCCACAGGAGCGAGAGGAAGGATTGCCAGAGTCTTCCAGGTGGAGGATTTCGATGATGAGGAGGTAGAGTTTGGGCTTACACTGGACTGAGAGGTCGGCGCCTCCCATGCTCATCAGTGTTTCTATAGCTGCAGTCTCTTCTAGTTTGTACTTGGCCTTCTGTACTTTTGGTTGTTTCAGGCATGGAGGATTAGACCCACCCCTCAGGGTTTTGTTGGGGGTTTATGTTTTATTTCTTGCACCGTACTTTTTTTTTACTGCACTGTACTTTTGTATGTCTCCCGGATCACCGGGGTTGTTTTATTAATTTCTGATTAATGAAATAGGGTGGCATTATTCCATCTTTTACTTCAAAATATATATATATATATATATATATATATATATATATATATATATATATAATGGGAGAAAGTCTGAGTGTCATTTGTTAATATATCAATACGTGTATTACATGTGCATAACTAATATGAAAGAGGTCTCAAGTTCGAGTCCTCACTACGTCAAATTTTTATTTTTATTTTTTTTATATATTAAATGTGCATTGCACATGTAAATTATTATCTATCTATTTATCTATAATATAATATATAATCTATCTATATTATAATGGAAGAATTGGAGTTGTAAATCTACTTCTTACTATTTAATGGAAGAGTTTGTTACAAATAAACAATTTTAAATATTTATTGTCACGAAAAGAAACACAACCTTTGTCACCAAACAAACATGTGCATCGCACGTGTAACTCCAAATCTATTTTTCAACACGTGCATCACACGTACACATCAAAGTTTTTCCTTATTAATTTTTTAAAAATACATGTATCGTTTGTTCAGCTCATTTTTTTAAAAATTAAGACATTCATCGCACGTGTTAATTACTGTTGACTTACGTATATCGCACGTTTAATTCAAAATATTTATCAAAACGTACATCACATGTGAAAAATACTAGTATATATACCCCCAATAAATATGTGAATCTTTACATACACTTTTCATAAATGTGTATATTTTTACGCTTGTGATATGTGTTCTATGACTTAGTTATCCTTCTACTCAAAATCATTTAATAGACATCAATAGTGTATAGAATATTGATATTTTTTTGATAGACTTGATAGAAAATGATTAAAATATCATTTATCTACCGATCTAACTACATCTTCATACTCCTTATAATTTCTATCATCTGTGAACCCAGTTGAGATACATCAAACTCTTCGGTCATTTTCTTCAGTTTTTTTCTTTAAAAAGTGACAAATTTACATCACATTTTTGTAACTTCGTATTATTCCTCACATTTTCTACCCAAATTTGTTATTAATCTCTTATAAATTTTAAATGGCTAAATTTAAAAAAAAACGCCCTTTGACTATACCCTTTATGTAGAAAATCTCACTGATTTTTTTTATGTACAGAAAACCACACTTAAGTATAGTTGCAAAAAAATCATTCCGACGGTGTGAACTTTCTACTAAAGTTGAGTGAGGTTTTTGACAATAATGAAAAATATGCATGATGTTTTCTAAACCAACTTGCAAAGATGAATAGAATTATTTAATACAAGCGGAAAAGTTATATGTGGTTTTTTGAAAATATACTTCGGATGAATTTTTTACAATCATAATTAAATGTGGTTTTCTACTTAAAAAAAAGTTCTGAAGGAATTTTTTTTAAATTTAGCCAAAAATACATGTTGTTTGATATAAATTTAATGGTTAATAAGAAATGGGGCTTATATTATTAGGGGTAAGTATAAAAATCTACATATCATAAAAAAGGCATCTGTGATATTAAGATATTTAGTGGCAAACCATTTTAATAACCCAGCAAACAAACAAAACTCGAACGAAGAAGAGCATTCATCAAGGTAACAGAATGCTGTAAGATGCGCGCCATCTTTCATCTGGGATCTCTAAAAGTTGCGTATAGGATATGATATGCTTTCCTTGACTGTTTCCATCATCACTGCAACACGTGCTGTTGTCGTCGATAAGGTGGGCCCCACCTTAGAGATATTTTCTGTCAACGATTCATAGCATATCCACGTGTACAATTTTTTTAAATAAAAATGATACATTTTTTAAAAATATGTTAATGGATATACTTTAATTTTTAAAAGGGTAATGCTTTATCCAGTACCAATTTTATCATCATTTTCCTCACTATCTTAGGTGGCATTCTTATTGGAGAGTTTTCCCACCTACTCTTTCTTCTCCCACTTATTGAAGTGTGCCACTTAAAATACTAGGAAAAAATATAGTGAAATGTAGTCCCCCGGTTCACCGGGGTTGTTTTATTAATTTCTTATTAATGAAACAGAGTGGCGTTATTCCACCTTTAACTTCAAAAAAAAAAATGTAGTGAAATTGGTAGTATGTGTAGCATTACTCTTTTAAAAAATACATGTATGAATATATTTTTTTTCAAAAACAGGATGGAGTGTAAAAACTCCAACCAAAAATATATAAATAATCCATAACAGCTGTACAAAGAGACAATTTACAAGGGGGCAAACTGCAAGAGAAGGTCCCACACTGGCTCACCCCAATACATGTATGAATGTTATTCTTAAAATAAAAATGATAACGAAAAGTTGAAATGTCATCAACAATTTTTCAAAAATTTCGGTAGAATCTCACCTGTATAATTTCCCCCCCATCTATATACATCATGTAATATTATAAGATTTCTAAATACCAAAAACATCAAGTATTTTAACATTCAACAAATCCATAAATTGTTCTGATTATATAATTAAATCTAAATCTCTAATATTATAATGGGAGAAGATGAGTTTTCATTTGTAAATTTATCACCTTACATGTATTGCACGTGCAACTCAAACTCTCCAATTATACACTTTAAATCTACCAACTTACGTACATCGCACATACAACTCCAACTCTTCCATTCTGTAAAAATATATATTTATTAGCACCTGCCTCACACATGCTATATTATATTACTTCAAAAAACTATATATTTATTAAAACGATGCATCGCACGTGCAAAGACTAGTTATATATATTGCATAAATATCTACTGATATAACTAAACTAAATTATTTAACTATAATATGACTCATCTGTGTGTCGCGTGTGTCAGACGTCGTTTTCTGCTTCATCCTTCTCTCTCCTCCTCGTCTTGAGCACAGCACCGACAGATGGCGCTGCTGTTTGTAATTTTTTTTTTCATTTTTAAAATGATTAGAGATCAGCCGTTGCTCTCTCTTCGTTCAACCTCATTTTCTCTCTTCAATTTACTGTTGTATTTATAAGAGTAGAAGACGTAGGAATTAGGGTTCACTTTTGCAGAAAAACCCCATATCTTTATTTATTTCCTTCATTCTCTAATTTGATCTTTTATTTCTTGCTTCTTTTTCTTCTCTTTCTTTTTCTTGAAGCACGTGCTGCACACACAAAATAAAACAGAAATTAGGATTTAAAAATAAAAAACAAAATTAATTAGTTTAAATTAATTAAACTAACTAAAAATCATATTAGCTCATTTAAATCCTTCTAAAATTGTTTATTGCACTTTCAGCTCAATTGGCAAATTAAAATTTATATTTTATTTTTCTTATGGAAAAATTGTAAAATTTAAATTCACCAAATCAATAAAAATTAATAAATCATTCAGTTTGTTTTGTTTGTTGATTTTTACCAAAAAAATCTTCACATTTTGCATAAAAAATCTTATTCCTTCAAAACTAATTAATTACTGGAAATCTTATGGAAATAAAATGAATTAAACACAATATAGACGAATACAAGCAATTTTTTATGGGTAAATGAGTACAAATATTTATATAAAAATTGGACACATCAGTTGGCCTCCTCACTCGTGTCGATCTCCTCAACGTGGATACCGTTTCACCGACCGGTTAAGGTTTTCCGAACTGTTCTGGCTGTACCTGTTCGTCTTGGATAACCTGCTCATTCCCAATAGGCTCACCATGAGCCTCCTGTGCTGCCTGTGGTACCTGTACCTGCTGCTGCACTGTAGAGCCCCCACCACTAGGGCCGCCTTCAGAATATGAGTCTGCGTCTGAACCCCAATCTGACTCTAAACTGGTTGTACTGTCTTGACCTGTGTGCCTGTCCTTGTATAGGACCCCATAATTGAATACTACATTCCTGCTGCGAATGACCTTGTTATCCATAAAATCCCAAAGTCTGTAATCATACTGATAGCCGCCGTTGTAATACCCCTAGTATGCATGGTTAATAACATTTTGTTTTTCTTTTATTTAAAATGAAAAAATACAAATATATATGCATTGTTATATATTTATATTGATATTTGTTATTGTTATTATTATTATTTTTTTATCATATTTGAAAAGCTAATATGTTTCTTTCATTGAAAGGCCCAACACTTTCTTTTCTTAAAGCCCAATCCAATAAGGTTATTTAGGAGTTAAGTGCAATTACATAAAGACTAAGGGGTTTAATGCAAAAGTGGAGGACACCTAAGCCTTTCTACACCTTTCCACACTCCTCTCCTTTTCTCTTTACTGGCCGGCAGCAACAAGCAGCTCTTTTCCCCCCCTTTTCTATATATATATATATGTGTGTGTGCTACTACTTACTACTCACTATTACTATTGCAGTACTACTACTGCACTACTACTACTACTTGCTACAACTACTATTACTACCTACTACTGCTACTGCACGACTACTACTACTTACTACTATTACTACTACTTACTACTCACTACTACTACTGCAGTACTACTACTTATTACTACTGCTGCTGTTTACTACACTACTACTACTACTACACTGCTACTACTGCACTACTTCTACTACTTTACTTCTACTACTATTAAACTACTATTATTGGAGCAAGAAGTCAAGGAAGAATCAAGGAGCAAGGAGGAGAAGATAGCAACTTGAACCTTGCAAACAAATCATAGTGGGTATTCTCCATTTCTTTTGTGTTCAATTTATGAATTTAATGATTGATGGTTTACTAGAAATTGTTATATGTGTGTATGTGAAATGGCTTGATTACACTAAGTATAGTATTTGTTATGTGGAAGAAATCATGTTTGTAGTAGTAGAAAAAATTCATTGTAGGCGTCCTCCTCAACTAGTTGATTTATTGTTGTATGTCAATTCTCATTAGTAGTTTAGTTGTTGTTTGATGTGGGAATTGCTAGTAGATTGAAGCATGTAAGCATGTATTCTTAGAAGTGTTGTATGCCTAAAACTCATGTTTAGCAAAATAGCAATAAAAAGTGAACGAAGATTGTAGTAGATGAAATTGTTAAAAAGGAGATGATGTCATTACTAGAACTTGTAATGCAAAGACAATTATATGAGAATGCATAATTTAATTAGGGTCGTGTTATGAAAATTTTGCAATGAAAAGTTGGCATGTAAAGTGCTTGATGAAATGTCTAAATGCACATATACAATAAGAATTCTAGCAAATTAACCACCTATGAATAAGTTGCAAACTAAGGTATTTACCATTATGTGGATGTGAGGTAGTACATACACATGTGTGCAATATCCTAGTATGGAAACAATTTTAATAATCATGGAATGCGGTGTTAGATGAAATACGGTTATGCATAGGTATGTATATAATCAATGCATGCTTATATGCGTACTTGTTGTGAAGTGTGGTGCACATTGAGTGCGCTAGTTTGGTGCATGTGTGGGTTAACTCTTAGCATGATTGGAGGCTAGGTTGAACCCTAACTAAATCAAGATGAGACTTGTTGAAATTTAACTAGGTTGGATTCACTTAGAACCTAGTTAGTGAATTAAGTTAAATTAGTTATGTAAACTAGCTGAAGGATGAAAGTGGAAACTAGGAGCACAATTTAATTAACTTAGAAAATAGAAGTCATGATAATGAAGCAATTAGAATCGGGTAAGTTGGTGAATTAAGAAATTAATTTAGGATGATTGGTAAGGGCATACACTAGTTGGGCGTATACTCACCTGTCAAGGGGACACGTGCGGCATCGTCTCGTCTGGGACATGTGCGGCGTGATCTCCATTGTTAATTTCTGGAATTTAGTGATAAGAACGGGATGCAGACGTAAGTCACAAGTCCTGTCGGAACATAGGAGATGAACTCTTAAGTTTTCATCTATGTTCTGGGTTATCAGTACGAACAAGGAGCAAGAGTGTAACTCTAAGTCTCTTGACGGAGTAGGAATAACCCTATCGATTCGCCTTATGTTCATGATAACTTTGGTAGGGGCAAGAGTGGAGAAGGACCATGATTCCGGCAGAGCTGATGATCACCGGCCTGACCGGAATGGAGAGGGACCACAATCCTGTCAGAGTGGAGAAGGACCATGATCTGAACGAACAGAGTGATCACTATCGTTCGGAGTGGAGAAGGACCATGATCCGACCGTAGGAGCGAAAATGGACCGCATATGCTGCAGACTCTAGCGGTCACTAGATGAATGCCAGAAACAGAAAAGAGTACAAGAATAGGATACATGGTGAGGGATTGAACCCTATCATCTGGAAAATACGAACTCGATTTGGAAAGTATGTAGTATGAGATGCATACGTTTCCAAATTAAGTTTGCATTAAATTAAGAGCATGGTATGCATATGAGTTGTGCATTAGAATCTAGATCATGACATACACCGATACTTGTGGTTTGACTTTCACATTTTTCTTCTACATCAAATATTGATTGTTGAGGATTTTAGAGATTTCGGGTTTCATCTTCATTACGTCAGTTGCATTAACTGACGTGCCCACAGTTTGCTCATTCCAGGATTGCTGATAGTGTAGCAAGGGTCTTGAGCTGCGGAAAGCATCCATGTGGAAGATATAGTTTCCTTCTGTAATGTAAGTTTCTAATTTCTTATTATTTCTGTGTTGTATACTCATTAAAGTAAAGATTCTGTGTAAGTTTCACGAGCTCCCAGTGTGTGGAACTCGAGACGCTACAGCCGTAGCCAATGAATACACACCTCCTGGACTTAGAATCCGACATCTTTCTTTCTTCCCTGTCAATTAGTGCATGTCATCTATATAATAAAATACAAAGAAAGCTATCAAGTGGTTCTCCTTCAATCCTCCCAAAATTAAAGGTCCAATATAATCCTACAAAATATATTTTCCCCCCAAAATTCAAATTCAAATCCCCCACCCAAAACAACTTCTTTATTTATTTAATTATTTCTCTCTCTCTCTCTCTCTCTCTTCTATTCAAAAAATTTTAAAAGTAAAAAACTTTTTAAAAAATAAAAAAATCAAAAACTTCTAAAAAAAATTTGAAAAAATGAAAAAAATAAAAATAAAATATTTTTAAAAATATTTAATAAAATTTAAAATTAAAAAAAAAAATTTTTAATTTTTTTAAAATTTTAGAAATTTTAAAAATTTTGGAAATTTAAAATTAAAAAGTAAAAAAATTAAAAATTAAAAAAACTTAAAAAAATAAAAAAATCAAAAACTTATAAAAAAAATTAAAAAAATGGAAAAAATTAAAAAGTATATTTTTAAAAATATTTAATAAAATTTAAAATTTTTAAAAAAATTAATTTTAAATTTTTTTAAAATTTTAGAAATTTTAAAAATTTTGGAAATTTAAAATTTAAAAAAGTTAAAATATTTTTTTTGTAAAAATTAAAAATTTTAAAATTTGAAAATCTCAAAGCAAATTCAAATCTAAATCCAGTGTCGAACCCCAATTAAAAGGTCGTCGCCGATATCTAATCCGCTGCTGATTCCGTATCGGTGACTCCCCTCCACCAAATCGAGCGCGAATATCAAGCGACTCAGTATCGTCGACTCCTCTCCACTGAATTGCGAGCCTCTATATGCGATGCGCCGACTCTAATTTTATCTCATTAACCGAATTCTCATTCTAATTTTTAATTTTTTGTGTGTAGGGTATTACTAATTTTTTTGCTGACTTGAATTTTGTGTGTGCATGAGATTTAAGTTCAAAGAGGTATGATTGTTTTATTTTTTTGGTTTAAAAAATTTTAATTTGGTGATTTATTTGATGAGTTTTTTATTGGTTTTGATTTAAGGTGTACACAAGTGAGAGATTGATTATTTGGTGGCCTCAATTTGGGCTTCCAAACCATAACAGGACAGGTAAGCTGACTAGAAACCTAAAATAACTTGACAAATATACAACATTAATTTCTTTGCAACAAGAAAAAATATTATCGTGAAGTGTTCCCTTCACTGATTATTAGAAACCATGGATAACATAACATATAAGAACTTTTAGTGTATGTTTGGATATATACGATTGGGATGAATGGAGTTTACCAGTGAAGGGTGCAAACTCTCCACTCAAGAAAGACAGCTAAAGTAAATTTGTTATTTATCCATTTGGATTTTTTTTATAAAGGTGTGATGGGGAGACAAAGTGGAGATAAAAGAAATAATTAGCTTGGATTAGAGTTTTGAGAACTTCATGTATTTTATTTTGGTTGAAATAATAATAAGAGGTATTTCAATTGCAAACTGAGTCTCAGACAAACAAATGTTTAGATTATTAGGATTGTAGATAG
Source organism: Hemerocallis citrina (assembly GCA_017893485.1). NCBI lineage: Eukaryota > Viridiplantae > Streptophyta > Magnoliopsida > Asparagales > Asphodelaceae > Hemerocallis > Hemerocallis citrina. The sequence goes on along the minus strand of CM030359.1, from coordinate 439,072,128 downwards.
CTTCACACATGCACTTGCGTTACCATTGTATTTAGACATGCTCATAGTGGTTATGGAATTAGAGTAAGCTCTATAAAACCTATATGATAATGTTCTTGCATAACTATTACAAACATCTAAAAGTGATGCTGAAGTTAAAAAAAAACTATATGCAGTGTTTCTAACAAACTATATGTATTCCAGGTAAGTTCAAGCTAATGATCAAGAAGGTGATGGTTGAGATTAAAGGTAGATATACTGTTTTCTCATATAATATGTTTGCTACTTCCATTAATTTGCTGGACCTCCAGAACTATTTTATATAATCAAACAAGGTGCACCGTTCCAAAGACGAACCGTAGGCACGTGTCAACGGGCAAACCTAATACAACCATAAACTTTCAAATATGAAAAATTGACAGTTTTACCTGAACATAGTTCTTCTGGAATGGCTCCATCAAGAGCAGTAGACGGGCAACGGTTAATCAAGTACACCGCTGTATCAACTGTAGCGGGCTAAAGATTGACCAGAAGACCCACATGAAGTTGCATGCATCTCGCCATTTCGAGTATCGTGCGGTTCATTCTTTCTGCTACATCATTCTCCTGTGGAGTCTTAGGAACTGTCTTGATTCCTCTGATACCTTTCTTAGCCAGATAGTTAACAAACTCTTTGCTTGTATACTCACCTCCATTGTCTGACTTTATTGATTTCACCTTGCAACCTGTCTCATTCTCAACCCTGGCCTTCCAAGCTCTGAATGCCTCAAATACTTCCAATTTCTCGCGAATTGCATAGACCCAAACCTTTCTTGTAGCATCATCGATGAATGTGACGAAGTATCTCTTACCACCATAAGAGAATTCCTAAGCTGGACCCCATACATATGTATGTACCAACTTTAGCTTCCCAAGCTTCTTCTCATGCCCACTCAACTGAAGGCTAACCGTCTTCTATTTGCCCATCACACAATTCTCACAGAAATTCATCTCAACCTTCTTCAGCACCGGCAAAAGATCCCTAGAACAAAGCTGCTTGACACCCCTTTCACCAAGGTGCCCCAACCTGACATGACATACAATTAAAGAAAAACTACCTGCTGATGCTGTAGCAATGATATTACTTAAATCACCTCCTCTGAGTAAGTACAACATGTCACCATGCTTACCTTTTGTCACCAACCTGGCACCTGTAGTCACCTTCCATTCTCCATGCCCAAAAGTTGTTGTGAACCCTTCTTTGTCTAGTTTGCTAGTTGAGATCAAGTTTTTCTTCAAGCTCGGAATATGTCGTGTCATTCAAGACCAATTGGCCACCATTGCGAGCCTTCACTCTCATTGTGCCTCTACTTACAACTGACATACCTGCACATTTTCAACTGAAACTACACCAAAATCACATGTCCTGTAATCCTCAAAAACATCCCTCATGGGAGTACAATGATAAGAAGCACCTGAGTCTATACACTAATCATCTTGCATAATATTAAATCCAGCAGATAAACACAATTCATCTAGACGGGATTCAATACTTACCACATTGGCTACCTGTGACCCTGCTTGTGCTTTCTTATACTCCTCGCATTGGTCTCTCCTGTGTCCTGGCTTCTTGCACTACCAACACTCACCTTTGCGATATCCTGTTCTTGACTTGAATTTGGGATTCCTGCTCTGTGACTTCCCTTTATTGTTACTTCTACCACAATTATCAACCGACAGCGCGACATTTCTAGGATATGACACCAAAGTCTCTCAATGTCTTTTCCTCCATGCATCCTCATTTATAATGATGCTTATAATATCCTTTAGGGTTGTCGTATCAGTCATGGTGCTTGTAATAGTCTGCTCTACTGTGCCATAACTATCGGAAAGACTAGATAGCAACAACAACGATTGTGCTCTTTCCTCAAACTTTAAACCCGACGATTCTATCTGATTGTAAACCATACAGAAATTGTTGATGTGCTCAGTAACCGAACCTCTTTCCGACAGCTTCAAGTTAACCAACTTCTTTAGGTGTAGGATCTGGTTCGCTGCATTCGGCTTCTCAAACATGTCTGTCAATATCTCCATTGTCTTCTTTGCGATCCTTGCCTTCTCAATGTGAAATAGTGCTTTCCTGCTCAGTGACAACTGAATCTGCCCAAGCACTTTCTGATCCAATCTATTCCAGGCCGCCAACGCAACCGGATCGACCTCCGCCCCTTCTGGCTTCAAACCAAACAACGGATCATCTAGATCCTTCTGTCGGAGATACACAATCATTTGGATCTTTCACATTGTGAAATCCGTTCCATCGAACTCCTTGACTCTACTTTTGTCTCCTATCTCAATCAATACACCAACATGTAGCCCTGATACAACTTTGTTGAATTCTAACTGCGGAATAACTCAACAATGACGACGAGATGCAAGAACTATAGAATCAAAACAAGAGAACAAAGAACAACCAAAAGCAACATACAAGAACACACAAGATTTTTTCGAGGTTCACCCAAAATAATGGCTACTTCCCCGTGCAGAGGCACTCCTGCGATTTCCACTAGAAATATGAAGAATAGGTTTACAAATCTCTCAAGAACTCACCCCCAAGGTGAAGGATTTCTCTCTATCTATCTCTCTCTACTTAACGGCTGGTAGATCTCTATTTTCTTTTCACTTAATCCTAAAATCGTACACAATACAATATATATAGGATTTCTCAACTTTCAATCTCAGCCGCTCATCAAACAGCATCGGGACGGTCGACCGCAACACCAAGACCAAGTCGATCAACCGGTTCTCTCCTTCGACTGTACAACGTCCAACATAGTGTAGGTCGGTCGACTGCGCAGTTGACCAATTGCATCTTCAAGTTACAGGATTGAATAGGTGAGCGAGACGGTTGACTGCGCGGTCGACCGTACTTGCCTGGGATGCAGTCGACCGCAACTCTGCCTGTAGCTACAAACTACTCTTGACCTGCTTGCTCCCACTTTGACTCTCCTTCTCGTCTATCTTCTTCAACCCATTATCGTGTATTGGATCCACAAACCCCAACAATTGCATGCACACAAAGTCCCCAAAGGACAAGACAACGAGTACACTATCTTATTTGTAAGTTTAGCAATTCCACCAAATCCTTAAATTAAGGAATTATGTTATCTTCTCAAAATAAAAAGAAATATGAAGGCTGCGAGTTTACTTACTTGTCCATGGCTAATTCTCACCACTTGTTTTATGTGGTGAGAATGGGCGGAAGATAGTCAGATTTGGTGCCGAGGACATGTGCTTTGGTATCCGGGAAAAACTCCGTGCCCGGGAGCTCAGTGACCACGCCTTCATTCGTTACCGTTATCGGATAACTGAGGAGATGGCCTGGGAGGTCGCCTTCAAGGTCATCCTGAGCATAGAGATCCCAGTATTTCTCAGCGATCTTGTTGACTTTCCGTACACACTCAACGCTTTCTGGGTTGATGAAGGCATTGTCAAGCAATCCAAGGTGCTCGTACCAGAGAGCCATGCGGAATCCGTGTATCTGGCCTCGGGCAGGCCATCTGGTTGCGAGGTGGTAAGGTTGGAAGGCGCCCATGGCGATCTCAGAATCACGGGATCCGTCCATGGACCGCTGGTTAATGTTGGCTGACCCGATGATTATGTACTCGTCGTCAACTGAAAGAACCGAAAAAGAAATGAAATGCCTACCGTAAAGTAATAGGAACTTCATAGTAAAAGCAACAAACTGAGAGCATATCAAAGCCAAAGAAATGGACAGCTAGTAACTCATCTTAATCAAAAACTAAACAAGCTTTAGTATGGAATATGGATAACTGATAGGCTAATTTGGGAGAGCAAAACTTTATCAGAAGCTAAGTGAATTAATCTAATCCTATACATGGACGCTTCTATCATTTGGTATGTGTTGGATACCGAAATTTAATCTACATTTTAAACATTATCCTAAATTCAATAATATCATTAATTTTGAACACTTCTCGTGCACTTTTTAAACACATCAACTATTTTTAAACAAATTTTCGTATTCATATACTATAGAGACTCATTAATTTTGTATAGACAATGTAAATTCTTGTATTTTGTAACTTTGTATTGCAAATGAACTGTTATTTTCCTTACAAATTAAAAGTCTTAAACTTCTTTGATTTTGTAACATAATATTATTGTTGGATGTCACATTTTTCAAATTTATGCACAACTCTGATGTCTGATATCATTGTGCCTGCATCATGTGTCCTGAGTCCTACTTACAAAATTTCCATATCCCGTACCCATAACCATATTCATACTTTCTAGAAATCATAACCTAAAATGAAAAATTGTTGTAATAAAGCAGTAAAAGAGAAATGAATTAAGATTACCAATCATCATCTTCGAATGGACATAAATCATAAACCGCCTTGCATGCTGAGCCCTAGAATAATTCGTATCAGGTAGTGGTGACCCCTCTGGTATGTATTCCCCACCCCTCTTCACTTCCCGATTCCCTAAACAGAAGAAAGTCAAATAATCCTTAGGGTTTGCCTCGATGCCCTTAGCTTGTAGTGCCTCTATAATATCGGTATACATCATTTCCATAGTTCTCCTCTGCCAATCTAAAATAACCTGGACTGAAGCAGTCTCAGGAACACCCTCAGGCCACATAGGAACAACAATGTACACAGTGAAATGCTCGCCTGCTTCAATCTTACTAACAATCTTTAGTGAGAGTTCTTTCGGGATCAAATGCAAAGCCCCAATACCCTCAGGTTTGATACCCTCAGGCTTCCAATCAAAACAACTACCAAGAAAATACTGGTTCTCAATGTATATGAAACTTTTAGCCCTTCTAATTGCATGTATGTAAGCGTCCTGAATACTTCTATCAATAATGTGATTCTTTCCACTAACTAATCCAGCCCTAGCTGCATCTTCCGGAGATGCAGGAAAGCCAAAGGCAGCACCACCATCAATGGATCTGAACAACTGAACATTCCAGGTTTCACGATCTTCCTGAAACATGACTGGCGAGGGTGGGATGATGATGTTAGCAAGATCTCTAAGCACAACAAGGATATTCTTCCCCGCTTGTCGCCTCCATCTTTGCTCAAAATTGAATAAGACATCCCAAGCAATCGGGCCTTCTAAACGTGAATGAATGTCATGCCAGGGTTCTCTCGGCCCACCTTTCTTGATGGATCCCTCCAGGAAATTGGGTTGATGGAAGTCAGTATGGTGGGCGGTGTCAAGGGTTCTGAATAGCGAATGGAACTGTGTGTCGTATCTCCCATCACAAAGGTCAATACCACCGACAAAGCTTACAATTCTCCTTCGCTGAGAACCCTTGTTTGGCATCTCATGGTCCACTACAACAATCTTTTGATGGTGAGTGAACATAGTAGCAATTGAAATATCCTGAATTAAGCTTCCCCCATTATCATCAGGATTTCTAGGGCATAAAATACAGTTAACATCACTACCATGGAAAAAGTTTGCAGTTTCTAGATCGTGGGTTGCCATAAGGCCGTCTTTCTTCAGTAATGGTACTGAAGTTCGATCACTCCAAACAAGCATAAGAACTCGAACACCTTCACTGGCCTTCTTTTTTAGAAGATCCCCAAGAGTCATATCTCCTCCTGGCTTTTGCCTTTGAGAGTCTCTTATTAAAGTAATCTCTGTGTACACTGACCAGCCAGTTATGTAAATCAAATGTTGTGCATTGCTGATTGCATCAAATATATCCTCCCAACATCTGTTGGGTTTGTAATTGCCACTGGTGAGGGGTATATTAGGAATGAAGTTATTAGGGACATGGGCATCTTGGTAAAGTGTGACTTTGCACCCCCGTCTCATTGAGAAATATGTGTAAGGAACGCCAGGGTATTTGACACTATGAATGCCCTTTGACCAATTGCGATCTTTTAAGCTATCGAAGTATTGAAGCTTCACATGGATTTTAGCACCACCATCTAAAGGGTTGCGATGTTCATCACATATTCCGAGCCATCTATCGACTTCCTCACCACGTAAGACCTCACGAACGGGAAGGTAAGCCCTTCCAACCAGGGAAGCTCCAATAGGGTTGTCAAATTTGACAGTGAAAATGATATGAGCAGCGAAATGGGCACAGTATATGTGGAATGACTCGAACCAACGAGGATTAATAGGTTCGTCTGAAATAATTCTTGTCCTACCAACTCTGGCTTTTTCTAGGTCAATAGTAGCATAAAGTCTAGTAGGTCCCTTGCCAAGACCCACAGTGTCCTCAATACCTTCAACAAGCTGAACATAATTGAACAATATTATGTGAAAATAGTTAGTATGACAAAAAAAAGGACCACAGGATGCTCAGCAACGATCGAAGCTTCACTCTCATGCCATCTGGTATCAAACTAGTAAGCAAGTCAAACAACAACAAATAAAAACATCTTTAATATGATGGAAAAAATTTCAATTGGGCATATAGAATCAACCAGAAGAATGCAAGAAAGAGAATAGTTCTGATGCACACACTACAAATCTAACAAACAGATAGATATCGCAGGCAGACTAGAGAAATTAAGTAGAGAAGAAAACAAAAAGGTGCGCTATTTTGTAGTTTAATTCATCTAAGGTATCACAAGAAAAGAAAAGGTGCATATATATGCCATTATGTTATATAAGAAAACTATAAAGAACTGAAAAAACCAATAACTTTTCAAAACTGAAAAGAAGATATTGTCGCAAATAAGGGGGTTTGTCAAGCAATAACATGGGTATATTAGCATTCCATCCTATAAGGAATCCAGAATATTAACTTCATATTTTGAATCACTGTAAATATTCCATAAAAAAGCAGAAAAAACTATCTAGCTCAGTATCGACAAGTATGAGCATATTCAATATCACAAATCTGATGAAAAGGAAATAAGTCGCATTTTGGTGTGAGTGAAACTTTCCCAGCCTAAACATAATCGCATAATCAGCACATATACAATATAAAAAGAAGGTTATAAAAAAATGTCCCATTTATGATTCACTTTATGCTATCATCCTCATCTCATTATTAAATATTTACAATCATGTTTTACTTTTATCCAAAGTTCTCACAGTAATCTGATAAATTTAAATATATAATCATAATATCATGGGTGAAGAATTGCAGTCAGAATTGGTGCCTTAATATCATAGGTATACAAGAAGTTAAATATACTAGTTTTAATATCAAAGTTGTCCCTCTCCCGAAAATCCGGGAGCGATTTTTGGGCGATCTCCAAGTCCCCCGCTCTCTCCTATCTCCTCCTCCCCTCCGATAGCCCTCCACCTCCTCCCACCCACCCTGCTCCTCCCCCTCCTCTACCTCTCCTCCTCCACTTCCGGTAACCCTCCCGTCTTCCCCTCCTCCCAACCTGCCCACCGTCCTCCCTTTCTCCCGCTCGGCCAAAACCCTTCCCTTCCCCTCTTCTCCCCCTCCCTGTCCGAAAACAAAGGGGGGGGGGGGGGGGGGGGGGGGGGGGGGGGGGGGGGGGGGGGGGGGGCTCCTCCTCCTCCAATATTGCTTTCCTAATATCCAAATTATAACCAACTTACAATTAGCAAGAAAATGTACCCTAGTTAGTGGGACGACAGTATTTTGACAATTTTATAGTTTGGGCTCTACTTTGTCCTATTCAGGTTAAAGTGAGGGGTGCATAAGGTCTCTCTCATGTCAGGGGACTTGGAGGGGGTGGTGGCGTTTGTTGAGCAGTCAGGAGAGAGGACAGCCTTCGTTGCGAGGTGCCAGTGAGAGTCAACGAGAGTCAAGCGAGGGGATGAGAACCATGACTCAATCTGTACAGGAAGTTGTCAGATTGGTGGAGTGCCTGCGGTCTCTCATATGATGCTTAAAGTTGACATATGAATCACTGATAGGGGCGACGGAGGTGTCCGTGCGAGCGACGGAGCAAATAAACGATGTACACGCGAGGGAGAGGACATCCTTCGTTGTGAGGTGTCAGTGAGAGTCAACGAGGGTCAAGCAAGGGGATGAGAATCAGGACTCAATCTGTACAGGAAGTTGTCAGATTGGTGGAGTGCCTGCGATCTCTCATATGGTGTTTGAAGTTGACGTATGAGTCACTGATGGGGGCGACGGAGGTGTCCGTACGAGCGACGGAGCGGATAAACGGTGTACAAGTGAGGGACTGAGAGAGAGAGAATGAGCTCAAATTGGCACGAGAAATTGACTTGAACGAGGTCGGCCAATCAGTATAATTAGATTTCGTTTTATTTTTGTTTGTTGGTTAGGGTGTATGAGTTCCAGGATCCACCATGTTGGGATCTGAACTTCATAAGTCTTATTTTTTTGCTGTATGTTTTGTTAAAATATTTTTAATGAAACGCGGGGTATTCAACCCACCGTTTAACGATAAAAAAAAAAATCAAAGATGTCCTTGGAGTTGCCAAATATGAAAATGGCAACCCCATTGGTGTGGATGCTCTAAGGCGTTAATAAAACAAACCAATAGTGCTGGGCTCCAATACAAAAACTACAAAGCAGAAATAAAACATAATACCTCCAAGAACAATAGGAGGGTGGGACAAATACAACAAACTCCAAACACCATAAAATGTATAGTTGAGATTTGATTGTACGGTGTGGATTAGCCCATACAAGTCCAACTTAAAAATGTACAGTTGAGATCAAGGTGTGAGGTCCATCACAAATCTCAGAGGTAACAAATGGCCAATAATAACAATCTGATCCTAAGTAGAAAAAATTCGCAAACAGAAAATATATCTGATGTAGCTTATAACTGAAATTAGTACTACACATCAACTTTGATCAATGGAAACTTGACCATCATCGATCAAGTCAAATCTCATTTCTTTATAATAATAATAAAAATGAACAGATCAAAGAAGGGTTAAGAAGAATTTTGTATGAATCGAAATCTGGCAGAATTTTATTATACTACCTGACGGAGGAATCTAGGAGCATGACGGGAGTGGCGGACGTGCAGCGAATCCGCCTCAAAAATTGTGACATCGAGTGTGCCATGAAGTAAGAAATGAGCCATCTTAGTTCTTCAGTTGCTAATAATAATCTGCAAAACATAAAGAGGAAAAGGAGAGAAAAGAAAGACTGGTGGGAGGTTGGGTGAGACTTTGAAGGACAGTTGAAATCTGTATACTTTTTTCCCTTCTTCTTCTCAACCATAATAACACCTGTAAACTTGTCTATGGCTAATCCTTACTTTCCCTCAAATCATTAAATAATGACAGCTCATTGATGCCAACGGGAATTTAATCAGTTTGGTTAGTTTGGTTTGACAGCGGAGAAAAAAAAATTGTGCTGCTTGTGTAAGAGAACGACAATAATTTTTTTTTTTTTTTTTTTCTTTGTTGATAACACAGATAGAGTCCTAAGACTCCAGCCAAATATATATATATAAGAAAAATAAGTAGCTACAGTGATGAATTTTACAAGAAGTAAAATTACAAGAGAGCGACAAAATCAAGAGAGCCAACAGTACAATTAGCATCTGTAGTCGTTCCGACCCAAATTTTGGATATTTGACATATAAGAATAGGAAATATGGATTCCAGCTGTAGTCGTCTAAACTCAAATATTAAGTTTTAATTTTAAAAAATCGATGAACGAAGAATGATTTTCCGTCCATTAATTTTTATTTTACTTTTTTAAATAAAAAAACAACAGATGAAGAATCATTTCCCATCAAAGATTTTTTTTTAAAAATAAAAAATTTAAATTCTAATTAATTTCTAATTTACTGTTAAATTAATCCTAATTAAATCTTAAATTTTAAATCTTAATTAATTTCAATTAAAACCTAATCTATATCCATAGAAATATTTATAGGCTCTATTCTATAGAATTTTTTCCACCAAATGGCCTCGGAAATGCATGGGACGGTCACCGTTCGTCGAATTTTTTAAAAAAAATTGAAGGGACGGGAAATCATTTCCCATCTGATCATTTTTTTTATAAAATTTGGGATGAGAAATGATCTTCCGTCCAATATTTAAATAATAATAAAAAAATACCAGTGACAAAAGATGATCTTTCGTTTGATTGAACGGACGAAAGATCATCTTTCGTTGGCTATTTTTTTTCCAAAAACCCATTTTGTCTTCCAAATATCCTAGACAACTGTTCACTCAATACCCAAATTTCGGGTATATAGCGAACGACTGCAGCGTTATTTTTCCTATTTTTTCCAAAAAAATGAGTATATTGCCAACGGCTGCAGATGCTCTAAAAGGAGAAAAAGAAAAAGCCTACGAACAGTGGATTGTGCTTTGAGATACGCATCATTTTCAATTATAGTGATCCTCACATGCTGATAGGTTGGTAGTGCGCATAGGCTATTTTTCTCTATGTCGATAATGTTGGGGTTTATGGATCTATATACACAATAATTTATTGAAGAAGATCAGAAGACAGACGAGAAGAAGAGTCGAAGTGGAAACAGACAGGTCAAGAGTTGCGGTCGACTGCACTCCGGATCGACTATGTACAGGCAGTGCATGGTCGATCGCGCAGTCGACTGTTGCAACCTTGTATACTTGAAGAAATGACCAGTCGACCGACCTACTCTCTGTTAGATCATGTACAGTCGAAGGCATGAACCGGCCGACCGTCCATGAGTTGCGATCGACCATCGCGATGCTAATTGATGAGTGGTTGAGATTAGAAGTTGTAGAAATACATATATATACTGTATTGTGTACGATTTTAGGGATATGAGAAAAAGAAAGGTGAAAAGAAAAGAAAATCTATCAACCGTCAATGAGAGAAAGGAAAATAGAGATAAACCCTACACCTTGGTGTGAGTTGTTGAAAAATTTGTAAACTTGTTCTTTATATTTCTAGTGAAAATCGCAGAAGTACCTTTGCGCGGGAAAGTAGCCATTGCATTGGGTGAACCTCGAAAAAATCTCATATGTTCTTGTGTATTGCTTTTGGTTGTTCTTTGCTCTCTTTCTTTTGATTCTCTTGTTCTTGCATCTCGTTGGTGAGTTATTTTACAGTTAGAACTCAACACATACCAACCACATGTTGTCGGGACCAATAAGGTGACCCCCACAACCTACTTATAAAGATATTTTTCGAGTTTTTATGTCACTCCTTTTGCTTGGTTGGTCTATTTGGCATATAAAAACAGTGAAGAATAAAATAGGACGAAAATGATAAAGAGAAGGTCGTTATTACATCGATAATAAACTCGAGGATTATACAATGAAAAATACATTAACATGTGCGGAAGACAGAACCAATAGACCAAAACTCAGCGAGAGTTAGTATTTATATCTAATGTTAGATTATAGTCCCATATTGGGTATTGGGCTAATTTTGTATCTGGTTCACCCCTATATATAAGAGATATTGTACTCAGTTATTTCTCAATTCAATATTAAGTATTGTTTTCATCACTCTGATTTATCTTAACATGGTATCAGACAACAGCCAAAAAAAAAAATCCTTCATCTTTAACCTCCAGAAGATCTCCAAAATCCGTCGAGATCTCCAACACCCCCTCTAGGCGCAGCTTGTCTACCCAGCTCCTGTGTCGACCTCCAAAAATTCCTCGATCTCCAAAATCCCCGAAATCCTTGATGCCTACATCGCTGCGCCTCGCCAACATTGCTTGAACCCATTGCTTCGAACACCACTGCAACCTCCTTTTCATCTCCTCCTTCATCCTCCTTCTCTCACTGCATCTCGTCCCCCCCCCCCCCCCCCCCCGACCAGTCGCCCTCATCTTTCCTCTCAAAACCCTAACCCTAACTTTTCTGTCTCCTCTTAAATCCATATACCCAATACCCTAAATCCCTACCCAACCCGACCTGTTTAACCCAATACCCGAAACCCATATCCTCCATCTCCTAACCCTAAACCCACAAACCCATATTTTATTTTATTTTATTTTTTTCCCTGTTATAAAAAATATAAAAAATAAAAAAATTCAAAAAAAAATTATAGGTACTACAACTACCACTAGAAGGAATCTCAGTCTCTTCCACATTTTTCCGCCTTCGACTTCCCCGCTGCAACCGCCTCTCGTTCCTCCTCCAGATTCAAACAGCAGCAGCACCACCTTCAGTCTGCTTCCGGCCTCCTACCTTCTCCCAACATTATTCTTCACCCTACCCCATCCCTACTTCCGCCACCGGTAGCACCACCCTACTCCCTACCCCGATCCAGACACTAGCAACATCTCCCTCCACATTGTGCTCTCAGTCACAGCAGCGCTAGTTTTATTTCTCCTCGCAGTGCTTCTTCCCTCACATCCTCGGCCATGCCCATCACTCCAGCCTTGCCGTCTCCTGCTGATTGGGCTAATCTTCAGCAACACCTCACTCAGGTGGAACTACAGCTCATGGGTCAGTCTATCAATGCTGGCTCCTCTGCTCCTACACTTTCTGCCACTTCCGGTATGAATTCATTCTGGATTTTCGGTTCTGGTGCATCACATCACCTTACTAGTAATCAGACATTGTTCACCACCTGCACAACATTTCCCTCTCACTCTCCATCTCTTCACACAGCTGATGGCTCACAACTTCTTATTACACACTCAGGGACAATTAGCTCTTTCACTCTCACATTACCATATGTTCTCTATGCTCCTCATTTATCAATAAGCCTTATGCGTTGTACGATAGTGGTCTTGTCGTTACTTTTGACACTTTAGGTTGTTCTATTACTGATTCCTCCACCGGTGAGGAGTTTGGGCATGCTAGCCGTCAGGATCGTCTACATTATCTAGATTTTCTTCGTGCACATCACTCTCCTTCTAATTTTACCGGTATTGTTTTTTTTGATGCTGATCTGTGGCACAGACGTTTAGGTCATATTAGCTCATCACGACTCCAGACTATAGCTCGCAGTGGTGCCCTTGGTTCTCTCACTTTTAAACATTTATCTGATTGTCAGGGTTGTCATTTGGCCAAACACATTGCCCTACCCTTTAGTCACAAAAGAACTTTTGAAACCACTCATCCTTTTCAACTTGTTCATTCTGACATATGGGGACTCTCTTCCGTACCTTCGTGGAAAGGCTATCTCTATTATGTTGCCTTCATCGATGACTTCACTAGACATACATGGATTTTTCTTATGCATCAGCGATCTGAGATACCTGATATTTACCGATTCTTTACAACTATGATTTACACTCAATTCGGTGTGCGCATTAAGAATTTTCGATCGGATGGTGCACGTGAGTACACTTCCACCATTATGAGATCGATCCTTCAGTCTCACGACACACTTTTTCAGCAATCATGCCCTCACACACATGAGCAGAATTGTGTGGCTGAACGCAAGCATCATCACATCCTTGAGACGGCTCGCGCTCTTTTACTCTCCTCTTCTGCTTCTCGTTCTTTCTGGGTTGAAACTATCATGACCTTTGTTAGTCTCATCAAGATTACTCCATCGTCTACCCTAGCTGGTACGATACCTTATGAGACTCTTTATCACTCACCTCCCGACTACAGTATGCTCCGTACCTTTGGGTGCACCTGTTACGTCCTTCTCCCTCCTACTGAGTGCACAAAGCTCTCCGCTCGTGCTGCTAAGTGCGTTCACCTAGGTCCCAGTCCCGAACACAAAGGTTATCGTTGTTTTGATCCATCAACGGGTCGTGTCCGCATTTTTCGACATGTATTCTTTGTGGAAGACTCCCCTTACTACCTGACTTCCCCCGTGATACTAGATTTCTCGATTTCACAGTTGTTTCTAGCCCCCCAACTTCATCTTCCCGCATTCCTTTTGATCCCACTCCTCTGGCTCCATTCACATCACCTGCAGTTCTTACACCAGTTGTTCCCCCTACCACAACATCACTTGCATCCCCACAGCAGCCAGCACCCACCCCACCTACTTCCCCACCGACACATGCACCTACACCACCGTCCTCACCCCCACACCCTGTCAGTCTACCTGTTCCACTTCTGGTATTCCTCAGGCACGTTATACACCTGATGCGACTGGTCCTTCTGACCAGTTTGGTTTTGCCACCCTAGCTTCCTACTCACCACAGTTTCATGCATATCTCACTGTTATACACTCTACACGTGAACCCAGAACCTATCAAGACGCAGTTCAATATCTTGAATGGAGGAAAGCTATTGTAGAGGAATTCAGTGCATTGGATCAGACTGGCACTTGGGATGTTGTTCCTCTACCAGAGGGCGTTCAGCCTATTAACTGCAAGTGGATCTTCAAGATCAAATATCAACCTGATGAATCTATTGAGCAGCACAAGGCTCGTCTAGTAGCCCGAGGATTTACTCAGGAGCCTGGCATTGATTATGATGAGACCTTTGCTCCCGTTGCACAGATGACTACGGTTCGCACTCTTCTTGCAGTTGCAGCCATCCGTCAATGGCCGTTATACCAAATGGATGTGAAGAACGTTTTTCTTCATGATACTTTATCTGAGGTTGTTTATATGGATCCTCCTCCTGGCCTCCATACTTCTCCCAGTCATGTTTGCCGGTTGTGTCAGGCTATATATGGTTTGAAGCAGGCCCCTCGAGCCTGGTTTGAGTGTTTTCCCCTTGTCATCATCAAGGCTGGTTTTAGTCAGAGTTCTCGGGACCATTCTATGTTTATGCGGTCATCACCGCAGGGGAGGTAACTTCTACTACTCTATGTTGATGATATGATCATTACTGAGGATGACTCTGCGGACATTACATCCACCTAAAAATACCTTCATCAGCAGTTCCATATGAAAGACCTTGACAGACTACGTTATTTTCTGGGCCTAGAAATTGCTCATGGATCTCGGGGGATACTCATCTCTCAACAGAAATGCACATCAGATATTATCTCCGCTGCATGCCTTTCTGACAGTCGAACAGCCGATACACCCTTAGAGCTTCATATGAAGGTTTGTCCCACTGATGGTGAGCTCCTTCCTGATCCCACTAGATACAGACAGATTGTCGAACAGCTTGTTTACTTATGCATGATCAGACCCGATATTGCTCACGCAGTCAGTGTTGTTAGTCAGTTTGTTTCTGCTCCTACATCAGTTCACTATGGTGCTCTTCTTCGGATTCTCAGATATCTTCGGGACACTATTACTCGCTCATTATTCATGCCTGCTACATCCAAACTAGAACTGAATGTATATTTTGATTCAGATTGGGCAGGTGATGCTTTTACTATACGGTCTACCACCGGTTTCTGTCTATTTCTTGGTGATTCGCTGATCTCATGGAGAAGTAAGAAACAGGCAGTTGTTGCATGTTCTTCGACTGAAGCTGAGTACAGAGCAATAGCAGCTACTACTAGAAAGATTGTTCATGTTCGTTAGCTTTTATCAGATATAGGTATCACTCTTTCAGGACCTACTCCTCTTCATTGTGATAATCGGAGTGCATTACACATTGTAAGCAACTCGTTCTTTCATGAGCGAACGAAGCATATAGAGATTAATTGTCTTTATGTTCGTGAGCGCTTTGAAGCAGGGATCATTTCTCTTCATTCTATTACCTCATCACAGCAGACAGTATATTTCTTCACCAAATCTCATACTATTCAGAGATTTTGATATTTAGTATGCAAACTCACACTGTTTGACTCATCCTGAGTTTGACAAGGAGTGTTAGATATTATAGTCCCATATTGAGTATTGGGCTAATTTTGTATTTGGTTCACTCATATATATAGGAGATATTGTACTCAGTTATTTCTCAATTCAATATTCAGTATTGTTTTCATCACTCTGATTTATCTTAACATCTAACAACAGGTGTACATATAAATCACACACAAATGCATACATCTTAAGCAAAAAAGCAAATCCAATAAAACTGCATAATCCAACATAAATCAGATGCATGAGGAATGTACAACAATGAAACGCTACCATAGGGCTCCGCAGATTTGGACACATATTTCTAACCATGTACTGCTTTCTCATTATAAGAGCGAGGATCAGCAAAGCCCTCGTTTCAGGAGTAATATTCTGTACATATGTCGAAGTGATGATGGAACCAGCGAAAGTGCAACGACTACTGGATGTTCTTAGACCAGACCCAACTTTGACCAGTTTTCACCCTAGTGTATACAACAAGATAAAAAAAAATGCTTAGATACAATCACACAACCCTCTATCTAACAACCTCATCTGGTATAGTTTATTTGCAGGAGAATTACCACACTGTACAGGTAACAGAAACTTCTATATACATGACAGTTAGATGATACTTACCGTTGTTTAAATTTAGACTGGATAGTAAGAAGAATACGCTGTGGGAGTAAGTATTCGAGCCATTCTCAGTATGTTATCTATGTTAGTTTGAGGATAGTGCTGAAGGAGCTTCAAGATGGATGCGAAATCACCATTCAGAAGCTCATGCCTTACATTCAGCAACATGGAGCAGCAGACTCTCAGCAGCATCTCCTACATACACATTTAAGCATTACTTGAATATCTCGATTTCGTTTCAGAATTGGGATTGTAGTACATAGAGCTTAGAGGACAAAGAGTAGACATATATGAACTTGAACTGAAACACCATTAAATTACTTCTAAATTACCACAATCTATCGGATTTATAGGTAAACAATACAAAAGAAATAATATATATTTCTTTTTCGTTTGATCTCTTCCATTTTTCAATTTCTGGACAAAACAGCCTTACGTACCAAACAAGAATGTTCTTCCTAAACATAGAAAAGGCACACATATTAATTGATAAGTATGCAAAAGAGAAATTGACCTGCACGCCTGTAGTATTGCTGAGAAGAAAATCCCATATCTTCATAATGAGGTGGAATTCAAATTCCTGAGTCAACAGCAAAGTGATCCACCGAAATGCATAAAATTGCACTTTTACCTGTCCAAAATTAGAAATATTACTTCTCCACATGTTATGTGCACAACCAATTCAACAGTGAACTGTTCCGTAAGAAATCTCTGAAGAAGGTTCACATGTAAATGTAAATGTATTATATGACATGACATCATTACTTGCATACTATTTGTTGTTTTGTGAAAGAAAAAAAATGTTATAATATATGATCTTTGGAGAGAGTTAAGTTGCTTGTTATGACTTCTGCACGGCTGAAGACCATACCAACATTGTTGGTAACACACAGATGCACACACACAAAACCCTAGGTGCATGACACAGAGTCACACAGAGACACACAAATCTAAAGTCTGAATCCTTCAGTTAGGTTCCTGATTCAACTCATGACTGATATACACACATATACACATAAACCTTTGGTGACTGATACAGTTGAATCTGTCGCTAAGATGACTGATTCAATTCAATTCATCACTGTTGTAGCACAATGGCATACTCCAGTTTCCCGTGTACTTCAAGCCAATTAAGAGGAGACCGGAAGTTGGGAGCTATTAATGAAGCAGATATAAGAGTTATTTGACCACTTCTATAACATAATCAAGATGACTTGTTATTTGGAAATCCACACATCTGAGTATCCTCTCTATGTCATGGAAGAAAAAGTTGAAGAAAAAAGAAGATATTCTACACCTCAAAATACCTTAAACAGAGACTCAAATGTCAAAGGGATGGAAGAGTTAGACATTTGAATAAGTTTGAGCTTTAGATATACTATTCAGATACATACACCATGAAATAATTCTTCGCCACAGGCAATGACAGAAAGAAGTGTCTTGACAGAATACTACATCAGAAATTAAATTAGGCAAAGAGCCACAAATTTATGTGCTCACATGGGACAATTTAGCTAGACAAATGTGGTAAGGACCGGGACACTGTGTTATGCGCCAATTGGATTGTGAAACGGTGGACCACCTCTTCATTACATGTCTCTTTGTTAGGCTAATATGGGTGGATCTAATTCCCAGATTCCGCATCACCGGATCCTTCCCAAAGACGGTGCAGGACGTCTGGGGGATTGGTGGGATGGTCATGTGCGCAATGGATACACGGACATATGGGGTATTGGGGTAGATGCTATATGTTGGGAGATATAGATAGGGATGGCATTCGGGTCGACCGAGCCGGGTCGGGCCCAACCCATTCGGGTTGGCTTGTGTTTCGGGCGGGCTCGGGTCCGGTTGGGGCATTCACCGAGCCGAGTCGGGCCGGTTTGGGAAGAGAGAAACTTGACCCGGGTCACCTCGCGAACCCGTACGGGTTGAACCTGTATTGGGCCGGGCCGGGTCACGGGTTGGCCCGCAAAATTTGTTAGTTAAATTTTTTTTAACTCCAAAAAATTTAAACAAAAAAAATTACAAGTTAAATTGATGAGTCAAATGAGTGGGAAGTGTGAACAAAAAAATTAATTGCTCACTACCCATTACTCAATTAGCCCACCTCACCCTAGCTATTTATAGCCAACTCCACCTTCTCACTTCTCTCTTCTCACCAATATTGGACTAAATGCAATTGGGTTTTAAACATTGAAAACTTTTAGTCCCACATTGGAGAGATGAGAGAAGTGAGGAGGTGGAGTTGGCTATAAATAGCTAGAGTAGGGGGTGTCTAATTGAGTAATGAGTAGTAATCAATCAATTTTGATGTTCACACTCATTTTTATAAAATTTTAAAATATTTTAGAGTATATCTATATGCATATATACATTTATATACATATATATTTGCAGTATATATATACATATATACATATATTTTGTAGCAAAAAAAAAGATTAAGAAAATAAACAGAAAAAAATCAAAAAATCCAAACGGGTAAAACCCACAGGTCAAATCCAAAAATTCAACGGATCGAAACCCACGGGTCGACCTGCGGGTTGGCGGGCGGGTTTGACTTGGTCAACGGGTTCGTGGGTCGGGTCAAACAGGATGGGTTTACAAATTTGGAGACCCGGGTCGACCCGTGGGTTCGACCTGGACCCGAACCGCTTAATTGGGAGCCGGGTTAGAGTGGGCGGGTCGCGGGTCGCAGGTCAACCCGGCCCGGTTGCCATCACTAGGTATGGATGGAGCTGAATAATAGAATTTTTAGACGAACACACAGACACATCATGCATGATGCATCAACAACTGTTATCCAAGATTATAGTTAATATCATATTATGGTCTCAAACGGCAGGTGCGGTACAAATAAAGAAAATTAAGAAAATGTACGCAGATGTTAGCACTTCATCATGTGAAGCACAGTCAGTGGAGGGGGGGATCGGAGGAGGAGTAATTGGCATGTGGAGGAAGCATGTTACCGACCGGAGGTTGAGGGGGAGCAACTTTTTGGGAGGATCCAGTTCTTTTGGTGTACAAATGAGCCTTGTATTTATTTGTATCTACATTGTTTTTGGGTAGGGAGCTATCTTGTATGGGATGGGTTCTTTTTTTTGAACGGGAAATGAGTATCATGGCCCGTTTGTTGGGATACATGAACATCATTTCCCGTATCTTGGTTGTTTGTTTTGTTAAAATCTTTTTAATGAAGCACAGAGGGTTTTCGACCCACTGTTTATGATATAAAAAAAACTAAGTTCATTGTCAGAACACAGATTTCATACAGCCACGCATAGGTAAATCTCCAATATACAAGGAAACTATGAAAGCTACATTTTAGTCTGACCTTGCAATTCTCAAGGTGGTGCCACAGTTCTTCGTCGTTGGCCTTCAAGATCTCAGACAACTCGGATAGTGTTGCAAGAATTCCCACAGAACTGTTATCCATTTGTTGGCAGAAGTGATCTAGAGAATCACTCAACAATCTCACAAAACAACCAAAGCTATCAGCTTCTGCATGTGACTGGAATAGAGAAAAATTAAATCATATGTGGGTCAAGAGCATAAGAGATAGCCATATTTAATCAAGGTCAACTCAGGGGAACTATATCAGTATAGATGTTAAGATGATCCTTTAACCATTATGTTGCAACGACAAGCTACTGCTTGCACACCAAATGGACAAGACAAGGAGTACAGGATCTTATTAGTAAGTTTAGCAATTTCACAAAATCAGAATATTAAGAAATAGGAGTACCATCTTCTCAAAGAGAATAAATCAGAATGCTATGAGCTAGAAGCTTAAACACAAAACAATTACTAAGATGAGAACTGTGTGAATGCAACATCGTTAACCAAAATGAAATTTGGCAGTAGTAGAAAGATTTAAACAAAACAAGCTAGCTACGAAGACTTACAGCATTGCGTTCATCACGATCTGTTCTAAATACGTAGTATAGTGGAGAAAGCACCTCATTCATTCCTTGAACATAACCAATTGCAGGATTTAGTTTCGCAAACAAAAGAAGAATGTTTCTCATTGCTTCCTGTAAATATAATGTATTTCCAGTCAGAAAATCAGAACCTCAGACCCAAACAAATCAAAGTGGATATAGTATTTAAATACCTTGTTAATTTTACTTGGTGCAAAATCACCAGAGAAAAAAGTTATTTCTGGGTGAGTCCGTTGAAGATCACGATCTATCTGTACTGCTATCTCAGCATCCTGCAAAGCCTCTCTCCATTAGTAATAAAGGTCAATTCAGGAAACTCCATATTAGCGGTCTCAGTTTTACAAATTCACCTTGAAATACTGACGCCAAATACTAGCTTTACCAAGGTTCAGAGGATGATCACCATTATAGATTTCATGCCGACAGAGTGGCCCATCTACATCGCTCTCTTTATCTTGATTGTTCAAGGACAAGAGCTTCTCCTCCTGTCCCAACAACGCTGACTGGCTAAGGGAAATTGTCAGTTTATAATATAAAAAAATCAGGAACTAACAGCACTATAAATATTAATTCGAAGTTTCAAACAACCTAAAGGAAGCATGAAAATCACCCAATTGTTTGCATATTCTGAAAATAAAAATTTAAAAGTTAAGTATGCACCGGATTTAGAAGAAGTTCAGCTTTTAACTCAGCATATCTCAGTCTGTTGTTTTTTAACTCTACTTCCCAAGCATCCTTCTCAATAGGCAAGTAGCCTAAGAGCAACTGACAAGAAATATATTTCAATCAGTATAAGCAA